>OY856410.1:100767517-101452517 GCA_963693085.1 Alisma plantago-aquatica | reverse complement strand
CATTTAATCAATTGCCCAAGACATTTGGCAATCAATTAGTCATATGTACATTTATTATACACCTAATTACCTATGCATCCTTTTACATGTGACCCTATAGGATCCAAATTATATGGGTAGTGATATCAGAAATGATATATGATTCAAACACAATAATTATTTTTTAGAAGTAATTAATTTCCACTCAAGTAATTGGAGGAGTTGGGGAACAACTTCACTATGGTATTGTGATCAGTGTTACATTGACCATATAATCCCTTTTCACAGATATCCATATTAAAGTTGGGGCATGGAATTGCCATTCTCTTATCATTCTATCTATGATCCTTGACTAGAGCAAACTATTCGAGAGATTGTGATCTAAATATCATATATTGACTCAAGTGATCAAGACCATGCATTTCCATTGTCTCGCTTCTCAAGTGGTTAGGATATTAGTCCAAATGAAGGACAAATTACATCTATATCGCTCACAGTAATCCTCAAATAGTATAGTGTACCAATCACCACCATTCTGGAAACCCTTAGTTAGAGTCACATTGGGCTAGTGTCAGAATATAGAGAACAACATGTGATCACTAAAGTGACTTCAGTTCTAAGGATCACAATCACCATTGTCACTTTGAGATATGATTGTGACATGTCATTATATGACTTTGACACATAACACTCAAGGTGGGTCTATCTAGTACACTTGTTCTCTAGAAAGTACCTATATATTTGAGTTGATATCCAATATAATGACTAAAGAGACATAGTCATCAACAAGCATACATAATAATCTTATGTATCATTATTGTACCATAATATCCACAATAATAATTTGACTAAGTACATAATAAGAATGTATACTCTTAAATACATAAATTACTCATTTTTAGATCCTCAACCTAAACCATATGTCATTGCATCAAAACATTCTTAGGACATTATTAGGTTTATCCATTATTTGAATCTTGAAATGAACATAATATGTATAATTGCCTTTTATTTCTAAAAAATAAATTATAAATTATCCATTGTAGTATTATCACATGATGGCTCTCAGGGCATATAACCAACATATATATATATATATATATATATATGGAAAATTTTCATTTCCCATGTGGGTAACTAGGATTTAGTCACCAATGCAGTTTGAAAAGTAATATATGGACAGAAAAGTAACTATCAAGAACAAAAAGTGACTATCTTGTGAAAAAAGTAACTATGTTACTACAAAGGTAAAAATGGGTAGATCACACAATAAAATTTTGATGAATTAGTAGAAAAACGATGTACCTGTACATATGTAACAACTGTAACTAGTTTACATTTTTTTTAAATTAAGCCAGAGGGTTCTCTATTCATCCCACCCCTCTCTTGTGGGCAAAAACATCAAAAAAATACAACTCCTTCTTATATGTCCACTGGTTTGTTCCCACTAGAAAACCAAAAAAAAATCATCACAACCCAGACAAAGAAACAGCTATAAAAAACATCCATGATTCATCAAGTGTCGATCCTCTTCAGGTGCATGTAGGGAATGCATCTTTTCTCCAAAGATGCCATGCCTCAAATTCTATTCGGTATCATCCTTCTATCTATAATAACTGTCATCTCTGAAAATCTTTTCCCCCATCTCCCAATCTCTCTGGGTATAGAGTTAGTAACTTTGTGTACCATTGAACTAGTAAAACTAGATATAACCAAATCGGACCTCAGCTATCTAAAAAATGGCTTGGTCCTCCATGGTTCTATATCATCCTTCCACAGAACATCATAGACTTCCTGGTCATCAATCTCAATACATGAAACTCGTAGCATATGATCACCTACCAGCTTCATTCCAACAATGCATGCATGTACATATGCCAAGACGAAGTCCGGTGCCTTGAGCCAGGCATGGAACACCATGCATATATCTGCATTATGATTTCGTATCAGGCCTGCCTCCCACCTCCTACATACCCCATCTTCTCCGTTATTTCTTCCTATAGTCAAGTTCATTTTCAAGTTATGCAAGTCATGCTTCATCCACCTTATCAGTTGAATTTCTCTCATTTTTGTCTTAGGCTCAGTAATCCCGCCATGTCTCATTCTATTGTAAATGCTCGATCCATGTTCAACGGAGAAGGATCTATGCTGAATCGTGTTGTTCACAGAAGAGATGATTTGGTTCCATTCAAACTCCCAACCTCACAGTTTGTCCCCAAATATAGATGCACAACGTATCCTCCAAATGCTGTGGGGTATGTTAACTGCTAACCTTCCTGCAATCCAATCTGAGATCCTCCTGGAGTAACCTTTCTCACAAGTATTAAGAAGGGTCTGTATATCATGAGGTGCCTCCATCTACGTCAAATGGGAAAATCTATTCCAGAAGAACATAGCAACTTGTCCATGGAAGAAGAGGTGAGCAACATCTTCTACTCTCAGATCATCACAACAGTTACACCTCGATACAAGGGGATGCAACATCTATATTGAACATTATCATCCGTAGGGATAGCTTTTCTAGTCAATTTCCATATGATAGCACTCGCCTTAGGGGCGTCCAGGCCCCATATTTTTCCTAGAGCATCCGGTCTTACCGTTCTTGGTTGCATCAGAATCTTCTTCAGTAATTTCATAGTGAAGCGACCCTTTTGGTCAATACCCCACACCAATTCATCATCTGCATTCGTTATCCAAGCACCTACCTTTTTTATCAGCTCCACACCCTGGTCATCAACCACCTGTTGGATCATCTCCCCTCCCATCCATCTTCTTCATTCCAGAAATCTCTAACCAAGAACGGCTGCCTTCTATCACTAGCAAAGATAGCATGGTTAGTGAGTCTCTCATCACACCACCATGAGTCCCATAAAGGGATATTACCTCTCCCAATCGACCATCTACAAAAAGGAAACATTCTAGGGAACATGTCCCATATCTTCTTCCAGAAAGGGGATGGACAACTACTAATCTTTAAGTGATTAGGATAGTTTCCGGACCTACCTGTTGCAAGGTTAGCATACTTATCTCTACAAAAAGGTGCCCACAAAGTCTCAGTATTGAGAATCCCAACACGCCTAAGCAAAAAAGGCATCAGTGATCATCTTCAAGGAAGTGAGACCAAGACCCCTATCTATCAGCGGTGTAGCAACTCTTTCCCATCCGATCCATGCTTTTCTCTGGTGATTTCTCCCTGTTCGCCCATAGAAAGCTCGAAAATTTGCTCTCTATACGCTGGATGACACCTGCTGGAATTCCCACCGCCGCTGCCATGTAGACAGTAATGGACGACAACACATGAGCAACCAGTAACCTCCGTCCTACAAAAGATAGCAATCTAGATTTCCATGCAGCCACTTTAGAGTTCACTTTTCTAACAAGAAACTCGTAGTCAATTAATTTTTTCCTTCCTTTAGAAATTGGTATGCCCAGGTAAGTAAAAGACTGAGTCACCTTCTCCACTCCAAAGTCCTTTTCTATGTCATATGCCTTTGCTTAATCATACCCCCAATCGCACAAACATATTTTTTTCTATTGATTCTCTGACTAGTTGCCTTTTCATATAAATCGAATGCGCTTCTAACTGTATTGATTGTCACCTAGTCTGCATTGAAGAACATCACAAGATCAACATCATAGAGAAGCATTAGAGGTGCCACCCCATATCCTCTCATATAGAAATTGGCAATGGACCGATCACTCGCCAATCTACTAATCCTTCTGCAAGGAAGTTCCTCAAAGATAATGAACATGAATGGTGATATAGCATTACCTTGCTTTAAGCCTCTTCCAATATGAAAAAACCCAGCTGTATCCCCACCAATAGTAACCATAACCCAGGTGTGTTTAAAGAAACTCATACATAGATCGATCACCTCAGGTAGAAACCCAAAAGTAGCAAGACATTTACACATCACCTGCCAATCCACTCTGTCATATGCTATTGACATATCAAACTTAACCATAACATTAGGAAATTCCCGACCTTGATTGATATCATGCATCAACTCTCTAGCCAGCTTGACATGATGAGTAATATCATTCCCTTTCAAGAAAGCTCCCTGTGGACGGGATATCATCCGGGTCATCAATGGAGCCAACCCGTTACTAAGGATTTTTGCAAGGACTCTTAGGATCAAATTCTCAATCGACATAGGTCTGAAATCAGTGGATAACTTCTTGGGAGAGTCGACCTTCGGAATAAGGAGGATTCTACAGCAGAAAAAACCTCTATGACACATCTTCCCTCTAAAGAAACCATCTTCCAGAGTGAGGAAATCGTCTCTAATAATATGCCACGTAGCTGAAAAGAAACGTAGGGTAAATCCATCCGGCCCCGGGGCTGTATTTGGGTCCATTTCCTTCAATGTCTTCAGAATCTCATCCTCATGAGGGGTGGCCATTAGTGAGCAGCTATCATCTATCGAGATAGTCTCTGGGATGTCCTGTAGAAATTGTTCTAAGGCAATGCTATCTATCTCAACTTCCTCATTGTATTGTTGCTGGTAATGTGTCGCCGCCTTCTCAGCCATCTCAGTAGGGTTCGTTATCACTGTACCATCAGGCAGTGTCAATGTATTTAGCCTTCCATGTCTTCGCCTAGTTTTGACCACCGAATGATAATACTGAGTGTTGCGCTCACCATCTTGTAGCCAACTAATTCTGGCCTTCTCCCTCCAAATAGCCTCTTCCACATCTAGAAGTTTCTCAAGCTCATTCTCTATAGTCTTTAAGTTTGACTCATTGAGTGGAGTGGGATTTTCATCCAACGCAACCTGTGTAGTGAACACCACATCCTTTAAATCTTTTATACGTTGATTATTGTATCCAAACTTTATCTTACTCCAGGCCTTGAGATAACCTCTTACTTGCTTCAATTTATGATAGAAAATGAACGATGAATTTCCCACAACTATCTTTTCCCAGATCTGCTCAACAATCTTCAAACATTCAACCTCCCTTAGCCATGTCGACATGAATGATAAGTGAGCTTTCCTATCAGTAATAGCATGTGCACCAGGGATAGTTATAATAGGGCAGTGATCCGACACCCGAGATCTAGTAAGGTGTATAGAACGAGTCGTGGGTTTCTCTGCAAACCATGCTCCATTCATAAGAACCCTATCTAACCTCTCCCAAATAGTAGGTGTGAGTATCTGTTTGTTAACCCAAGTAAACTGGCTTCCTTCAAAAGGACCTCCTTCAAGAGAGCATCAACAATAAGAGCATTGAAATCATACATTTCCTGATAAGTTGGAGCATTTCCCCCACATTTCTCCTGGGCCTCTCGCACAACATTAAAATCACCTGCTATGATCCATTTCATATCACCTATTTCAGCAAACATGATGATGATCTCTTCCCAGAGATCTCTCCTGTGGGCACAATCACAACTTGTATACACAGCCGTAACAAAGAAGAATGAACCATCTGAGGCCTCACATCTAACAGTAATGTGTTGTCTATGTCTTTTAAAAATCACTGGCTTTAGGTTCAGGTCCGCATATACCCATATCTTTCCTTCCTCTATATGGTTGTCATCCACCCAATCTAGACATACCACATCTAACAGCTCAGCAACTTGTTTAGCATGTAAGAAAGGTTCAAAGAGGCAAACAATGCTCGGTTTGAACTTACTACAAAGTGTCCTCAGCACCCTTTTTGCTGGGTTGTTAGTAGCCCCTCTAATATTCCAAAAAATTGACTTACTGTCCATAAGAAAAGAAACTACTCTTCTCATCTCAGTCACTGTCAAGTCAGTGACTAAACCTCCATTCATCCTCATCACTATAATCAACGTAGGCAACATGTCTCTCGTTCTCCGAGTGCCTCCTCCTAGAGCGATCACTCCTGGTATAAGCACATTCTTGGATAGTGTTGCGTTCCTGATCAGTAAACTCAACTCTCCTCGAACTAGATCTATATCTTCTTCTATCTGTTCTTCTATGTTCTCTGTCATGGGTATCCTCAAAGTGTATAAAGTCCTCCAACCTTCTATTCGAAAGGAATTGTCTATTTACCGTCTCGATCAACTATAACTCTTCTCCAAGATCTATCCTCTCTTTGATGTTGTCTATTCGGAGATGGTCCCTGTGATCTAGGTCTCTCCACTAGAGATGACGGTCTAGTAATCACTGTAACCTCAGAAATAGGTCCTTCCCTATTCTTTTGTCACAACGAGAGCTTCTCTTGGTATTCCATATTCACCTCCAGCTTCAGTAAGGATAGAGTCTTCTGCACCCATTTTTCCTTTAGCTACCATGATAAGATGAATTGAGGTCCTCCTCAATCCGTATGTAAGGGATATGAATTGCGGTACATCTTCACTAAAGGCCTCCACGAGCATGAGTATACCTGATAGATCATCTTCTCCCTTCTTCTAGTCAGATATATGTATTAGTTTACCAAATGGTTTGACAATTCCTGCAACAGATTCATCATCCCGAAACACCATGGGAAGGTATGCCACCCAAAACCAGAAGACTTCTTTGCAGCAATGTCGCTCCCCTCCAATCATGTGCCTCGTGTCAATCTTGGAACCTCTAAAGGTAGGTACCTCTTTTGCTGTAGTTTCCTTTGCTTCGTTGGGGCAAGAGAAAAATACAATCTCTTTTCTATCTGCAAAACGATATAAGTTCGCTGCACATGGCCATCATTGCCTTAAGAATGGGCAGAGAGCCATCCATGATATTCCACTGGGCCAAGAAATCTCCACCGCCCTCTTAAGAGCAGTGTTCTTACTTCTTCTCATATCATCATCAGGGCCTATATCCACCAAAATCCTTTTTGGGATGTGATGTGGTGTACCCCTAGCTGGTCTTCCTGACGGAAGCAGAGGGAACACCATTCTTGGCAGTATATCCGGTACTCTTTCCTGAGAAAACATCTGATTACATCTCGCCGCAAGGTGTCCAGGCCTACGACATTTGTAGCACACCTTGTTCCTCCTGCATTGTGATTGCTAATGTCCTCTTCCAAGACACCCGAAACAAGTGTCGTTAGGTATGTCATACAATAGTTTCTTCGCCGATGGATGTCTGTGCATCTTGGAAGCTGTCCCATAGTGTTGTGCCACCGAAGACTGCGTATAACTGGACTGCATCATTGATCTTGGTCGCGGAGCTATTCTTTGGTTGGCTATAATTGTTTCTTTGGTTGTATTCATCGCAGGGGACTGCTGAGGTATCCCATGGAGGCCATCATATCTTCTTACAGAGGAGACTCCATGGTATTCATTCCTTTTAGCTGCTCAATCATCAGATGAGGCGTATGGTTCACTTCTTGTGTCTACTCATTCGTCGGTTGAGGCGTAGGGTTCTCTTGTGACATTTGCCCTGCGTTCGTCTGCGGAGGAGAAAATGAGTTTGTCCTCATCTCTGGACTCGGCATCGACATGCTAATCAGGGAGTGTGTATCCTCAGTCGTCTTCATATGCGTGGGTGATTGAAGAAAGTTCCTGATGTGCGAGATCACATCATCTGACGGCGTGGATGCGGAGGAAAATAATTCTCATCGCTCAGTGACAACCCCTTGCACCTGTCTCACGCTCTGTCACGTAACCATGCAGAGGAGCGGTGAGGGTAGCATCGAGACTTATCGTAGCAATATTTCTCATAGTCAAGGACTGGATGGACTGGGAGGGGTGATTTGGGTGGACTACGGTGGGCAGGTTGCCCAACCGGGGGGTGAGCGGTGGTCACCGCCGACAGCGTTCACCCCTAACCATCTGTCCCAACTCTTCTCTTTGACCGAAGTCAAAATATTAGCAAAGAAGGCCGATACGTGTTGGCGATATGTGTGAACCCTGATATGCTCGAGCACGATACGAGTGGGCGATATGCCTAACCCCATATCAGTCTGTTACCTTGTCAGGAAGGAAGCTACAAAGGGCAACACGTGAGGAGAGCTTGACATGTATGGAAAAACTAATGCAAATGCTCTTGATGATACATCAACTAACATGATATGAGAGCAGCTAACACGATATGAGAGCTACACGATATGAGAGCAGCCATTCCGATTGCTTTAGGAAGATATGAGAGGCTCCCTAGAGTGTACCAACTTGTTTACATGCAACATAACTATTTGGTAGGTAATGTAACCCTATTAACATTTATTGTGTAGAAAGGTAACTATTTCTTGGAGCCGGGAACTACCCACACGGGTATAAAAAATAACCCCATATATACATTTATATATATATATATATATTTATATATTAGTATAATTATATAAATATATAATAGATATAAATGTATATATGCATGCATATGTATATATATGTGTGTATATATATCTGTGTGTGTGTGTTTGTGTACTTTCTATCTGCTTCTTCAAAATACCTCAAACTATAGGGTTCTATTATGTACTGACCAATCCTTTCAGTCAATCACTAGTTGGTATGGAGGAATGAGTTAGGATTGTATGTATTGATGTTTAAATCTATCATATATAATGATGCATTCTAGTAAAATGCTTAATTTTATTTATTTTCTTTTATATTTATATTTTTTTAATAAATTAGTGGAGTGGTGTTATATAATTAATATTTTCATAAAATATGATTCTTATAAGGAGTTATATATACATGTATCCATAAGTGATTAAAATTGTATCAAGGACATGTTCTTCAATTTCTAGGTTGTTAGATTTAGACAACAATTGGATTTTGAAATAATGCACAAAGAAGTCCTACATTCACCCATGATCGTCTTGGCAACCACTATAACTAGGAAACAATTTTAATTAACATTATAGGTTATAAATACACAACCATAAAACTCATACATGGAAAATAAAGATAAAGGAAAAATATATCTTATGTACTATTGTTCATGGTAGATCACAAAAATGTTTTCCTTTTCATATGCCTAATGGGAAACACCAACATACTTTGGTTCCTTTGGACATGGAAGGATCCCAGTAATTCCTTTAGTTCTACAGGACACAAGAAGACACTGCCTCTCTTTTTCCTATTGTGGACACAAGAAATCACCACCTACTTCATTGTTTGTGGATTTATGGAAAACACCATACATATCCACTTTTAAGGCCTCGTAGGATCATCATAACTTGAGGAAACCTTCATCCAAGTTGGTACAATATTACTTTCTTACCTTGACAAACTCTAGTTTTAACTCTGAGATAAGAGAATTTTGAATCGAAAAAATGAAATGAATCAATGTATGAAGCATGTTGCCACCAAAATTTCCTAAAGGATATGAAATATCAAGAGTAGAATAAGATCTGAGTTGAGAACTATGAAGTGATAAAGTATATTGACAAATGTATCTCCTCTTAAGATAATTTTATGGACCAAATTAGTATGGAATGACTCTAGTTGGTTTCTACTTATAGTAATAGGTAAGGGTTAGCCTAGAGGAGTTACTAGGAGTGTCTAGACATAAGCAATCCATTGGGTTGAGTAAAAAACAACATCTAATGCTCAATTCTACACTCAATAGTCTTTCTTGGTAAATATTTCACTTCTATCAAAATATACTTCATCTGAAGTGTGACTTTAAATGAAGGTATATAAAATGAGTGGCTATGTTTTATATGGCTAATCATAGCAAATTGACCTGTCCAGTCATCAGTTAAACTAAAGGTTTGGCTGAGACAATGCCATGTCAAACTAAGAGTTTGGCCAAAAATGACATTTGAATATTAGCAACTCTAATCTTGTTGTTCAATCTAAGAGTTTGATTAAAATTAAATTGATCATTTTAATCATTAATCAAACGAAAGGTTTGGCTGAGATATTTCTAGGTCAAACTAATAGTTTGACCAAAAATGACATTTGAGTCTCAACAACTCTAATCATCTTGTTCAATCTAAGAGTTTGATTAAAATTGAATATACTAAGACACTCACCAAAAGGAAATATTAGGTTATATATTATCCCTAGTAAAAGTCTTCATGCCTAATATCTCCTTAGGGTCATAAGTAAAGGTAAATATATTTTTGAGTCTACAAACATTCGTCCTTCTACAAGAAAAAAAATAACTAGATAAAGTATATGATTTGCATCAATTTCTAAATATTGTTATTTTTGGCACCTCTTTTTTCCCCACTTAGTGGAAATTCAAGATAATTTTGATTCTCTATCTAATGATAAAGTTCATTCTAATTTTACATATTTATAGACATTTTCCTTTATTTTCCCAATAATAAAATTTATCCATAATTTCCAACATTTTTTGAATATTTAATCAACTCATGTTCATCCACTTTATCCCAATCTAGGGATTCTATATAGAAACATTCTTTCCAGACTAAAAGAGTAATGTGCCCATAAATTCTAATTTCTATAAGCCTTTTTCAATAATTATCCTGTTGATTATGTTAAATAGATATTACATTTTACTTATTGATATTAAATTACTTTATGTTGAGATGTATGAGGGATAATCTTGCATTATCTCTTTATTTAAGTTATTTTATTCAAAATCTATAGTTTCTAGGATTTTGTCTATAATATTCCTGAAATAACTAAAAAATTGGGAAACATATTGCATCTTGCCTAGGCGACTCGATAGATTGGAGTAATTTGCTATTGACACATGGAAAATCGACTTGATTTGTGCACTAGATGTGTGGTGTATCATGGCAATTAGTCGTACCTTCAAAAAAATTTTAGGAGTCGTGAGCCCTAGAATCTAGCTATAGATACTCCCCATATCCACCATATCCTGGGAACTTTCTAACCTCATAAAGCTAGATGATCGACTACCTCCCTCTTTATGCATTAGTTATGATCATATGATCCTTTATCTTAACACCACCTACCTCTTAATGTTGTTAGTATACCCAAGAAATAATCTGATAGTGCTCCTAGCTGTTAATCTAGTAATAAATCCTAATTTCTCTTAACTTCTTATAACTATTCATTTGTACTCAACTACTCTTTTGATCAATTTCATGTCTATGTTCTTGTAATCTCAACAAGAGATTAGATCCAGTTCTTATTTCACATATTTTGGTTGTTCTCTAAATCATCCTCTACATTGGGCTTGAGAAGGATCTCCCTCGTAGGAGGTCCTGAGGTGTTTAGCAACCCGACTCACCTAAAAGTTAGGACGTTTTTGGATATGATGGGAATAAAACAAGCATATTGTCACAGAACCATTTGTTACCCAAATCCTCACTCCTAATGGCTAGAAATCCTAAAGAAATAGGACATGAGCATCTGTGGATGGGATAGATCACATAACATATGCATGAATAAAACCACAAACAACGACTAAGGTATCAGACAACGAAGCATAAACAATGCTAAACTAATACACGACAAGATCATAGGTCCCATGTGCAGAAGTATTGATCATTATTAGAGATTCATGGTGTACATGTTACTTAAAATCATAAAATGGGTACACGCCAATACAATTTTGCTGAGTACGCCGTGCAAACATATAAAATTGTAGGTTTAAGAGAATATATATGGCTTGGAAAATCATAATGCAATAACAAGAATGAAAAATCAACTTATAAACTCTATCTTATTAATATGCTAGTGTGTTTTATGTTCATTTCCATTATACCAACAATATCATAAGGCCTTTGACGAACTTCTCAAAGGAAGGGGTCGATGAGGGTGCTCAAAATTAGCTATGTTGTTTCACTATGAGGGACTACAAGACTAAACATTATGAGTTAACCCTATTCAAAAGGGGCCTCAAGGCCATAGCCAAGAGCTAACCCTTATATCAACATGGTCTGCCCTATCTTGAAAGCACAAGTAGGACACCCAACCTTGTGTTGTTACTCTGAGAATACAGACATGTATGCAAGCTTGTATAATGGACTTATATTATTATGTTATCAAGTTTTTTCAACATATCTAATTAATTAAAAAATATAGTAGTCATAGGGAACATGTATCTCAAACAAGTATATTAAGCCAAACATTTGTACTACATACATACATGTAATTTCTATATCACTAGTCTGGAAAATAGGAGTATAAAGGGTACCTTGATACAAGCAAACTAGCATTAAGGACATATTAGATCTTTGAAGATAGTCAATAAAGGGATCTTGACACTACAAGCAAGTGTGACTATATTAACATCACACAACTTAAGTCATCTTCATAATATTAATTAAGGGTGGATGTTTCACCTAGTCTAAGTCCCATTAATCACAATGATTGATTTAGACATCTCCAATGTTCATATAATACTTATCATCAAGCTTCATACTACATCATATATCATTTAGACTTAGGGTGAAACATCCTTAGCAAGATTAGGGAATTCAAAAAAAAGTTTCATGGATCTTAGTATGGAAAAAATAATTTGAATATGATTAATGGCTTAATCACCATATCATCCGTTTATGTCACATTTAATCATTTTCATGCTAGACTGTCAATGTTGGAGAACATACAAGTTAATGCTTGATTTAGTGTAATACATGTTGGATCTAGGGCTCTAGAGGGGGGTGAATAGAGCTTCAAAATGCTCACAAGAATAGTTAAAACTTCAAATTATATTGATTGAAACCAAATTCTTAAAAACAATTTGAAGTCATATCTAAGCAAGCACAAGGATGAGAGAGATTGAAACATACACATGGCCAAGGTGGTTAGAGTGTTACAATATCCAAACTAGGAGACCATCAATCCACTACCTAGAGAGGTAAACCTCTAGGACTTTGCAACCCATGTATACCTAGAGAGATACAATTACACCACCATACATCCAAGGACTTACCTATTCAAGATAAGAGTCTTTCACCAACACAAGGACTTACCTACTTGATCAAGATGTCTTTTTCCTTCACCAAGGACTTACCCACACTTTCATCAAGTCTTTAGCTTTAAAGATATTACCCACTATTCTTGAATCTTTGCCTTACCCTTCTCCTTCACCTAGAGAAGATCTTCACACCTTCATCAACCTTGAAGAACAACAACTTCACCTTCACTAGGAGAATCTCACTTCAACCTTTTCTCTTTGAGAAAGGGGATTGGGAAGATTGAAGGATTGTGATTTTTACAAGATAACATGGAGGTAGCTCTCTTACAATATGCCTAACTCACTCATGATCATGAAATGCTTTGTGAATGAGAGAGAGAAAAAACTCAAAGGGTTGAAACACACTCAACTATAGCAAGGACCAAGGATAGCATGAATGAGAAAACTTGGAATGAACTTCAATGGGTCCTATTTATAACTGGGAGTGTTACTTTGGGTGTGGGATCACTTAAGAAGAAAAATAGCTATTTTACAACTTCCAACATATCTATTTTCGTTTCTAACAACTCTCCATTGATTGGAATCACTTTTTCTCAATTTTCCATACAATACATTTGGTCGAATTTCAATAAAGATAACTCGACATCTACACTAACAAAACTTATTATGAAACTATCGATCAAGTTTTTCTTGAGAAACTCGATTGATTAGACAAAATTAGTTTTGGCCAGTAAGTCAGTCGGTCGAGTTTTACGAGTGTGTAACTCGATCGATTGATCCATTCCCAAAAATCCATCATTGATCGGTTGAGATTCAAACTCGACCAACAAAGTTGTTGTGGCAAATTTTTTTAAAATGGTTTTAGAGTGAACAAACGTTGAAATTAAGTGTCCCTAATTTTTTCTCATCTTAATTACAAGTCATATCATTAATATAAGTGATTATAAAAATATTCTAAGGTGGTTTGGAGTGATTTCCCAAATTGCACACTTGCATTGCCTTTGACTTGAGCTTGGACAAGCCAGGGCTTGTGTAATTTGATCATTTTCATGTACCTAAAGCCTAAAATCAATCTTAAACGAACATGTTAGATACATATGAATGGAATGGTTAAGTCATTATCAAATTATGAACAATGTATAACTCTCAAGTCAATGACAAACCTTTCCTCAACATATTGAAAAGGATATGTAAAGTTATACCTTAGCCTTGTAAATTACAAGGGGATTCAATATTTTAATAATGTGAAATGCTCCCCCTCAATCTATGCTCACTCTTACCTGCATAGTTAGTCTTTATACACAAATTAATATAACATAAATATTGTATGGTCCTTTAGCAAATCACATGATAAAACATATATTGAACAAGAAAAGGATCACATAGGCAATAAAAGCAATATGGTTGAGCTTCAAAGAATTGAACTTTTCTCCCCATTTTTGCATTATAAAAAAGGAAGGGGGTAGAAGATCACAAAAATAGGTCTTCTCCAAGAACAACAAAATCATACAACCACAAGATAATGTTGGGTTTTGGGGAAGGTAGAGAAGGCAGCGGAAACAAAAAATTTTCTACCCCAAATCCGGAACAAGGAAATGCGTCAACGTCTATATAATAGGAAAGGATGGTTTGTGGAATCATACCTTGTCCCGAGGCTTTCTCGGCGACAATACCTCGCGCTATGCGCGGTCTTCAACTCTGGTCTTGGACGGTGTCTGTGCAGCTCTTGATCACACCGGGACTGACTCCTCCTCCTCCTACCAGACTGTCAGATAACAGTTGTCCTCCTGAGCGGCAGTGACCTCCCGCCTCTATAGTAGTCCACACGGACCACCTAGAACTCCACACTCCTTGTCCCACAAGGAAGTGGAAGGAGTCACACCCTCCTATTGATGTACTAGTCGCCAACACACTCTCCTGCCTCCAGATGCAACTGCAGTTGTCCTTCCCTTGCTGCACCTCCCTTTTACGGGAAGCACTTGCTCAGGCTCTCTCTCGGTTACCAAAACTAGAGAGAACGACAACTTTGCAGAGCAACTGGTTGCACTGAGTTTTACTTTGAGAAGCCCCCAATACCCCTATATATATAGGAGGGTCATGGGACATGGTTCTCTATCCTGGGGAATGCGAGACTAAAAGCAGGAGTAGAAGGGTTCGAGATTTTCCACAAAAAGCAACCAACTCGCAGCCTGAACCGATCAGTTCACAAGTGATCTGGTCGGTTGGGGACCTGAACCGGTCAGTTGGGGCACCAACCGATCGGTTGGGACCCATGAGCCAATCGGTTTACTTCTGAACCGGTCAGTTCGTGGTCCTGGTCGGTTCCCGATTGACTTTCCTTCTTTTGTTTCTAATTGGTATCGAATACCAATCCTTGTTCCAATCAAATTGGGCAAGTGAAACACAAGGAAAATTCTCACCGACCTAACTTTCCCAACTTTCTCGGTTGCACCAGTTGAACCGATCGGTTCAACACTTGAACCGCTCGTTTCACTCTGTACATGAGCCGATCGACTCAACACTTGAGCTGACCGGTTCAACAACCTCAGCCGACTGGTTCAACACTTGAACCGATCGGTTGGGAGTGCAGGTTGTGCAGAATCAGTCAATTGCGATTTCAATCAATCCGATACTCCAATCAATATGTACAACACCTTGAACAATATGATATTGAGCTATCAATCAATTGAGTGTTTAATTGAACTACTAAACTTCTTTAGTAATCAATCTAAACGTTTCTTGTGAACAAAAATCCTCTTCCAGGTTAAATCCTATGTGTGTGTGACCCTACAGGTCCATTTCATGTTGGTAGTTAGAGTCCACAACACTTATGACTTCACAAGCAAAGAGCGGTGCCTAGTCACACATCAATGCTACCCAAGTGAAAGTAGAAAGTTGGAGAACAACTTTCATCCTACAATCCGTGAATGGTGTTACAGTGAATGTATAATTCCTTTGTCACTGATATCCCGAATGAACTTGAGGCATGGAACAATCATCCTATCAACATTCATTCACTTTCTTGATCTCAGAGTAGATTGGAAGAGATATGTATGACATCAATATCACATATTGATTCACACATGCGTGCACGCCTTTCTCAATCCTACTCATCAAGTGGCCATGGATATCAAACTCCCTCAGGAGGGACAAATCCCATATCTATCACTCACCCCTCAAAAGCCCCATGTGTCAAAGCCACCCAATCATCACCTTTATAAGAACCCATGTTTCAGGACTGTGTTTGATGATGTCAAAGTGTGCCCAATGACATGTGTTGAGTGCAGTGATTTTAGGTCAAAGCATCACACTCACCACCATCACTGTGAGTACTGACTATGACTACCATGTCATGGTTCCATGTATCAAACTCACAGTGGGTCTGTCTGGTACACTTGTTCTCTAACAAGTACCTATGTGTTTGGTTTGATATCACTATATGATGACTAATGAGATTCTGTCATCAACCAACACCACAATCTAGTCTTGTGTGTCATTGCTGTCTATCTACCTTCCATAATGACATCCGACTAGGGACATAACAAGAATGTACAAACTCTTAGCATTCGTATGATCTCATCATTCAGGTCCTCAACCTGAAGGCATACGTCATTGAGTATTGTCATTCTCTAGACATTCAATCTGTTCTATCACTATCTCATATGATTGAACCAGAAAGAATTGGAAGCTTGCCTTTGATGTTTATCAAATCAATCTCAATGTATCCCACCAATCATCCCATGATTGGCTCTCAGGGCATACATACCAACAGACTCCCACTTGCACTGTGAGCCAATCACCATTGAATCATATTCATAGTGATCTTCAAACAGGTCCCACATGTTATTGTTCTCTAGTGCGATCATAGTGAGTAATGTCAACACCTTGCCAAAGTCAGTATAAATTGCATGTCTCACATCTTTTCATTGTACGTCACACGTATGAGATGGAGTTGCCGCAATATGCGATCTAGTATTCCTTTGCTAACATTTAGCCACATTGCATGATCAAGGATTCCATACTTGTCATCAATGAGTGGAATATCTATGAGTTCATCTCATGAACTTTCAGATCCATATAGTATCTACTGTTGTTCTCTAATGCATAGATACTCGACATTTCCCTTTTAAATGGTTTTATTGGAACATTTCCAATTATAAACAAACTTTCACTTTTATACATCCTATGTATATTTTGCAATTAATTTTCTGTCCTTTCAAAAGTTCACATCAATGTAACTCTTTACATCGAACTCTTCCTTATCTCCATAGAACTAGTACTTCACAAGTACTTATCAAGTTCTTATGGTATTCCAGTAACCCTTACTGGAAGTAGACAGACATCCACTTGTCATGTCCCACATGCGAGTTATCAGGATGAGCACATCATATTGTCATGTCGTACATACAAGATAATGAATGCATTTTATTCTCGCCATGTCTATACATGCAAGATAATGGGATGACTACATACATGATAGATCCATATCTATTCTTAGTGTACCCATTCTTCATAAGAATTGGACACTTGGCCTTGGGATACCAACTCCATGTAGCATGGACAAGTTTTCTCCCACTGAATCTATGCATACTGAACATTTTAGTACATATTGGCAATGTATTCTCTCTCTTTTCAGGTCAAGAGATTTTTTGAGAACTATCTCTATAGATCTCTATTCCTATCACATAGGAAACATCTCTATCTTCCCTAAAGATGATTTCCACTTTTGGATTTCCATTTTAGAACATTTTCATTTCACATCAACATGTGGAATGTGAATATGCTCCCACTAAATCATAGATCCCTTCTTTATCTTTGACATATCCGTCAAACCCTTTGACCATATCATCAAAGTAAAGATCCAACTTTGAGTTGCTTGTACTCAATCAATCACATTGATTAGTTCATTGTAACTTATAGACTTCATTTGCATTAGTGGATTCATAAAACTTATAGGTTGTGTCACGTACACATCCTTGTTTTATTCCTCATAGGAATGCGGTTTTAGTATCCATGTGCCAAATGTCTTAGTCATTAAGTTTCAATCAACAAGCATCATCCTTCTCAAAATGTTATCCATGTGTCTTAACACTTAAGACTCATTTGCACTTATGGATTTCATCCAATGGGTGCTACCATCAAGGTCATACCTTATGGTTGACATGGATGCCATTTAGGATGTAATGGTCATAAACCATAAATCAAAATTTGATTCCTCATATTCATCTAGATAGTTGACTCATCACATGAACAACTCATCACATAGATAATTGAGGTGTATCTGTTAAGGATATAAGAACTCACAACCCTTGTGATTCTTAATTTCCTTTATTAGTGTGGGGTATTCTTTTATTAAGAAGAATTCAGTTATTCGATAATCATTCTCTAACTCCTTAGAGTATGATTCCTTCTTGATTTAGACATAACCATGCCTTAATCATGAGTTCACTATGATACACTATCATAATCACTCATAAGGATCTCAAACATTTGGTCCAAGTATTTCATTCATTGATCTCATCAAGAATTAACACTTTACCAAATTTGTACTTCATCTATGATAATCTTGAACACTTCAAGATATTCATATTGGTATTTCTCTAAACACCATTTGAAGTATTAGCACTCATTCCAATAGGTATGTAAATACTTCACATGTATTATACCTAATAGGATAATCATTCTCCCACTACCTTTAGTGAAGATTGATTAATCATGTCTAAGATGTCTCTTACGGGTTCTCTAACCAAAAGAGTCTAGATTTATCCATCACATGGAAACTAGAAATGAATTTCTCATGATTGATGCTAATTTGATTATTTGAGTTATCTAATTACTTTTAGGTATCATTTTATCTTATGCATATCGAATACCACAAGATAAACAAGGCATTGCCACAAAGATCATATCTTTAAGATTGAAAACTCAACTTTATTAATTGCCATCATTGTCATACAATATGCAAAATAAAGTGTTTCTATCTTTTGGAAATATATGAAATAGAAGTTCATAACTGTATTACATGCCTTGTAGGCTGAAAATAAAATAAAGTACTCTATCCATGGCGGCAACACTTGCCCCAATTATGAGTGCTTTACACTTTACATCTTGGTATCATATACCTCAAAAAGTGTTACAAGTTTACTTTCATGACAGATTTAAGTAGAGGCTTCAATCGCCTCCTTCTTCTTTTGTTCTTCCAGATAGAGAGGACAATTCCTTTTCCAATATCCTAGCTTTTGACAATGGTGGCAATTTCCTTTCTTGGTCACGCCTCCCTTGGCCTTGAGAGATGAAGTTGTCTTGGGCTCCTGGCTAGCATCAGAACCTTTCTTAGCTTTGCCCTTGCCCTTACGATTGGACTTGCCTTTCTTTCCCGTGATCACCATCATAGACTTGGGCTTGTCCTTCTTCATCTGTATCTTAGCTGTCCTCAACATGCCCAACAACTCTGACAGTGGCCTATCAAAGTTGTTCATGTTGTAGTTCATCACAAACTGACTGTAAGATTCTGGCAACGATTGCAGTATCACATCAGTAGCCAACTCTTGGCTCAGTGGAAATCCCAGTCTTTGCAAGTTCTCCACATACCCAATCATCTTGAGTGTGTGAGGACCAACTGGATCTCCTTCTGTCATGACGCACTTGAACATCGCCCTAGAAACATTGTATCTCTCTTGCCGTGCCTGATCTTCATACATGTTCCTGAGATGCTGAATCATCTCTATGACACCCATGTTCTCATGTTGTCTCTACAACTCATGGTTCATTGAACATAGCATCAAGCACTTAGCATCAATGGCATCATCAGAATGCTTCTTGTAAGCATCCCTTTCTGCCTTTGGTGCATTAGGAGTGGGTTCTTCTGGAATTGGAGTATCTAGGACATAGAGCTTGCACTCTTGAGTGAGAACAATTCTCAATGTCTGATACCAGTCGTGGAAGTTTGTCCCATTTAGCGTGTCCTTGTTAAGAACCGATCACAAAGAAAAGTTGTTGTTGTTTGTTGCCATTTGAACTACAAAAGCAAAATATGCAATTTTAGTCCAAAAACTCATTTTTGACTTATTTGATTGATTTGAAAGTTTGACGATATAATTAGGCCTTTAATTAATTATCGCTCCCACTATTTTAGTTCAAATTGATAGCCCTCACCATTAATTTGGAAGATTGCAGTGTACAACCTTCTAGTGGGCAAGATCCTGAAATCCTCTAAGTCATGAGTCAGCTTGGGCTGATCACCCACAATTTAGATCTCTCAGGTAGGCAAATTTTGCCAATTGCATCATATGCAACTCTTGATAAGATGTCATATACAACTCCTTGCAATGATCATCTCCATGCCTCAAGGTGCTAGATCCTATCTAGGTCACCTTGTTAAGTCCGACCCAAAGCAAACACAATGAATATGCACCCTGCTTAGGCAGACCCACACATTCACCCTTCACGCTTCCACAAGATAGATGGTGCACCACGCTTGGGCGTGCCCACACTTGGTCGATCAAGCTTTTCACGTGTGTCACATTTGGAAGGCATCTAAAACTTAATATTTTAATGAGGGATTTGGATTTTATATACATATACATATCCAATCACCACAATACATAGTACATATCATATACATGCTATATCCCATAGAAAACATGCACAAAACGATAAAAAGTGATGATTATGGCCATCCTAATGTGATTCCTCGAGCCAAGAGGAATCACGGTCATCTAGGTCTACATCACATGCAACCTGTACAAGATGAACATCTGTGCCTTGCCATCCGTGTAGATCATCTCATCACATGAATGATCTGTTCTCTCCAGTCGGTCATCTGGGTGCCACCAGCCGATCTATTGGATCCTCCAACCGATCGGTCCGCCTGGTCGTCGTGCATCTCATCATGTCCGCCACCTGCTCGTCTCGCTCCTTGAACCGGTCATCAACCGATCGGTTCACTCCTTGAACTGACCGTCTGGAACGTCAACCGATCGGTTCACGCCTTGAACCGATCATTTCATCTGTCGTCTTGATGTCCGCCATTCTTCGACATAACAGGAAATAAAATCTATCCTATTATTACATTGCTTAAAAGGAGAAACCTCGAGTTACATTCGGGGGGAGCAAAGGTAGGAAAGAATCTCAAATTATTTTGAATTACATCAGGAATAAGAGAGGGAAGAACGGTGCGTAGATCGAGATGCAAGAAACCACAAACAACCACACACATATAGGGGTTTATAGGCCATAATCATGCTATACATCCACCACAAAATTCATTTACGGGTGACGCATATCGAGTGCATTAATACTACATATCATATATGTAATTGGGATTTGTGGATTTAGGATTGGACATGCATAAAGCTGATATTATTTGCATCATATGCAATAATTAAAGGCGACAAATCAAAATTGATCATATCGATATTCCTAAAATATAGAGCAGTTGACGTGGCTCTGATACCACTATTGGGTTTTGGGGAAGGCAGAGAAGGCAGCGGAAACAAAAAAATTTCTCCCCCAAACCCGAAACAAGGAAACACGTCAACGTCTATATAATAGGAAAGCATGGTTTGTGGAATCATACCTTGTCCCGAGGCTTACTTGGCGACAATACCTCGCGCTATGCGCGGTCTTCAACTCCGGCCTTAGACGGTGTCTGTGCAGCTCCTGGTCACACCAGGACTGACTCCTCCTCCTCCTACCGGACTGTCGGATGACAGTTGTCTTCCAGAGCGGTAGTGACCTCCCGCCTCTGTAGTAGTCCACACGGACCACCTAGAACTCCACACTCCTTGTCCCACAAGGAAGTGGAAGGAGTCACACCCTCCTATTGACGTACTAGTCACCAACACACTCTCCTACCTCCAGTTGCAACTGCAGTTGTCCTTCCCTTGTTGCACCTCCCTTTTGCGGGAAGCACTTGCTTGGGCTCTCTCTCGGTTACCAAAACTAGAGAGAACGACAACTTTGTAGAGCAACTAGTTGCACTGAGTTGTACTTTGAGAAGCCCCCAATACCCCTATATATAGGAGGGTCATGGGACATGGTTCTCTATCCCGAGCAATGCGGGACTAAAAGCAGGAGTAGAAGGGTTCGAGATTTTCCACAAAAAGTAACCAACTCACAGCCTGAACCGATCGGTTCACAAGTGAACCGGTCGGTTGGGGACCTGAACCGGTCGGTTGGAGCACCAACCGACCAGTTGGGACCCATGAGCCGATCGGTTCACTTATGAACCAGTCGGTTTGTGGTCCTGGTCGGTTCCCGATTGACTTTCCTTCTTTTGTTTCTAATTGGTATCGAATACCAATCCTTGTTCCAATCAAATTGGGCAAGTGAAACGCAAGGAAAATTCTCACCGACCTGACTTTCCCAACTTGCTCAGTTGCACCAGTTCAACACTTGAACCGATCGGTTCAACACTTGAACCGCTTGTTTCACTCTGTACATGAGCCGATCGACTCAACACTTGAGCCGACCGGTTCAGCAACCTCAGCTGACCGGTTCAACACTTGAACCGATCGGTTGGGAGTGCAGGTTGTGCAGAATCAGTCAATTGCGATTTCAATCAATCTGATACTCCAATCAATATGTCCAACACCTTGAGCAGTATGATATTGAGCTATCAATCAATTGAGTGTTTAATTGAACTACTAAACTCCTTTAGTAATCAATCTAAACATTTCTTGTGAACAAAAATCCTCTTCCAGGTTAAATCCTATGTGTGTGACCCTGCAGGTCCATTTCACATTGGCAGTGAGAGTCCATAACACTTATGACTTCACAAGCAAAGAGCGGTGCCTAGTCACACATCAGTGCTACCGAAGTGAAAGTAGAAAGTTGGAGAACAACTTTCATCCTACAATTCTTGAATGGTGTTACAGTGAATGTATAATTCCTTTGTCACTGATATCCCGAATGAACTCGAGGCATGGAACAGTCATCCTGTCAACGTTCATTCACTTTCTTGATCTCAGAGTAGATTGGAAGAGATATGTATGACATCAATATCACATATTGATTCACACATGCGTGCACGCCTTTCTCAATCCTACTCATCAAGTGGCCATGGATATCAAACTCCCTCAGGAGGGACAAATCCCATATCTATCACTCACCCCTCAAAAGCCCCATGTGTCAAAGCCACCCAATCATCACCTTTATAAGAACCCATGTTTCAGGACTGCGTTTGATGATGTCAAAGTGTGCCCAACGACATGTGTTGAGTGCAGTGATTTTAGGTCAAAGAATCACACTCACCACCATCACTGTGAGTACTGACTGTGACTACCATGTCATGGTTCCATGTGTCAAACTCACGGTGGGTCTATCCGGTACACTTGTTCTCTAACAAGTACCTATGTGTTTGGTTTGATATCACTATATGATGACTAATGAGATTCTATCATCAACCAACACCACAATCTAGTCTTGTGTGTCATTACTGTCTATCTACCTTCCACAATGACATCCGACTAGGGACATAACACGAATGTACAAACTCTTAGCATCTGTATGATCTCATCGTTCAGGTCCTCAACCTGAAGGCATACGTCATTGAGTACTATCATTCTATAGACATTCAATCTGTTCTATCACTATCTCATATGATTGAACCAGAAAGAATTGGAAGATTGCCTTTGATGTTTATCAAATCAATCTCAATGTATCCCACCAATCATCCCATGATTGGCTCTTAGGACATACATACCAACAGATAAAACATGCAATCTCATAACACACATCAAATAGAGACGAGAGAGACAAGCAAGCCGAGTCATAATCAAAATATGGGTAACATACCACCAACTCATGAGATATAGTCAACCAAAGAGTAAGTGTACATATGATTAAGATTACAACACTAAAAGCATGTCCTCAAAACAAATACAAGCCAAAACAATGAAAATAACATGATGATAGAAGTATAAAATAGTCTAGAAATATATATATGATCAACATCTATAAACTAAAAACTAAAACATCTAAATTTATAGGCTATCTATATCCACATCATCATCCTCATAACATCATCATCAGAAGCTTCAAGCTTGTAATCATCATATCCATCTGAAGGCACAACCGAGATAGCAACTTCACCTACATAACTAGATTCACCAACAAAGCCATCATTAGAACCATCTTAACCATCCTTGCCATCATCCTCAGATGCCTCCTGATTAGCAACAACAACTTCCTCATCAACCTGGTCGGGAATATCCTCATCGATAGAAGGACTAAAACCATGACTGAGACACATTGTATTCTGCTCAACCCAAGACATACCAAGGTCATGCAACTCTTAGCTTTGAGGAAAAGTGGGAGCAGAGGTGCCAAGTCCTGCAAGAAAGGTAGCTATAGGACCAACAGGTATAGGTAGCACTCTAGGGGTAGATCCACCAATAAAAGAGGGTGTAGTAGTGGAAGCAATAGGTGGAGGGGCTAAGTAAAAGTGATTGTATGCATAATCTCCTCTTAGGCAGGGCTTGTAGCTAGGGTAAGGATGGGCATAGGATAGGTTGATGGTAGACATGATAGAAAAAAGATCATGATGCATGTGCTCATGAACCTGAAGTTCGTATGCTTGTTGATGCATCATGTAAACCATGAGGGTTTCATTTGATACATTGAATGAGTCACGGGAAGGTTGAGATGGATGAGGAGGTGGAGGTTCTTGAGTGGAGGTGGAGGCTCCAGGTGTGGAATAAGAAGGGGTAGGAACACTCTTCTAAATTGTGGTCTCACTGATGCAGACTCCTTTCAAGCATGTTTGTATTGAAGGTCATGAAAAAGAGACTTGCCAAGGACATATTGAACAAGACCACAAATCAGGGCTGGGTAGGGTGGGTGGGAACCTTGGGTGTTCTTACTAGAGCTGAAGTAGGTCATGTGGTGTAGAATATATCTAGACCATTTGACTTTAATGTTCTTCAGGATATAAAACATAATCACTACCGTATTCTCTACAATTTTAGTTTGATTTTTCTTGGGGTGAATATTGCAGTTGACCACTAGAGTGAGAATGTAATTTTTTAGGTATAAGGAAGAGGAAGGAAGGGTGGACTTTTTCCTATTGGGAAGCTGTGGCTTCTTTAAGAATTTATGTATGTTAGGGAGAGTGATATTGTTACAACCCAAATTTTGGGTTTATTTGGTTGAGAAATGTAATTTCTCACATAAAAGATATTTGAACAAATAAAGATATAATTTGTTTTGAATAAATGGATTTCTTTTACAATAGCCTTGATGATTGTGTTGTGGGCTTTATTGGCTATTGGGCCTAATAACAAGAAAATCCAATTAATAAATGAATAATTGAGTTTTTGAGAAAAGAAAGGTGTCAAAACCTCTAGAAGGCAAAAGAACTTAATCCAAAGGTGGATTTCGTGCCACATGGGTTGCTTGGATTCCAAGGAGTCCAAAGTTGCAAAGAAAAGCAATAAGAAAAGAAAATATCAATTAAGTATTTCTTTATTAAGAAAGAAATTGAAAATAATAGTAAAAGGTGGAAAACAAGTGAAAAGAGGTATAATTGAGTTATCCTTAGTGGAATTTCGTATTCCAAGGATTCCTAATGATAAAACGAATGCTAATGAGGAAAATAAAAGAGGAATAAAGAAAAATCCTCAAAAAGAAACATTTTAATGAGAAATACACATGATAATGAAGAATAATGCATTTAGATGCATCTAGAAGGATAATGAGTATCCAATAAAAAGGATTTCAAAATAATAGAGTTTCTTGGGATCCAAGGAGTCCCAATGAAGAGGAAAGAAAGAGAAAATACCAAAATTGCAAAATAAGGAGTTAATATGAGTATGCAATTAATATAATATGTGGTATTGCTAAAAAGAAAGTAATTTCTATTAAAGGGAAATAGGATTTCGTTCCTATGGATTAAAAAGAGCAAGTATAAAGAAGATGAAAGAGGAATTTTGAATTCCTAATATCCATATAATAGGAGATAATGAAGAGAGAGAGAGAGATGGTTGCTTTACAACCAAGGAAAGTGTGTTTCCTTTCGAGTTTGGTACCTGAGTCCTCATGAGGCACGCCTTAAGGCTTCATGCTCCACCCTTTATAAAAGGAGAGAGAACCCTGAGCCGAGTCCAGGAGAGAAACCCCACGTATTCTGCTTTCTTAATCTTCTTCTTCTTGTTTTTGGCATATAAACCTTAACCTTGAAGAGTATAAGCTCTAACACGTGAACCACGAGAGCCATGGCGTCGTATTAGAGTCATGACGTTCCTTTCAAGGCCTGTGATGATCAAGCAATGACTCATTGCTCCTGCATGTGCACAACACCACCAGAGGATTGCAGTAGGGCTTCGTCCTGCAGGCCCAAGCACCCACATACACGGCCATCCTGGCTGCGGGTCGGGGCATGGAGAAGCGCGACGGTAGGCTCTGGAGGCATGGGGGCCGTCACTGGTGGTCTTTGGGTCCGGGAGGAGGAAGATGAGCGGCGCCAACATCTGCTAGGGCATCCACAGCCGGAAGATGCGAGGAGGAAGAAGACAAAACAAATTGGACAGTTTTTCCCTTTGCGGGCAGAAGCAAAGGCTGACTTAACTGAGGGCAAGAAGGACATTTTGAAATGTTTTCCAAATTCACGAGATCGCTGCATGAGTAAAGTGACGTGGCACAATCCCATTGGTCAGAAGTAAGTCAATTTTGTTAAATTCGTATCTCCTCAACCATAGCTCGGATTAGCATGCATAAAATATGAATTTTGCTCAGAAAATGAGGGCAATCCACTAAAAAAATAGTTGGAGTCTGATTATGCTTGCAATCTGAAAAGTAATAGAGGTTATTAACTTTAATGTAATGATGATTAAAGAAACCCTAATTGGGAATGATTAATGTGATTAGTAGAGTTTAACTGATGATTAAAGTTGATATTAACCTATTAATCATAAAGAGATACATTAAGATCGAAAAAGAGGAACTTTGCACGTAATTCGTTTAATTTATAGTTTATGTGCATAAATAGGCTTTAATGGGCCTTGAAACCCTAATGTTGACTAATTCAACTATTAATGGCTTTAATTGATTAATTTCATGATTAAAGTTGGAATATGCTGAATCTAATCTATTTCGAGCATTAAAGTTCCTAATTTGTGGATAAATACCCTAAAAGTAGTAATTAGGGTTTTCTCATGACTAAAAAGTGGAATTAATAACAGATCAAGTTCATATGTGATTTAGACCATAACGAACTATGAATTGATGATAAATGCATATAAAGATCTTGTTATGGATTAAAGGGATAAAAATAGTAGCTTTAATGAAAAAGAAGCTTAATTGATGATTAATGTGCCTGTAATATGAAAATAGGGTTATATGTTGTTAAGATAACCTTAATGTCGAACAATAGACGAGATAATTAGGGTTTAATATGGTAAAAGATGAAGGGAAACCCTAATTGCAAAATGAAACTCTAAAATGGATACAGAAACCCTAGAAAGTGAATCCAAGTTAATAAAGTAGGATCTTGATAAAGTGTGTGATAAATAGAGTACATATTCTTTTCAGGAATTATGTGATTGTTGAATTACTTGGATTGCATGCTTGGTTGGATTTTCTTAATGCTTCTAAAATCATCAAATCAGGTATGTGGTTACGCCTATGAATATCCCGAATTAGTTTCTCGAGGATTTTTGAGGTTTTATCGATGACTTGAATTAAACTGTTGTTTGTATTTAGTTCATGCAAAGTATAATGTGAATATGACTATCACATAAGAGATATGCCTACTAGCTCAGATCCTAGTCCCCTCTGTAGCTTGATGGTTCGACCTAGTAAATGGCTACCAATGGGGTAGGCCCATCAGGTCATTGAATGACTTAGTAAATGGCTACCAATGGGGGTAGGTCCATCAAGTCACATTGAGTTAGAGATTGGACTACCTATGGGTAGTGCCATGCGACTCAACCCTAGATATTGATCTACCAGTTAGGTAGGATCATGCGGGGTCTAATAAGGATCTACCTTGAGAGAGGTAGTATCTCAGTCCATTGTAGGGACAACATAGAGACAGGGGATAGGAAAGGATTGAGTAGTATGGTTTAAAATGTAATCTTGGCTGTTAAATGATAATTGGATGATTACTTTGTTAACATAGTTGCACAATTATTGTTTCCCCAACATACCATCTTCTTGCTGACTGACGTTTTGTTTGTCGGCATTTTAGGTACAAATGAAAAGAACAAACGGTAAAGTGGCATATATGGAACTAAATGAGAAATAATATACATGAGGATTAGATAGATTAGTATCTTCATGGATAGAAGTTTAGAAATCCCAGCTTTTAAAAGGTAAGTAAAGTTTTTTTTATTTTATACCAGTTTTCAGTTTAGTAGTAGAATTTCATAATTATTATTGATTATTTGTCGAACCTTTGATCCTGTTAATTGAATAACGGCTCTGACCTTCGGGTCTCCCTTAATTGGGGGTTACCGGGAGGCGGGGTCGTTATAGATATCATATTTCTTGTAGAAGGCCTCAAGGTCTAGGAGGTCAAAATACTCATGATAATCCTTCATGTGTTGGTCACCTCAGTACCAAAGAAAAAGATGTTAAAGGTACCTTCTGAGACTTGGAATTTCTTCTTGACAATCATGGAAGTAAGAATGACTTGAGTATTTGGTAGGGGTACAAGAGTGTCATAATTACATTGCAAATTTGTATAGAATTCGTGAATTGATTTAGTGTTTGTGATGAAATTATTATAGAACACACGTTCAACACTCAGGGTAGAGAGGTGGTGGTTGTACACCAACTCAAAAACATGATCAATGACCTTTTGTATACGCGGACATGGCTCTAACAAGGCACACAAATAGGGAAGAGGTTCCTAGGAAAGAGCTCCTTGTACCTATTTAGAACATCATGTGAGTCAAAGAACGTATCATCAAACGTGATAAGGCAAGAGTTGGAGGAGGAAGATGGTGTTGTGGAGGGGGCGGCTCTTTTTCTCCTATTTGAAGCCATGGTAGCAAGATAAGAGGAAAAGAGAGGTCAAAAACATAGGGAACACCAGCAACAACTGACCAAACACCTAGGGTTGAGGAGAAAGAGGTATAGGAAGGTCAAGCAAGGTTGGGCTAGGGCTTGGAAGGGGATGGTCGAGGCTAGGGTTGAGAGCTAGAGAAAACTGGAGAGGGAATTAGTCAATTTTTTCTCCACTTCAGAGGGAGAAAACTCAGCCAAACCACACTCATGTTTACTCCAACCCAGACATCGGTCGAGTTCTATGAGAAGGAAACTCGACCAAATGGCTTTTTACAAAAGCCATTGGCTTTGGACCGGTCGAGTTGGCAATTCAACCGATGGTCAACATGAACCATCATTAGAAGTTTTAATTTCTATCCACTTGAGTGCTAATTAAAATTATGTTTCTAGCCCATTTTGTATTTTAAACATACATAGACACATATCACTCATCATTGGGTATTATTTAGCTATAAAACAAGTGTTTGCAGAAAATACCCAAAAATAAGCAAAAAACTAGGCATGAGAACATGAAAATTTTAGCACTATAGCAAGGAAGGGTGATCAAGACATGAAAAAATAATATAGGATAGATAGAAAATTTTTAGAAGGCATATCAGATTCATCCAAAGCAGTCATGAGCAGTTTAGATCTTATAAAATTAAATTTCTCTCTAGCTAGAGGTTTAGTGAAAATGTCAACCAACTAGTTTTCTATGTCTACATGCGTGATATAGATATCCTTTTGGGAAATGTGATCATGAAGAAAATGATGACGGACCTCTATTTGGTTGGCTCTTCTATGCAATATATGATTTTAAGATAAACTGATTGCACAAGTATTTTCACACTATGTAACATCCCAGGATTAGAGGCCTCAGATAACATGATCTTAAAAGGAATGATTGGACTACGCATATCACCAAGGTGCACCTCCTTTTATAGGATCCCATCACTAAAGAACTCCATCGTTAAGTGTGCTCAGCTTGGAGTAGTACTAGGATGGGTGACTAGTCAGGAAGTTAACCCTGGCTTGCGTGTGAGTGGACAAAGGTGAGTAGTTAAGGATAGTGGTGGTCTGTGGGGCCAATCGTCATTCCTGAAACTCTACTAAAGCCCATGGCAGTGGGCCCAAGCATTATAAATGGTATCAGAGGCATAACCCCTCCAGTAGGTGGGGCCCGCATGGGCATGTGGCATGCTAGTCTTGAGCCGTGCGGTCCAGGCATGTAGGAAAGGGTTGTCCATGGTTGACGTAGCCACCATTGCGCTGGTATTCCGTGATTGGGAGATGGGTGTCCGTGGGCCATTGTGGGTTTTCACTGAAATGGGGTCAGATTATGATGCCATATAATTGAGCCTTGACGAGGACGTCAATAGTCTAAGTGGGGGAGATTGTAACATCCCAGGATTTGAGACCTCAGATAACATGATCTTAAAAGGAATGATTGGACTACCCATATCACCAAGGTGCACCTCCTTTTCTAGGATCCCATCACTAAAGAACTCGATAGTTAAGCATGCTCAGCTTGGAGTAGTACTAGGATGGGTGACCAGTCAGGAAGTTAACCCTGGCTTGCGCATGAGTGGACAAAGGCGTGCAGTTAAGGCTTGTGGTGGTCTGTGGGGCTAGTCATCCTTCCTGAAACTCTACTAGAGCCTCAGACAGTGGGTTCATAATTACATATTTTAACGACCCCGCCTCCCGGTAACCCCCAATTAAGGGAGACCGAAAGGTTAGAGCCATTAACCAATAACCCGGATCAAAGGTTCGACAAATAATTAATAACAATGAATAATTTTTACCAACTAAATTGAAAACTGTATAAAATAAAACTTTGCATACCTTTTAAAAACTGGGATTTCTAAACTTCAATCCATGAAGATACTAATCTAACTAATACTCCTCTGCATGTTAATTCTCATTTAATCCCACATATGCCACTTTACTGTTTGTTCTTTTCATTTGTACCTAAAATGCCGACAAAAAAAACATCGGTCAGCAAGAAGCTGGTATGTGGGGGAAACAATAATTGTGAAACTATAACAACAATATAGTCATCTAAATATCATTTAACATCCAAGATTACGCTTTAAGCAATACTGCTCAATCCTTACCTATCCCCTATCTCTGTGCTATCCCTGTAGTAGACAAGTATACTACCTCTTTCATATGGTAGATCCTTACCCCCATGGCCCTACCACACACGTAGCCAACACTTAGGGTTATGGAGTCGCATGGCCCTACCCAAAGGTAGCCCAATCCCTGACTCATGGTGACTTGATGGTCCTACCCCATAGGTAGCCATGTACTAAGTCATTCAATGACCTAATGGACCTACCCCATCGGTAGCCATATACTAGGTCATTCTATCAAGCTATAGAGGGGACTAGGATCTGAGCTAGTAGGCACATATCTTAGGTGATAGTCATATCCACATTATAATTTGCAAGAATTAAATGCAATCAACAGTTTAACTCATGTCATCGATAAAACCTCAAAAATCCTCAGGAAACTAATTTAGGATATTCATAGGCATAACCACATACCTGTCAGGCAGACTCAGATACAGGAATAGTCCAAACAAGCAAGTAATCCAAAATCAAGCAAGTACATAGTTCAATCCTGAAATATACATCCAATTCCTTTTTATCAAAATCTATCCAAACCATCTTGCTACTTATGGTTTCTATTTCTTTTTAGGGTTTCTTTCTCTTTTTTTAGGGTTTACTTTACAATTAGGGTTTTACTTCCCTTTACTCTTTCTAAACCCTTATTTTCTCATCTATCCTTCACGAAAGTTATTAAGGTTACCTTTTACAAACACATAACCTTAATTCCAGATTAATGCACAAATAACCATCAATTAAGTCCATTAAGCTTCTTTTACATTAAAGCTACCATTTTTATCCTTTTCAATCTATGACAAAGTCATTATGCTCATTTATCATCAATTCATAGTTCATTATGCTCTAATACTCATATGAACGTTATGTATCATTAATTCTACCTTTTATCCACTAGGAAACCCTAGTTTCCACATTAAGGGTATTTAACCACAATTAAGAACTTTAATGCTCGAAATAGCTTAGATTCAGCATATTCCAACTTTAATCATGAAATTAATCAATTAAAGCCATTAATAGTCTCATTCACTAATATTAGGGTTTCAAGGCCCATTAAAGTATATACATGCGCATGAAACTCTAAATTAATCTATTTACGTGAAAAGTTAATCCTTTTTGTTTCTAATGTTCCTTTTCATCATGAATAGACTAATACCAACTTTAATCATCCCTTAAACCCTATTAAACACATTATTCATTTGAAAATAGGGTTTCTTAATCTTTAATTCATTAAAGTTGATAACTACTATTAATTTCCGAATTTCAATAGGAATTAGCTTCTAACTATATTTTTATTAAATTCCTCTAATTTTTCTGAACAAAATACATATATTATGTGTATTCATCCGAGCTACGGTCAATAAGATATGAATTTTGCAAAATCACTTACTTTGGGCCAATGGGGGGCTACCACGTAGGCGTCTTCCATGCAACGTTGTAGCCTCTTTGGGAAACATTTTGATAGGTCGCTTTTGCCCTTACTTAGCCAGACGACGCTTCATACCCCAGGAGGGCAAAAGCATCCAATGGACATCCATTTCAACCCAGCGTGCGAGCCCTAACGCGACCGCTGCTGGTCGGTTTTGGTGCGGCCCTGCTGCCCTTCCTCAGCCTCGACGACCACCCAGGAGGGTGCCACCACCTCCGGTGATCACCTACGTCCAAGGGGCGCTGTCCCCCCATGACCAAGGTGGTCCTACCAAGCCTGTCGAGCCACGGATGTGCGACCATCCCTAATGACCTACTGCAGGTGTGTAGATCTCCGACAAGGGCTGCTCTTAGATGAAAGCAAGAATATGGTAGCTGGCCCTTCTGGGTTTGTCATGGAAGATCCCTACCACTAACAAGACCACAAAAAAACCCCTCGTTGCCCTAGGATAGTGCTATACCCTCTTGGTTAGGGTTTTCACTAAAATGAAGAAGAGAAAGATAGGGTAGAGAGAGGTAGACATGAGTTTTCTCTTTGAATTCGAACTAGGGGGGTCTACCCCTTTTATAGGGGAGGATATCCTCGCCCTAAGATGCCCACCTACTTTAAAGCTTGGTACTCCTCATGTGTAGAGGTAAAGGGAACCCCTTAAGTTAAGAGTATGTTTGATGAACCCCTAAGTTGGTTCAATGTTGAGGAGGAGAACAAGTGTGACCTAGCATGGTTTGGTAAGTGTCTTCTTGTGCCTTAGTAGCTTGCTAGGGCTAAGCATGCTCATGTGGATGCATATCCTAAACATAAGGACGTTTTTGACCACAATTATCAAGGTGTAGTTACCTCCCATCCTGGGAGAGGGACCTTTTGTAGGGTGTATACCATTTTTGTTGGTTTTGAGGTAACCTAAAGAGGTTTCAGAGGATCTTGTGAAGCAAAGTGAAGAGTACATGGTATGAGAATGAACCTGCAGACCCATAGATAACCATCTCTATATTCATGTGGATGTGTTACCATGGAGGTAACTAGTATGGGGCCTGACCAAGGTAGGCAGGTTTCCATGACCCCTATGAAAGGGTGAAAGTCAGTCATGAATGTAGAAAGAGATGATGAAAGCTTGGTTAAGGTTCTAAGTTGGACATGTACTATAATAGAATCCTAAGTCTGTCCTAGGGTCAGGTAGGGATAAGACCGATGGAAGAAGGAGTTGCCTAATTCCCTAGTTGCACATGACCATAGGGTCGGGAGGTAACAACTATCATTGTCTGAGGGCCATGGGTTAGGAGATTGATCACCTTCATGAACCCATGGGACCCAAAGGGAAGATGAGTAGGGCACTCTCTGGATGCATAAGGGAAGAGGGATGACCCCTAAAGTACCGGCACCCTATAGACCTAGAGGAGATGACCAAGGAATGGGTGTGGACCCAAGTAGGTTTGAAACCAGTTTTCCATGGAAGCAACTTTGATATCAAGATGATGGTGATGTAGAGACATAAGTTGCACGTTTCAACTTAGATTCGAAGGTGTACTGGAAATGTGGGATGTGCCATCTCTACTCTTGGAACAAGAAGAACTTTGTGTTTGGACGGCCTCCAAATGCTTATTTCCTCTTGTTATGGGAGGGAGAGATGGGGCAGTACGTATGCCATACACCAAGGATAAAATATGATGCGAGTTGGAACGTTGCTACGAGGTATGGCGGAAGAGATGATAACATACCTCTATGGAGTGAATGATACATGGATGGTTTGCAAACAATAAATGGTATAAGGTAGTCATCTTATAAGGATGTATTTTTAGCATGATGTATGTGGAATTTGCAAGTGATGCAAGGTAGAGTTTGATCACCAAGAAGATGAGCTCAAAGTGTGCTCAATGAAGATAGACTTAGAGTTCGAGTTTGAGATGACAAGTGAAATACATGGAAGTGTATGTCTTTCATGTTCCCTAATACCTAAGGATGTGAAGTGGTAATGGATTCTCTAGTTAAGATATGTTTGACTAGTTTTACAAGAGGCTAGAAGAGGTTGTTAGGTTAAACTTCAATTGGAAAAGAGATATGTTTGGGCTAACACTCAGATGTAACGAGATCTGTTGAACGATGTAGTAGTTGTTGGTTAGCCAGCCTAGTCCGTGATATAATGAATGGATTGTGATAGAACCTCAGATACACTTCTTTGGATAGGAAGGTAATAAAACCCCAATGAGAGTGGTTTAGGGTTTCTAAGAAATCGATCATGAGGAATCATGACATACAGGAAACCATGATTATAAGATCACCATACACCATGGTACTACTGAGATAATGAGTGGTACCAGTACTATGGATGCTAGAGATGAGGCTGCATGTGCTATGTTGCATGCAAGCCAGGAGGTAAAGGACGAACACTAGTAACCCAGTGTATATATATAGAGGATAAAAGAGTCCCTAAGAGGGAATGGGAGTTCATCACTATGGATGATGTGGAAAGTCTGCCCTTGACTAAGGAAAGTCATGATGTAATATGGGTTATGGTAGACCGCCCTACCTAGATGACAAGAGAAAGAAAGAGTATTGTCAAGGGACAGATTGGGTCAAACTACTTACAAGAGAGAGAGATGGTTCAGCTACACCATGATGTGAGTTCAAAAGTTCTTGAGTGTGACCTAAAGGTTCACTTCCATAAGGTGGAAGTAGGAACATGAAGAACTCACTGTCAGTATTGCTTATCACCCCTAACTAATGGTTAGTATGATCCAGACTAGAGGGTCTGATGAGAGCATGTGTGCTCATTCAGGATGATACATAGAGACAGTTCTTAAGATGTGATGTTAACCACCATAGCCTTAATCGGGATGCAAGAAGTTCTATAAGGAGGTTGTTGACTAGCCTAAATCGCGCGCCCTAAATTTTTAGGCGGATTTGAGGTAGTCGAGCTTTTACATTTATAAACTCGAATCCTTCTAGGCCCCCGCAACTTTGTTTATGGGGTCAAAGTAGATATACGGGGTCGAACACAGGGACAAGGGGGGGTAGTGTTGAGAACCCAGAATCGACACGCTACACTCCGACAGGTAAAAAGAGATTGTAAATTCCCCAGAAGGGAAGCGTAAAGATGTCACAAACAAAACAAGAAAACTATCTCCAAGTGGAGTTACTAGAAAGATTTAAGGTTTTAGTCATTTAGCAGTTTTTAGGGGTTTTCATGCAATAGAAACAGAAAGATAAAACTAGAGCTAGAGCAAGGTACGAAGGATAAGACTATAGCAAAACAAGCGGCACCGGTAACATCCTGTACCCCTCCTCTCAGAGCGAGTACCTCTAACCAAACCTTGGAACCCCTCTCGAGGTTCCTGGGCTCAAAGTTAGAGTGGAATGTCACTGAAACGACTCCGTTCCAGGCACTCTCGTACTCAAGAAATGGACCAAACACTAGAGCCACAAAACAACTCTCGAAGTTGTTGCGACGGGAAAACACGATTCGGTAGCTACACGAAACGCGATCCAAAACATGCAAGCTAGAGTTCATATATCAAACATAGAAGTCATCCAACATATTGCACCAAGCGTAGGGCAACAAGTAATTAAGCATTTCCATTTCTATAAGCATTAAAGGTCTTAATTACAATGCATAAGTAAATGAAATTAAATAACAGAATTAAAGATAGGTGTCGCCTTCTTGATGTAGAAGGACGACATGCTAAAGTAACCATCCCACCCGATATCGGACAGGGGCCTAGCCCGATACTGCTGTGTCGGGCGGCATGCTCTCTCAAGCGGCACACCGCGACGGGCGACTGCATCGCTCAAGGACCTGGCTGATATGCTCAAGTCGGGCGGTACACCCTCTCGGGCGACACGCCTGACGGGCGGAGCGTATCAGGTTCGTTATCGTGTCGGGCATGGAGCTGCGTATCCTATTTCCGGGTACTGGTGTCGGGCACTCGTGTCGCGTATCTACATCGGCCGATATTGACTCCCAGTGTCGCCCGGTACAGTCCTAGGTGAACCAGTCCCCTCCCTCTCGGGATGAGGATGAGCTCACCTACTGTCGCCCGGTACGAACACTGGAGCACGATACGCCTGCTCTCGCAGCCTCCTCCGAAGATCACTCGACTCTCCGAAACCTAAAGTGACCAAGCTTGTCCAAATTGTCTAAGACGTCTTTTCGGCTCCCTGTAGCTGCTATTTATAGGCAGCTGGTCATGAGAAGATATGGTGCTTGAAACGCCACGTGTCTTGCTTTCCGCCGTTCAGTTGGTGGTCGGCTGATGCGGGTATCGCCCGGTATCACTCGGCACAAGGAGGTCGGATGTCGGGCGTCGAGGCGAGAGGCACCTGCCGGTGGGTGGCTAATATCGCGCGACACATAGAGTAGTTGCGGCGTGCTCGGTTCCCTGTCGGGTAAAGAGGCATTTCGTCCATCGATACCCTATCTCGTGGCATTCTTGCGTCGCGCGTCGTCGTATCGCGTAGCCCCGCCGGTCAGCGTGAGTATCAGTCGTCAGGGGGGGGGGGGGGGCGAGACAGTCTTGGACTTATTTGCGGGCCAGAATGGCCTTATTGGTGCTAAATGGGCCAAAATAGGAGGAAACTCTGCAAAAGATGGAAATATTGGACTGAGAGCATTGCTTGGCTAATTATTGCGAAATTGCATATAAAATAGAGGAAAATGGCGGAAAAGGGCAGTTTTGATAACAGAATAAAGGCCAAAAACGTCACGAAAATTGGTGTTATCAGTTGTGTCGGTCACCACTACATTATGATGATGTTGGTGAAGGAGGACTCGCGAAGGTAAAAAAAGAACCACAATGTGTGCAGATGAAGTCGCTTGATCATGCAATGGCTGAGAGAGAGCCCAAGGTTGACGTGAGTCATGAGCTGATGCAAAGCAGACTGACATGCAGTTTACTGTGGGAGAATATAATGTGAAAATACGACCCCTCTGAGCTACAGTTGAGAAAGCTGAGTCCCCGATATTGGGTCCATTGGTGGAGAAGTTTGTGTTTAGCCTTACCCCTCAGGATAACATGATGTATAAGATGTTACATGAGTCTGATCTAGAGAACTATGTGAGGTACCTAAGCCATGTGATGAGCCCTGAACCGATTCAGCTGTTTGAGAGGTTGAAAAGTCCTGAGTCACCTATGAGGGTACGTAATACCAAGGTAAGAAAGAAATCCGATGGAAGAATATGAGATGATGAAGGTTCTTGGGAAGCGCCATGGAAAGGGTGAAGCCACATGGGAGCCCTGATGGACATACGAAATGATTATCCTGTTTGTTTGCTTGCTTGATGGAATTTTGAGGACAAAATTCTTATAAGAGGGGAAGGATGTTACAACCCCAATTTTTGGGTTCATTTGCTGAGAAATGTAATTTCTCATATTAAAGATAAATGAAAAAATAATGATTGAATGCATGAATTTCGTTACAATAGACTTTATGATTGCTTTGTGGGCTTTATTGGCTATTGGGCCCAATAACAAGGAAATTCAATTAGTAAATGAATAATTAAGTTTTTGAGAAAAGAAAGGTGTGGAAACCTCCAGAAGGAAAAAGAATATAATCCAAAGTTGGATTTCATGCCCCTTGGGTTCCTTGGATCCCAAGGAGTCCAAAGTTACATAGAGAATGTAATAAGAAAAGAAAAGACCAATTAAGTATTTCTTTATTAAGAAAGAAAATGAAAACAATGATAAAATGTGGAAAATAAGTAGAAAGAGGTGTAATTGAGTTATCTTTAGTGGAATTTCGTATCCTAAGGATTCCTAATAATGAAAGGAATACCAATGAGGAAGATAAATGAAAAATAAAGAGAAATCCTCAAAAAGAGCTATTTTAATACGAATAAAACAAGATAATGAAGAATAATGCATTTAGATGCATCTAGAAGCTTAATGAGTATCTCATAAAAAGGATTTCGAAATAATAGAGTTTCTTGGGATCCAAGGAGTTCCAATGAAGAAAGAGGAGAGAGAAAATACCTATAAAAGAAAATAAGAATATAATGTGAATACATTATTAATGGATTATGTGGTATTGCTAAAAAGGAAGTATTTCCTACTTGAGGAAAATATAATTTCGAAGCCATTGAATTAAAAGGCAAGAATAAAGAGAATGATATCAAGGATTTTCGAATTCCTAAATATCCAATTAATAAAGGTTATTACAAAGAACAAAGAAGAGAGAGAAGATTTTCTTCACAATTAAGGAAGGTGGTTTCCTAATAGAAGAGGACTTGTTTCACTATAGAGACTCAAATCTCATCATGAGCATTGGGTAAACTGCTTCCCCTCTTAGGCCTAGGAACCCTAGGTTCACCTTTGGGTGTCCCACTACATGCTCAAACTCTTAACCACAAATCAAGCATGTATAAGGCATGACATGCACTCCCTGTCATCCTTCTACTCGATCAACACATCAGGGTCGAGTCCTCCTCAAGGACAACCAACAAGGTACAAGGCCTCACAACCTGTTACTAAACCTCTCTAGGACTAAGGAACTCTTCTTCCTATCTCAGAAGGTAAACACCTATACGACATGCACATAGGTACTAGAAGCATCATCCTCTCTCTAGGGTTTGGTTCCTCTAAAGGCAACCAAGATATCATCAGCATCCAGGGATCATGCATGAGGCAACCACTATCATCCACTTAGGTCACATCATTCTTGACTCCCCATTGTTCCTCACATCTCGGGGTTTTAGGTTTCCAACCTTCTTGCTTGGTTCCTTCTTTCTCTCTCTAAAGCTAACTCCACATCCATCCATACTACTAGAGGTCATCTCTCCATGAAGGATCAAGCTTATAGGAATACCTCTACGTGGGTGAAGCCTATGCTCAAACTTATGTTTGCTCATGATTATCCATAACTCCTTATTCTTATCTCATAAGCTATCCATCCTGTCCTTCTGGCCTCAGTTTTAACTTACTGCTCGTACTATTGAAGCACTCTGGGTGCAAGATATACCCTACTTGCCTAAGCCAATAGGGTATCTATAGGTTCTCCTCTAACCCCATCCATGAAGGAGCTATCCTTCGCTCTGACATGCATGACCCTCTCTAGGGTTGCGTCGCCAAAGGTACTAGGTCATCTAATCTCTTATGGCATCCCAAAGGCATGTCCAACCAAACACTCAATCAACCATGAAATCTAACTCATCATGTCATCTTTCTCTCTAACCTTCACTTAGGGTCAGGGTTAACATCATCCTCAAAGGATGTACTAGGTCTCTACTTTTAATGGAAGTCTCTACCTCCGAGACTAACTCTCTCTACTCATCCTCCTAACAAAGAGGTCTATCCTCAGGTTTCTCCTGAGAGCAATGACAACTCGTCCTCCTGACAAAGAGGTCTATCCTCAGGTTTCTCCTAAGAGCAATGACAACTCGTGTCATACGACCTAAGCATGTATCTATTCTTTAGTTTGAGCTTAATCTATTAAGATTATGTCCATGACACCTTATTTACATGCTTTTCATTAATTTGGTGGAGGATTCCTTAGACTTTATTAACCTTATTCATACCTTAAGAGGGTGAGGAGAAGAGAGGAAACCCTAATCCTTAAGGTCCTTAATAGAATTTGAGTTGAGAAGGGATGAACAAGATGAGAGAGTCCTAAAGGTATCTTATTTCGAGTCATAGCCTAAGACATCGGCAAGGCAGTCACACAATCCAGGAGTCCTCGTATTCTGACTAGTGGTGTGGAGGAAAATATTCCTAGCCCCCAGACATGATCCTTTTCTAGACACATCAATATTTCGGACAATCCTCTAATAACTCCCTTGGTTCTATGGAATTTGTAAAATTTAGTAATTATTAAAGATTAAGTGAGGAATCTATGCTCTAATACAAATTGTAACGACCCCGCCTCCCGATAACCCCCAATTAAAGGAGACCGAAAGGTCAGAGCTATTAACCAATAACCCAGATCAAAGGTTCGACAAATAATCAATAACAATTAATAATTTTTACCAACTAAATTGAAAACTGTATAAATTAAAACTTTGCATACCTTTTAAAAACTGGGATTTCTAAACTTCTATCCATGAAGATACTAATCTAACTAATCCTCCTGTGCATGTTAATTCTCATTTAATTCCACATATGCCACTTTACTGTTTGTTCTTTTCATTTGTACCTAAAACGCCGACAAACAAAACGTCGGTCAGCAAGAAGCTGGTATGTGGGGGAAACAATAATCATGCAACTATAATAACAATATAATCATCCAAATATCATTTAACATCCAAGATTACGCTTTAAGCAATACTACTGAATCCTTACCTATCCCCTATCTCTGTGTTGTCCCTGTAGTGGACATGGATACTACCTCTCTCATATGGTAGATCATTACCCCCATGGCCCTACCACACAGGTAGCCAATACCTAGGGTTATGGAGTCGCATGCCCTACCCGAAGGTAGCCAAATCCCTGACTCATGGTGACTTGATGGTCCTACCCCATATGTAGCCATGTACTAAGTCATTCAATGACCTGATGGACCTACCCCATCGGTAGCCATATACTAGGTCATTCTATCAAGCTACATAGGGGACTAGGATCTGAGCTAGTAGGCACATATCTTAGGTGATAGTCATATCCACATTATAATTTGCAAGAATTAAATGCAATCAACAGTGTAACTCATGTCATCGATAAACCTCAAAAATCCTCAGGAAACCAATTCAGGATATTCATAGGCGTAACCACATACCTGTCAAGCAGACCCAGGTGTAGGAATAGTCCAAACAAGCAAGTAATCCAGAATCAGGCAAGTACATAGTTCAATCCTGAAATATACATACAATTCCTTTTTATCAAAAACTATCCAAACCATGTTGCTACTTATGGTTTCTATTCCTTTTTAGGGTTTCTTTCTCTTTTTTTAGGGTTTACTTTGCAATTAGGGTTTTACTTCCCTTTACTCTTTTTAAATCCTAATTTTCTCATCTATCCTTCACGAAAGTTATTAAGGTAACCTTTTACAAACACATAACCTTAATTCCAGATTAATGCACAAATAACCATCAATTAAGTCCATTAAGCTTCTTTTACATTAAAGCTACCATTTTTAGCCTTTTCAATCTATGACAAAGTCATTATGCTCATTTATCATCATTTCGTAGTTCATTATGCTCTAATACTCATAAGAATGTTATTTATCATTAATGCTACCTTTTATCCACTAGGAAATCCTAATTTCCACATTAAGGGTATTTAACCACAATTAGGAACTTTAATGCTCGAAATAGCTTAGATTCAACATATTCCAACTTTAATCATGAAATTAATCAATTAAAGCCATTAATAGTCTCATTCACTAATATTAGGGTTTCAAGGCCCATTAAAGTATATACATGCGCATGAAACTCTAAATTAAACTATTTATGTGCAATATCATCCTTTTTGTTCCTAATGTTCCTTTTCATCATTAACATGCTAATACCAACTTTAATCATCCATTAAACCCTATTAAACACATTATTCATTTCAAAATAGGGTTTCTTAATCTTTAATTCGTTAAAGTTGATAACTACTATTACTTTTCGAATTACAAGAGGAATTATCTTCTAAATATATTTTTATTGAATTCCTCTCATTATTTTGAGCAAAATACATATATTATGCGTATTCATCCGAGCTACGGTCAATAAGATATGAATTTTGCCAAATCACTTACTTTGGGCCAATGGGGGGCTGCCACGTAGGCGTCTTCCATGCAACGTTGTAGCCACTTTGGGAAACATTTTGAAAGGTATCTTTTACCCTTACTTAGCCAGACGACTCTTCATACCCCAGGAGGGCAAAAGCGTCCAACGAACATCCATCTTCAACCCAGCGTGCGTGCCCTAACGCGGCCGCTGCGGGTTGGTTTTGGTGCATCCCTGCGCCCTTCCTTGGCCTCGACGGCCACCCAGGAGGGTTCCACCACCTCCGGTGAGCACCTACGTCCAAGGGGCGCTGTCCCCCCACGACCAAGGTGGTCCTCCCAAGCCTGTCGAGCCCTGGATGCGCGGCCATCCCTACTGACCTGCTAGAGGTGTGTAGATCTCCGACAAGGGCTGCACGTAGATGAAAGAAAGAATAAGGTAGCTGGCTCTTCTGGGTTTATCGTGGAAGATCCCTACCTCTAACAGGACCACAACAAAACCCCTTGTTGCCCTAGGATAGTGCTATACCCTCTTGGTTAGGGTTTGCAGTAAAACAAAGAAGAGAAATATTGGGTAGAGAGAGGTAGACGTGAGTTTTCTCTTTGAATTCGAACCAGGGGGTCTACCCCTTTTATAGGGGAGGATATCCTTACCCTAAGATGCCCACCTAAGAGGAAACAAGTCCTCTCCTATTAGGAAACCACCTTCCTTAATTGTGAATAAAATCTTCTCTCTCTTCTTTGTTCTTTTTAGTATCCTTTATTAATTGGATATTTAGGAATTCAAAAATCCTGCAATCATTCTCTTTATTGTTGCCTTTTAATTCCTTGGCTTCGAAATTATATTTTCCTCAAGTAGGAAATACTTCCTTTTTAGCAATACCACATAATCCATTAATAATGTATTCACATTATATTCTTATTTTCTTTTATAGGTATTTTCTCTTTCCTCTTTCTTTATTGGGACTCCTTGGATCCCAAGAAACTCTATTATTTCGAAATCCTTTTTATGGGATACTCATTATCCTTCTAGATGCATCTAAATGCATTATTCTTCATTATCTTGTTTTATTCTTATTAAAATAGCTCTTTTTGAGGATTTCTTTTTATTTCTCTTTTATCTTCCTCATTGGTATTCCTTTTATTATTAGGAATCCTTCGGATATGAAATTCCACTAAGGATAACTCAATTACACCTCTTACTACTTATTTTCCACATTTTATCATTGTTTTCAATTTCTTTCTTAATAAAGAAATACTTAATTGGTCTTTTCTTTTCTTATTGCATTCTCTATGCAACTTTGGGCTCCTTGGGACCCAAGGAATCCAAGGGGCATGGAATCCAACTTTGGATTATATTCTTTTGCCTTCGAGAGGTTTCCACACCTTTCTTTTCTCAATAACTTAATTATTCATTTACTAATTGAATTTCCTTGTTATTAGGCCCAATAGACAATAAAGCCCACAAAGCAATCATCAAGGCTACTGTAATGAAATTCATGCATTCAATCATTATTTCTCAACAAATGAACCCAAAATTGGGGTTGTAACACACTAAATAGGAGAAGCATCAAAATAAATGTTAAAGTCTTGGATCATTTGCTTCATCCATAAGACTTGGGCACAACAACTCCTGACTACAATGTATTTAGCCTCGGTAGTTGATAAAGACATTGTGCTCTTTTTCTTGGAGAACAAAGACACCAAGCATGATCCTAGGAGTAAGCAAGAGACACTTGTGCACTTTCTATCAATCAATCATCCTGCGTACTCCGCATCACTATCAGATGTAAGAATAAAGTCCCTTGACTTGGGATACCATAGTCCAAATTTGGAGTTTTGGCAAATTACCTTAAAAACCTCTGAATATATATCAGATGTGATTTCATAGGATTTGATTGAATGTGATCACACAAGCCAATAATAAACATTATATCATGTCTAGAGGAAGTTAAGTAAAGTAAACTTCCAATCATACCTCTATAGATCTTCTAATCCATAAACATCCAATCATAACTCTATAGAGCTTCTTATCCACTTTCTCACCTTCTTCATCTTTATCAAGTTTGGCAGTGTTTGACATGGGTGTGTCGATTGGCTTGGTGTTCTCCATCCCAAAGCACTTAAGTAGCTCACTTGTTTACTTGCCTTGGTTGATGAAGTTCCCATCTTTAGTTTGCTTGATTTGAAAGATGAGGAAGAATGTACGTGATGCGATGATTTTGAGTCACATTTATAGACTTATTTTACTCGCGTTTTATGCATTTATTGGTCATTTTGGTGGTTAATATTGCATAAATGATTACCATAATAGGTTTTATCTCGGCTTATGTGGTTTTGTTTTGCAAGTTTAGGAATAACACATATTTGTAGCTGTCGATACCATCGACGGCTATCGATACTATCGACACAACCACAGGCAGCCAACCGTCAGGAGCAGCACAGAGTCGATACCATCGACAGGGAAGTCGATGGTAGCGACATACCATCAGGTTGCTGGTGAGTAGACAATCGATACTATCGACCCCATAGTCGATACTATCGACACATGGAGCTTCAATGACGGAAAAGGGATAAAATCAACACCTAAGGGTGTCGTTACCATCGACCCGCGTCGATGGTATCGAGTCAACATCAGGCGTAACGATGAAAAGAAAAGAAAGCTTGTCGATATTATGAGGGGTCGATACTATCGACCTGGGTCAATGGTATCGACACCGTCAGATTAGAGTTTGTTTCATATCGGCTCTAATCCAATGACTATGATATTTTTGCAACCTAACTCGATGATTATACCTAATGACGGTAGCCAAGAGCAGGGTATCACGTCATTAGTCATTGCACATGTCCCGAGAAGGTGTGGAGAGAAGAACGGAGCCCAGAAGCACGCCCTGACTATTCTGGAAGCCGAAAAAGACGTTCTCCACCGCCGAAAGGCTGTAGATCGCACATTCTACACCGAGGAACGCTTGGATCTTCTCCGTTCAGGGGTTTCATTACTTATTCACATTTTTCTCCATGTTTCCCCTTTCTTCAACCATGTTTTGCTCTGAGATGAACATGTTGGGCTAATCCCCTTTCTCTTTAGGATTGGGAGTAGCCCGGGGAAGCATTGTATGACATTTTTATCATAGTAATTCATAATTTATCTCTTAAATCCATGGTATGACTTCATTTTCTCAATTATATTGTAATGCTTGATCACCATAATGATAATCTAATGCCTTTAATTACTTTGAAAGAAGGATTAACGGTTGAAAAGAGACAAAATTCACCTTAATTAACAAATCCCTTGAACAAGGTGATGTAAGGTTAATGGTGGAAACCCAGAGGTCGATTCTAATGCACCTAGTTTAGGATATATGTTACTACGACGGTGGAACCGACCTAGACTTAGGTAGTGAATTGTACCACGACAGTGGACAATTCTGACTATAGGCCACTACCCAGATTGAGAGATGGACCTGAGTAACGAAATGGAAATTCATACAATGAAAACCCGCGATGAAACCACAATCCTAAAGATCTCCATTTGAATTGATTAAACTGAACATTTAATCGGTTACTTTGTTTTATTTTATTTTCTTTTATTTTTAAAACAACTCTCATAACCTTTTTATTGGTCTAGCTGAATGCGAGTAGTTAGTAGTAGTCTACCGATAATTTAGTGTCCCTGAGTTCTGACTCGGGCCTCACAAGGTTCTATACTACATTGATGCGTGCACTTGCGTTCTACGCGCAGTAAAATCGTGTCAAGTTTTTGGCACCATTTCTGGGGACATGACAATTGTCGGCACTACGAGTGTTGCAGGTGGCCATTCTAGGCCACATTTTTATTCTATTATTTTATTATCACTTTAGAAATTCATAGTTTATATTTCATATTATTGTAATCGTCTAGCACTGCACTAAACTGAAATTATCATCTTACAGGTAATGGTGCATGGTAAGGACGCATAGTACCGACTACGCGCAACAATCACCATAGGTTCCACTGCCAGGACCAGACAACGAGGAGAACTATATTCAAGACCAACCAGAAAAAATAGATTTCGACTCAGAACAAGAAGCCATGGTAGAAGAGCAGACAATATGGGAGAAAATAAAAGCTTCTTCCTCATCCGCTTCAAAGGGGCCAATAAAGAAGCAGGCAGTCAATATTCCAACTTATAAAATCGATCCTGTATTAATAAATTTGGTCAAATCAAATGCATTTCATGAGCTTAAAAATGAAGATCCGGTTACTCATATAAGCCAGTTCGTGGAGAACTGTGATATGATCAAGATAGACAAGTTTCCACAGGAGACGTTGTACTTGAAGCTGTTTCCCAGCTCTCTGGCAGGGAATGCACGAGAATGGCTACATAATATTGATGATGAGTATGTGGAATCCTAGAACCACATGGTGGAAGTGTTCTTTGAAAGATTCTTTCCGCCTGAGAAGACAAATGATATGATCAGAAAAATCCATAATTTTAGTCAGAAAGTAGGAGAGACTTACTCCGAGACCTAGGAACGGTTTCAGATCATGCTAAGGAGGTGCCTGCATCATGGGCTTGACAAGGAGAAGTAGGTTAAAATCTTCTATTTTTCTCTCTCCGAGCATGATAGAAGTAACTTAGACTCCATAGGTTCAGGTTTCTTCTTGAACAACACTGGCACTAGGTGTTGGGAGATTCTAAAAAATATGGCAGGGATGCACCAGAACAAGTCAAAGTTGCAGGGGAGTCCAGGGCTATTAAGGAGATGAATGATAAATTAGACCTTCTAGCTAAAAAATTACTTGCCAAAGAGGATGCAGAATCCGAGCAGGAAGACCATATCAAATTTATGCAACAACATGGCTATAGAAATAATGATTATGCTTGGAGGAAGGATAGAAAATTCTCATGGAAAGATCCAAACAACTTCTTACAAGATCCAGATGAAAAGCCACAATCAACGACAGAAGATCAAAGCATCGCATTGCTTAGTCAAGTGGTGCAACAAAATCAGGAGATGATGAGCATGTTTAGTAAGCAGCTGCAGTCTCAGGGTGAGATCTTGACTAAATTTGGGCAAACATTGCAAAACCATGGAGCATAGATGAGGGCACTAGAGACGACTGTGACCTGGATTTCCAATGTAGTGGCAGCCATGAAGCAGGCCAACCAACAAAGACAGGCTGGGAATGCAGATGTTGTTCAAGCACATCATCAAGTAAAGTACATATCAGTGATTACTGAGGCAGGACCCCCGGTGGTAGAGGTCCAGGAAAAAAGCAAAATGATTTTTGATATAGAGGCTACACCGAAAATACTGTATCCTCACAGTCATTATGGACTACCAGGCGGATATTGTCCATTCAGAAAAACCCGTCAAGAGCACATCGCGCCCGCACCTAGGCAAGAAGAGCAGGTGAAGGTCATGCGTCATGGTGAAGCTATAGTCACTAAGAGGGAAGAGCCCTCACAAGTTACAACTGTTGAAAACAATGTGCCAAAGTCTATGCCAGAGGGTGACATTGAAGCAAGCTTAAGGGAGTTTGCCCCGAAAAGCCCATATATGCCACCTCATAAGCATCTAAATGAGGCAGTTGTGTCTTTTTCAGATAACCTGAGGCCGAAAAAAGAGCATCAAAATTACAGGAAGTTCTTGGAGATGTTTAGGAAGCTCCATATAAATATTTTGTTAGTGGAAATGATAGAGCAGATTGCGGCATACATGAGGTTTATCAAGGAAATCATCACCAAGAAGAGGCGGATCAAAGACACAGATGTTTTCCGAGTGAATGAGGTGGTGAGATCAATTATCCATTGGAGTTTACAATAGAAGAGGAAAGACCCAGGAGGCTTATACATTCCATGTTCTATAGGCGGTCAACATTTTCCACAAGCGCAGTGTGATTCAGGCGCCAACATTAATCTTATGCCACTGTCCACATTTCAAAATCTTGGGTTGAAGAAAATAAAGAAATCAGTGACAACTATTGAGTTGGCAGATGGGTCCATTGTGAAGTCATACGGAGTGTGCGAGGATGTTCTTCTCAAAGTAGACAGGTTTATCTTTCCGGTGGATTTCATCGTCATGGACATGCCATAGCTTAAAGGTTGTGAGATGCTATTAGGTAGGCCGTTTCAAGCGACAGCCGATGTTGTTACTGCCATTGGGAGAGGTACTTTGACGTTGGGGATTGGCCATGATCGAGTTGAGTTCAAACTATTGAGTGATCCCCTAGGGACACTCTCCAAAGCTCCAAGATGAGGAGCCTGATTTCGTCTAGCCTAAGACGTTAAATAAGGGCGCTTGTTGGGAGGCAACCCAGCCATTGATAGTTTTGTTTAGTTTCTTTCACTTTAGTAAGTTAGTTTGATTTGATTTTGTTTTTAGTGTAAAAATGATGCCTTGATCGTTTGTTCAATGTGAAGGGCTGAGGCAGGGTCGATACCATCGACCCTTGTGTCTATGGTATCGAGATGGGTACAGTTAGGCGGCTGCAAAGATATCTCTGAGTCGATACTATCGACGACCTCGTCGATGGTATCGACTTACCATCAGGTTGATCACAAAAACGAGGTCGATAGTAATGACATGGATTTCGATACTCACGAGATCTCTGAGATATTCAGACGAAATTTGTCTCAGTGAAGTCGATACCATCGATGGGCCTGTCGATGGTATTGACCCGGTTATAGGCAAAAAGTGGCGGCCGGGCCTCGCAAGGGTGTGTGCCTTAAGCAGAGTCGATACCATCGACTCGCGTCAATGGTATCAACGTGACATGCCACCTATTTGCGAGAGGAAATCAACGGCGATCGCTACATCAAGAGAATCGATCCGTGGGATGGGTCGATACCATCGACACCCATCGATGGTATCAACGCGTCATCAATCTGGGCCCCCACATCTGGCTATCGACATCCGTCGATACTAGCGGAAGACCGGATTGTGCTACATGTGTCGATACCATTGACTTGCGTCAATGGTATCGATGAGTGCACAACAACGACGACCAAAGTTATAAAAGGGAGGGATGGTTGTCATATGACGTCACACCTTGTGTCGTGTGTATTGTTGTGCGATCGGAGCCCGGCTACGAGCATCCAAGGAGCGCGATTTCCCCGAGCCTTCACCGAGCAGAGATTGTCTTCTCTGACCTTCACCGAGCTCTGGCATCTATTCCTCCTTTCTCGATGACAATGGTGCGTACAACCGGTGCATTTTCTTCACAAGAGGATCCTATGGAGATCCCCAAGTTCATTCCTCCACCTACTTCATCTATTCCTCGTTCGAGGATCGTCCATCCTTCTGCGGAGGTCTGAAAGGTCTATGAGGAACTGATGAAGAGAAAGATCGAGCCCACCCGCTACGTCGACCGGGACATGGTTCACCACCTTGGTTTTGAGGCTAGTCTCAATTATGTTCTCCAAGGTTAGGTGAACCAAACCAACAGGATGCCAGATGAAGTCCAATACTATGCCGAGGGCCATCCATTTTTCGGCGAGTGGCCGACTTACAAGGAACTCGTGGCGGAGTTCATGGCATCATTGGATATCAATGTGGTGCCCAATGACATGATCGCCACCGACAGTTAGTGGAAGAAAGGGTGGGTGTCATTCAGACTCTACAACAACATATACACCCTCACTCTCAACCAGTTCAATTCTATATATAACTGGGCTCATTACAACTACCAGTACTGGAGGCTAGATTACAGGACGGACTACAACGCTATCTTCGCCCAGCTCGTGACTGCGCCTTCGGGAAAATCCGTCAGCTACCACAACGTTGCAGTGGCGGATTTTGAGCATCCATTTGTGAGGATTCTTCACTGCATGCTCTACACCACACTATTTGCTCACGGTGACCTATCTCTCAACAAGTTTCAAGAGACAGATTTGTTCTTCCTACACAAGCTGCTGACGAGTGAGGAGTGCAATTGGGGTACGTTCTTCTTGACGCGCGTGTTGGCCATGAAAAGGAGTACGAGGAAGGCTCCAATCCATTTTGGAGGGCTAATTACATCATTGGCCGTCTATCTTGGGTTGGATATCTCACAGCTTACTCCCCTTTCCACCAGGAGCAAGGTCAACCTATAGCATCTGCACCGCTCCAACCTCCTCCTGCTACGTGATGGCTTGGCATATGCACATTGCCAGGTTAATCATGCTTATCAAGAGTGTGCACTTCCCGACCCCGTCTTCAACATCGAGGGCGCTCAGCATTTCCGATGGCCCATCGTAGCCATTGATGACTCAGATGAAGACGGTGACAATGACGACAATGATAATGATGGCGACGAGCATGAAGAGGAAGAGGAAGCTTTTACTCCTCTTCGGACACGAGTAGCACCCCGTAAGCGTCCCCACATCCATCTGGGTGCATCTTCATCTTCCCAGCCTCGATATCACCATCCTCTCATCAAGGAGAGGATGCCTACTCCATGCAGGGGATGTATACAATGCTGCAAGAGATCCAACACACCCAACTGCAGCATACAGCTTCATACGCCGGTACTCAAGATACAACGAACCGACTGTTAGATAACCAGAGGGTCATATTCGAGAATGAGTGCTTCCTCCTCGACAACCAACAACACATCCACGACAGGTAGCATAGGATGGAGATGCAGCAGCAGCCCTTCTACGATCATTACTGGATCCTAAATTATTTTGGGGGGTATCTGCAACCTCCACCAATGCCCCAGTACGATCCAAGATTTCAGGTGCAATACCCATCTTGGGACCCCACGGCTCTGTAGTACCCTCCTCCTCCTGAAGAATGATCGGTATCACTGTTCTACCTTTTAAGGTTGTTTTTAACTATGAGGCCATAGTAAAATTCAAGCTTAGGGGGGGAGTTGGAACAACTCTATCCTTTATTTTTCCTAGTGTTTAGTTTCTATTGTTTTGTCTTTTGTCATTTATTTCTTATTGTTCTTAGTTTGTTTGTAGGATCCACACTCTATCTAGTATAATTGTGGATGTCTAAGGTCTTGTGTCATCTTGTTGCTTGTACATGGGAATTAGGGGCAAATTTGAAAATTTTTAGTGCTTTTACAAGCTTGTGTTGTTCAACGTTGAGCATATAACTTAAGGAAATAATTGGGTTTGTCAACTCTAAAATAGGAAATCACAACTGTACATTCCTATGGTTCATGCAAAGTGGACAGAACTGGTTGTTTGAGCCTAAACTGACCAAATGATAATGAGACTTTAATTTGAAATGAGAGAGAAAAACCTCTTAATTACTACACAGGTCAGTAAGGAGGGACACATAATAATTTCCAAAGGTCCAGTCAATCAGTCTTGTGATCTATCCACCCCATTGTTTTCATACTCCACCATAAGAACTGGAAGTACATTATGATTTTTAATCTCTTTGATTGCATACCATGTAGATAGGCCTTGTAATACAATTCTTTTCACATATTTTGCATGAAAATGAAAAAAGAAATTATAGAATAGCTATACATGCACATTATCTTTAGGTGCATGTCATTTAGTTGCATACATGTCATTTTGTAGCTGCATTCACATTTTTGTGCATATAGTACATCATGCATCTTATGTCTTCTGAAACATAAAAGGTGATGAACTTGTTCCATACCTTCTGAATGTTTCAAATGTATAAGTTATGCAGCAATAAGTGATCCCGACAAATGATTCATTGTCATATATGAAAATAAGGGTTTAGAAAAAAAAAGAAAAATGAAAAAAAAATCTAAAAAAAAAAGAAGAGAAAAAAAAAGAATTGAGAAGTAAGTAAGAATGAGAGGGAGAAAGGAACCTGTTCCCACTACCTTTTAAGAAGAATAAGTACATGATGTAGTTCTCTTAGATATTCCATCTCGCATTGAGACGGAATAATAGTGCATGCATCATTCCACCCAAATGTAGGCATTAGGGCATTTTCACTTGCATATGCATCATTTAGGGCATTAATGTTTTGTGCATGTTAAAACCGTATAATGCTTCCATTTCTTCCATGAGCCACCCATTCCATCCACCCGTTGCTCGAATTGATGGGCCACTGTGATTTTCTCCTCACTCATTAAGACCGGGAGAGCTGCTTCCATGTAGATGGTAGTTAAGGCGAGCAACGTAGAATAGGAGATCGTAAGATGCACCGAGTCTAGACTGGAGAATTTTATTATGTTAACTGCCTTATATGATAGTGTTCATCAATTTTGAGGTAGATATCTTTTATGGATGATTATTTTCGCCTTCAGGGTAATTATCATTCCATGGTTAGTGAGGGCCGGAATGTGAATGTCTGGCGGGGATCATATGGTAATGTTTGTTATGACAATCTGTTCTTTCGTTGACCCTCGCAATTCTATTCTAGAGTTTATTTGCTCGAGGACGAGCAATGTTCAAGCTTAGGGGAGTTTGATGCGATGATTTTGAGTCGCATTTATAGACTTGTTTTACTCGCATTTTATGTGCTTATTGGTCGTTTTGGTGGTTAATATTGCATAATTCACTTACTTTAGTCTATGATCCTTCTCAGTGTCAAATCTCTCTTATTCTATTGTTTTGAGCATAAATGATTATGATAATAGGTTTTTATCTCGGCTTATGTGGTTTTATTTTGCAATTTCAAGAAAAACACATATCTGCATCTGTCAATACCATCGACGACTATCGATACTATCGACACAACCACAGGCAGCCAGCTGCAAGGAGCAGCACATAGTCGATACCATCGACAGGGAAGTCGATGGTAGCGACGTACCATCAGGTTGCTGGTGAGTAGACAGTCGATACTATCGACCCCATAGTCGATACTATCGACATGTGGAGCTTCAACGACAGAAAGGGATAAAACCGATGCCTAAGGGTGTCGATACCATCGACCCACGTCGATGGTATCAAGTCAGCATCAGGCGCAATGATGAAAAGAAAAGAAAGCTTGCCGATATCGCGAGGGGTCGATACCATTGACCCGTGTCGATGGTATCGACACTATTAGATCAAAGTTTGTTTCAGATCGGCTCTAATCCAACGGCTGTGATATTTTTGCAACCTAAATCGGTGATTATACCTAATGACGGCGTCTAAGAGTAGGGTATCACGTCATTAGCCACTGTACACGTCTCGAGAAGGTGTGGAGAGAAGAACGGAGCCCATAAGCACGCCCGACTGTTCCGGAAGTCGAAGAAGACATTCTCCACCGCCGAAAGGCTGTAGATCGCGCATTCTGTGCTGAGGAACGCTTGGATCTTATCTGTTTAGGGGTTTCATTACTTATTCACGTTTTTCTTGATGTTTCCCCTTTCTTCAACCATGTTTTGCTCTGAGATGAACATGCGGGGCTAATCCCTTTATCTTTAGGACCGAGAGTAATTCATTGTATGATGTTTTTGTCATAGTAGTTCATAATTTATCTATTAAATCCATGGTATGAATTCGTTTTCTCAATTATATTGTTATGCTTGATCACCATAATGATAATCTAATGCCTTTAATTACTTTGAAAGAAGGATTAACGATTGAAAAGAGATGAAATTCACATTAATTAACAAATCCCTTGAACAAGGTGATATAAGGTTAATGGTGGAAACCCATAGGTCGATTCTAATGCACCTAGTTTAGTGTATAGGTTACTACGACGGTGGAACTGACCTAGACTTAGGTAGTGAATTGTACCACGACAGTGGATAATTCTGACTACAGGCCATTACCCGGATTGAGAGATGCACCTGAGTAACTAAATGGAAATTCATACAATGAAAACCCACGGTGAAACCGCAATCCTAAAGATCTCCATTTGAAATGATTAAACTAAACATTTAATCAGTTGCTTTGTTTTATTTTCTTTTCTTTTATTTTTAAAACAACTCTCATAACCTTTTTATTGATCTAGCTGATTACAAGTAGTTAGTAGTAGTCTATCGATAATTTAGTGTCCCTGAGTTCGACTCGGGCCTCACAAGGGCCTATACTACATTGACTCGTGCACTTGTGTTCTACGCACGGTAAAATCGTGTTAGTACGTTCACCCATCATGCTCATCTTAAACTCACTCTACATAAGATCACTAAACTCCTTACAAAGATCAAGATTAGTTCCGCCAAAAATGATGTCATTAACATAAATTTGAACGATAAGAAAATTGTTATAAATGTGTTTGAGATACTTGGTAGAATCAACTTTTCCCATGATATACCCATGATCTAACAAAAAGTTCTTTAATTTCTCATACCAAGCTCTTGGTGCATGTTTGAGTCCATAGAGAGATTTTTGCAACAAATAAGCATGGTTAGGTAAACTATCATGTTCAAATCTTGGGGGTTGTGCAACATACACTTTCTCCTCAATTGTACCTTTCCAAAATGCACTTTTAACATCCATATGATAAAGAAGAAAGTACTTATAACTATAGAAATCAAGAAACATACAAATAGAATCAAATCTAGCTACAAGTACATATGTTTAATTATAATCTATACCTTCCTACTGATTGTAGACTTGAGCCACTAAGCTTGATTTGTTTCTTACCACCTTGCCGCTTTCTTCTAACTTGTTGGGTAGACCCACTTGGTGCCAATGATCTTTATATCACATGGTATTGGAACTAGAATCCACACTTTGTTCTTTTGTAATTTCTCCAATTCTTCTTGCATGGCTAAGATCTATTCATCATCCACAAGAGCTTATGTGATGTTCTTTGGTTTGAGTTGTGAGATGAAGACATTGTTTGCTTGTTCTTTGTTGAAGGCAGACTGCGTCTTCACTCTTTCAAAGGGGTCACCTAAGATCATCTCTTTAGCATTATTCTTTGTAAAGTGGGGAGTTGGATCCTGGTTTTCTTCATCTTTCTCTTCTTCTTAAGTGGCCACCTCTTTTTCCTTTTGGGCAATGTTGATTTCTTTTAAGATAGGAATCACCTCACCTGCAACATCATCATTTGGAACAAACTTTTTGGAAATAGATAGGCTAGTCTCAATAAAATTAACATTAATAAATTGTACTACTTTAGAAAGATCAACATTAAACATTCTATAAGCCTTGTTATTAGTGTTGTAGCCAAGAAAGAAAGCCTTGTATGATTTCAGATCAAACTTGTTAAGAGAATCTTTCGTGTTCAAAACAAAAAAGGATATCTGAAAACATGAAATTACTTAATAGTAGTCTTCCTACCACGCCATATCTCATAGAGGTTTTTCTTCAAAGAAGGATGTGTGAAAACCCAGTTTTGCACAAAATATGAGGTACTAACGACTTCGACCCAAAGCTTCTTTGGAGTTTCATACTCTAAAAGCATGGTCCTAGCCATTTCTTGTAGTGACATATTCTTCCTCTCTACAACCCCATTTTGTTAAGTTGTTAGAGGTGAACAGAAGTTATGTGCATATCCCGATTCTTCAAAGAAACATTCAAAAAGATCATTTTAAAATACTCCCCCATGATCACTATGGATGGAAACAATCCAACCAGAAGCATCATTCTCAACTCATTTACAAAAACTAGAGAAAACATCAAGCTTATCACAATTGGAAATGAGAAAGAAGGTCCGAGTATATCAAGACAAATCATTGACAATAACAAGACAATACTTGGAACCCCGAAGCGATTGAGTTCTCATAGGTCAAGATAGAACAATATGGAGAAGTTCAATAACTCTCTTGGCATTAAGGACTCCTTTGGATTTAAAATAGGAATTGGTTTTATTTCCTTGGGTATAAGGTTGTCATTCCTCATCCTCGTCAAAATCCAATTTGGGAAGTCCCTTGACCAAGTCCTATATGCTCAACTTCTTCAATTGATGCATATTTACATGACCAAGCTGAGGATGCCAAAGAGAGACATCATTCTAATAGACTACAAGGAATCTACAAATAGTAGCCTTAATAGAGTCAATCACAATTACATAAACATTAACATTTATAGTTCCCTTGTACATAACATGATATGTGAGGAAATCAAGAATCAAGCATTCAAAAGAATTAAATAGCACAAGGTAACCATTATCAAATAATTTATTTACACTTATTAAATTGTAATGTAGGCCATCCACAAAAAGAACATTTAAGGATTCACCTACATCACCCTCACCTTTTACCTTACCTTTCTTGTTGTCCCCAAAAGTAACCAAACCTCCTTTCTTCTATGTGAAGTTGTTGAAATGGCTTATATCACCTGTCATGTGTTTAGTGTAGCCACTATCAACAATCCATCTTCCCTTTTCCTACAAGAAAGGGGAGTGTCGGTTCCCAACTCAAACTTTGGGATCCAGAGTTAGCTTGGGAACCCATTTCATCTTTGGGTTGGTTCCCTTAGGCTTGTAAGGACAATAAGTAGAATAATGATCATCACTTTTGCAATAAGATCAAATCATATGGTTCTTAGTTCCAAAAAACTGTCCAATGAAAAAGGAGGTTTCCTTACTCTTACCTTTAGCCTTGTTATTTCCCTTAGGTGCTCCCCCTATAAATCCCAAACAACTGGTACCACATTGCTTGGTAGAATGGTCAAGGATGTCATTTAGGGAGTTTTACCCATTGACGAACTTCTGTAGAGAGGATCTAAGTCTATGATTGTCATCGGTAAGAGATATCACAATAGAAGACAAACTATCAAGATCATATCTAGCATGAATAAGGTCGGCCTCTAAACAGAGGGCTTTAGTCAAACAAGACTTTTTTTTCAAGATAAATAGAAGAAACATCATTACTAGGAAACATAGGTATAGAAGATAAACCATGAACTTGACAAAGCAACCTAGCATTTTCAGATTTAAGGACTTGAATTTCTTTGAGATAAACATCCATATCATCTCTACAAGCATCAAGAATAAGCTTGAATTCAACATTTTTAGGTTTAAGTGTTTCAAGCTCATTTTGGCACTTTTGGTTATCTTACTTAAGAGATTCAATGTTCTTAAGATAGACACCATTCTCCACCTCAACTCCATTGTATTGGAGCTTAAGATAAAGAAATTGTCTTTGCAAGTTATCAATTCTCTCAAGATGAATTTTCTCATTTTTCTTAAGAATCTCAAGTTTAGCATACAAGTCATCAATGATTTTGCCTAACCTCTTCTTTTTAGAATTACATTTAGAATAAGAAGAACACGTAGAAACAAGCATATCAACAAGAGTTTCTTTAGCTAACTCATGCAAGATTACCTCATTTACCTCACCAATATCTTCACTTGTCAAGGCCATGAGTTCAAGGTGGAATTCTCGATCTTCATCGGAGCTTGATCCACTAGAGGATGATGCTTCCCACACTGCATGAGTTGTGTCTTTGTGTCTCCTCTCCTTCTTGTCCTTCCTCTTGTATTTTCTATCTTTCTTGTAATCTTCTTCCTTCTTAGAGCTACTCTTATAATGTGACTTTCTTGCTTTAGGACATTCACTCATGTATTGTCCTTTTTGACCACACTTGTAGCACCTTGGAGTAGACGAAGAAGATTTCTTTCCTTTGAAGTGCTTTCCCTTGGAGTAGTTGGCTTCATGCTCACTAGGGCCATCATCTTCACTATAGGAGGAGGGAGAGGATCAATAAGCAAGTTGTTGTTGAAGGATGTTAGCCTCCACTTGATCTTTGAAGGAACTATCTTTGATTTTCCTTGCTTCCTTCTCTTCTTGCTTGGCTTCCTCATCTTTCTTGTCAAGTCTTGGCTCATGAGCTTGTAGATTGCCAATAAGCTCCTCGGTTGGAATGTCTCCAATACTTCTCATTTCTTCAATGGAGGTCACCTTTGAATCCCGTCTATTTGGTAGAGACATCAAGATCTTTGAGTTGATTGCTCTTCTATCCAAAGTGTGTCCCAAAGCAACTAGGCCGTTGATGATGATGTTGATCCTAGAGTACATCTCAAAAACTCCTTGTTTATTCCCCATCTTGAAGTTCTCTAGGAGGCTGCTCAACATGTAGATCTTTTCGTCCTTCACTTGCTTTGTGCCTTAATATGTGATGCACACCTTATCCCATATCTCATAGGATGTATCCCATGAGGAGATGCAGTTGAACTCAGATGGAGTGAGGGCTGCATAGAGTATGCTAGTTTCTTTGGAATTGAGTTTGGCATTCTTTAGGGCAACTTCATCCGACGTTGACACAACTTTGGTTGGCTCCTTGTAAGGTGTAATCATCACCTTCCACATATCAAAGTTCATCCCTTGAATGTAGAACTGCACACACCTCTTCCAATAGTGGAAATTGGTGTTGTCGAAGATGGGGGGTGCATGGAAAAGCCTCCCTCTAGGTTGAGTGAACCAATTAGGTTCTCACCCATGTTATCATCTTGTGGGAGATTTATTGGACAAGATACAAGCTCTGATACCTCTTGTTGGATCTAGGGCTCTAGAGGGGGGTGAATAGAGCTTCAAAATTCTCACAAGAATAGTTAGACCTTCAAATTATATCAATTGAAACAAAATGGTTAAGAATATTTTGAAGTCCTATCTAAGAAAGCATATAAAGGTTGAGAGAGATTGAAACATACACTTGGACATGGTGGTTAGATTGGTTCCAATCTCCAAACTATGAGACCGTCAATCCACTACCTAGAGAGGTCAGCCTCTAGGACTTTGCAACCCATGTATACTTTAATTCCATCATAAGAGATACAAGGAGAGCACCATACATCCAAAGACTTACCTATTCAAGACAAGAGTCTTTCACCTACACAAGGACTTACCCACTTCATCAAGATGTCTTCTGCCTTCACCAAGGACTTACCCACACTTGCATCAAGTCTTTGGCCTTTAAGGAATTACCCACTCTTCTTGAATCATCTCCTTGCCCTTCTCCTTTACATGGAGAATATCTTCACACCTTCTTCAACCTTGAAGAAGAACAACAACTTCACCTTCTCTCAAAGAAGCTTACTACAACCTTTGCTCTTTGAGAAAAGGGATTGGGAAGTTGGAAGGAATGATAACTTTACAAGATAACATGGAGACAGATCTCTTAAAACATACCTAACTCACTCATGATAATGAGATGCTTTGTAAATGATAGATAGAAAGGGCCTCAATGGATTGCAACACACTCAACTATATCAAGGGCCACAGATAGCATGAATGAGAAAACTTGGAATAAACTCCAAGGCATCCTATTTATAGTTGGCGGTGTTCATTTGAGTGTGACATCACTTAAGAATGAAAAATAGCTATTTACAACTTGCAATGGATCTATCTTCATTTCTAAAAACTCTCCAATGGTTGGAATCACTTTTTTACTTTTTCCGTACAATACATTCGGTCGAGTTTCAATAAAGATAACTCGACCGATATACTAAATGACAAAGCTAATTTTCAAACTATCAGTCAAGTTCGTCCTGGAAAACTCAATTGATGAGTCAAAATCAGTATTAATCAGTGATTCGGTCGGTTGAGTTCTGTGAGTGTGCAACTCAACTAATTGATCCATTTCCAAAAATCCATCACTGATCGGTCCAGATTCAAAATCGACCGATAAAGTTGCTATGACAAATTTTTCAAAATGGATTTAGAGTGAATAAATGTTGGAATTAAGTGTCCTTGATTTTTTCTTATCTTAGTTACAAGTCATATCATTAATATAAGTGATTACAAAAATATTCTATGGTGGTTTGGAGTGATTTCCCAAATTGCACACTTGCATTAGTTTTGACTTGAACTTGAACAAGAAAGGGCTTGTGTAATTTGATCCTTTTAATATACCTAAAGCCTAAAATCCATTTTAAACAAACATATAAGATACATATGATTGGAATGATTAAGTCATTATCAAAATATGAATAATGTATAACTCTCAAGTCAACAATACATATCAACAAGTTACTAATTTGAAGTATCAAATAGTATGGGTGATCATTAGTGTGAGATTTGTATAAGATTAGATCTCAAATATAGCAACATGCACATTAGGTGACATTTCATCATGTTTAGGTCATTTAATCATAATAGTGGACACGAGTACAACATATTAGGTTTCGTGTCACAAGGACTGATTTAAAGGCCAAGACGTAGTTTTGATCATATTTTTTCTACATTAGTACAACGTTTAAAGAATTATAATGACAATTCCATAAATTATCCCATTCAATGTCACTTTTCATATCATCAAGTTGTAATAAGGTTTGAGTATGGGAAAATTAGATTCTTAGCTCAATCATTCATCAAACATTACTGAACTAGAGAAAAAATGATGAGTTTAAGTTCATATAATCAACTTGAGCATAAAATTAATGATCATTACCATTAAAGTTCATATGATGCATAATTCATGGTTCATTTCATAATTTAGAGTCATTCATAGGAAAAATCAAGACAAGTTTGACTCATATATCACAACATAACATATGATACTTAGTAAGGTCATCAAAGACAAGTAGGGTCATCATATGCTCATCGTTAATCATTGAACATCATTAAACATGCAAAAGAGGACAACTAGATACCTTCTTAATCATAATAGGATCTAAAGTGTAATTAAGTTATGAAACTTAGTTCATTTGATATATTTTGTTGAGTTGATCAATTTTCATATATCATATGTCTCATTTGGTAGAAATCATTTTCTACGAATGTTACACGATCATGTTATATATATGCATAAGAGAGAGAGTGGGAGATAACATACCCAAAGGGGGAGGCGACGGCAGGATTGGCCGACATTGGGTCCCCTACTACAACTGGGTGCGGGGTCCATAGTTGACCAGTCAATAGTGAGAAGTTCAGAGAGAGGGGAGGCCTATGCGATCTCGACCTTTTAGTCTTGGTACACCCTAGACCCTTGGCACCCATCGCGGTCGTGGGGTCATCACCAACGCCTCACAAAGGTGCAAGCCAGTCAACCTGCCACAAAGGTGGCCCCATCAAAATGAAGAGGGTAAGACTTATGGATAGAAAGAAATGAGTCGTAGACTAGCCTCCCACCACTGCCTTGGCCTTGCGAAGCCATATACGACCTTATGTGATCGTGAGGCAGGATGGAGGTGGAGCAGATCCTCACCGGAGTTGCTAAATCTTGTATCTAGAAGAGATTGTGGCAGAAGCCAAAATAGAGCAGAAAAAGCCAGCAAAAGATAGGGAAAAAGAAGGGAAAAGAGGTGTGGAGAAAAACAACTTATAAAGAAGGTTGGAGGAGGCTTGGTTGTCTGTGTTCATCAAGGTCGCAAGCATGGTGGTCGGCCTTGGTGGGAGGGGTGTACCATGACATTCACATATCTTTTTACACTAAGAAACATTAGGGGTAAGATCAAGGTTTTTGGCACAAAAAGTCATCAATAATCACTATGGTGGTTTTCCCCTACCTTGTTTGCCCCCTAGGATTTTGTGGCGATAGTGCCAAGTTAGGAGACAACCACTGATTGTCCAATCTTGCATGGATGATCCTTGTCCGTTGGATATATGTTCTGTGTGTAGTGGAATGGACCTACGGTCTTTCTATGAATGCACACAAGGATGGGCCCAAGAAAAAGAAATGGGATGAGGCCTAGGATGGAAAAGGGGTAGAAAAAAAGGTGAAAAAGGCAATCTTGCAAAAGACATAAATTTGTCCTTGATTATCTGATTTGAGTGAAATATTGGCCAATGGATATCAAATAATTTACCCTCTATATAATAGACATGGATTGAGATCAAAATCATGATTTTTAGTAGTCTAAAAATTTAAATTATTACTCATAGTGTACAAAGTAACTCAATGTTGCATAATCGAGTTCAATAATAAAATTATAAATCATATCTTATCAAATGAGAAACATGTGATTTCAAAGAATACAATTGATTTTTATGGAGATGATTGAATATAATTTAGTCCATTATGAGTCAAGGTGTGGTTAGTTGGAGGGGAGAGAAAAACCAAGTTGTTACAAATATCTATCCCAGAGGCCCATGTACAAAAATGTTGTTATTGCTTTTTTAGTTTTTTAATCCAAATAAAACCACCACTTTTTAAAAAAAATTCTTAGAAATAGTTGAATGTCAGTTTATCGAGTGATACAGGAGAGTTAATACTTCCCATCTCGTAACAAGATCACCTAATTTGAATTTCTTATTTTGTTTCTTTTATTTATTTTTTTATATGTCTTAGATGCTAGATTGAATTTACATGATGGATTCACTATGTTTTATTATACTTTGAATAATTGTTTATGTAAAACATGGTGGAGACTCTGAAAACCTATTTCTTAGTTTTACTTATGACCAAAACTATGTTTTAGTACCATTAATAAGTGTTGAGCATATATTGTTTTAGGAAACATGCAACAGAATGGGCACTCATTGGGGACCATCAAGACAATCTAGTTGAATTCCCATTTTCTTTGCAAACTTTCAGTGTTTTCATTGGATTTAGACCTACTTATTCCATTTTTCTTCTTCCTATTTTTCTTACTGGGAGGCAAGGTGACACATCGACACATATTGTAGGATCGTAGCTCATGGATCAAGGTGATTTGTTGGTCCCCAGAGGGCCCACTCTCTAGTCATTGTCACCTTTGAGTTTTGCATGGTTTACTCCGTTGCTTAATTTTTAGCTTTTTATCTAGTTTTTCCTCTCACCTTGGCGGTGTGAGTGAGCTTCTCTTTTTAGGTTTTTTTCCAAAATCCTTTCTATTATTCATTTTCTTATTCCAAAAAAAAAGAATTAAAGGAAGAAAATATGGAAAACATAATATATGGATTGGAAAAAGTATGTTTATTTCTTGAATGATGGCGTGATTTCTTGCTTGTATGTGTTTGGTTTATCTTTCGTGCTTGTTATGGTGAGATTTCTTTAAAAGACATCATAACTTTGCACTCACACTTTACACTCATACAATCCTATGTGACATCATCAAATGGGTGCCAATATTATGTTGGATCCTAGAATGTGACATGGGGGAATTGTGTAAAACTAAACATCCAAAGGACTTGAGGATACTCCCCTCTCCTAGCACTCAAACTAATTACAACTACTTTTGTCACGAGGTGTAATGGGGGCATTACTCATGTTCTTGGAACTCGGGTTACCCCCTCAAGAGTTTCATTTTCTCATAGAGAAGTTAAGGACCACCCCCTCCTATACAATTCATGTCTGAGTAAGGACGTATACTAGATCTAAACTCATGGTCTAGAAGGGGAGGGTCATTTTCTCTCTATAATTGTCTATTGTGTTTTTTGTTGCAATATCCAAGATTGTTTCTAAAACCTTTGTGTGTAGGTTAATGATCTAACAATATTTTTCAAATTGAACAATCTTTCAAGGATTAACAAACTTTTTTAAAATCAAACAATCTTTCAAAGATTAGTAGCAATCTTTTACATATCAAACAACCTTACAAAGACAAGCAATCTTTTTTATAAATTCACTAATCTTTTGAATGTTAACTATATTTTTGAAATCAAACGATCTTCAAAATAGTATCAACCTTTTTCAAAATCAAATAACTACTCCATTATTAATAATCTTATTAAAAACCAACAGTCTTTTAAATTAACAATCTTTTCTAAATCAAAAAAATATTTCAAAGGTTAACAACCTTTTTAAGATATACGATCTTGCAAGGGTTAACCATATCTTTCAAAATCAAACACTCATGCAAGGATTAACAATACTTTTCCAAATCTTATTTTTTTTTAATAAATTGACAACCTTTTCCAATATCAAATGATCTCTATAAATGTAAATGATCAATTCGTCAAAATTCAATCAAATGAGATGATTCTTAAGTTTGACTAGGATGTCTCTTGTTAATGTCAGGTCTACCCATCATATCCTTGGCCCCAGACTATGACGTAAAACAAGACCCTCTAGATCCTTTCATGTCTATATGCATGGTCTTAGGCTGTGACCTATAACTAGAAAACCACACCCCTTTCACACTCATATCTATATGGTATTAAACTACAACCTTAAACTTGACCACAACCCACTCATAGTTTCATAATCAATTCAGAGATGAAAATATGAGGCTCCCACCCTTTTGACCTCTTATCTCTTCTAAAAGGAAAGTACTCCCAGGATAAGCCCATCAAACAAGGAGGAGCATAGGGTGTCATGGATGCTATCAAGAGTTTCAATTTGGAAACCTCACTAGATGAAGACACCTAAAGGAAAAAAATGATTGATTGATCATAGTCACTAGGCTTGCAGAGTCTACCTTAATTTTTATCGACCACTATACCCCGAGCTTCCCCATCTTTTGAAAAACCTTATTGGAATACCTACCTAAGTAACATCACATTCCTCTAGCCTCACAAGACAATCTATAGTCTTACCTTATACCCCTATTGATTCATGCAGTCATGACATTAAAAAGTGTATCTCACATTAATGCTAAAGAACCCATCCCATCTTGCTCAACCTAGGTGCATACCCCATCATTTAAAACTTAATAAAAGAGAAATAAACATTGCATGAATCCATAATGAAAATCATGGATCAACATGGAATATCCTTTTTTCATCTCCTAAAGGGGAAAGAACTTGTTTTTTTATTAGGGATGCATATCAAAGAGACAGATGTTATTTGGATTTGACATTACACCCTAGTTTTGAATCTCGTTGATTTGAATTTCAGAACATGGTGGGAAGACCAAGGAACATGTACTTCACCCTTTTTTGCAAATAATCAGCCCAAATGGTTGAGACTAGAAACATGGACTGACAATAGTTTAAAGGAGATGTTGGAAAAAAAAAGCAAGACAAGTCCGTCAGAGTGAGAAGCCCAACGAAGCCATAGTGATGCTTGAAGCTTCTGTCACTCTGGAAGTCCCTCAACATAACATGCTAAAGAAGAAAGAAAACACCACCTTTGTTCCCCTTCTAGATGCTATCCATGCTGGCAGAGGGTGTCATCCAGGGTTATCTAGATAAGGAGCATCAGATGACAACTCTTCAACACCACTCTTTCCACATGTCATGTGGAACCCTGGTCAATTTTAGCTAGTACCCTTTCAATCAAGGTCGTACCAATGATCACCATTCATGAATGCTTGAGAAATCATAGTAACCCCATATAGTGACAAGATTCATATGATCTTTGAGGGCAAGAACGAAGGGAGAAAAGGAAGAAGAACTTGAAGCTGCAAAAGAAGATCCACGATATGCAAAAAAAGTTAGCACCTCAGTGAAGGTTCAAATGCAATACATGAATGACCAAGTACTCATTCCCAACCTATAACCATTTTATCCACCACCACACATCCACGTATAATCCATATGTTGGAGCAATGTATGAATTCCCATAACTAGTGTACACAACACTACCATCGATAATCACGCCACTGATGATACTAGTGGTGGCTTCCCACGAGGATAAAATTCCAAAACCTATGGGTGTAGACTCCATCTTGCTGAAGTTTCTATAGAAGATAAATCAACTAAAAAGGAAAAAGGAAAGTGGGAAATCTTTGTCACTTATTTTCATTTCCTTAATGCAAAGTTGGAGTACAACTTTAACATGCCCAAATTCCATGTGTACTCTAGGAAGGGAGATCTGATGGCCCATGTCGAGGAATACTACTCACACATGGTAGAGGTTTAAGATGACAATAATGAGTGGATTCGATGCTTTGCATGAACCCTAATAGGTACAACCTTATAATGGTATAATACGTAGTGCATGGTGACTATAACCACTTCTGATAAAATGTATGAAAGGTTCGTTGACCATTACACTTAGAATCTGGACCATGTTCCCATCAATGGACAACCTAGAGGCACTTTAGTACAAGGTGGAAGAGAGTTTCTCTGAGTTAATTAGATGATGGAGAGAGTTGGCCGCCCAACTTAAATTAAAATCTATAATTAAAGAGGCCCAAGACATGATGATCAAAGAAACAACACTGACCCTCACCTCCTTATTATCTCCATAAAGATACAACACTTTCTCAGAACTAATCCATGCCGAGTCACATTATAACTGACTAAAAATTTGTTTTGATGATGACTAAACATTCCACTAGTTTGTGTCTAATGCTTCTACTACTCATGTGACTCAATATAAGATATGTGAACTCACATACATCTCAGACAATCTTCTCTAGTTCAAGGAACTTAGATTGAATGTTGAAGAGGATGACGATTCCATGCCTCAAGCTCAATCTAGATAACAGAGATAAACAAACTATTTGATCACGGAAACACTAATAATGTATTGTAGTTTGAAGTTTTTCTCCAAATTACTTAGGTAGTAGTGATGTGTTGCTAGATACCTCTCATTTCTTGTGATGTCATAAATTGGTTATGGTCATTCATTATCAACGTAACATGGGACCTAGAGGGTGACACACATAGGATGCACCTAGAATACAAGTTTATTAATGAATGATTTTTAATTTGATTATTAAAGTGTTTAGGTATTCAAATTCAAACTACAATGGTTGGAAATTGACTGACTAGACTGTGAACTGACCAATTCAAGTGTTGAACCGATCGATTGAAGTGTCAGGTCGACTCAAAACAACATTGGCAGAATATTACCTGAGATGGAACAATGAAACGACCATTTCACAAGTAAAACGACCATTTAATGATATGAAACAACCAATTCAAAAGTGAAACAACAGATTTAAGATATGAAATGACCATTTCAAAAGTGAAATGATTAGTTCACCATATGGATTGTCTGGTACAATGATCAATTCGATTGGATCAAGGATTGGTGATGACATCATGTTTTGCATTAATTGAATATTGAAAATGTGATTCAAACAGGAAATCATATGAGACAAACAGTTCAAGGGTTGATAAGAACATCACAACTTCTAGAAAACTCATGAAATAAACCATATCCAAAGATGTTTTTATCTAAGCTATGTCTTGTTACCTATAAGCTAGTGTTTTATATAATTTGATATATCTCCCAAAATAATTATGAATCCTTGATTATTGTTCATTATCCTAGAGAATGTCCTCCCAACCCTTATATATTTCATCCATTCTTAGTGTGATATAGGGTTTAAAAATTTATGAGACTAGAAAAGCATCAATACCACGGTGTTCAGTCCCCTTGTGATTCCTAATATATTATATTGGTCAATGATACCAAGGATGTAATAGTCATTCTTTTACTTGCAGTGTGATTATGTTGGCCAAATGAGGAAATCTCTAAAATCCGACCTCTATTTATTGTGTTTTCTCTCTTCACTTATTCCATATGTATGGTAAGCTACTTATCACCTTTGTTTTAATTACTTTCAATTTAAGGTGTGTTCATGAGCTTCTCTAACCCCATTCATAGTTAGAGGTCGTTGAGGTTACTAAACACCTTGTGGTCTTGTTTTTGGGTCTTTGGGATCATATATGTCAGGGGTCGTTTCCACTATTTTCCTCAATTGTGTTTTTTAATAAATAGGTTTTGGTTCCTAGAAATTAGACACTAATAAATTTGTAAACTTGCAAACATGAGTAGAACATGCTCGTGGAGCCTTTATGAGATTTCTCCAGTTTTTTTTATCTTGGTCATGATGAATATAAAAAAATAAGTATTTTTGAGTTTGATTTAGTTTGATTATGTGATGTTTACTTTTAGTCAAGTTCCTGATGTGCTTCCTCAAAGATGATGATTGTACAATCATATTTGGGGGATTTTTATAATTATGCATAATATTTATTTATAAACCCATGAAATATAACTATCTAATAGAATCTAAAGTAAAATATTTATTGTTAAGAAAACAAAAAAAATAAGTTCTAGAATCAGAATAGTAAACTCTATCGAACGTGGAGCATGATGTAATCAAATTTGACTATTATGAAAAGTCAAATTTGTATGGTGATTTAAAGTATGACAACTAGTTGGAACAATGTAATTTTTTTTTTGGGAAATATAGATATTAGTTGTTATTCATATTGCTCTCTATTAAGGCCCAAAATGATATATAGCAAAGGTCAATATCAACTAACACATTGTGCATTATCACAATAGAAAGTGATGAGCTGACAAAGAGTACATGGTCTATTTTGTAATATTATCATCTACTTTGTTGTAGTTGTGTGGTATATATGAAATTTACATGTTGTCAAACTCCTCCATGACAGAAGACAATTCCTATTTGTCATTTTCCATCTTGCTTTTCAGAGAACTCTTTTGTGTTAGAACTTGGATAGAAAGTTTCACATTTGAGTGCATTGTTGAGTTGGTCCATCTTTTTTCAATGCATTAGTTTAGTTCCTAAATGATATATTTTAGTATTGATTTAGTGTAGAGAATGCATGATCATGGTAGTCATCCTCCTAATGCAACAACATTTGTCATCAACCACATGGATACCAATACCCATTCTACGAGAGTGTCCTTAGATGTTTTCATATACAAAAATGACTAGAGTGCATCCACCTGGTGTGAGCCTAAAAAAAGATGTGTCACTGCATATGTCCTTGTGAGGGTTGTTTAAAATATTGCATATGGTATTGACTCTCTCTTTAATGAAGGAAACATGGGTGGGTTGTTTTTTATGTTACCAGAGTGAGTGAAATCATTGTGAGACTGCAAATGGACCAACTAGTGAATGAATGTAATGTGTCGAGTTTGATGTCTCTAGTTGAGGTGATGATGAGGTTGATCCATTCGTCTTCAACAAGGGTGAAAAAAGATGACTACCTATTTCGTGTTTTCCATACTGGTTTTCTCATGGGGTAATCACACAATCAGTTAATCAATGTGTCATGGGCATAGTTGCAGACCAGGCATGTGTCATGAGTGTTAATGCGTATTCACACTTTCTCATTATTTGTGAGGACAATATGATGCTTAAGAAACAATACAAATATATTTTATCTTGTTGGTAGGGTAGGAGACATAATTGGCTTTTATTGTCCACTAGGGATGGCGAAAATCTGAGATTTTAGCCAGGAGTAAGTTGAGATTGATGTGAGGTTTCCTTTAGGCTCAATGGACCATGACCAAATGTCTACAATAATGTGGTTTTAGAAGAAGAATCATGTGAATATGGGATCACACACCGGGTGGGAGACTAGTGTGAATAAATTTCAATCCTAGGCACCTTCACTTTATTCCATTGAATTAATAGTGAGATCTTCTATCCCTAGCGGTATTGTGGTATTAGACAATATTTCTTGAACGAACCTCCCACAAAATCCATAGGTCATGCCATTAATTTGTTTAAAACTAGGGTTCATGGTTATACAACATGCCATTTGAATGTAACTATGTTTTGTTTAATAAAACTGACATGATTTATTATCGCACTAACAAATTCACTCTGGGTTGAAATCCCAGAGTTTTTACCAAAACCTTGTGCAATAATACCACCTGCAAGTGAATAGGTCTTATCACAATATTGTTAAGGATCGAATCCCAAGGGACAATGTTTTTAAGAATCATTGCTAGTCTAGTCTAGTTCAAGTAAGGCTAATATTTAGAACAAAGGTTGATTTGAGGTTAATTAGAGTAATTGCAAGAAAGTAAAGAGTGAAATTAAAGTTGTTTTTAGATTAATGATATGGAATCGCTGGGATGGTCCCGAGTTTCACTGCCACTGCACATGCAAACACATCCAATCACAAAACATCCACATAAGATCTAACTATCCAAATAGAACTGCTATGAATCCTCCCAGAGGGATATTTAGGTTTGTGTAAGCATCACCTTAGGCATTAGATGTCTTGTCACCATCCAGATCATGCACTTACGGTTTTGAAGATATGAATAGACAACTGAAGTTTTGTCCCTCCCTGAGGGATGTTTAGGCACACAGAAGCATCATAGTGGGCTAGATGGCTTGTCCCCTCATGGATCATACACTTACGACCTCAAGGAATCCCTTTCTATTTCTAGTCAGGGAGTCAACCGCGTTAATCGACATCCTATCCTACATATTGCAGTTCTCGCAACATAGGAAAGAACAAGATAAGAGCAAGCAGGTGATCAAGCTACAAGAAATCATCGACGATTAACAATGAAATGAAAAGTTATATACATTTCCTTAGAATGTTAAAATGAAAAGACATGAAAGCATGGGCAGCGAGGCTAGTCCCCACACCCCAACGAAAAGGAACTACTTTCTCATGATGAAAGAAACAAGAAGAACAAGAGAGAGGGAAGAATCTACCATGAGCATGATGTAGAAGGTGATCACAGCTCGATGAAGACACAATCTTCTATGTAAAGTCAGAGAAGATCTGGACGAGGAGCGAGGGACACTAAGACAGACCAGGCAATCCTTCTCTCTCCACCTTCCTTCTCATCTCTACCTCCTTGTTCGTAGTAGGAGGAGTAGGTTGTGGATGATGATCGGGATCGAACCTATGTTTAGGCATCCTGTCGGTGTCCTGGATCTGATGCCTCAAATGAGGACCCTGCTGGTCCTATTTATAGGCTTGGATGGGGTCTTCACGTTTTGGACCCTCTTGCAATTTTCATAGTTTGGACTCTTAATATTTCCTCACAGTCTTGAGTTTAAACGGTTTGGAAGACCATTTGCTTTTTCTTAACAGTTTGAGGTCTCACGTCCAAACGGTCTTGGAGACCGATTAATATCCTCATTTTCCTATATACTGTGAGGGCCTTCACAATTTAGCGTTCACATGTCCTTGTGGTTTGGGGACTTTGCACCACCAATGGGTCTTGAGTCTCCTTGTGGTCTGGACGTCGAGTGGACAAATGGCCTTGCACCCTGGTAGTTTCACTTCTCGATCGTCATCACCTCACAGTCTTCATTGGCTCCAAGTGTTCTCGTCTTCGCGGTCTGTTTCCTCAATCGGTCTTGGACTTTCGACAGTCCAACCAGTCTCTCCGTCCATTTAGTTTGGAGGGTTGATCGTACTTGGAGGCGTCCAATCAGTTTGGAGACCATTTGCTGCCTCGTGGTCTTGAGACCGTGAGGAGTAGGTACGTCGGTGGTCTGGAGGTTGGAAGGGGAAGACGATGGTTGTAGGTTGGAGGCTTGTTGATCGCGGTGAAGGTGGAGAGATGAATGTGACTCGTGATGACGGTGGAAGATGACGCTGCCGAGGAGCAGGTGTGTCAGGGAGGCAGTGTAGGGGGTGCTATTGCTTGCAGGTCTGTGGATTGCTAGGGTTGCGTAGGGGAGCATAGTGATGAGAAGGGTGACACAGACACTAATGAGGATGGTAGTGGAAGGAGAGATGGAGAGAAGGAGGAAATGTGGCGCTACAGTTGAGTAGGTCGCCATTGGATGTAGGTGGGTGGCCATGCGTTCTTGCTGGGGGGCGCTCCATGCGGTCTTGGATAGAAGGCTGCTCATATGGTCTTGAGACTGTAAGGTTTCACACAGTCTTAAGACCGTGTGGAGGGGGAAGGGCTCAAAACTGTTAAGGCAATGGAGAGGGTAAGCCACAAGGGCAAATTCTATTGCTGGATGGATGGGGGTCATCCATCTGTGATCGTGTGGTGAGGAGAAAGCCCAAGACCAAATGAGGTGAAACTGAATGGATCAAGACCGTTTGGTCAAGACCATTTGGTCAAGACCGAGTCTGAGAGGATCTTGAGTGAAGGTGAGTTCCAGCTGATGGTTGAACCTCAATCACGACCTGCATGAAATCAATATGGAATTTAGTCAATAACTTGATAATTCAACTAATTAGGCAAAATTGCACATTGTAAGTTTTAAGAGATGAAATTGAATGTATGTAGTCGAGTTGGGCCCAAAATGGCGACTGAAAATCATGATGAATGTACATTAATAAAAAACCCATGCATAATAACAAGAATGATGGTTCATCCTATATTGAACATGTATATCTCTCACATGATTCAAACCAATAGGGTAGCAGGTTATTTTAGAAACTTCCATACATTATTGAGCATCAAGGTTGTGTTTTGGTCTCTTTCTCATTTAATTACTAGCCCACCATAATCTTTAGGCATAGTCATTTTGCACAGTCAGACTAGTGAAAGCTTATGGTATTCCAGGCCACCTGACAAGATGAAATCTATAATGTGTTTATCAATCTCATCTAAAATATCAAAGAAATATGGATTGATTGCATTGTAATATGCGATGGGTTGCAAATAAGATTTTTCTAGTGTGGTAAGTCCCACTAATGAGAGGTGGAGCACTGGCTAGCTGTTCATGTTGCCCTTTATAGATTAAACAATGTTTGCATGGATGTGTTTAGTGAGATCCTGATTGAGGATAGGTTTTCCCATCTAATGACCTATGGAAATGGTACCGAACTACCGATCATGCCAATACATCTATAGAAGGATCATTTGTCCATTGAGGTACTCTTTGGCGACAAGAAGTAGTGAGATTTGTCATTGTAGATGACCTAGCCTGATATTGAAGCAATGCTTTTGAGGGCTTTCCTGTTGTTAGGTAGATGGTTCTACACTTCTACCATGAGAATGATATTGTCAAAAAGAATTACATGTGTGAGTGGTGTTCCATTGTGAGAGAGGATGATGGGATTCTAGTTTCAATCAACTATTGACTGGGATATTGCCTGGATTTATCATTCCATACAATCTAGTTTGTTGAAGGTATTTTAATGGTCTACTTTGATGCTCACCCACTTCTTACTTCTTCTCTTATTCTTCATGGAATGGATGTCTTCTCAAACATAGAGGTCATTGTCACTGGTATGAAATCTTAAAATGAAACTAGATTGACTTTCAAAAATTCATGAGTTTAGAATTGGTTTCATCTGCTCCATGATGACCTTGGGGATAAGCTTGGAGTGGGAATCATGTAACAAAATGCATTTGGGCACAACTACTGTAAAGAGTGGGACCCGGTACGGAACCATTCCTTACTTAATTCAAGAAAATCATTTTCACATAACCCCATGAACTTAAATATGACCAAATAGAAGGGGTGCAATATTTTTTGTCAGACAAATGACTACATAAATATAGTTTAATATAGTGGAAAGCAAAAATCCAACTATTACATAAATTCTTTATTCAACTTAGCATTGGGCTTTATAAGCAAAGTATAAATTATGAATCTAATTATAGGATCATATTATGGTGAACAACCTTCCCATCCTGAAACTCATCCTAGAACTTGTCCATGAGCTAAGTCCTCTTTTTCCTGAATCTCAGGCTATTCTAACTCTAGGTGGGTTGAAAAACAACATCCAGTAAAAGCAAAAAAAGGACGTCAATGAAAACTGAATATGTGCAATAAAAACAACTACACAATACTTAAGATAGAAAAAAGTGAAGGCTAAATATCAAAGAAAGGAGATGTTCAAAAGAAAAAGTTCCAAAAAAATTTATAGGTCAAAAGATGAGGAATTTAATAAAAAAGATGATTGATTGAAAGAAAATCTTACCATATAACAACAATAATAATTCATAAATAGTGCATGTAAACAATCAGACTACTTTTATTTATGTAGGATTGAGACACATAAAATCTCAAACCTTAGTCAGTGGAAAGGCGCACCCTAGGTGGGAAGGTACACCCAATGTATATAATATGAGTGGAAAGTGGCAGTCTGGGTAGAAAGGTGCACCCAAATATTATGGTAAGTAAATATGTACATTCTAATATAAATAAACCTAGTCTATTTACACACACAAGATATAAAAGCAAGATATAATTTTAGTCATCATCAACATGATTCAAATAATAGAAAGAGATTGTCTCAATAAATAAACCAGAGACCTTCAATATTAGAATCTCATGGTATCAATAATAAATCATGAAGTAACTAGAAAAATAGGAAGGTATATTCAAAGATGAACATGTTTTAACCAAGAATGCCTCATCTGGGAAATTTGTTGGGGAACGTAGTATGTTCTTGATAATCGGGAAAGATGCATATACCTTGGATAGTGTTTACATGTATCCATGGTCAAAATCCTAATTCCATCTTAGTTCCAAGCACATTGTGATGTGATAAGGAAACATGACATAGGAAGAATATTATGGGCCTCCATTAGAGTCTGTCGTGATGACGTTTTGAGGTGAGAGGGTTAGAGATCTGCCGTTGTGAATAGTTGATAATTGATGATAATCGGGTATTGATTAGTGTATTGGAGACAAAACATTTGATCAAACAAGTCCTTGGACATATTTTATATGGATTAACATGTATGGGTTTCTTTAGGGAGAGGCATGGCAGTAGCGGGTAATCACCTTCTATGATTGAGAGAAAGCATATCTTGGAGTATATATATTACTATCATGAACTTGTCAAATAAGATATTGCAAAAAGATAATGGAGAAAAAATAACTAAATCAATATGTGAATATCATTGTAGGGATGGGGAAGAAAGCAAGGAAAGAATAATAAAGGAAAAAGAGGAAGGGAGAGGGAAAGCATGAATTGGAAGAAAAAGAGTACAACACGGAAAAGGAAAAGGAAAATAAAACATGATAGGATGAAAATTGGAAACTATATCAAATAGAATGTATTAAATTAAAAAAATTAAGAATTAATGTTTACGATTGTATATTCTCCTTTTAAATTTACTTGTGGATCCAAACAAAATTAATTTTAAGACATGTTGACTAAGACATGTAGCGTTGGAATTGTACATTTTTGAATGTTCAATATGTCATTAACTTTATTTGAATCCTTTTAACATTATCTTGTTAATTTGTTTTATAAATTGTTAATGGATACTGGTATTATCCAACTAAATTGGAATTTGACAAATGGACCATTGGTACATGAGAACTAAATTTTACATTACTTTCTTATTTAAAAAGTGTATAGTGGATTATTTCATATTAATGATCATTTTAGCAATGGTTAAATAAATATTTATATGGTGTATATCGAGTTGCTATATTGTGTATTTATGAATCTTTTAAAATTATCCTCTCTTGAGAGAAGTAAAGAATGTGTTCTGTTTACTTATATTCCTAAATTGTTGTTCAATTATCTTGAACTATGTTTATTTCTAATCTTTCTTGAACAATAGTAACTTAGTTCATGGTGATTGTTTCCATAAGATTAGTAACATCCTTGAGAGATAATATAAAATGGAAAATTTGTATTCTCTTACTACTCTTTACTACTAACATTTTACATCTAAAGATTTAGTATATTCGAGTGTATTTTATATTTTTTACATATGTATCAATATATTCTAAAATAAATTTCATATTTTATTTCTATTATGATAATATTCATGTTTGTACAATATTGTTTCCCATTATGTTACACCACAATTTTATTTATTACAATCCATACAAGTTGGTTTACATTATTCATTTAATATATTAGATTTTATATTTTTAATAAGAAATTCAATATTTTTGGCATTATCTTTCATTTTCTTTTCTTAAGTAATTTGATGCATTTAGAAACACATAAAAGGTGTGAAACTTAGCCTACAAGAAAACTTGAACATGAGGAAAAAAAGTTGAAACATTTATTCAAGCTATTGTGTTTTTTAAAATTTTATTTAATAATTTGGGCTTTAATGTACATTCTCTCTCCTAATATTGTCAAAATTCACACATAAACTGATATTGGTATGTAGATTTCGAAATTTACATTTATTACTACTATTGAAGTTATTTAGTTATTTATATAACACTTTTGGATCCTATTCTTATTTTATTTAAAAATGAGAATTAAAATAGTTATCATTATGTAAACAATGTGAAACATGGCACTTAAGGAAATTGGGACCCAAGGAACACATTTTTACCATTTTATTTTACTTTTGAAATTCCTTTTTATGAGTTATGACACCATTATAATGTTTGTCTTATTACCATTATTTTTATCAAAACATTATACCTTTATTATAAATATTCACTCAATTGAGTCATATTATATTCAATACAATTTTAAAAGAGCTATATATAATTATATTCTTTGCATGAAATTCTACATTTGACTAATTTTACACATTTAATCCATTAATTTTATATTTATTTAAATAATATAACATTATTAATATTTATAGACATGGAATTATCAATTGTTACTCCACAGAGTATTATTCATTTTCATTTAGCCATTATGTTAGTAAAGGAAATACATATAACATATTTCATGATTTTATTACATGATGGAACATAATTAAGTCATTATGTATATGTGTTTCAATTTGTATCCTTATTTGGTCAAATCTAAGAAAACAAATCTTACTAGATTTCTAGAGGATTTCATCCCTGAAATCCAAACATCCTAAATTAAGAGTCCATAGGATACTCCTATATTGTTAGTATAGTCTTATTGTATCGAGTGGTGCAATGTTTCTTTAAAGGTTCTAGGTATGTGTACCCAACATTACCCACTTAAAAATATATGTTTAATTACCCCAGTTAGGATTTAGTTATTGCAATTATTTTAGTTTGATTAAATGTCTAAAAGTTAGGTAATATGTTTTTAGTCCAAATTCTTTAACTACATCTCTAATTCTTAAAGATTAAGGCTTTAAGGCCATTCCTAGAGAAGGGGATTCTGACAACCAACTGGTTACTCTATGTGGGTATCAGTAGGTACGACAACTATGTTCTAATAGATCTTTTCTAGGTCAAAGGTATCAGTTGTCCTAATGGGTTCGTATTCCTAAAATATAGGTGTAATGTATAAGGGAAAGGGTTCTAAGGATGAATTTATGGAATAGTTAGATGGATGAGTAAAATTATGCTCTAATACCATCTTGTAAAGAGTGGGACCTAGTAGGGGACCACTCCTTAGTTTAAGAAAGTTATTTGCATATAACCTCATGAACTCAAATATGACCAAATAAAAGGGGTACAATATTTTTTTCTCAAACAGATGAGTACATAAACATAGTTTGTTGTAGTGAAAAAATAAAAATCCAACTATTACATAAATTCTGTGTTCAACTTAACATTGACATTATTGGAAAAGTCTAAATTATGAATCTAATAATCAAGATTATATTGTGGGAAACAACTTTTCCATCTCGAAACACATCTTGGCACTTGTTCCTGAGAAAAGAACTCTGAATGGGTTGAAAAACAATACCCATAAAAAGAAAAACAAAAGAAAAGGATGAAAATTGAGTATGTGTTGTAAAACCAACTAGGAAATACTTAAGATACATAAAAGTTATGGCTGAATATCAAAGAAAGAAGAGGTTCTAAAGAATTAGTTCTAAAAAAAATTAACAAGTAAAAAGATGAGGCATTATAATAAAAGAGATGATTTTCTGAAATAAAATATTGCCATATAACGACAATAATAATTCATAAACAGTGCATGTAAACAATTAGACTACTTTTATTTACGTAGAGCGGAGACCCATAAAATCTCAAACCTAAGTCAGGTGGAAAGGCACACCCTAGGTGGGAAATGCATGCCCAATGTATATAATACATGTGGAAAGGTACACTGGGGGTGGAAAGGCGCATCCAAATATTATGATAAGTACATATCTACATGCTACTATAAATAAACCTAGTCTATTTTTATATGCACAAGATATAAAAGCAAGATATAATTTCAATCATCATCAACATGTTTCAAATAATGGAATGAGATTATCTCAATAAATAGGCCAGATGACCTTAAATAGTAGAATCTCATTGTATCAATAATAAATCAAGAAGAAGCTAGGAAATATGAAGGTAAATTCAAAGATGAACAAGTTTTAACCAAGAATGCCTCATATGGGAAGTTTATAGGTGAACAAAGTATTGCCTTGATAATCACAAAGATGCACATACCACGAATAGAGTTTACATATATCTAAGGTCAAAATACTAATTTCATCACACGCCCAAACACAATATGATGTGATCAAGAAACATGGTATAGTAAAATCATTGAGGGCCTCCATCAGAGCCTTCCATGATGCCTTTTTAGGGTGAGAGGGTTCAAGATCCACTATTTTGTAGAGTTGATGCGCAATGATAATTGGGCATCGATAGGTGTATTAGAGACAAAACATATGATCAATCAAGTCCTTAGATGGATTTTATATAGGTTAACATGCATTGATTTCTTTTCATAGAGCCATGATTGTAGCAGTTAATCACTATCTATGATTCAGAGAGTGCATATCTTGGGGTATATATAGTACTATCATCAACTAGTTAAATAGGATATTGCAAATTAGATAAGGGAGAAAAATAACTAAATCAAAATGTGAATATCATTATAGGGATGCTGGAGAAAGCAAGGAAATAATAATAAATGAAAAAGAGGAAAGGAGAGGGAAAGCAAGAATTGAAAGAAAGAGAATCCCACACTGAAAAAGAAAAGAAAAATAAAATCTGATAGGAAGAAAATTAAAAACCATATCAAATAGAATGTATTAAATTAAATAATTTGGAATTAATGTTTCCAATTTTATATTCTCTTTTTTGATTTATTTGAGGGTCCAAACAATTTTCTTACTCATAGGTTAATTAAGACATGTAGAATTCGAATTGTACATTAGTTTTCATTTTTAGAATGTTTAATATGTTACGTACTCTATTTGAATCCTTTTAGCATTATCTTGTTAATCAATTTTATAATTTGTTTATGGATAATAGTATTATCCAACTAAAATGGAATTTAACAATTGGACCATTAATGCATGAAACTATTTTTGACATTACTTTTTTTTTAAAAATTATTGTGGATTATTTTATATACATGAACGTTTTAGCAATGTAAAAATGAATATTTATATGGTGTTTATTGAGTTACTATATTGGGTATTTATGATCCTTTCAAAATTATCCTCTCATGAGAGAAGTAAAAAATATCTTCTAATTATTTAAATTCCTCAGTCTTTCTTCAATTATCCTCAACTATGTTTATTTCTATTTTTCTAACAATGGTAACTAAATTCATGGAAATTGTTTTCATAATATTAGTAACATCCTCAAGAGATAAAATAAGAGGGGAAATTTGTACTCTCTTACTACTTTTTACTACTGACATTTTACATCTAAATATTTAGTACATACGAATGTGATGTTATTCTTTACATATGTATTAATTAGTGTGTTTCTAAAATAAATTTTGGAAATTATTTCTTTTATGATTATAGTTTCATGTGTGTACAACATTTTTTCCCATTATGTTACACCACAATTTTATTATTAAAATCTATAGAAGTTGGTTTACATTATTCATTTAATATATTAGATGCTTTCTTTTTAATAATAAATTCAATATTTGTGTCATTATCTTTCATTTTCTTTTCTTAAATAATTTTGGGAATTTAGAAACTGCTAAAAGAAGTGGAACTTAGTCTGGAAAACAAACTTCAACGTGACAAAAATGATGTTAAAATTAATTCTTCCTATTATGGTTTTTTATAATTTTAATTAATATTTGGGGCTATAATATACATTCTCTCTCCTAAACTAAGATATTGTATATAAGATTGTCCATATATTATAGAAATTCACACCTAAATTTATTTTGGTATGTAGATTTTGTAATATGGGTTTATTTCTACTAATGATGTTATTTAGTAATTTATTTCACATGTTTGTTTCCTATTCTTATTTACTTTTATAATTAGAACTAAAATAGCTATCATTATACAATAAGTGTTAAACATGGCACCCAACGAAATTGAGACTTAACGAGCATGTTTCTACCATTATATTTTACATTTGAAATTCCATTTTATGAGTTATGGCAACATTAGAATATTTTTCTATTACCATTATGTTCATGAAAACATTATACCTTTATTAGAAATATCGACTCAATTGAGTCTTATTATATTAAATAAATTTTTAGAAGTGCTTCCATTAGACCCGGAGTTGGTCAAGGTACTGCTACATGACAAGTTGTATATTGAAATCTGATGGTGTTTTTCGTAGTAGTCTAAGGGGTTGGTTTACTTTTGGACATGCTTCGTTTGCTTTATTTTTCTTTTTAAGTACTACATAATTAGGAATAGATAATCTAGGATTGTGGGGAACCTGCATGGCCCAACGATCTTTTATATATTTTTCCGTAGTAATTCTAGGTACTATCACATGTAACGTAGGCTTAGCTTGAAGTCAAAATGGGACCCATCTGTCTTCATCTATGCATAAAACAAAAAGAAGACGAAAATAAGTTTTTTGTTTCCGTCCTCTTTTTTAATACATAGATGGAGACAATTGGGGTCTATTTTTGGTTCCATTTTGAGACTACACATGATTTTTTATTTTTACTCAGTGTGTTGTCATACCTGATTCTTCAAACTACTATCGTCACCAAGCATTTGTCCACCATGCAAACCTTTTATTGCTCACTTGTATTCTTCTTTCTAAAGACAAGTTAAGTGTAGTAAGATATTTGATATTTTAACACAATGCTATGGTCATTTGATTGTTTGGTGTAATGTAAGACTGTAATTTAGTGACTTATAACAACAATATGATATTGCATTCATCACAAAATCATGAAAAAAAAATACTGCTTCTAACTAGGCAACGGTCTTAGGTAGTTAATTTGCTACAGTAAATACAACACCGTGTAGTAGAAAACAAAGGTTCGCCCGTGTAGCCTTTGAATGAAAGTTCGTTAGTGCACATCCTGCAAGCTGCTAGCACCATTATTATCTCTCTGTGTCTCCTCTATCAATTTGTTGTTGTCTCTCTTCAGAAAATTGCTTTGACAAAAAGGAAAAACGCTGCATTATGCATCTTACTAAGTTAGATGATCTAGGATTATGCAATATCGGGATTACGAATTCACAAAAGAATGTAAAAATTGATAAACTGTAATCGTACCTTACAATATTTGTTCATATGTGGAAGTAATCCAGGCTATTTTTAGGGATAATCCTTTATATTAAATATAAAGAATAACTGCAATTGAATTTGAGTTGTACACAACCAAACATGTTATTTGCATGTCATTTATTTATTCCAGTATTATATAAAGTACAAATGATACACTTAATACATTCAACAAAACAAAACATATAAACATCCACAGGACTGCTCGTCACTTAAGCTCACAAGCCCTTCCCGCATGAAGCAGCAAACCCTGAATACTTTCTAGAACATTTGGATGGTAGGAGCCTTGTATTCCCAGGTTTCTAATCCGTACGTGAAGGAATACAACTATACTAGGCTTTCATCTACTATTCAACCTCACATATTAATTTGAGGTTGTAGCACGTGGGACTTTGCGCAAAAGAATAAAAAAGTCGGCAGGATGCTATATTGCGTCCTAAACAGAACTGGTGCTTAGTTGGTGGGAAATGACCGTCTACAAAATTTCTAGAATGTTTCCTTGAATGGCCTTTATGGCACACGTGACAGATTATCATGGATGCCACCCACTCAGTCCGTAGTGATGTTTGCTTTTGCTTCACGTTGGCATGATGCAAAATTTATCGATCTCTTCATAGTTCAAATATCAATCATCATGTATTTACTAATATTTGTCTCTTAAATAAAATGTTTATATATTACTTCCACAATAACGTGTACATGTGTTTGTGTGTGTATAGATAAATAGATAAAACATTCACAGATTCGACTTGAATTTGCATTTAAAAGTCTTAAAATAATTGGATATCAGAAGATTCGGATTCGACTTCATAGATTTAGTTTTATCCAAGGATTAGATTTTTGGTATTATCATATCTAACTTTGAGAAGATAATTGTATTTTATAATTATATACATCCATAACTCAAAATATAAATTCATATATACTTATATCAAAGTACAATAATAGTTATATTTCGTATATAAAATATATCTATTAGTGGTAATGTATTATTTTCTTTTATGTTCAAATAATTAGCGAACACAAATTGCATTTAGTTGGATCAGATTTGGATGTTGAATAATGACATCCTCACACTTTATAATCAAAAGTGGATCACATTTTCATAGTCAGATTTAGATCTGGTTAACACTCTATAAAATCAATATTTACCTATATTTTCTAATATGGAATATCATTGCCTTTACATTCATGAAAGATATGTGATTGACACACATCAAATGGTATCTGTTTAATGTATATCCATATTTATATTATTGGTTCATGAAAAATTCAGTTGTAGATCCAAAATGTTTCTATTACTAGTATAACAACATATTGATCCATGTTTGATTGTCGGCGTTTTAGGTATATATAATATATGAATATATCAAGACATGACGATTCAGATGAAATAAATTGAAGGCATTAAAGCTAAGTAAATGAGTATTAGTTAGATGTTTCTTCTCATATGTATTAGTTTCTAATAAGTTTCTGTAACTCCTTAGAGGGGTGTTATTATGCATCTTGTAAATAATATTTTTGAAATTATATTAATTATTTACTATTATCTATTATTTTCTGAATCTAGACCCTTGGGAATTGACATAATATTAGGCTGTCAACTTTAAGGTCCTTCCTTAATTAGGGGATACTGAAAAGTGAGGTTGTTATATTTGGTAGCAGAGCCAGGCTTTTCAAATAATATTAAATAGTTTAGAATTTCAAGTAATTCATACAAATATAAGGAAAGTATAAAGGCATGAACTTTTGATAATGGTGTCTAAAAAGGATCATGGCTTTGGGGGCTGACAATATTTTCATCCGTACTATTAAGTTGGTATATGAGGACTTCCTTAGCCAATGTGATACCTTCCTAGCTAGAACCTAGGGTTTGCCTGGAGTAATGTTTCATCTAAGTCTTCTCATCTCTAACTTCACCCTCTTCTTACCTCTTTTCTTAATAAATGCTAAAAGGAACTTCCCTCTTCATTTTAGGATAGGGATTTTGAGAATAAGTAGAATCAAGATATCCTCCATGAATTAATATGCTAGTTATGTGGAAATAATGTTTTGTGGGTTTTCCTTGCAAAGGTAAACCCTTGACTAGAGTCAGTTTAGGAAAACCCCGAGTGGGTCAAGGGAATCATAAAAACCTAAAATGTAGGGTATAGTCCTTAACCCTATCTCAAAACCCTTATCGTAGAAATGGGAGTAGTGTGGGTAAAATGATAACACTACCCATATGATCCCTAAATAGGGTAAGAGAAAAGAGGAAGTACAAATGAGTTTAGGTGATCCAGTCTCCCATGCATACATGTACGTGGATCATGTGTGCATGATGTATGTGAAGGGTTTTGAATATGCAAAGATAAATATAAGTATTCAATGGTTACACAAAAATGAATATAATACCCTCAACTCAATTTTAGGATTGGTGGCTCGATCTAGGGTGGTTCAGCCAAAGAATGGGGAAAAGACCTATGGGGGAGGCAAAAACACTAAACTTGTGAGATTAGGTTGTGTCTAGAAAGCCTAACCTCCTCTTGTTAGGCACCCTAATAGGAAAATAGTATCCCACACATGTACGAGTAAGACACCTAAATGAATATAATTGATATCACTCTAGAAGAGGGATTAATTCAAGATCAAATGTCTAAAGCCTTGTTATAGTACCTGACAGATGGAATAGAGTGCTAATGAAATGGCAGTCTAGTGGTATAGGTGATGTTGCAAGATCGATAGGTCATGAGTTCAAACCCAGGTGACTAGATGAACAAATAGCCATTTAAAAAAAAATAGAAAAAATAAGTTTAGATGATATGTGTGGCATCCAACTCACAAAAACAAGATTAACTTAAGCGGGAGAGAATTACTTGCAGCGGATTACTGAAAATCACTGAAAATTTAAAACTTTTTGCAAAGAGATCCATACATAGGAAATCTTTCCCATCAAGAACCATTGTATAACATTTACATTCTGGTTCAAACATACATAACCTGTACCATCTCTTTTTAGAGACTACATCATCAACTGCCTTATAAACTTTATATGCAGACAATATACAAATCTTGAGGCATCAAGACAAAACCTCATATCGATTCATAAAAACACTGACTGAAAACTCCGAGGACTTGAGAGTACAGAGACGACACATAGGACTATCTAACTACAATACTCGACATACAGTATCTCCACCTAAGATCTTACTGCTGTCCCTATTGTTACTGCTGTTGTCCATTCCCTGCAATGGGAATTCTGCTTCTTTGTCCCCATCCACCTAAAAAGTTGGATCTCACAGGGGTGAGACAATTGTAAATTGCCCCAGCGGGAGATATAACTCTCCACCAAAACATTGTTATAGCAGTTTATTAAAATAAACTGAGCAGCAGGATTTATATATATAATCAACAACAGGTAAGTCATTGTATGAACAAAGTGAAGTAATCTCCTTTTTCAAGGATAACATTGCATCTACTCATGGTAGACTCATAGTTCATTCATCTACTTGTAATGAATAGAAACAAATATGAATAACATCAATGAACTATAGATATATATCAGAAAGGTAACATCAGCCAATGAATTTCCTTATTCAATCCTTAAGCAAACATGCTATACGGCTGATTTCATTTTTCAAACACACTTATGCCCTGAGGAGATGAGGTATACCGCTCATACTCCTACCGACCAATGTGAAGTCGAAATCGGTACCATACACAGGTCTATGGAAGAGCCAGATTCCCATGACCTCTCACATCCCGGTCAGTGCGGGACAACAAGAAGGACTGTATTAACTACTCAAAATAGCTTTCCATGGTATATTAGAACTTCACTATAGAGTTATAGCGTCAATTGCACTCTCATCGGCCATCGAGAGATTTTTTGTTTATCTTCATCGACCCGACATAAGTATTATGGGGAGATGTGTATGACATCTATCCCAATCATTGGGAGATTAGTGATACATTCATCCCGACACATGAAGGATTGATAGGTTTGATGTTTACCTTCACTCAAATCTCTTCACCAGACGTAAGGATATTTTTTGCCCATTCACCCCCACATATTCAAAATATGCGTTTCGGGTTTTTCCACGGGCACCCGTTTAACCATCACCTATTCCTGACGATGATGGATCTATGATCAGGGCTCTACATGAAAAGATTTCACTTGATTAATTAAGTACATTTTCATATTCTTTTAGCATCAGCCAAGTTCTCAAGCATGACTTATTACAACAATGCTATAAAGAGACATGTACTATTTTCATCAAATACTTATCAATCTTTCAAAGACCTTGGGAACTCAGTCCCTCATTTCAATATTGGGAATTCTCATCCATTTACATTCTCATCACCATAATCATATGGTTCTGGGTATTCAAACCCTTAACTAATCATTGAGCATCATTACCATCTATTAGGTAATTATCACCTTCAGGTCATTTGACCAAGGCATTCAGGATACTTATTATACAAGCATCACACCTGGCTCACAAGGCCATGAAATATCTTGTCACATCTTTTTAGGTAACAAATTACTCATATGACTCATAGAATCCATACACATTGCTACTTTTACTAAGCAACAATAACAATAGGGCACATAAGGCCAATCAACATTTATTATATAAATGTCACAACTCAAACCTGACTATATTCATCATCTCATACTATCTGTATGGCTATTAGATATGATAACAAGCATACAAGATATTCATCACATCATGCGATACAATATTAACACCAATATTCCTTCCTAGGAATTAGGGTTTACTATCAAATAGGGCTTATCATTCCCTTTTACCCAAATTAGGGTTAGGGTTCTCCATTGATAACACCAAATTTGTGATGTTTTTTACCCTTATTTTATTATCAAAACTACCCTTTTAAACTGATTTCCTATCTTTTTATATGTACTTTTGCAATAACAGGCCACACTACGCTCTTAACTCAATATTTCCATCTTTTACAGAGTTTTCCTCCATTTTTGACACATTTATCATCAATAAAGCAGTCCCGGCCGACAAACATGATTCCACCTGCATCGGTCTTCCAACCGGCCGATATGCACACCGCCCGATAGGGTAGCGCAATACACGGACGCGCGACTTGAGGACGTCGTGCAAGAAGGGACTAACGGACGATACGCCTATTTACCCGATAGGGAGCCGGGCTCGCCATGACAACCGAAGCTTGTCGGGCGACACAGGCCACCCACCGGTAGGCACCGCTTGTCACGTCCACCGACAGCTGAAATCCTTGTGCCGGGCGATACTGATATCGGCCGTCCACTGACTCCCCGATAATAAGATCTAAAGAAGGACACGTGGCGCCCTGAGCACCCTAACTTCCCCAACCGCTGCCTATAAATAGCAGCTACAGGAAGCCGAAAAGACAGGTTGGAACCCTGCACAAGTCACCTCAGGAAAGATGTGAAGAGCTAGTGTATCGTGCCTCAGTGCTTATGCCGGGCGATTTTAGGTGAGTACTTCCCCATCCTGAGAGGGAGGGAATGGTTCACTTAGGGTCACCCCAGGCACCACTGTAGGCCGATATCGGCCGACAAGGATCCCTGACATAAGTGACCGATACTAGGAGCATCGCTCTAGCCCGACACGATACCGAACCCCGATACGTGTCACCTGTCATGGCGTGTCGCCCGAGAGGGTGCCGCCTGACATGATCGTATCGGGAAAGGGTCCTCACACGATACAATATGCCCGTCACGGTGTGTCGCCTGAGAGGGTGTGCCGCCCGACACAGTTGTATCGGGCTAGGATCCTTTCCGGTATCGGGTTGGAGGGTCCGCTGTGGTCTGTCATCCTTCTATATTAAGAAGGCGCCATCTATCTTTATTATTTCAGTCATTTATTTCTTTTACTTATTTATTGTAATCAGAACCTTATATGTTTATGGAAATAAAATAGTTTAATTATCAGTAGCTTTATGTTTTGTACCTTTGTTGGATGATTGCTATGTTTAACATCTAAACTCTAACGTGTATGCTTGGATCACGTTTCGATTAGCTACCGAATCGTATTTTCCCGTTGCAACAACCTCAAGAGAGGTGTTGTGGCTCTAGTGTTTGGTCCGATTATGGAGTACGAGAGTGCCCGGAATCGGAGTTGCTTTAGTAACCTTTCCACTCTAATTCATGTCCAGCAACCTTGAGAGGGGTGTTGATGCTTGGTTAGATGTACTCGCTCTGAGAGGAGGGGTACAGGATGTTCCTGCTGCCGCTTGTTTGACCGAAGCTTTTTCCTTCGTACCTTGCTTTAGCTTTAGTTTTATCTCTCTGTTTCTGTTGCACGAAAATCCCTAAAAATTGATAAATGCTCAAAACCTAATTTTTCCTCGTAGCTCCAGTTGGAGATAGATTTCTTTTATTTTATCGGTCTTATGTTGCAGTTCCCTTGGGGAACCTCGTCACCTCTTTGCCCTTGCCGGAGTGTAGTGTGTCGATTCCGTGTTCTCAATACTACCACCCTTGTCCCTGTGTTCGACCCCGTAAACAAAGTTGCGGCGGCCTAGAAGGTTTCAGGTTATAAATGTAAAAGTCCGACTACTTCAAATCCGCCTCCAATCTTAGGATGCACGATTTAGGTCGGTCAACTTTTTGGCGCCGTTGTCGGGGACAAGGCAAAATCGTACTATTGACGAATCTGAATCCACTAAATACACTCATGTGCCTCAAGCTTAGAAATGGGCTTGACAACACTATATCTATCTTTCTTTTTCCTTTTTTTTTAATTCTTTGCTTAAAATGAATAACTCATACTATTAATAACATATTTTTCTAAGTTGATCATTCATGCTATTCTAGGTACTCAGAAGAAAGGTGTTCCATTCGACTGAGAACCAACTCCAGCCATCATGCCACCTCATGTCGAGCCACCCCATTCTGAAGGAGAATTCCAGGGGAGAGCTAGGCCTGATTCGCCTCCTCCTGAGGTCAACGACCGATACGACGGAAATGATCAGCTTGAAGATCCAAAAATGGATCAGTTCGAGGAAGACCATTGCCGTGACAAACGTCGCCACCACAGGCACAGGAGAAATAACAATAATCAGGAACGATGCCAGGAAGGCAGTGACAACGATGACTCAGAAGAAGAAGAGAAAAATCTGAGGGAGTTAGCCTCCATGAAGGCTAACAATTCCCAGTGCCCGGTCATCATTTGTTGGTATGTATGCCCTGAGAGCTAATCATTGGATGATTGGTGGGATACATTAAGATTGATTTGATAAACATCAAAGGCAAGCTTCCAATTCTTTCTGGTTCAGTCATATGAGATAGTGATAGAACAGATTGAAAGTCTAGAGGATGACAATACTCAATGACGTATGCTTTCAGGTTAAGGACCTGAACGATGAGATCATACGGATGCTAAGAGTTTGTACATTCTTGTAATGTCCCTAGTCGGATGTCATTATGGAAGGTAGATAGACAACAATGACACACAAGACTAGATTGTGGTGTTGGTTGATGACAGAACCTCATTAGTCATGATATAGAGATATCAAACCAAACACATAGGTACTTGTTAGAGAACAAGTGTACCGGACAGACCCACTGTTAGTTTGACACATGGAACCATGACATGGTAGTCACAGTCAGTACTCACAGTGATGGTGGTGAGTGTGATTCTTAGACCTGAAATCGCTGCACTCAACACATGTCGTTGGACACACTTTGACATCATCAAACACAGTCCGGAAACATGGGTTGTTATAAAGGTGATGATTGGGTGGCTTTAACACATGGGGTTTTGAGGGGTGAGTGATAGATATGGGATTTGTTCCTCCTGAGGGAGTTTGATATCCATGGCCACTTGATGAGTAGGATTGAGATAGGCATGCGCACGCATGTGTGAATCAATATGTGATATTGATGTCATACATATCTCATTCAATCTACTTTGAGATCAAGAAAGTGAATGAACGTTGACAAGATGACTGTTCCATGCCTCGAGTTCATTCGGGATATCAGTGACAAAGGAATTATACATTCACTATAACACCATTCACAGATTGTAGGATTGAAAGTTGTTCTCCAGCTTTCTACTTTCACTTGGGTAGCAATGATGTGTGACTAGGCACCGCTCTTTGCTTATGAAGTCATAAGTGTTATGGACTTTCACTGCCAACGTGAAATGGACCTGCATGGTCACACACATAGGATTTAACCTAGAAGAGGAGTTTTGTCCACAAGCAATGTTTAGATTGATTACTAAAGGAGTTTAGTAGTTCAATTAAACACTATATTGATTGATAGCTCAATATCATAATGTTCAAGGTGTTGGACATGTTGATTGGAGTATCAGATTGATTGAAATCACAATTGACTGATTTTGCACAACCTGCACTCCCAACCGATCGGTTCAAGATTTGATCCGGTCGGCTGAGGTTGCTGAACCAGTCGGATCAAGTGTTGAACCAATCAGCTCATGTACAGAGTGAGACGAGCGGTTCAAGTGTTGAACCGATCGGTTCAACTGGTGCAACCGAGCAAGTTCGGAAAGTCAGGTTGGTGAGAATTTTCCTTGCGTTTCACTTGCCTAATTTGATTGGAACAAGGATTGGTATTCGATACCAATTAGAAACAAAAGAAGGAAAGTCAATCGGGAACTGATCAGGACCACTAACCGACCGGTTCAGAAGTGAACCGATCGGCTCATGGGTCCCAACTGATCGGTTTGTGTTCCAACCGACCGGTTGAGGTCCCCAACCGACCGGTTCAGGTTGCGAGTTGGTTGCTTTTGTGGAAAATCTCGAACCCTTCTACTCCTACTTTTAGTCCCGCATTGCCCGGGATGGAGAACCCTGTCCCATGACCCTCCTATATATATAGGGGTATTGGGGGCTTCTCAAAGTACAACTCAGTGCAACTAGTTGCTCTGCAAAGTTGTCCTTCTCTCTGGTTTTGGTAACCGAGAGAGAGCCTGAGCAAGTGCTTCCCGTAAAGGGAGGTGCAGCAAGGGAAGGACAACTGTAGTTGCAACTGGAGGCAGGAGAGTGTGTTGGCGACTAGTATGTCAACAGGAGGGTGCGACTCCTTCCACTTCCTTGTGGGACAAGGAGTGTTGAGTTCCAGGTGGTCTATGTGGACTACTACAGAGGAAGGAGGACACTGCCGCTCAGGAGGACAACTGTCATCTGACAGTCCGGTAGGAGGAGGAGTCGTCAGTCCCAGTATGACCAGGAGCTGTACAGACACCGTCCAAGACCGGAGTTGAAGACCGCGCATTGCACGAGGTATTATCTCTGAGCAAGCCTCGGGACAAGGTATGATTCCACAAACCATCCTTTCCTAATATATAGACGTTGACGCGTCTCCTCGTGCTGGGTTTGGGGGAGAATTTTTTTGTTTTCGCTGCCTTCTCTACCTCCCCTAAAACCCAACAGTGGTATCAGAGCCACGTCAACTGTTCTATATTTTAGGAATATCGATATGATCGATTTTGGTTTGTCGCCTTTATTTATTGCATAGGATGCGAATAAAATTGGCTTTATGCATGTCCAATCCTAAATCCACAAATCCCAATTACATATATGATATGTATTATTAATGCACTCGATACGCGTCGCCCTTAAACGAGTTTTGTGGTGGATGTGTGTAGCATGATTATGGCCTATAAACCCCTATCTGTGTGTGGTTGTTTGTGGTTGCTTGCATCTCGGTCTGCGCACCGATCTTCCCTCTCTTATTCCTGATGTAACTCGAAATAATTCGAGATTCTTTCCTACCTTTTCTCCCCCTGAATGTAACTCGGGGTTTCCCTTTTTAAAGCAATGTAATAAATAGGATAGATTTTTATTTCCTGTTATGTCAAAGACCGACGGACATCAAGATGACAGCTGAAATGATCGGTTCAAGGCGTGAACCGATCGGTTGACGTTCCAGACGGTCGGTTCAAGGAGTGAACCGATCGATTGATGACCGGTTCGAGGAGCGAGACGAGCGGGTGGCGGACATGATGAGATGCATGACGTCCAGGTGAACCGATCAGTTGGAGGAGCCAACCGATCGGCTGGTGGCACCCAGACGACCAGCTGGAGAGTACAAATCATTCATGTGATGAGTTGATCAACTCGGATGGCAAGGCACAGATGTTCATCTTATACAGGTTGCATGTGATGTTGACCTAGATGACCGTGATTCCTCTTGGCTCGAGGAATCACATTAGGATGGCCATAATCATCGCTTTTATCGTTTGTGCATGTTTTCTGTGGGATATAGCATGTATATGATACGTACTATGTATTGTGGTGATTGGATATGTATATGTATATAAAAACCAAATCCCTCATTAAAATATTAAGTCTTAGATGCCTTCCAAATGTGACACACATGAAAAGCTTGATCGACCAAGTGTGGGCACGCCCAAGCGTGGTGCACCGTCTATCTCGTGGAAGCGTGAAGGATGAATGTGTGGGTCTGCCCAAGCAGGGTGCATATTCATCATGTTTGCTTTGGGACAGACTTAACAAGGTGACCTAGATAGGATCTAGCACCTTGAGGCATGGAGATGATCATGGCAAGGAGTTGCATATGACATCTTATCAAGAGTTGCATATGATGCAATTGGCAAAAGTTGCCTACCTCAGAGATCTAAGTTGTGGGCAATCTGCCCAAGCTGACTCATGACTTAGAGGATTTCAGGATCTTGCCCACTAGAAGGTTGTACGCTGTAATCTTCAGAATTGATGGTGAGGGCTATCAATTTGAAGTAAAATAGTGGGAGCGATAATTAATTAAAGGCCTAATTATATCGTCAAACTTTCCAAATCAATCAAATAAGTCAAAATGAGTTTTGGACTAAAATTGCATATTTTCCTTTTGTAGTTCAAATGGAAACAAACAACAACAACTTTTCTTTGCAATCGGTCCTTGACAAGGACAAGCTAAATGGTACTAACTTCCATGACTGGTATCAGACATTGAGAATTGTTCTCACTCAAGAGCGTAAGTTCTATGTCCTGGATACTCCAATTCCAGAGGAACCTGCTCCTAATGCACCAAGGGCAGAAAGGGATGCTTACAAGAAGCATACTGATGATGCCATTGATGCTAAGTGCTTGATGCTATGTTCAATGAACCATGAGTTGCAGAGACAACATGAGAACATGGGTGTCATAGAGATGATTCAGCATCTCAGGAACATGTATGAAGATCAAGCACGACAAGAGAGATACAATGTTTCTAGGGCGTTGTTCAAGTGCGTCATGACAGAAGGAGATCCATTTGGTCCTCACACACTCAAGATGATTGGGTATGTGGAGAACCTACAAAGACTGGGATTTCCAGTGAGCCAAGAGTTGGCTACTGACGTGATACTGCAATCGTTGCCAGAATCTTACAGTCAGTTTGTGATGAACTACAACATGAACAACTTTGATAGGCCACTGTCAGAGTTGTTGGGCATGTTGAGGACAGTCAAGATATAGATGAAGAAGGACAAGCCCAAGTCTGTGATGGTGATCACGGGCAAGAAAGGCAAGTCCAAGCGCAAGGGCAATGGCAAAGCTAAGAAAGGTTCTGATGCTAGCCAGGAGCCCAAGACGACTTCAGCTCGCAAGGCCAAGGGAGGCGTGACCAAGAAAGGAAATTGCCACCATTGTCAAAAGCTAGGACATTGGAAAAGGAATTGTCCTCTCTATCTGGAAGAACAAAAGAAGAAGGAGGAGACTGAAGTCTCCACTTGAAGGTGTCATGAAAGTAAACTTGTAACACTTTTTGAGGTATATGATACCAAGATGTAAAGTGTAAAGAACTCATAATTGGGGCAAGTGTTGCCGCCATAGATAGGAGTACTTTAGTTTATTTTCAGCCTACAAGGCATGTAATACAGTTATGAACTGCTATTTCATATTTTCCAATAGATAGAAACACTTTATTTTTTCATATTGTCTGACAATCATGGAAATTAATAAAGTTGAGTTTTCAATCTTAAAGATATGATCTTTGTGGCAATGCCTTGTTTATCTTGTGGTATTTGATATGCATGAGATAAAAAGATACCTAAAGTTATTGATAACTCAAACAATCAAATTAGCATCAATCATGAGAAATTCATTTCTGGTTTCCATATGATGGATAAATCTAGACTCTTTTGGTTAGAGAACCAGTAAGAGACATGAATCTCTTGTAGATGATTAATCAATCTTCACTAATGGTAGTGGGAGAATGATTGTCCTTTTAGGTATAATACATGTGATGTATTTACATACCTATTGGAACAAATGCTAATACTTCAAATGGTGTTTAGAGAAATACCAATATGAATATCTTGAAGTGTTTAAGATTATCATAGATGAAGTACAAATTTGGAAAAGTGTTAATTCTTGATGAGATCAATGAATGAAATACTTGGACCAAATGTTTGAGATCCTTACGAGTGATTATGATAATGTATCATAGTGAACTCATGATTAAGGCATGGTGATGTCTAAATCAAGAAGGAATCATACTCTAAGGAGTTAGAGAATGATTATCGAATAACTGAATTCTTCTTAATAAAAGAATACCCCACACTAATAAAGGAAATTAAGAATCACAAGGGTTGTGAGTTCTTATATCCTTAATAGATACACCTCAATTATCTATGTGATGAGTTGTTCATGTGATGAGTCAACTATCTAGATGAATATGAGGAACCAAATTTTGAGTTATGGTTTATGACCATTACATCCTAAATGACATCCATGTGAACCATAAGGTTTGACCTTGATGGTAGCACTCATTGGATGAAATCCATAAGTGCAAATGAATCTTAAGTGTTAAGATACATGGATAACATTTTGAGAAGGATGATGCTTGTTGATTGCAACTTAATGACTAAGACATTTGGCATATGGATACTAAAACCACATTCCTATGAGGAATAAAACAAGGATGTGTACGTGACACAACCTATAAGGTTTATGAATCCAATAATGCAAATGAAGTCTATAAGTTACAATGGACCAATCAATATGATTGATTGAGTACAAGCAACTCAGAATTGGATCTTTACTTTGATGATATAGTCAAAGGGTTTGACTGATATGTCAAAGATAAAGAAGGGATCTGTGATTTAGTGGGAGCGTATTCACATTCCACATGTTGATGTGAAATGGAAATGTTCTAGAATGGAAATCCAAAAGTGGAAATTATCTTTAGGGAAGATAGAGATGTTTCCTATGTGATAGGAATAAAGATCTATAAAGATAGTTCTCGAAAAATCTCTTGAATTGAAAAGAGAGAGCAGACATTGGCAATCTGTACTGAAGTGTTCAGTATGCACAGATTCAGTGGGAGAAAACTTGTCCATGTTACATGGAGTTAGTATCCCAAGGCCAAGTGTCCAATTCTTATGAAGAATGGGAACACTGAATATATATGGATCTATCATGTTTGTAATCATCCCATTATCTTGCATGTATGGACATGGAAAGAATGAAATGCATTCATCATCTTGTATATATGACATGACAATATGATGTGCTCATCCTGATAACTCGTATGTGGGATATGACGAGTGGATGTCTGTCTACTTCCAGTAAGGGTTATTGGAATACCATGAGAACTTGATAAGTACTTGGGAAGTACTAGTTCTATGGAGATAAGGAAGAGTTCGATGTAAAGAGTTACATTGATGCGAACTTCCGAAAAGACAGAAAATTAATCGCAAAATATATATAGGATATATAAAAGTGAAAGTTTGTTGATAATTGGAAGTGTTCCAATAAAACCACTTAAAAGGAAATACCGAGTATCTATGCGTTAGAGAACAGCAGTAGATACTATATGGATCTGGAAGTTCATGAGATGAACTTATAGATATTCTGCTCATTGATGACAAGTCTGGAATCCTTGATCATACAATGTGGCTAAAGGTTAGCAAAGGAATACTAGATCGCATATTACAACAACTCCATCTCATACGTGTGACGTACAACGAAGAGATGTGAGACATGCAATTTATAATGACTTTGGCAAGGTGTTGCCATTACTCACTATGTTTGCACTAAGAGCAAAGTAACATGTAGGACATGTTTGAGGATCACTATGAATATGATTCAAGGGTGATTGGCTTGCAGTGCAAGTGGGAGTCTGTTGGTATGTATGCCCTGAGAGACAATCATGGGATGATTGGTGGGATACATTAAGATTGATTTTATAAACATCAAAGGCAAGCTTCCAATTCTTTCTGGTTCAGTCATATGAGATAATGATAGAACAGATTGAAAGTATAGAGGATGACAATACTCAATGACGTATGCTTTCAAGTTAAGGACCTGAACGATGAGATCATACGGATGCTAAGAGTTTGTACATTCTTGTAATGTCCCTAGTCGGATGTCATTGTGGAAGGTAGATAGACAACAATGACACACAAGACTAGATTGTGGTGTTGGTTGATGACAAAATCTCATTAGTCATGATATAGAGATATCAAACCAAACACATAGGTACTTGTTAGAGAACAAGTGTACCAGACAGACCCACCGTGAGTTTGACACATGGAACCATGACATGGTAGTCATAGTCACTACTCACAGTGATGGTGGTGAGTGTGATTCTTAGACCTAAAATCACTGCACTCAACACATGTCGTTGGGCACACTTTGACATCATCAAACACAATCCTGAAACATGGGTTGTTATAAAGGTGATGATTGGGTGGCTTTAACACATGGGGCTTTTGAGGGGTGAGTGATAGATATGGGATTTGTCCCTCCTGAGGGAGTTTGATATCCATGGCCACTTGATGAGTAGGATTGAGATAGGAATACGCATGCATGTGTGAATCAGTATGTGATATTGATGTCATACATATCTCGTTCAATCTACTCTAAGATCAAGAAAGTGAATGAACGTTGATAGGATGACTGTTCCATGCCTCGAGTTCATTCGAGATATCAGTGACAAAGGAATTATACATTCACTGTAACACCATTCATGGATTGTAGGATTGAAAGTTGTTCTCCAGCTTTCTACTTTCACTTGGGTAGCACTGATGTGTGAATAGGCACCGCTCTTTGCTTGTGAAGTCATAAGTGTTATGGACTTTCACTGCCAACGTGAAATGGACCTGCAGGGTCACACACATAGGATTTAACCAGGAAGAGGAGTTTTGTCCACAAGCAACGTTTAGATTGATTACTAAAGGAGTTTAGTAGTTCAATTAAACACTCAATTGATTGATAGCTCAATATCATAATGTTCAAGGTGTTGGCCATGTTGATTGGAGTATCGAATTGATTGAAATCACAATTGACTGATTCTGCACAACCTACACTCCCAACTGATCGGTTCAAGAGTTGAACCGGTCGGCTGAGGTTGTTGAACCGGTCGGCTCAAGTGTTGAACCGATCGGCTCATGTACAGAGCAAAACGAGCGGTTCAAGTGTTGAACCGATCGGTTCAAATGGTGCAACCGAGCAAGTTGGGAAAGTCAGGTCGGTGAGAATTTTCCTTGCATTTCACTTGCCCAATTTGATTGGAACAAGGATTGGTATACAATACCAATTAGAAACAAAAGAAGGAAAGTAAATCAGGAACTGATCAGGACCACGAACCGACCGGTTCAGAAGTGAACCGATCGGTTCATGGGTCCCAACCAATCAGTTGGTGTTCCAACCGACCGGTTCAGGTCCCCAACTGACTGGTTCACTTGTGAACCGATCGGTCCAGGTTGCGAGTTGGTTGCTTTTGTTGAAAATCTCGAACCCTTCTACTCCTGCTTTTAGTCCCGCATTGCCCGGGATGGAGAACCCTGTCCCATGACCCTCCTATATATATAGGGGTATTGGGGGCTTCTCAAAGTACAACTCAGTGCAACCAGTTGCTCTGCAAAGTTGTCGTTCTCTCCGGTTTTGGTAACTGAGAGAGAGCCCGAGCAAGTGCTTCCCGCAAAGGGAGGTGCAACAAGGGAAGGACAGTTGCAGTTGCAACTAGAGGCAGGAGAGTGTGTTGGTGACTAGTACGTTAACAGGAGGGTGCGACTCCTTCCACTTCCTTGTGGGACAAGGAGTGTGGAGTTCCAGGTGGTCCGTGTGGACTACTACAGAGGCGGGAGGACATTGCCACTCAGGAGGACAACTGTCATCCGACAGTTCGGTAGGAGGAGTCGTCAGTCCTGGTGCGACCAGGAGCTGCACAGATGCCGTCCAGGACCGGAGTTGAAGACTGCACATTGTGCGAGGTATTTTCGCCGACCAAGCCTAGAGACAAGGTATGATTCCACAAACCATCCTTTCCTAATATATAGACGTTGACGCATTTCCTCGTGCTGGATTTGGGGGAGAAATTTTTAGTTTCCACTGCCTTCTCTGCCTCCCCTAAAACCCAACATCATTCCACGTTTCAACACCACCAACTTTGAGCTCAAGCCGTATGTAATCTCCATGATCCAAAATAAGAGCTTTAGAGGGAGATCCAAGAATGACAACCCCTACCACCACCTGAATTCCTTCAAGAACATATGCGACACAATTAAGATGCAAGGTGTTCCTGAAGAAGTCATTTACTACAAGGGCTTCATTTTCTCTCTGGAAGATAAGGCTCTATCGTGGTATCTGGGACTTCCTCACCAAGCCCTAAACGGATGGGGAGCACTGACAGACACTTTAATAAATAAATTCTATCCAACTGAGAAGACAGTGAGGAATAGACAAAGGATAACCTCCTTTATGCAAAGGCCCAACGAGAACCTCCACGACGCCTGGGAAATATACCAGGAATATCAGAGGGACTGCCCTCACCATAACTACAAGAAAGGTTTCCTAGTCACAACCTTTTACAATGGCCTAACTCCCGAGGAGAGGGTTTCACCGAATGCTGCAACATGAAGTGACTTTATGGGGAAAAACCGAGCAAGTCCGAAAGGATCATCAAAAACATGGTCGAGCTACAATCTGACACTGATTATGATAGGTCTGACAAAGGGCGGGCTAAGAAGGTTAGTGAGGGGCCTTCTTCTGAATCCAAGGCTCTGGAGGCTATAACTTCTCAGATCTAGAGGATAGCTACAGATGTCAAGCAGCTAAAGGAATCTAGAGGAAAAGGTAAAAAGCAGATTGAAAAGGTAATGAAGTGCATGACATGTGGAGAAGGGGGCCATGGGGTAGGTAATTGCATCTACACCCGACCAGACGCGTCAAGAGATAGTGAATCTGAGGCCGAAGAGACTGAAAATGTCTGTTTTGTAAATTTTAAGAGGCCAGACCACCCTGGTTTCAGCTATGGCAACAAGGATGCAGTTGAGAATTCACATCAGCTGCATAGCTCGTCTAAGCCACCCCAAGAATTTGAGAAGAGGGGAGGACCCAGTCAGTACACTAAAAACACCCCCTTCCAGATGAACAAAGGTAACTTCCAAGGTCAAGTCAAGTACCGAGGATCAACCAAGGAACATGATAAGGTTTCTAGCCAGACAGATGTGGTAGGCCAACTGTTTGATTTTGTGAAAAGGCAGGACACTATTAATAACCAGTTAGCACAGAGCACGCTATCGAATTCAGGTGTTTTGAACTCGTTGCAGGTTCAAATGGCAGATATGCAGACACATAAACGCCAGATTGATCAACAATTAGCTCAAATGGCCGAGTTAATAAAGAATCCTTTAGGCAAAATTCCGTCGAATACTGAAACGACAAAGAAGGATGGACAGTGATAAAGAGGAAAGAGGATCGAGTTGCACAAGAGGATGATGCCAGAAACTAAGGAGTGAAGAAGCTGGAAGATGTCAAGCTGGAGATGAAAATTACAGCGCTTCTTGGGAGGCAGCCTGAGTTTTCTTTTCTTTCCTAGAATAGGATGTTATTTACTTTCCTGCAAAACAAACATTATAAACATTATGGACTGTAAAAAGTCCCGAGTCAGTACATGCGCCACATGCGCTGACTCTTCTGCTTTATGGGCCACCGCTCATCTTTATATACCGGGATGGGTAATACAATCTGAGGCCAGGATCTTAACCTTAGGCCAATGATGTTTTACTCATCAACCGCTTTTTCCCATTTTGTTTTAAGTTTTTCTCCTTGATTTTTGCCCTGAGGGGTCGTATCGGGCTGCAGCTCAACCGGTGCATAGAACACACTCTTATCAGGCGACGATATTTTGAGCATTGCAAGGGCCGTGGCGGATGACATTCCTGGGCGGCGTGCGCCTATATCATGCATAAGGAGTAATTACCCTTGTTCCGACAGATGGACTGTCTGTCTCGAGAATGACCTATCCCAATTGTCAGAATACATCCCAGGGTTACCCGCTTTAACCCCGGTCGAGGTCGCTATATATAGTGTGGAGAGTTTACCGTGTTGGGCTACTGCCTTTAGTGTTTTCACCTACCCGTATCGTGCTGTGATTTTCTGAGATTTCTCCCGTGTCGTGCAATGTTCTCCTGCTCTTGTGTCACGTGGACGTTTAAGAAAACAGCAAAGGTATAGCCCGACAGTTGTATCGTCCCAAGCTTGCCCGACACGACTTTCCTATCATGCATAACTTATTGGGCTAATGGCTTTCTAGCTGGGCAACCTTGTATCGCCTGATACATATGTCGTGCGATGCACCTTTTACTCACGTTTGCCCGATACGCCATGTCGGTGGATAGCCGTGTCGCCCATCCTTGCGCCGCCTCGCTTGTTTTGTTGTCGAGCGACACATTGCTTTTCTCTTAGGAAGACCCATGTCGGACGACTACCTGACGCACAGTTCCTGCCGTATCGTCTTGTTCTATATCACCTAAGAAGTGCTTTTGTCGTGACGAACGATACCCATATCACGCATCGGGCACGAGCCTACATCTCTGAAGGCTTTGTATCACCCGATGCAGTTGTGTGGGATCATTTTGTATCAGTTCGAATCTTATCGTGCATTCTGTTTTACTTCTTAAAAGCTGGTATCAACTGATCAAATGTATTTGTTTAATGCCAACAGAAATGGCCCGTACCAAGTAGACCATTTTTTGAGTTGACGAGCAAGGCCAAATAATCAACGACGAAGCCGCAGCTGAAGAAACCATTGTCGGGCAGAAATGCCAGAATCCAAAAGCGGCTGGGCTGTCAGTAGCAGAAAAGAGAATGGGGACGGGAGAAGTGGCGGCTCCCACAGCGCCAGCAGCAGTGGAAGAACCCCTTGATCACACACCGGGAAGGTTCGTGCCGAGAGATGACGAGCACAGACACCGTTATGCAGAACTGGCGACCAAGCTTTACAGGCCGAGCAGGTTCTGCCACCAGCCTTCATTCATTCAGCTGGGGATCTTTGAAAGATTGGAGAACGTCCTCGCCGCGACAGGACTAAGGAAGATCTGCCTCAGCCGATCTGCCTCCTACAACAAACTCATGAAGGAGTTCATGTCATCTCTCCGCCGAGTGAAGAATACTTCTACGGAAAAAGAAGAATACAACGAAGCAGATAGGATGCAAGCACGGCTGTACAACTCAGAGCACGCCATCTTCGAGAAGCTGCTGAACAAGATCTTCTCTTCTAGCGAGTAGGAGAAGAATCTGATGAATAACGGTGAAAGAATCACTGAAGGAGACGGGTCCAACCCCGTGGAGCTCTGGAATAGGCTGACTGGCGACTCATCGTTTAAGCCGGGAAGCAAGGTGGTGGTCGTGCACTCATGTTTTTGGAAAATAGTGCACAAACTGGTGGCGTGCTTACTGTTTAGCAAGAACAAGTCCAGCAATATCTACACCGAAGAACTCCACATCATGTGGCACATGATGGAGGGAAGAGTGATCAACCTCGGGCGGTTCTTGCTGAACAGACTGCACCCAATAAAAGATGCCACCAAAAGAATATTGTATGGATGACATCGTCAACCTGATCGCGGCTGTGCTCGGGTACCCAAAGGAGCCGCGCGACCTTTCGAGGATGAGGGGTGATGAGCTGATCGACCTCAAATACCTAATGAGGACCAACATCATAAAGAAGGGGGGAAGGTTCTACTTCTACAAGTTTGCAAGGACAAACACCCTCCTGCTACTACCTCGCTGCGCCACCTACGACGCAGAAAAGCTGGTCTTCACTGCATCAGAGATAGAAGTTGTGGTGGTAGACGCAGCTTACGCCGCCACCACCAGGATTTAGGAGAGGGCGGCCATGAGAGGAGAATCGATTCCCCTCAACCCAAGGCAAGAAAAAGCTTCAACAGCCTGCACCGAGCCAGCTGCAATTCCAGAGCCACCGACGACAACAATTGATAGAGTTGTCATCGCTCCTACTATACCATCCACAACCACAACAATGATTGTGGTGGGTGAAGAAGAACCAGTGATCGTTGAGATCACTGAGACAATAACTATGGGAGTTGCCGCAGAAGAGATATCCACATCCCCCGAAATTACTGTAATGCCTGTAGAGGCAGAGGAAGCACCTCAGTCGGATGCCAATAATGGGGTGTTCAACAAGATCCTAAGAATGGAGCTCGAAGGTGAACATCTGACGCCGCACCGCCATCGGTGTCCCCTGTTGCAGGTGATGAGGGGATCACCGATAGTGTAGAGGTGGAGCAGCATCCGCCCACACCACGACCATCTCCACCACGATAAGAAGGTGAGGCGATGACGGCCGCAAGAGTGCCGACACCTTGCCCAGAGCCATCTTCATCACGAACAATTGAGATAGACTCTACCTCATCTGGTAGACCATCATGTGAGCAAGGTGTCACGAGGATGGAAGGGAGACCTACAGGAACCCTCCGTCGCTCGGGAAAATGCTGGGGCATGAATTCGACTGCTTGCGGGAGGTAATGAAAAGCAACTCAACTACCTTAACTTCTCTGACCCGCAAGTTTTCCTTTTTCCAGCAGAGGCTGAATAGCCAAGAACAGGAACTGCAGACTCTAGTTAGCCTTCCAGAGCAACTAGAGACTCTAAACGTGATGCTTCAGCTGACCCTCCAACGCCTCGATGTGATCGAGGAGAGGCTGAATAGGGGAGACGACCATCCGCACCGAAGGCAGCCACAAAGGTCTCCGTGGCCTTCTAGACCAGGCTCTACACCCTCTTCGGCGACAACCACCTCGAGATCATCATCCTCTTCCTCCTCCAGCGGTTCGTCCACAACGCCTGATGAAGAGACACCACAAAGATCAGCCTACGAAGCTCTGGAAGGAAAGGAGATCTCCCTAGGCCTGGAAGAAGAAAATCCCTCAGTCCCCCTGGACGAAATGGAAGATGATAACGAAGACATAAGCATCGGGGAGGACTCTTCTGATGAATCAGAGGGAGAAAAGGGGGACGTTTATGCCGCCAACGAAAGACACCTTCCCCGAGGAAGACGTTCTATGGCAGACAAGTTCACTGCTTAATCAGAAATACCTTCCTTTGAGATGGCCGACTTTGATAGAAGGGCCATCAGCTACTTGAAGATCAGAGACCAGAAGCTGCTGAACAAGGTCCTAAGGTCGTAGGTAGATGAAGAAGACGTCGTCTGGAGCTATGACTACTTCTCCGTACGATGGGGAGCACTCCGAAGCATGTTCCGCTCGCCAGCCATCGTCGGAAAAAGGGTGTTCAGGGTCCTTGAAAGTGCAATCATAGAGAATATCAGCACTGGGACGGGTCGGAAGATAGTATACAACGCCACCCCGACCTTGGCAAGAAGGTTGATGTGGGGAGAAACAGACTCCATTGTGGTGGCCAACATACTGCAACACATAGAAATGCATAACCCAAACCTCATGTTGGCCCCGTACAAGCACCGCAACATATGGTTCCTCTACGTGGAAGACCTCAGGAGCCATGAAGTCCAGCTGCTGAGCTGCAGCAGCAGTGAGGTGCTACGCTCCGGGCTTGTTTTCAGTCACTCGGGGGACAAAAATCTGAGGCTTCTACCGCTGCATCTTCTTCGAGCTATCAAGAAAGGAACCCAACGTCACAAAGGTGTTTGGAACTTCTTTTCTATCCAATACTTCCCCGTCCAAGCAGAAGAGGGAAGCGAAAACAGTGCCTTTGTCGTCTTGCGCACCATGGAGCTACTCAACATATTTGGATATATGAGGCATCTCCTGGGCCAAAACTTCTACAACCTCAGGAGCGTATACGCCCTGCTGCTGATTAAAGACGAGCTCTATTTCCGAGACACAGGGGTACCAGAGGGGCTGCTGGACAACGATCAAGAAGATGACTCTTCACAACCTAGCAGCTCCCCAGAGAAAGAAGCTGAGATGGCAACTGACACCTATGGGGCAGGCAAGTAGTTGGAGATCCTACAAAAAGTGCACAGATTTGAAGACATTACTTCGCCTGAAACTACAGAAGGGTTGATCAAAAATTTCGACTGCTTCTCGTGCGCTACACTCACACAGGAGAAGGTCAATGAAATCCTTCTGAAGTTGGCTGATTCTACCCCAGCGGATGTCAGCTATGAGGTAGGCAATGTCGTAGTTCTGGTTGATGATTTAAGGGACATGGTAAAAGAAGGAGGATGCTTGGCTGTATCTGTGGCGGCCGCTTACATCCAAACATTATAGCCAAGGTTCGAACATGCATACACAGCTCATCCTATGCTGTTCAATGATGTTTGCCTTGCCGACGAAATAGGAGCAAAGCAAACCTTTCTTGCAGAATTGGAACACAGGGTTACACACAAAATCCTCCTGCCCATCCTACATTACAACCATTGGACACTCCTGACGATGTACACTCACCAACGAGTAGGAATTTTCTACAACAGCTCGGATAGTAACAAAGATCATCCAATGCAGTGTATATCGGCAGCGTTGACCTCCCTCGAGTGCTTAGTACGAAAATACTACGATGAGGTGTCATCACTGATACAACCATTCCTGGACATGGCACCAAGCAAGTGGCACGAGCTTCAGTTCTGCCACCACAGTCCGCAACAGATTCCTCTATCCAACGATTGCGGCATCTTCATCCTAGAATGGATAGCAAATGAAGAGATGCCTGACCAGCTCCACCACATCGACTATCATAGCAAACAGGGAGAATATGTATGGGAGCTTCTATCCGGTGCAGGCGCGCTCAGTAGTTAATCCCTCACTGAGTTAAACATTAACCTACCTTATCTAATCCACAACTCTGGGACAGAGTGTGGAGTAAGTTTGGGGGGGTACCATGTACCAGTGAGGGAGGTATAAAAATTTTCTTCAAACTCAAACTTCTCCTCCTTTTGTTTTTCTTCTATATCATGTGTACATATTCTTGCTCATACAAAAATATTTTTGAAAAGTACAAAAATTTTGAAAAATTGTGTCTCCCTGCATATGTACAAAGTCGCTATTTTAGTAAAAACCTGATACGACTTCTTGTCGGTTTGTTTTTTATGCACCCAACGAGATGCAAGCTTTGTTATATCTTTCTGAGAATACAGCCTCAAATGACAAAAAAATACGAACTTCCACACCAAAATTTCGAAAAATAATAATCGCGCAACAGCTAAGAGACGAGTATGGAGAAGGACAAAGCTACCCAAACAGCAAAGCAAAAAAATTCCTCGTGTTTTCCCTTACCTAACAGAAATCCCAAAAAGAGAAAGCAGCCTTATGAGAGTGAATAAAAGCATGAGAGTTGTTCCAAATGAAAAGAAAAAATTATATATACACACTTGTTTTCTAAAAGTACCCATCTTTAGGCATGGTAGATTCGGGGTAGTGGTACGTAGGATGTGAAATCATTGCTCTAAAGCCAACTGGCTTGGACTACAGGGACCACTTTCCCGTTAACGAACCTGTACCTGGATGGACTGATGGGAAACAAGAAAAACCCAAAAAGCCTTAGACTACCCAACACACAACTTTCTGCCCCTAAAGCTGTTTGGTGTGAAAGCTAACTTCAGAATCATGGACCAAAGTCTCACTGAAGCTGTAGAGAAAAAAATTACTAAAATAATAAGGCAGGAAATGCAAGGTCTTTTGTTCGTAGTGGGGCAGTATTATCTCCAAAGACATCGTGATACTTGTCTTACCTCTTGAACTGAAAACTACACCGTGCAAGAAGAAGCATCACAAAATAAAGTTTAAATATTGATTGAGGACAATCAAAATGATAAGTTTGGGGGAGTTGATAACACCAAATTTTGTGATGTTTTTGACCCTTATTTTGTTATCAAAACTGCACTTTTAAATTGATTTCCTATCTTTGTATATGTACTTTTGCAATAACAAGCCACACTACGCTCTTAACTCAATATTTCCATATTTTACAGAGTTTTCCTCCATTTTTGACACATTTATCATCAATAAGGTCGTCCCGACCCACAAACATGATTCCACCTGCATCGGCCTTCCAGCCGGCCGATATGCACACTACCCAGTAGAGTAGCGCAATAAACGTACGCGAAACATGATGATGCCATGCAAGAAGGGACTAACAGACGATACGCCTATGTACCCGATAGGGAGCCGGGCTCGCCACGACAACCAAAGCTTGTCGCGCGACACATGCCACCCACCGACAGCCGTCACTCTTCACGTCCACCGACAGCCGACATCCTTGTGCCGGGTGATATTGATATCGGCCGTCCACCGACTCTGTGATAATAAGAGCTAAAGAAGGACACGTGGCGCCCTGAGCACCATAACTTCCCCAACCGCTGCCTATAAACAGCAGCTATAGGAAGCCCAAAAGACAGGTCGGAACTCTGTGCAAGTCACCTCAGGAAAGCTGCGAAGAGCTACTGTATCGTGTCTCAGTGCTTGTGTCGGGCGATTCTAGGTGAGCACTTCCCCATCCCAAGAGGGAGGGAATGGTTCACTTACGGTTTCCTTGGGAACCACTACAGGCCGATATCGGCCGATAAGGATCCCCGACATAAGTGACCGATACTAGGAGCATCGTTCTAGCCCGACATGATACCGAACCCCGATATGCGTCGCCCGTCATGGTGTGTCGCCTGAGAGGGAGTCGCCCGACATGATCGTATCAGGAAAGGGTCCTCGCACAATACAATACGCCCATCATGATGTGTCGCCTGAGAGGGTGTGCTGCCAGACACAGTTGTGTCGGGCTAGGCTCCTGCCCGATATCGAGCTGGAGGGTCCGCTGTGGTCTGTCGTCCTTCTATATCAAGAAGGAGACATCTATCTTTATTATTTCAATCATTTATTTCTTTTACTTATGCAATGTAATCAGAACCTTATATGTTTATGGAAATATAAGAGTTTAATTATCTACAGCTTTATGTTCGGTACCTTTGTTGGATGATTGCTATGTTTAACATCTGAACTCTAGCTTGTATGCTTGGATCGCATTTCGATTAGCTACCGAATCATGTTTTCCCATTGCAACAGCCTCGAGAGAGGTGTTGTGGCTCTAGTGTTTGGTCTGATTCTGTAGTACGAGAGTGCCCAGAATCAGAGTTGCTTTAGTAACCTTTCCACTCTAATTCAAGTCCAGCAACCTCGAGAGGGGTGTTGATGCTTGGTTAGAGGTACCCGCTTTGAGAGGAGGGGTATAGGATGTTCCTGCTGCCACTTGTTTTACTGAACTTTTCTCCTTCGTACCTTGCTTTAGCTTTAGTTTTATCTCTCTGGTTTTGTTGCACGAAAATCCTTACAAATTGATAAATGATCAAAACCTAATTTTTCCTCGTAGCTCCAGTTGGAGATAGATTTCTTTTGTTTTATCGGTATTATCCTGCAGTTCCCTTGGGGAACCTCATCACCTCTTTGCCCTTGTCGGAGTGTAGCATGTCGATTCCGTGTTCTCAACACTACCACCCTTGTCCCTCTGTTTGACCCTGTATATCTACTTCGACCCTGTAAACAAAGTTGCGGGGGCCTAGAAGGTTTCGGGTTATAAATGTAAAAGTCCGACTACTTCAAATCCGCCTCCAATCTTAGGACGCACGATTTAGGCCGGTCACCCATTTCTCATTAATTAGGGTTTCATGATTACATTAACTGTCCAACCCTTAATTCATTATTCCATACCTTTGGGGCATTCAAAGATATCATATTTGATTATTCAAGAACATTACTTTCATCATATAGCATTAATGATCATCAACTCAAGGTATGAGTTCATCTCTCATCCTGATCATGGTAGGAATACATCATACTCATCATTTGGGATTAACCCCATTCTCAAGGTACATTAATTAACACTCATCAAAGTGCAACAACTCATTACATTTCATTGTAATAGTTGCATAACACACTTCATATGTTTCTTACCCAATTATATTGGATTTGGAGTATATCAAGGTATCTAAACCCTAAAGTGCTGAATGTGATAACTATCATATCTTGATGTATCACTCTTCTCATCATTTCAAACTTTCTTGAGTTAACCAACTTATCTTGTATTAAGGTATTCTCCCTCTTTATACATTCCATCACTAAACTCTCACCTTTATCATATAATGCATAGGCCACACATTAGAATTGTCCAATTATCTTTAATGATATGGACTTGTCTAATGCTAAAGACATTGCTTACAATAAGGTTGCTTATAATCAACCACATGAAATGTTTCACCTTTATAAGGCCATTCCTCCTATCTCATCATTAGGGTTTCTTTATATCCTTACTTAAAATTATGATTATGATTCATTGTCATATTGCCCAGGATTAGGGCTTTATGCATTAGGACTTCACATTAGAGTCTCATATACCATCACCCTACTTGGGGCCTCTCATCACAACATAACATTAGAACATCATGTGGTGTTAGTTCTTAATCATGGTTTCTCATGGAATCACCCTCAACTGGGGTTTCTCATGGAATCACCCTCAACTAGGGTTTCACATGGAATCACCCTCAACTAGGGTTTCTCATGTCATTACATGACATCACCCTAAGTTTTATTCTCACATTACTTCACCACACCAATGTTACATATGCATCATTCTAACTAAGGATTTCTCATGACATAACCCTGGATTAGGATTTCACATGGAGTCATTCTTAATTAGGATTTCCACCATAGTCACCCACAATTTGGGTCTACTATTCATCTCCATTAGGATTTCTTTCAATTGTCCATAATTAGAGATTCACTATACATCTCAATTAGGGTTTTACATCTCATTTCCCTAAATTAGAGTTTCACATATCATTACCCTAGGTTAGGGCTACATCCTCACCCTGGATTAGGGATTTATTTGGAATTACACTCAATTAGGTTTAGAATTCAATAACCCTTTCGATTAGGGTTTATGTTCATGATTAGGGTTTCATGATCTCTTTGCTTAAGGATCATATCCTTAATCACCACATGAATCATACTCATGTATGAATTTCATTCTATCATCCTCTCAACTTGATTAGGTCATATCAACCCTTCAATCAAGTACATACAACTATGATTAACATAGTGTACTAAGTCATTGATCCTATAAGAAATTCGGGTTCATCCCTTAATTGGCACTAATCACTTAGGTACTATTAGGTTTTCAACCTTTGTACCTTCATTGATTATCATTACTAATCATCATTGGATCAATGGATCATTCATCATCTTAATTCGTAAGAGATTCAATCACATTGGACCTCAATTACAAAAGGTATGCAACTGAATTGACCAATTGAATCTTCAATTATAATAGGTGTCCGAGTGGATTAACCAATTGAATCCTCAATCAACTTTGACTACTTGAGCCCCAAACGGTCTTGGTCTTTCAAAGTTCAAACGGTTTGAAACCATTTGGTAAAGGTGGTGCTTGAGACCGTTTGCTAAAGCAAGTACTTGAAACCGTTTGCTAAAGAAACTTTTTGAAACTGCATGGGCTCAACCGGTTTGGGATCGTTTGGTCCCAAATGGTCTTGAGACCGTTTGGCCCCAAACGGTCTTGAGACCGTTTGGCCCCAAACGGTCTTGAGACCGTTTGGCCCCAAACGGTCTTGAGACCGTTTGGTCCAAACCTCCTCAACACCGCATGGACCAAAATTAGTCTCAACCAATCAAATTGAAATAGGGTTTCCAATGTTGATTCCTTCGATCATTGAATTCATCGAACCAATCATCAATTGGACCTATCCTCATATTTCAATCGAGTTAAATAGGTCAAACTTCAACTGATTTGACCCTTAATTAACCCTCAATTGATCATCCATTAGGGTTTGAATCAATTGAATTAGGGTTTGGAATCGATGATCCTTCAACATTAATCAATGTAAGATCAATTACTTTGAAACCATTGAACCATCATCCAAATTGAACATGACCTGACCCCAAACGGTCTTGAGGTCATTTGGATGACCTCCAAATGGTCTTGAGACCATTTTCCCATGTCAACATCAAATTCCAAGTCAACCAATTTGGGTTTGGATCATTGGATTGATCACCAAATCAACAATTTTGTACACTCCAACTTAGTATCTTTGGATCTTCAATTGGTTAACAAAACTCAACCCTAGACCTCCAAAAAGTCTTGGGTGACCCCCAAATGGTCTTGAGACCGTTTGGGTGATCCCAAAATGGTCTTGAGACCGTTTGGGTCAATCAACTGAAGTTTAAAACTCAATCAACTTGGAAATCAGCACTTAACCCGATTAGGGTTTTGGTGATTGATTGACATTCAATTCATGAACCAATTGAAACTAACCAATCATAATTGATGGTTCATTAACCTATATTATTTTCAACAGATCTCCAAATGGTCAACCCTGGTCAACTCTACCAAACGGTCTGAAACCGTTTGGTCTCATGCGGTTAAGTGAAACTGTTTTCTTCTAAACGGTTTGAAACCGTTTGCTCCCAAACGGTTTGGGACACCGTTTGAGCAACTCAATCAAAACCATTTTCTTTGGATATTTGGAGAGGTGTGTGCTTATCATCTTCAACCTCTAAACTCATGAAACTTGCTGTGGTTCCATGGTAATTGCATCCATCAACCAAATCAATTATTGTAAATGTAGAAATGATCATTATTTGATAAGGAATTGAATGCAATAACAAAATCAAGGGTTCAAGTTATAAAACCCACCTCCAATTGAGATAAAAAGCTCCATGTCCATGGAAACAGTGGTGGATGCAACTCCTTTCACCATTCCAAGGTTCGTCCTCAAGGTTTGAGTGAAAAGGAATGGTTAGAATTGAAGAGGAGATTGAAATAGGAAGAAATCCATAATTTATTTTCAATTTCCACCATGGAATCATGGTGAAATGGATCATGAACCTTACCAACATGTTGGGGGTCGTCATCCTGACCCTCCCAAGCTCCCTTGGTCGTTTCCCAAGTGAGGATAAGAAGTGGGGTCGAAAAAGCCTTTTATTTGGCTTGTAAAAGGTCCTTTTATAAAAATTCAATGAGAGAGAATATACTTTGTAATAATCTATTTAATCCCAAAAATGTGGCTGCCTCTTCCCCCTCATCTTCCTTAGGGACGAGTCTATCTTGTTTGCCTCTCATTCCTCTCAATTATCCATGATTTAAGGAAAAGCAAATCAAGCACCTCAAATCATATTATATTAATATTCATATGTTAGTGGATATTTCTTTTTCTTATAAAATTGTGTGTGAGTTATGCACTCCCTTGGATATTTTCGTGGTCCTTGAAAGGCTAAAGGATGTCCACACACATCTGAATCCAACCATTTTAATTTGGTTGAAGGGCCTTTAATTAATACATTTATTTTTGCCCTAAATCAAATTAGGGTTTCAATTAGGATTAAATCTTGATTATTTTAATATCAAGATTCTCTCTCCTCCAAATTAATTCAAATGAGGTGCCCCTCTCATTTTCTTTGCTTTACATTATGCCAAGAAACATTAGGGACCTTATTGAAGTGGTAAATTACATATTGCCCCCTAAGTTTTGGGTAAATTGCACATTGGTAATGTTTTACTATGCAAAACATAAGTCCTCATAGGACTAAGGAAGGAAAATTCAATCAGTTACTTCCTCAATCAATCCAGGAATTCATAAGATGACATATTTGAATGACATTATACTGTCTAACTTGTCATAATTTATGAATTATTCACTGCCTCAGGCTAATTCAGGCTCAAAGATTGATTCAACAGGCTAAGGTTGAGCACAAACTCAATTTAAATCCAGAAATTCATCACTTCCTTTTGCTTCAACCTGCAGATGTTGATTATGAATCATGTTGATATCTAAAACATCATCATTGAGGCTGGTAATCTAGATTACACTGCTAATGCTTGATCCACTATACACATTACTATTTCCCTAATTTCTCCAGCAGTAATACTTAAAGAAGAATTTTTTTATTATAGTTGGATCAGCTAGGGGATTCTCAGTCAATTTTCTCTCTCTTTCCTGTTCCCATGCACCTCTTCTTGGTGCAACATTGCTGCTTTCAGCAACAACCTCTTCATGTGACCCAATCATCTTTAAGTTCTTCTTCTCTTATATGAGCAGAAGACACTATCAGATACACTGGATGACACCAGAATAGACTCTACTACCTTAGTCCTATGTCTCTGTAGACTCACTGAACCTAGAGCTCTGATACCACTAATTTGTGGCATCCATCTCACAAAAACAAGATTAACCTAAGCAGAAGCAAATTACTTGCAGCGGATTACTGAAAATCACTGAAAATTTAAAACTTTTTGCAAAGAGATCCATACATAGGAAATCTTTCCCATCAAGAACCATTTTATAACATTTACATTCTGATTCAAACGTACATAACCTGTACCATCTCTTTTTAGAGACTACATCATCAACTACCTTATAAACTTTATATGCAGATAGTATACAAATCTCGAGGCATCAAGCCAAAACCTCATATTGATTCATAAAAACACTAACTAAAAACTCTGAGGACCTGGGAGTACAGAGATGACACATAGGACTATCTAACTACATAACTCGACAAACAATATCTCCACCTGAGATCTTACAGCTGTCCCTGCTATTACTGCTACTGTCCATTCCCTGCAATGGGAATTCTGCTTCTTTGTCCGCGTCCACTTAAAAAGTTGGATTCACAGGGGTGCGACAATTGTAAATTTCCCCAGCGGGAGATATAACTCTCCGCAAAAACATTGTTATAGCAGTTTATTAAAATAAACTGAGCAAAAGGATTTACGTATATAATCAACAACAGGTAAGTGATTGTATGAACAAAGTGAAGTAATCTCCTTTTTCAAGGATAACATTGCATCTACTCATGGTAAACTCATAGTTCATTCATCTTCTTGTAATGAATACAAACTTATATGAATAACATCAATGAACTATAGATATATAGCAAAAAGGTAACATCAGCCAATGAATTTCCATATTCAATCCTTAAGCAAACATGCTATATGTCTGATCTCATTTTACAAACACACTTATGCCCTGAGGAGATGAGGTATACCACTCATACTCCAACCAACCACTGCGAAGTTGAAATCGGTACCATACATAGGTCTATGGAAGAGCCAGATTCCCATGACCTCTCACATCCCGGTCAGTGTGGGACAACAAGCAGGACTGTGTTAACTTCTCAAAATAGCTTTCCATGGTATATTAGCACTTCACTAAAGAGTTATAGAATCAATTGCACTCTCATCGACCATCGAGAGATTTGTTGTTTATCTTCATCGACCCCACATAAGTTATATGGGGAGATGTGTATGACATCTATCCCAATCATTGAGAGATTAGTGATACATTCATCCCAACACGTGAAGGATTGAGAGGTTTGATGTTTACCTTCGCTCAAATCTCTTCACCGGGCGTAAGGATATTTTTTGCCCATTCACCCCCACATATTCAAAATATGCATTCTGGGTTTTGCCGCGGGCACCCGTTTCACCATCACCTATTCCTGACGTGATGGATCTATGATCAAGGCTCTACATGAAAAGATTTCACCTGATTAATTAAGTACTTTTTCATATTCTTTTAGCATCAGCCAAGTTCTCAAGCAAGACTTATTACAATAATGCTATAAAGAGACATGTACTATTTTCATCAAATACTTATCAATCTTTCAAAGACCTTGGGAACTCAGTCCCTCATTTCAATACTGGGAATTCTCATCCCTTTACATTCTCATCACCATAATCATATGGTTCTGGGTATTCAAACCCTTAACTCATCATTGAGCATCATTACCATCTATTAGGTGATTATCACCTTCAGGTCATTTGACCAAGGCATTCAGGATACTTGTTACACAAGCATCACACCTGGCTCACAAGGCCATGAAATATCTTATCACCTCTTCCTAGGGAACAACTTACTCATATGACTCATAGAATCCATACACATTGCTACTTTTACTAAGCAACAATAACATTAGGGCACATAAGGCCAATCAACATTTATTATATAAATGTCACAACTCAAACCTGGCTATATTCATTATCTCATACTATCTGTATGGCTATTAGATATGATAACAGTCATACAACATATTCATCACGTCATGTGATATAATAGTAACACCAATATTCCTTCCCAGGAATTAGGGTTTACTATCAAATAGGGCTTATCATTCCCTTTTACCCAAATTAGGGTTAGGGTTCCCCATTTCTCATTAATTAGGGTTTCATGATTACATTAACTGTCCAACCCTTAATTCATTATTCCATACCTTTGGGGCATTCAAAGATATCATATTTGATTATTCTAGAACATTACTTTCATCATATAGCATTAATGATCATCAACTCAAGGTATGAGTTCATCTCTCATCCTGATCATGGTAGGACTACATCATACTCATCATTTGGGCTTAACCCCATTCTCAAGGTACATTAATTAACACTCATCAAAGTGCAACAACTCATTACATTTCATTGTAATAGTTGCATAACACACTTCATATGTTTCTTACCCAATTATATTGGATTTGGAGTATATCAAGGTATATAATCCCTGGAGTGCTGAATGTGATAACTATCATATCTTGAAGTATCACTCTTCTCATCATTGTAGACTTTCTTGAGTTAACCAACTTATCTTGTATTAAGGTATTCCCCCTCTTAATACATTCCATCACTAAACTCTCACTTTTAGCATATAATGCATAGGCCACACATTAGAATTGTCCAATTATCTTTAATGATATGAACTTATCTAATGCTAAAGACATTGCTTAGAATAAGGTTTCTTATAATCAAACACATGAAATGTTTCATCTTTATATGGCCATTCCTCCTGTAAGGAGTGGGACCCGATAGTGGGCCCACTCAATGGTACAAAAATTTAGCCATGAAATATTTAAGCAGCGGAAAACATAACTATTTACAAAGTTACAAATATTCCCATGTACATAACTTTCTCACCCAAACAGTGGTACATAAAAAGGAAATACTATAACTATGTTTCATAGGAGCCCCAGATGCAGAGGGCAACCTGACTATTCCAAGCTATCCTTAAGCCAACTTCAGGTGTATGACCTTCATGTGTTCACATCCTTCAAAGCACCTATACCTGGGTAGTTTTGGGAACACCCTGAAAAAAATAGGAAAACAAGATATAAATCAGCAAAAGTTGAGTATGTACATTAGAGAATTAACTAGGACATTAAAAAGTAAAGTAAGATGTTCCCATCAAGAGAGGGGCTATTAAAGTTAGGTAAGTTTCAATGAGAAATAACAAGAGAAGGAATTTCCAAAAGAATGAGGCATATAAATAAACAAGTGAAATAACAGATCTTGCGATTATCAATCATCAGTATCACAATAAATATTTGCATGCAGATATATTTGACTAAAGTAACTATAATAGGGCCAAGACACCACTGAGTCATTGACCTAAGTAAAAATGGGTGGAAGTAGCGCACCCTAGGCGGAAGTAGCACGCCTCTGTATATAAAAAGGTGGAAGTAGCACACCCCGGGTGGAAGTAGCACACCCTAATGGTTACGCATAAGCGTCTACAATAGTTAAACTAGTCGAATTATCTAACATGCATAAATAGAGTGGCAAGATATACCTTTCACAAGCATGTGGTATGATTTAAGAACAATAGCAGATGGGGTCATTAACCCAATTCAATATGATAATAATTTCAAAAGAATAATAAATCTAACTGAAAGTATATGAACCGTCCAAAAAATGGAATAAGAGCAAGTATTTCAAAAGATGCCTCATTATGGGAAAATTTAGTCATATAAATGCCCAGTTATAAATAGGGAGGAGTACATACCTTAATTCCTGTCTAAGTCAAATAAACGATCACCTAAGTCTGAGCCATGTTTAATATCAGCACCTAAGCATAAAATGGTACTTGGAGTTAATATTGTTCCTTTTAACCCAATAAAACACTGCCCATGTAAACTCATTATTGGGCTCAGAGGCCTATACTAAATGTCCAGAAAATCTTATGAAGCGAAGCACCTACTTACATCATATATATATCTCATTCATAGTTGATCAAACGTTGTCTTACTAGTCTAGTTATCTACTGGATTACTAATTAAATGAATCAAAGCAACCAACGATTTCATTCTTTAATTTACAAAGCATCAAAATACTCAGGCGGTTCTGATGATTCAAACTACAAAGGTGCAAGGTACCTAAATATACATTAATCCGTGAATCAGTAGGATCCCAACCAGGATTTGTGTTGGGTCCTAACACGAAGCACGATGGATCACCAGGTACTGCAAATCACCGAAGGTTTTAATCAGCTGCCACAAGCAAACAACGACTTCACTTTCTAGATTTCCAAACACCAAACATTGTGAATAAAATATGAAGGCATTCACTGCTGACTAGTAGACACAGATAATTAACTTCATAAGCACATACGGCACTGGCACCTCTGTCTGGTTCGGTCATCAATATACCAAGCAGAACATGACTATCCTCAAGAATCTCAGGTGTCGATATAAAAGAGAACACAACAGAGTCGATTATCAGGAACGAATCGACCAAGAGTTCTAATCCATCCTTACAAATCTGCGAGCAATTGAGTATCATCTCCAGGTCACAAAACCAGTATCTACCCTAGCGACGACTAAACCAGCACAGGTTGAGCAAGGTGCTACCGAAATCACAAGAACAAAAACGTGACTGGAAGATAGATACTGCAAGAAATGTCGAATTCGAAACCCATTACGATACGCGGCGTCGGGCCCAAAAGCTGCTAGGTGAGAACCTGAACCTCCTTTATACAATTTTCGGCGAGGTCCGCAATAGAAGAAAATAGGGTATTTCGTCGACCGAGCAACTTAGGTGGAACCAACGCAAACTGAAAGGAGTAAGTGGAAGCACGTGGGTCGGAAATGGTGCTTTTACCTTCATTTGACTGGCGACCAACCACAACAACGCAGCAGCCTGCTCCTCGCCAGAGACGACGGCTGTGTTGGCACGAAGAGGCAGTGGTGCCCAGTGGAAATTGGTTGAAGACGCTGAGAAGGGAAATCGTTCCACATTTGTGAATATTCACCGGTGGCTGAAACTAAAAGGACTCGAGGCGTCGATGTTTTAGGGGGAAAACCCACAGTGCCGGTTGAGTTGCTTTTGGGCATTCGACGCTCAAGGCACCACAGACATGGCGTTAGTATTTATTGTGACTGCTTTGTTCTCCCAAAACCAACACCAGCAACATCGCGGCAATTAAGGCCCTGAGATTGCGCGACCGGATAATTGAGTTCCAGTAATGCTGTAACGCCCGCGCGTTCTCTATTCATCAGGATGAAGATGAAGGGTCGTCTCTGTTAGGTTGCGTTATCAAAAGGCTAATAATCGGCTAGCAACTATATCCTGCCAGCATGATACTCAAGTACAAAATGTCAAGTTTAAATATTCCCTTTAATGCAATATAATTATGTCTTGATCCTCCTACAATTGACACTGGCAAGACCACGAGATTATGACTCGGCATGAGAGAAATTGGTGAAGGAACCGTACACAGGGTAACACCCGCTTCGGACGGTTGAAGACGACGCTTAGCGTCTCTGGCGTTTTGGGTCCGTCGGAAAGAATATCACAACCATCCCTCAGTGCTAGCATTATCTAAAATGACCAGTATGCGACATCCACTGTAAGAGCAGTGTGACATAACTTAATTTGCAATGATAAAGGCCAACTAATTATATTGTCTCTCCAAAATAAACCAGCATGCATTAAACATCCTTTAGCCCCCAAATATCATAGATTGGCACAAAAGGCATATTTCTGTCTTCAAACCTCATTTTAAATAAAAAAGAATAATTTATTTTCTGTATAATTAAAATGAATTCTGGATATTTTCTCCACATTAAATCTCTACTCAAGGAAAAAGGGGATATTACATTAGAACTGGCCCCATACTCACTGTTATGTATGATTGTCCCACAATATGCATATTAAATTTCCAAAATTTCTCAATGTCACACCCACGAATGATTATGTGAATGGGTGGTGATACAAAGTCAAAAATACCCCAAGATTATTATCAGGGTTGAAAATTACTACTCAACAAAGTTTAAGAGAAATAAAATTTAAGCTCTTTAGGAAAAAGGAAAAATATAGGTGATACTTAGATTTGAGTTCGTTACACCTCCTATCTCATCATTAGGGTTTCTTTATATCCTTACTTAAAATTAGGATTATGATTCATTGTCATATTGCCCAGGATTAGGGATTTATGCATTAGGAATTCACATTAGAGTCTCATATACCATCACCCTACTTGGGGCCTCTCATCACAACATAGCATTAGAACATCATGTGGTGTTAGTTCTTAATCAGGGTTTCTCATGGAATCACCATCAACTAGGGTTTCTCATGGAATCACCCTCAACTAGCGTTTCACATGGAATCACCCTCAACTAGGGTTTCTCATGTCATTACATGACATCACCCTAAGTTTGATTCTCACATTACTTCACCACATCAATGTTACATATGCATCATTCTAACTTAGGATTTCTCATGACATAACCCTGCATTAGGATTTCACATGAAGTCATCCTTAATTAGGATTTCCACCATTGTCACCCCCAATTTGGGTCTACTATTCATCTCCATTAGGATTTCATGCAATTGTCCATAATTAGAGATTCACTATACATCTCAATTAGGGTTTTACATCTCATTTCCCTAAATTAGAGTTTCACATATCATTACCCTAGGTTAGGGCTACATCCTCACCCTGGATTAGGGTTTTATTTAGAATTGCACTCAATTAGGGTTAGAATTCAATAACCCTTTCGATTAGGGTTTATGTTCATGATTAGGGTTTCATGATCTCTTTGCTTAAGGATCATATCCTTAATCTCCACATGAATCATACTCATGTATGAATTTCATTCTATCATCATCTCAACTTGATTAGGTCATATAAACCCTTTAATCAAGTACATACAACTATGATTAACATAGTGTACTAAGTCATTGATCCTATAAGCAATTAGGGTTCATCCCTTAATTGGCACTAATCACTTAGGTACTATTAGGTTTTCAACCTTTATACCTTCATTCATTATCATTACTAATCATCATTGGAGCAATGGATAATTCATCATCTTAATTCTTAAGATATTCAATCACATTGGACCTCAATTACATAAGGTATCCAATTGAATTGACCAATTGAATCTTCAATTATAATAGGTGTCCAAGTGGATTAACCAATTGAATCCTCAATCAACTTTAACTACTTGAGACCCAAACGGTCTTGGTCTTTCAAAGTTCAAACGGTTTGAAACCGTTTGGTAAAGGTGGTGCTTGAGACCGTTTGCTAAAGCAAGTACTTGAAACTGTTTGCTAAAGAACCTTTTTGAAACTGCATGGGCTCAACTGGTTTGGGATCGTTTGGTCCCAAATGGTCTTGAGATCATTTGGCCCCAAACAGTCTTGACACCGTTTGGACTCAAATGTTATTGAGACCGTTTGGTCCAAACCTCCTCAAAACCACATGGACCAAAATTAGTCTCAACCAATCAAATTGAAATAGGGTTTCCAATGTTGATTCCTTCGATCATTGAATTCATGGAACCAATCATCAATTGGACCTATCCTCATAATTCAATTGAGTTAAATAGGTCAAACTTCAACTAATTTGACTCTCAATTAACCCTCAATTGATCATCCATTAGGGTTTGAATCAATTGAATTAGGGTTTGGAATTGATGATCCTTTAACATTAATCAATGTAAGATCAATTACATTGAAACCATTGAACCATCATCCAAATTGAACATGACCTGACCCCAAACGGTCTTGAGGTCATTTGGACGACCTCCAAACGGTCTTGAGACTGTCTTCCCTTGTCAACATAAAAATCCAAGTCAACCAATTAGGGTTTGGATCATTGGATTGATCACCAAATCAACAATTGATTACACTCCAGCTTAGTATCTTTGGAACTTCAATTACTTAACCAAACTCAACCCTAGACCTCCAAACGGTCTTGGGTGACCCCCAAATGGTCTTGAGACCTTTTGGGTGATCCCCAAACGGTCTTGAGACCATTTGGGTCAATCAACCCAAGTTTAAAACTCAATCAACTTGGAAATCAACACTTAACCCGATTTGGGTTTTGGTGATTGATTGACCTTCAATTCATGAACCAATTGGAACTAACCAATCATAATTGATGGGTCATTAACCTAGATCATTTTCAACAGATCTCCAAATGGTCAACCATGGTCAACCCCACCAAACGGTCTGAAACCATTTGGTCTCATGCGGTTTGGTGAAACCATTTCCTTCTAAACGGTTTGAAACTGTTTGCTCCCAAACGGTTTGGGAAACCGTTTGAGCAAATCAATCAAAACTGTTTGCCTTGGATATTTGGAAAGGTGTGTGCTTATCATCTTCAACCTCTAAACTCATGAAACCTGATGTGGTTTCCATGGTGATTGCATCCATCAACCAAATCAATTATTGTAAATGTAGAAATGATCATTATTTGATAAGGAATTGAATGCAATAACAAAATCAAGGGTTCAAGTTATAAAACCCGCCTCCAATTGAGCTCCAAAGCTCCATGTCCAAGGAAACAATGGTGGATGCAACTCCTTTCACCATTCCAAGTCTCGTCCTCAAGGTTTGAGTGAAAAGGAATGGTTAGAATTGAAGAGGAGATCGAAATAGGAAGAAATCCATAATTTATTTTCGATTTCCACCATGGAATCATGGTGAAATGGATCAAGAACCTTACCAACAGGTTGGGGGTCGTCCTCCTGACCCTCCCAAGCTCCCTTGGTCGTTTCCCAAGAAAGGAGAAGAAGTGGGGTCAAAAAAGCCTTTCATTTGGCTTGTAAAAGGTCCTTTTATAAAAATTCAATGAGAGAGAATATACTTTGTAAAAATCCATTTAATCCAAAAAATGTGTCCGCCTCTTCCCATTCATATTCCTTAGGTACGAGGATATCTTGTTTTCCTCTTATTCCTCTCAATTATCCATGATTTAAGGAAAATCAAATCAAGCACCTCAAATCATATTATATTAATATCCAAATGTGAGTGGATATTTCTTTTTCTTATAAAATTGTGTGTGAGTTATCCACTCCCTTGGATATTTTCGTGGTACTTGCAAGGTTCAAGGATGTCCACACACATCTGAATCCAACTATTTTAATTTTGGTTGAAGGCCCTTTAATTAATACATTTATTTTTGCCCTAAAACGAATTAGGGTTTCAATCATGATTAAATCTTGATTATTTTAATATCACGATTCTCTCTCCTCCAATTTAATTCAAATTAGGCGCCCCTCTCATTTTATTTTCTCTAAATGGTGCCAAGAAACATTAGGGACCTTATTGAAGTGGTAAATTACATATTGCACCCTATGTTTTGGTTAAATTGCACATTACACCAAAACTAGGTTTTCATGCACATACATTGCTTTATCAACTCTTTCTTAGTATTCAGGCTTCCAAAAGCCATACCTCAACATAATTTTCACTCTCATGATGCTTCAACACAGTATGAACATATTTTCATGCACAATTTGCACTTAAACCCCTCAACTTGGGTAATTTGTGCTTTAGTCCAAAATAAGCAAAACATTGATTCAACATTATTCAAACAAGACTATAATTGCAACATAAGTTCCTCTTGAGGACTAATTACTTTTCACAAGATGCGATTAAGCATTTAATCATCTTTATTAATCAAAACACCTAGGGTTAAAGTATAACCCAGGTTAGGGAAGTTACAATATGATCTAAGGTTTATATAATAAGAAAATATGTTTATGATGGTCTCATTCTGATTTAAGAATTTCATTTTAGTTTTGATTATTCGACATGAGATTTGATGATTAAATTATGTATGCGTCTCTGATATAAAATACGCTGAGTTTAGATAAGATGTGAATCAACAAGGGCCTCAATCTCTTCTACAAAGGAGGAACTCTAGTTTTAGAACCAGTTATAGGTTAACACTAGAGAGACTGAGACCAAAAGGGATAAGTTTAGAAAGCTAAACTCCAAGATATGACAAATTATGAGAAATATTTATTATGACATATCCTAAATTAGACTACTCCTGAGTGAATGAGTTGAGTTTCCTTAAGCATGATTCCTATAGTCTTGTTGTACCTTATATGTCCTTGGGAGGACCAAATCCTTGAGACAAAAATAGAGGTGGCTTACATAAATGTGAATATGATGAGTACCTACCATCTAGGTGAGGGAGAGAGAGTCCTATGATCCTAAGGAGGTAAGGAATGTTGTGAAGCCTCATGCTTGGGTTGGTGGTTCCTTGCATGGGACTCTATAGGTTGTTTATGAGAAAGACAAAGTTGGGTAAGAATATTTCATGTGTAGAGATCTACGAAGAGAATGACATATCATGTTTTGGTTTGGTTTGAGCTTGAGTGGCTAGATCTTGTGAATTTGGTGATTGATGCTGATTAGGTATACCTGAGAATCTATACCAAAGAGGGAATATAGATATAGTGCATATAATACTCATACAGATTGAGCATGGAACCACCCCCAGGTAATGGGTTAAGGGAACCTCACTTGTTTTTTTTATATATGTTTGACAAGCCACTCATATAAGGTTGTTTAGCACAACCATAATATAATATATGTACGAAAATGATCTAACCTTGAGATATGATATACCAATATGACATGATGTGAGACTTAGAAATGGCCTAATAGAACTCTATCTATAATTGTCTAGACATATAATGTTAAATAGCTAGCTAATCTCAGGATGAACCTTTAATAAAGTTTACAACCTAATATGAGAAAGTGAAATGAGATAATATTCATGATAAACATTGAATGTGGTTGTATTTGACATGAACAATATGTGTTGTTTAGATTTGTCTCTTTAAAAGTATGCTTTACATCTTATAGTCTTGAACACATGAAAATATATATATATATATATATATATATATATATATATATATACATATATATGTGTGTGTGTATGTGTATGTGTGTGTGTGTGTGTTCCATTATATCTAAGCACATCAACTTTTTCTAGAATAATGCTTGATAGTGGCCAAACTCTTTGGTATAAGATCATAAAGTTTTAATGCATTCAACTCTCATGTAGTAAACGCATAGATGATATAATGGAAAATATTGCTAAGAGACATTTTCTCTTTTGTTAATATACATCTTTATTCACGTATGATTTTTTATCTTTTATTACTACAAAATATTACTTTTATCTTACCCTAAGTTAGGATGTTCCCTTGTAGGGTGAGTTAATGAATTAGTTTAAGAACTAATGTGACCTAGAATGTCACATAAAGCTTGAAAGATTAAGTGTATGAAACATGCAAGCACATATATTTAGTATAATTCTTTGGACCCAAGTATGCCATCTCTGAGGGACATGAGGACAAGTCACTACAGAAGTGTCTGACCGTATGGGACCAAGCCTGGAAGGGAAGGTTGCCATGATACCAATGAAGGGACATGAAGTAAATAATGTATACCCTAAGAGATGAAGGAAATTCAGGCTAAAGAATTATAAAGGATATAATGTGCTTGAATATTACTAGAGAAACCTCAAGAATTTTTTTTAATGAAATACAATGATGACATCTCAATAAACCCTTGGGAAGGCTAGAATCCTAAGTCAACCCTAAGATTAGGTAGGGATGATAGAGGTACATAAGACTTATTAGGTAAGGAGGGGATAATACCCTAAGTGTATACAACTGGGAGACCAGGAGATAGTCATCCATGTGTACCCAAGGCCAATGCAGTCAAGAGATTGAGTACCTTAATGAGTTTATGAGGCTAAAGGAGACATTGTGGGAGGTACTTCATAAGTGAATCAGATCCTTGGAGGTCAAAAGGAGATCACTCCAAAGGTACCTATACCCTTAGAGATCTTAATGGGATAAATACGGCTAATAAGACATGAGATGTAGATATATATAATACAAGATTGCATGTAATGATGTTTGGAATAAAATCTTAAACAAAGTTGTGCAAAAATGCAAGAATTACGAAAAGTCAATTTCCCCTATGAGTGCATGAAGTTTAAGAAAAAGAGGGTTGTGGAATTCAACAATATTCATGGAAGTCATTATTTAGAGTGGCCCAACCAAAAATTTGAAAATTGGAAGGTAATGTGTTATTACATCATCTTTGTTCTTCGAATGGGATGATCTTTATATTTGGGTTGTAGCCAAATGCTTATTTCATCTTGTTATGAGTGAGATAGATTGGGTAGACACATGTTATACTTAAAAGAAAAAGAAAATTGAAATATGAAAGTGAATACCCAAGTTGAAATTTAACAATGTGATGTATGGTTTTGTGGTGTTACGTCACCCTTATATGAAAAATAAATGAATGATAGTTTAGAAACCAAGGTGAAAAGGCAATCACCAAGAGAAATTGAAATCACAAGTCAAAATATATTCACCAGGTGATAATGTCATGTAATGATTGAGGATGTGGATTACCCTAGACACATTTTATACTCAAAAGAAAAAGAAAATTGAAATATGAAAATGAATACCCAAGTTGAAATTTAATGGTGTAATGTATGATTTTGAGGTGTTACCTCACCCTTATATGAAAATAAATAAATGATAGTTTGGAATCCTAGGTGAAAAGGTAATCACCAAGAGAAATGGAAATCACAAGTGCAAATGTAATCACCATGTGATAATGTCATGTAATGAATGAGGATGTGGATTAACCTATATTGAATTCAACTAATAACTTTAATAATGTGAGGAATTTGTGTAACACTTGGGCCTACGACCCAAGGATGTAGTAGTTTCAGGAATGATGACTGGCCCCATAGACCACAACTAGCCTTGACTGTGGGCTTTATCCTCACTCACATGCAATCCAAGATAAACTTCCTGACTGGTGATGGAGCCTCCACTCAGGTGTAGTTGCATGCACCACTAAAAATCCTAGAGATAGTAGGTCTCTAAGTTTAGCCTTGTGTGTGCTATAACAAGATTTCCACCCATGTACACTAAGGTATCGTGGAAGTCTTATCGTAGTACAATTGAGGGTCGAATCCACGAGACAACGGTCTTGTTAAGAATTAACAAGATGGAAAATGTTATAATTCCACTTATCTACTCAAGACTTAATATCTAGATCGAAGAGTTGGTTTGATGATTAAACTAAAATGCAAATGTAAATTAAATGGTAGGAAAGTAAACTTAAGGTTGTGGACAATATTTGGAAACCACTAGGATGTGATCGAGTTTCACCACCACTACGCATGGATCACAACATACATCATAATAATCATAGCTTGCAATAAGAGTCTAAATAGTTAGTATCTTTGTAGATTTATCTTCTTTTTGGATAGATAACTACGAGAAACGTAGGAGTATTGTAATGCCATCCATCCCCGAATGAATGGTCACTTACTTTGCATCACTCCTTTTGCAAACTGTGTTCCTCAACCTATCAAAGTTGTACTTTCATATGTCAACTAATTCCATTTCATAGTATGAAAGTACAATGATGGAGGTGAGTTTATCCCACTCCTTGAAAAGTGGTTCTAGATACAGAAACAAATATATGGGGACTACATACATCAAGAACCAACATACAATCAATAATCAAATATAAAAGCACAAACATAGACAATTTGTACTAGGAGATAATAAGTAACGTAGGTTGGTGATCAAGCAACTAGCATTCATTAAAAGATTGACATTGAACTAAAAAGATAGTATTTTTCTATTGCAAACTCATGAATTACAATGCATGGAATGAAAACATGGGTAGTGGAGCTACTCCCTGCACCCTAGTGTATAGAACTACTCGCTCATGGCAAGAACAAAGAAGGAGACAGGAGAGGAGAAGGAAACATCATGTCCATGTAGGAGGGGGGAAGGTCGACCCTTTGGAGTAGAGAACAACTATCTTCACACTACATGGTTGCCTTAGTGATGAATGCTTCACTTCCCACCTTCTATGTCGATGAAAGCGAAAGTAGGCTTATGGATGGAGTGTGGATCTTCGATTGGCAACATTGGGGCAAAGAATGGAGGATGAAGTAGCTCTCGAATAATGGAAGCAACATTTGGGTATCTATGACCCCCTTTTAGTGAGGACCCCTTGAGTCCTATTTATAGGCTCAAGGGGGTCTTGAACGATCTTGAGATCATTTGGATCTTCACGATCTTGAGACCGATATCCTTTCACTCAGTCTTGGGATTGACGAGTCTTTAATCGATATTGGGACCAATGAGTCTTCACTCGGTCTTGGGACCGATAGGCCTTCACCCAATCTTGGGACCGATAGGCCTTCACTCGACCTTAGGACTGATAGATCTTCATTTAGTCTTGTGACCGTTTGGGTCCTCACGGTCTTGGGAATGATGAGTATTTACTCGTTCTTGGGATCGATGAGTCTTCACTCGATCTTGGGACCGATAGATCTTCATTTGGTCTTGGGACCGTTTGGGTCCTCACGGTCTTGGGACCGGTTGAACCTTCAAGGTCTTGGGACTATTTTGGTTGAGACTTTTGTAATTTATTTTGGTTTTATCTATAAGAAGAAAAGAGAAATATCAGTCTATTGGTATATTTACAATAAAGCTAGAGAGTTAAGTGTTGAATCTAATTTATCTAAGAAAGAGTATGGAAAACTAACAAAAACTAGTAAGATAACATCACAAAATGGGATGTTATCACCCCCCCCCCCCCAACTTAGAGTCTAGCTTGTCCTCAAGCTGGTAAGAGATAAGGCACGCAGTGGCGAGACAATTTTATTTAGTGAAGATTTCCATACTCTTACTTCTGTTCTATACCAGAGATCCCCTTAGGTTTTTTTTGAGGCTTCACTCTAGCTCTTTCAGGTATCGAGAGTTGCATGGTCCTAAGGTTTCTTCCATGTCACGTAACTCTCATTGGGAACACCTTTTCCTTGACCATATTATGCGCATGACTTCAACTGTAAGCAGTGTTATACTTCTTTGAAATTCCTACTGGAAGCTAAAGTAGGTATGAGGGTTGGCTGAAGGCTGCTGTGTAACTCCCCCTTCGAGGGGGGAGGGTTTATCTAAACTTTGGGGTCTTACTACCAAACGTGATATATCTACATTTGTGAGGGCAGTTGAATGTACCGGCCGGGCAATACCTTTGTCAGCTTTATTGGAGACCTTATGATCTTACTACTGGGTGGAACACATATGCCTTTGTGAGGGAAGATGAATGTGCTGGTCGGGAAAGACCTTTATTGATTCTTCATATTATCCTTATGCATGACACAACTCTCATGTTTTTATTCAACACTCAGGCTTTTATTCATATGCTCACCGGCTTGGAAATTGGGTATTTAGGGATTTTATTTGGGTTGCCAAGCCTCTTTTTGAAAAGAAGAAAATTGTTCCCTAGAGTTTTTAGACATGCACTTGTTCCAGTTTCATACTTGGTAGTCCACTTACAAGGTTCCTTGATTTGGATTTCACCTGGTTCCCTCCCGTCCTTGAGAGTGTTTGGCTTATTTCAGCCAAAGTTTTGACCTATGGAGAGTCTGATATAGAATTTAAGAAAAAACATTGAAATCAAGTGTGGGGGTGATTTATTAATTCGCCATTACGTGACTAAATGCTATTATGTAAGTGCTTATGAGGACTACTTATCTCTAACTTAACTGGGGGTGTCCCCTTACCAAAGCGAATGTTGTCTTATATGCAAAGGTTATTCTGTCAAAGAAATTATCAGAAACTCTAAACATCGAAAAGAATAATCTATGCAATTTCAAAAAGAAAACAAAGATAAATGAAAAAGGGAGAAGAAAGAGAAAGTTTAAATATAGTACCTCTTCCCTTGCCCAGTGTATGCCCCCCCCTAACTTATCATTCACTCTGTCCCTAGAGTGTCAAGTTGATAGGTTGAGAAGTACGTGGGCAAGGGTGTCAAGGTTCTGTTAAACCTTTGTTGGCTCCATGAGAACATAGTAGATTGGCGGAGAACTTCCCCCGTAATGTGTAATAGTCCACGTCCGTCATGTCCTCAATGAGTTTTTCAAGAACAATGAGGGTATACATCCAGTAAAGGACGTGGAATCTGCAATCTTTGGATTCTCTAATTTGCTGGGGACATTTGTGGCAGAAGGTTGGACGCTTGAAATGTTCTCTGTTGTACACCTTTGTGTGTTCGCCAAGAAGATCATGTAGTTGTTCAGCACAATCCTATTCCACTTCCTTCGTGGGCATCTATGATGTCATACTCTCTCTGGTTTAGATTTATCTGGCTATCAGAACTATTGTAGATAACTGTAGTTCCGTTATGTAGGTTCATTGCCAGCAACATCTAATGCTCAGAGTGAAGGAATGGAAACAAAAGGAACTTTGGAGTCGTATGTTTAAGATATCAGATAAGAGCTTATGTGGTTTTGAAGTTCTTTGATTTAAGTAAATCATCCTTCAGGTATGCTGATGCCATGTAAACTGTAGGCAAGTCCCGTGCTAGAAGATATTGGTAAGCAGCCATCACACTCACGAACATTGAACCTTATACTTGTATGGTCTCACGGAGTGCATCGCCATTACAAGAATATTCCCTTCAAGGAGAACAAGCTCGTCATTCTCTGCATATAGCTGAGACATGATGAGTCTGAGTTCCTTATTTGAAAGACTCTTGCATGCAGCAAGGTCAAAGTTTGGGAATGTCAGTATTATTTGAGACAGAGGCACCATATCTTTAGGGGATCTATTAATGGTAGCTCCTGTTAGTAGATCGATGTCCCCCTTATCTTTTTCCATATCGAAAGTGTAGGGTTCCCATTGTCATTTTTCTGGGATCGTTGCGGTTTGTTGTTTTTGTTGCTCCAACTCCTTTAGGACTTGTCTAAATGGTTTCTTTTGAGGATGTTGGATAATTGAGAACATATAGCAGGGTACATTGTCATGTCCCATTGTCGGGTCCTTGAAGAACCGTCTATCACAAATGAGCTCCATGGCGTATCATCCCCGTAAAGCATGCATGTCCTCCTTAGCTAGCTCGGTAAAGGGGATGTGTCTATTAAGTACCTCAGTAAATCTAATTGTGTAAAGAGCACAATCCCCTGAACCTTCTAGCATCTAAATGGCTGGGTTGATGATTCTGAACCATAGTTGGTTCCAGCCGTGTGTGAGAGATGGGACAGCGGCCCATGAGACTTTGAGAAGTCAGAAGGGAATGCATCACGCTTCTCCGACTTCTGAACCAATGAAGTTAATGGTTCCTGTCTTAAGCTAACTAGCACAGAAATTGTACACCTTGGCGTCATGGCCCTCAGTGTCAACAATCATAAGGAGCTAGTGGCCAGAAACTTTGAAAGGCACCATGATGTAGGGTGCCTTTCTCTAAAGACCTATTTGGTGCCACTCGATGGACTTTGCCTGTAAGTCCTTGCTCAATAGGCATATTGTTTGGGCAGGTGAAGCATTGAAAACTGGCTGCTTTTTCTTCGTGCTCTGAAATTCCTCTATAGTATTGGCAAGCAGCACACGAAAGATGGCCATCTTGACTGCCGATTGAGGTTGTAGAAGAACATGGAAATCTTCGCATGTCAGCTTGGACTTTGTCTTCATGTTATTATAGAGGATGTCCCCCCCATCCTTGGTATCGTCTACAATAGTGTTCAGGATGAAGATGTCCTAAACATATAATGTAGAGCTGGCCGCCAGATCTAAGTTGTGCATCTTGTGAGGTAGAGGTGGCGGCGGGGGAAGGTCTTCTGGAGGAGGAAGTGAAGTTTGTTCATCATCATCAAAGAATTGTGTCAGATCTTCATTCTCGTCAGAGTCTATCATCGGTGTCGAGACTCACTCTGTCAGAATCCTCCTATTTTGGGGGAAGGACTACAGTTTGCTTTGAAGCAGATGATTCTTGAAATGTGATAGCTACTATGAGTGGGCTAGTGCTGGTTTCCAGGATGCATTGATGAAACTAAGCAAAAGTCACGTTTTGGCTGTGTCCCCCAGAGAGCCCATAGCAGAAAAGCTGAAAAATTGGTCTACATAGGACATTGTTACATTGTCAGTGTTGTCGGGAGTACGATGGTCTTTTCTACCACTCTTTTGGTGGTCTCCACCGTCTCCCCTTTTTGAGATATCTGCTCCTTGACTGGTGCCCTTCCCAACCTTGCCTTGATAATCTAGCTTGTCATTTGAAGAGGAGCTGTCATCGTTGGATTCAGCCGAGGAGTTAGAATCATCATCTTCAGTATCGTCATTGTCTTTGTCATCCTCCACTTTACCTTTGTTCTTTTTGGTCGATGCTTTCTTGCATCACCTATGGAGAGCTTGTAATTCTTCAAGTACCACTTGCACATGCTCGTGGGTTTTGAGTAGTGCGTCGTGGCTTTCCTTGAGATCTGTATATTGTGCATAAGCAGAGAGGAGTTGTGATGTTAGATCAGTCACTTTTGTTTGTAGATGATCTAAAGTGTCATTTGCATGGTCCTCCTAGCGGAGGATTATTTGTGTGAGGCTACTTTCAATGCGATCCATACACGTGCTCATTGCGACCTATTGCTGCTGAAGCTCATGAAGGGTTGCAGGCAAATGTTGAGTTTGCTTGGTGACCCTGTCGACTTGCTGGACTAATACTTCTTGCTGGCTCTTCATGCTAATTATCAACTCTGGTAGGGTACGTACACGATCGTCAATGAGGTTGACTTGTTGGACCACTAATTCCTATCGTTATTGAATGCTTGTGAGAAAGTCTGGTAAGGCGTGTGTCCACTTGTCGATGTTGGATACCTGCATAGTGATCCCCTACACACAAGAAAGAATAGATTGTAAGATGTTAGAAGGATCGGAGAGGAGGGTTCAAATAGCATCGAATTGACGTCTGAATGCCTCTCCGACTTGTGAAAATGGGACCCCAGTGGAGGATGGGTGGGATGTCTGGGGTCTGGGTGGAAGGGCGGTGGTGCCTTGCAAAAGAGACACCATTGATGGACCCGCAAAAAGCATAGTGATTGAAGAGGGAGTCACTAGCAGTATCAAGGTGGTGGAAGATGGAGGAGTGGTGGAGGGTAGAGGTCTCGACCCCTCTATCCCTAAGATAGTAGAGGAAGATGTAGGTTTGGTCCCAACATCTAGAACTAATGTGAAGGAGTCGGATGTCGGGTTTGAGATGTTGTCCTCATTATGGGGGGGTTCTACCCCTGGGGTGATCTTGGAGGTGGGCGTCTCTAACTGTTGTTTCTTTTGTAAGCACAGTTTGGATGGACGTACCACCGATATTTTCTTTACTTTATTCATGGGGGCAGTATCACTTTGCTCCATTTTCCCTTCTTTCACCTATTGTCCCTTCCCTTTTACAGAGGCTTGAAAGGTAGAAAGCTTCTTTTCAGTGAAGAAATACTTGTCTTTATCGTAATTGGTGAGTTTGAGAAGTAGTAACAACGTCTTGGATGCTTTGATAGTGGGGAAAAAATTTTAGTAGAGCTTTGCATCCTTTTATTTTATGATATAGGTATTTTTTAGAATCTGATCATTGGTTAGGTTATCACTTTTTATCAAAGTGTTATTCTTGAGTGGTCCGTCCATCTTGTGGTACTTTAGGATTGTAGTCACATGACCACCCATGCAAATTTTTTTCCCAGGGGCACAAGATGTATGTCTATGTATCAAATGTCATTCGATGTTGACCGACTGCCCCTTTAAGATGGACCATAGTATGAAGAGGTCTGAGATGAGAACATTCCCGCACTTTGTTATAGGGAAAAGTATGCGTGTTATAATTATGTACAATGTTGATGCCATGATTTTGAGTCACATTTATAGACTTATTGTACTTGCGTTTTATGCGTTTATTGGTCATTTTGGTGGTTAATATTGCATAATTCACTTACTTTAGTCTATGATCCTTCTCAGTGTCAAATCTCTCTTATTTTTTTGTTTTGAGCATAAATGATTACGATAATAGGTTTTATCTCGGATTATGTGGTTTTGTTTTTCAATTTCAGGAAAAACACATATCTGCAGCTGCCGATACCATCGACGGCTGTCGATACTATCGAGACAACCACAGGCAGCCAGCCGCAAGGAGCAGCATAGAGTCGATACCATCGATAGGGAAGTCGATGGTAGTGACATACCATCAGGTTGCTGGCGAGTAGACAGTCGATACTATCGACCCCATAGTCGATACTATCGACAGTGGAGATTCAGCGACGGAAAAGGGATAAAACCGACGCCTAAGGGTGTCGATACCATCGACCCGCGTCGATGGTATCGAGTCAACATCAGGCGCAATGACGAAAAGAAAAGAAAGCTTGCCGATATCACAAGGTGTCGATACCATCGACCCGCGTCGATGGTATCAACACCGTCAGATCAGAGTTTGTTTTAGATCGGCTCTAATCCAATGACTGTGATATTTTTGCAACCTAACTCAGTGATTATACCTAATGACGGTGGCCAAGAGCAGGGTATCACATCATTAGCCAGTGCACACGTCCCGAGAAGGTGTGGGGAGAAGAACGGAGACCATAAGCATGCCCTGACTGTTCTGGAATCTGAAGAAGATGTTCTCCACTGCCGAAAGGCTGTAGATCGCTCATTCTACACCATGGAACGCTTGGATCTTCTCCGTTCAGGGTTTTCATTACTTATTCACATTTTTCTCCATGTTTCCCCTTTCTTCAACCATGTTTTGCTCTGAGATGAACATGCATGACTAATCCCCTTTATCTTTAGGACCGGGAGTAGCCTGGGGAAGCATTGTATGACATTTTTATCATAGTAATTCATAATTTATCTCTTAAATCCGTGGTATGACTTCGTTTTCTCAATTATATTGTTATGCTTGATCACCATAATGATAATCTAATGCCTTTAATTACTTTGAAAGAAGGATTAACGGTTGAAAAGAGACAAAATTCACATTAATTAACAAATCCCTTGAACAAGGTGATGTAAGTTTAATGGTGGAAACCCAGAGGTCGATTCTAATGCACCGAGTTTAGGGTATAGGTTACTACGACGGTGGAACCGACCTAGACTTAGGTAGTGAATTGTACCACGACATTGGACAATTCTAACTACAGGCCACTACCCGGATTGAGAGATGAACCTGAGTAACTAAATGGAAATTCATACAATGAAAACCCGTGGTGAAATCGTAATCCTAAAGATCTCCATTTGAATTGATTAAACTAAACATTTAATCGGTTGCTTTGTTTTATTTTATTTTTAAAACAACCCTCATAACCTTTTTATTGGTCTAGCTGATTGCGAGTAGTTAGTAGTAGTCTACAGATAATTTAGTGTCCCTGAGTTCGACTCGGGCCTCACAAGGGCCTATACTACATTGACGCGTGCACTTGTGTTCTACGCACGGTAAAATCGTGTCAAGTTTTTGGTGCCGTTGCCGGGGACACGGAAATTGTCGGCACTACGAGTGCTGCAAGTGACCATTCTAGACCACATTTGTATTTTATTTATTTTATTATCACTTTAGAAATTCATAGTTTTATCTTTCATATTATTGTAATCGTCTAGCACTGTACTGAACTGAAATTATCATCTTGTAGGTAATGGTGCATGGTGAGGACACGTAGTACTGACTACACACAGCAATCACCAGATGTTCCACTGCTGGGACCAGACGACGAGGAGAACTATATTCAAGACCAACCAGACGAAATAGATTTTGACTCAGAACAAGAAGCCATGGTAGAAGAGCAGACAATATGGGAGAAAATAAAAGCTTCTTCCTCATCCGCTTCAAAGGGGCCAATAAAGAAGCAGACAGTCAATATTCCAACTTATAAAATTGATCCTGCATTAATAAATTTGGTCAAATCAAATGCATTTCACGGGCTTAAAAATGAAGATCTGGTGACTCATATAAGCCAGTTTATGGAGAACTGTGATATGATCAAGATAGACACGTTTCCATAGGAGACGTTGTACTTGAAGCTGTTTCCCAGCTCTCTGGCAGGAAATGTATGAGAATGGCTACATAATCTTGATGATGAGTATGTGGAACAATGGAACCACATGGTGGAAGTGTTCTTTGAAAGATTCTTTCCGCCTGAGAAGACAAATGATATGATCAGAAAAATCCATAATTTTAGTCAGAAAGAAGGAGAGACTTACTCCGAGACCTGGGAACGGTTTCAGATCATGCTAAGGAGGTGCCCACATCATGGGCTTGACAAGGAGAAGCAGGTTAAAATCTTCCATTTTTCTCTCACTGAGCATGATAGAAGTAACTTAGACTCCGTAGGTTCAGGTTTCTTCTTGAACAACACTGGCACTAGGTGTTGGGAGATTCTGAAAAACATGGCAAAAAAGCAATGTTGGGGCGATAGGGATGCACTAGAACAAGTCAAAGTTGTAGGGGAGTCTAGGGCTATTAAGGAGATGAATGATAAAATAGACCTTCTAGCTAAAAAATTGCTTGCCAAAGAGGATGCAGAATCCGAGCAGGAAGCCCAAGTCAAATTTATGCAACAACAGGGCTATAGAAATAATGATTATGCTTGGAGGAAGGATAGAAAATTCTCATGGAAAGATCCAAAAAACTTCTTACAAGATCTAGATGCAAAGCCACAGTCAACAAAAGAAGATAAAAGCACCACGTTGCTTAGTCATGTGGTGCTACAAAATCAGGAGATGATGAGCATGTTTAGTAAGCAGTTGCAGTCTCAGGGTGAGATCTTGACTAAATTTGGGCAAACATTACAAAGGCATGGATCACAGATGAGGGCACTAGAGATGATTGTGACCCAGATTTTTATTGAAGTGGAAGCCATGAAGCAGGCCAACCAACAAAGACAGGCTGGGAATGCAGATGTTGTTCAAGCACATCATCAAGTAAAGTACATATCTGTGATTACTGAGGCAGGACCCCCAGTGGTAGAGGTCGAGGACAAAAGCAAAATGATTTTTAATACAGAGGCTACAACAAAAATACCATATCCTCACAGTCATTATGGACTACCAGGCGGATATTGTCCATTCAGAAAAACCCGTCAAGAGCACATCGTGCCTGCACCTAGGAAAGAAGAGTAGGTGAATGTCATGCGTCATGGTGAAGCTACAATCACTGAGAGGGAAGAGCCGTCACAAGTTACAATTGTTAAAAACAATGTGCCAAAGTCTACGCCAGAGGGTGACATTGAAGCAAGCTTAAGGGAGTTTGGCCTGAAAAGGCCATATGTGCCACCTCATAAGCGTCTAAATGAGACAGTTGTGTCTTTTTTGGATAACCTGAGGCCGAAGAAAGAGCATCAACATTATAGGAAGTTCTTGGAGATGTTTAGGAAGATCCATATAAATATTCCATTAGTGGAAATGATAGAGCAGATTCCAGCATACAGGAGGTTTATCAAGGAAACCATCACCAAGAAGAGGCGGATCAAAGACACAGATGTTTGCCGGGTGAATGAGGTGGTGAGCTCAATTATCCATGGGAGTTTACCACAGAAGAGGAAAGACCCAGGAGGCTTCTACATTCCATGTTCTATAGGCGGTCAACATTTTCCACAAGCACAGTGTGATTCAGGCGCCATCATTAATCTTATGCCACTGTCCACATTTCAAAAGCTTGGGTTGAAGAAAATAAAGAAATGAACGACAACTATTGAGTTGGCGGATGGGTCCATTGTGAAGTCATATGGAGTGTGCGAGGATGTGCTTGTCAAAGTAGACAGGTTTATCTTTCCGGTGGATTTCATCGTCATGGACATGAAACAACTTAAAGGTTGTGAGATGCTATTAGGTAGGCTGTTTCAAGCAACAACCAATGTTGTTACTGCCATTGGGAGAGGTACTTTGATGTTGGGGATTGGCCAGGATCGAGTTGAGTTCAAACTACTGAGTGATCCCCTAGGGACATTCTCTAAGGCTCCAAGATGAGGAGCTTGATTTCGTCTAGCCTAAGACGTTAAATAAGGGTGCTTGTTGGGAGGCAACCCAACCATTGGTAGGGTTGTTTAGTTTCTTTCACTTTAGTAAGTTAGTTTGATTTGATTTTGTTTTTAGTGTAAAAATGATACCTTGATCGTTTGTTCAATGTGCAGGACTGAGGCAGGGTCGATACCATTGACCCTTGTGTCGATGGTATCGAGATGGGTATAGTTAGGCGGCTGCAAAGATCTCTCTGAGTCGATACTATCGACGACCTCGTCGATGGTATCGACTTATCATCAGGTTGATCACAAAAATGAGGTCGATAGTATCAACATGGCTGTCGATACTCGCGAGATCTCTGGAGATATTCAGATGAAATTTGTCTCAGTGAAGTCGATACCATCGATGGGCCTGTCGATGGTATCGACCCGGTTACAGGCCAAAAGCGGCGGCTGGGCCTCACAAGTGTGTGTGCCCTAAGCAGAGTCGATACCATCGACCCGCGTTGATGGTATCGACGTGACATGTCACCGATCCATGAGAGGAAATCAATGACGATCGCTACATCAAGAGAATCGATCCATGGGATGGGTCGATACCATCGACACCCGTCGATGGTATCGATGCATCATCGATCTGGGCCCCCACATCCAGCTATCGACAGCCGTCGATACTAGTGGAAGACCGGATTGTGCTACAGGTGTCAATACCATCAACCCGCGTCGATGGTATCGACGGGTGCACAGCAACAACGACCACTGTTATAAAAGGGAGGGATGGTTGTCATATGACGTCACACCTTCAGAGCCTTAGCTCTCCACTTGTGCCGTGTGTATTTTTGTGCGATCGGAGCCCGACTACAAGCATCCAAGGAGTGCGGTCTTCCCCGAGCCTTCATCGAGCATAGATTGTCTTCTCCGACCTTCACCGAGCTCTAGCTTCTATTCCTCCTTTCTCGATGACAATGGTGCAAACAGCCAGTGCATCTTCTTCATGAGCGGATCCTATGGAGATCCTCGAATTCATTCCTCCACCTACTGCATCTATTCCTCTTCTGAGGATCGTCCATCCTTTTGTGTAGGTCCAAAAGGTCTACGAGGAACTGATGAAGAGAAAGATCGAGCCCACCCGCTATGTCGACCAGGACATTGTTCACCACCTTGGTTTCTAGGCTAATCTTAGTTATGTTCTCCAAGGTCAAGTGCACCAAACCAACATGACGCCAGATGAAGTCCAATACTACACCGAGGGCCATCCATTTTTCGGCGAGTGGCCGACTTATAAGGAACCCATGGCGGAGTTCATAGCATCATTGGATATCAATGTGGTGCCCAATGACATGATCGCCACTGACAAAGAGTGGAAGAAAGGGCGGGTGTCGTTCAGACTCTACAACAACAACTACACCCTCACTCTCGACTAGTTCAATTCTATATATAACTGGGCTCATCACAACTACCAGTACTGGAGGCCAGATAATAGGACGGACTACGACGCTATCTTCACCCAGCCCGTGACTGTGCCTTCGAGAAAATCCGTCAGCTACCACAACACTGCAGTGGCAGATTTCGAGCATCCGTTTGTGCGGATTCTTCACCGCATGCTCTGCACCACTCTATTCGCTCACGGTGACCTATCTCTCGGCAAGTTTCAACAGACGGATTTGTTCTTCTTGCACAAGCTGCTGACGTGTGAGGAGTGCAATTGGGGTACGTTCTTCTTGACGCACATGTTGGCCGTGAAAAGGAGTACAAGGAAGGCTCCAATCCATTTTGGAGGGCTAATTACACCATTGGCCGTCTATCTTGGGTTGGATACCTCGCATCTTACTACCCTTTACACCAGGAGCATGGTCAACCTGCAGCATATGCACTGCTCCAGCCTCCTCCTGCTACGTGATGGCTTGGCATATGCACATTGCCATGTTAATCACGCTTATCAAGAGTGTGCACTTCCTGACCCCGTCTTCAACATCGAGGGCGCTCAGCATTTCCGATGGCCCATCATAGCCATTGATGACTCGGATGAAGACGGCGGCAATGACGACAATGATAATGATGACGACGAGCATGAAGAGGAAGAGGAAGCTTTTACTCCTCTTCGAGCACGAGTAGCACCCCTGAAGCGTCCCCGCATGCATCCAGGTGCATCTTCATCTTCCCAGCCTCTTCCACCTCCGCCCTCTCATCAAGGAGAGGATGCCTACTCCATGCAGGGGATGTATACAATGCTGTAAGAGATCCAGCACACCCAACTGTAGCATACAACTTCATACACCGGTATTTAGGATACAACGAACTGGCTGTTAGATAACCAGAGGGCCATTTTTTAGAATGAGTGCCTCCTCCTCGACAACCAACAGCACATCCATTACAGGTTGCATATGATGGAGATGAAGCAGCATCCCTTCTACGATCATTACTGGAGCCAGAATTATTTTGGGGGGTATCAACAACCTCCACCAATGCCCCAGTACAATCCGAGCTTTCAGGGGCAATACCCGTCTTGGGACCCCACGGCTCCGTAGTAACCGCCTCCTCCTGAAGAATGATCAGTATCACTGTTCCACCTTTTAAGGTTGTTTTTGACTATGAGGCCATAGTCGAATTCAAGCTTAGGGGGGTAGTTGGAACAACTCTATCCTTTATTTTTCCTAGTTTTTAGTTTCTATTGTTTTGTCTTCTGTCATTTATTTCTTGTAGTTCTTAGTTTGTTTGTAGGATCCACACTCTATCTAGTGTAATTGTGGATGTCTAAGGTCTGGTGTCATCTTGTTGCTTGTACATGGGAATTAGGGGCAAATTTGAAAATTTTTAGTGCTTTTACAAGCTTGTGTTGTTCAACTTTGAGCATATAACTTAAGGAAATAATTGGGTTTGTCAACTCTAAAATAGGAAATCACAACTGTACATTCCTATGGTTCATGCAAAGTGGACGGAACTGGTTGTTTGAGCCTAAACTGACCAAATGATAATGATACTTTAATTTGAAATGAGAGAGAAAAACCTCTTAATTACTACACAGGTCTGTAAGGAGGGACACATTATAATTTCCAAAGGTTCAGTCAATCAGTCTTGTGATCTATCCACCCCGTTGTTTTCAAACTCCACCATAAGAACTTGAAGTACATTACAATTTTTAATCTCTTTGATTGCATACCATGTAGATAGGTCTTGTATTACAATTCTTTTCACATATTTTTCATGAAAATGAAAAAAGAAATTATAGAATAGCTATACATGCACATTATCTTTAGGTGCATGTCATTTAGTTGCATACATGTCATTTTGTAGTTGCATTCACATTTTTGTGCATATAGTACATCATGCATCTTATGTCTTCTGAAACATAAAAGGTGATGAACTTGTTCCATACCTTCTGAATGTTTCAAATGTATAAGTTATGTAGCAATAAGTGAGCCCGACAAATGATTCATTGTCATCTATAAAAATAAGGGTTTAGAAAAAAAAAAGAAAAATGAAAAAAAATCTGAAAAAAAAAGAAGAGAAAAGAAAAGAATTGAGAAGTAAGTAAGAATGAGAGGGAGAAAGTAACCTGTTCTCACTGCCTTTTAAGAAGAATAAGTACATGATGTAGTTCTCTTAGATATTCCATCTCACATTGAGACGGAATAATATTGCATGCATTATTCCACCCAAATGTCGGCATTAGGGCATTTTCACTTGCATATGCATCATTTAGGGCATTAATATTTTGTGCATGTTAAAACCGTATAATGCTTTCATTTCTTCCATGAGCCACCCATTCCATCCACCTGTTGCTCGAATTGGTAGGCCACTGTGATTTTCTCCTCACTCATTAAGACCGAGAGAGATGCTTCCATGTAGATGGTAGTTAGGGCGAGCAACGCAGAATATGAGATCACAAGATGCACCGAGTCTGGACTGGAGAATTTTATTATGTGAACTGCCTTATATGATAGTGTTCATCAATTTTGAGGTAGATATCTTTTATGGATGATTATTGTCACCTTTAGGGTAATTATCATTCCATGGTTAGTGAGGGACGGAATGTGAATGTCTGGCGGGGATCATATGCTAATGTTTGTTATGACAATCTGTTCTTTAGTTGACCCTCACAATTCTATTCTAGAGTTTAGTTGCTCGAGGATGAGCAATGTTCAAGCTTAGGGGAGTTTGATGTGATGATTTTGAGTCGCATTTATAGACTTGTTTTACTCGCATTTTATATGTTTATTGATCATTTTGGTGGTTAATATTGCATAATTCACTTACTTTAGTCTATGATCCTTCTCAGTGTCAAATCTCTCTTATTTTATTGTTTTGAGCATAAATGATTATCATAATAGGTTTTATCTCAGGTTATGTGGTTTTGTTTTGCAATTTTAGGAAAACAAATATCTGTAGCTGTCGATACCATCGACGACTGTCGATACTATCGACACAACCACAGGCAGCCAGTTGCAAGGAGTAGCACATAGTTGATACCATCGACAGGGAAGTCGATGGTAGCGACGTACCATCAGGTTGTTGGTGAGTAGACAATCGATACTATCAACCCCATAGTTAATACTATCGACACGTGGAGCTTCAACAAAAAAAAAGGATAAAACTGACGCCTAAGGGTGTCGATACCATCGACCCGTGTCGATGGTATCGAGTCAGCATCAGGCACAACGACGAAAAGAAAAGAAAGCTTGCTGATATCACGAGGTGTCGATACCATCGACTTGCGTCAATGGTATTGACACCGTCAGATCAGAGTTTGTTTCATATCGGCTCGAGTCCAATGGCTGTGATATTTTTGCAACCTAACTCGGTGATTATACCTAATGACGGCGGCCAAGAGCAGGGTATCACGTCATTAGCCGTTGCTCACGTCCCGAGAAGGTGTGGAGAGAAGAACGGAGCCCAGAAGCACGCCTTGACTGTTTCAAAAGCTGAAGAAGACGTTCTCCACCGCCGAAAGGCTGTAGATCGCGCATTCTACACCGAGGAATTCTTGGATCTTCTCCGTTCAGGGGTTTCATTACTTATTCACGTTTTTCTCCATGTTTCCCCTTTCTTCAACCATGTTTTTCTCTAAGATGAACATGCGGGGCTAATCCCCTTTATCTTTAGGACCGGGAGTAGCCCGGGGAAGCATTGTATGACATTTTTATCATAGTAATTCATAATTTATCTATTAAAACCGTGGTATGACTTCATTTTCTTAATTATATTGTTATGCTTGATCACCATAATGATAATCTAATGCCTTTAATTACTATGAAAGAAGGATTGACAGTTGAAAAGAGACAAAATTCACATTAATTAACAAATCCCTTGAACAAGGTGATGTAAGGTTAATGGTGGAAACCCAAAGGTCGATTCTAATACACCTAGTTTAGGGTATAGGTTACTACGACGGTGGAACCGACCTATACTTAGGTAGTGAATTGTACCACGACAGTGGACAATTCTGACTACATGCCACTACCCAGATTGAGAGATGAACCTGAGTAACTAAATGGAAATTCATACAATGAAAACCTGCAGTGAAACCACAATCCTAAATATCTCCATTTGAATTGATTAAACTAAACATGTAATCGGTTGCTTTGTTTTATTTTATTTTCATTTATTTTTAAAACAACTCTCATAATCTTTTTATTGATTTAGCTGATTGCGAGTAGTTAGTAGTAGTCTACCGATAATTTAGTGTCCCTGAGTTCGACTCGGGCCTCACAAGGGCCTATAATACATTGATGCGTGCACTTGCATTCTACGGATGGTGAAATCGTGTCAAGTGTATTCACCAGGCAGGAGTGAATGTTGGAGGCTTTGCATGTATTGGAATCGTAGTTGGGGATTCCAGTCAGAGACTTCCAAAAAGTATGCATGTTGAACTGTTAATGATCCAGACCTGCTTCCATAGCCTTCGTCGGCTGGTCTGGGCTATCAATGAAGATTTTGTTCAATAGGATTTCGATTAATATAACCTGCTTTCCAAAAAGTGAGGTGACGAGCTTGTGTTCACCCCCATCCCTTTGTTTGTCTTTGTCTTCCTCTGGTTCTTTGGTAAGGTGAGTGAAGAATTCTAGTGTGGGCTTGAGATAATAATTCTCGGCGACTAAGAAAAGCTTGGAGAGCTTTTCCTTGTTGAGAAGGTCAAGAACTCTATGGTATACTCCCATCTTGTTTAGTATGTTGGAGCAGATGTACTTTGTTGGCCACAAAATTTTGTCACCAACTTCTAGATGTTGAATGTGAAGATCAGTTGGTACAGCTACGGCAGTGGCAGAAGGAGGAGTTGCTTGTCCTACTAGAATTGGTTCCCTGGAGGTCATGGGTTGAACTTGTTTCCTTGCCCATCTTTTTGTTGGTCGTTCAGTTGCAGCCTCCTGGGCCTTCTACTTCCCCTTTGACTTTTTGGCTGGGGATTCTTCATTGGAGTTTGGCTTGTAGTCAGAGCCTTCATCAGTTGAGGAAGGTTCTTCGAGGTCCTCAACTAGGTCCTCAGCTAGACATTTGCTGACATGCTCAAGGTCATGAATGACCTTGGGTAGTTGAAATGGAGATATGCTTTTCTTTGCGCACATTTCGATAATGTGTTGGAGCCTATCTTAGCACTCCAACAACTGTTATTTGGTACAGTAGGTTGTTTCAGCGATATCCCTTGCGGGTGAGGCCATCCTATAATGTGTTAACAAGAAATCATATATTAGAAATAATTGAGAGTTAGTGATAATAGATTTATGTATGAATGGTGAGGGGTGTGTAGACTGTGCAAGAATCACAGTCTCAAGACCATGAAGAGGTTCACATGGTTTCAGAACCATGAAAAGGCCATGCAATTTTAAGACCCTGAAAGTGTAAAACTGTGAAGGATGAAACCACGAAAAGTGAAAACTACTAGGGGTAAAACCGTGAGGGGTAAAACTACGAGGGATGAAACCGTGAAAGGTGAAACCATGAGAGGTGAAACTGTGAAAAGTGAAAATATGAGGAGTGAAAACCGTGAGTGGTAAAATTGCAAGGGGTGAAACCACAAGGGGTAAAACCACGAGGGGTGAAATCGTGAGGGTCATATGGTTTCAAAACCATGAGGGTCGTGTAGGTGCTTGGTTATGGGAAAAAGGGAGGCGAAGTGGTGGCGGAGTTGAAGGCATCGGCGGTAATGGATGCATGCGGAAATGACCAAAGGTGTGGCGATGGCGAAGAAGAGAAATCACACGTTGAGGTGATGATGGCAGTGAAGAGGATGGCAGAAATTGCCACTCTACCTGGCAATGTGAGTGGCTATAGAGAACGGTGAAGTTGCTAGGAAGAAATGGCGCAACCGCGTTAGAGGTGGGCACATATGAAGATTGTGTTGTATCCGGCTGAGAAGGAGGTGCAGATGGTGATGTGTTGTAGGTGGCGAGAAGCAAAAGTAAGGAGGAAGAAGCAAAGTCATGGGAGAGAGAGTCGATAGTTGAAGAAATGAAAAGGGAGGGGGTAGGGTTATATTTATAGAAAAGTGGAGGGTGACTGCTTGAATTCTCTTAGGGAAAATAGTCTTAGGGCCGTTTGGATCCAAACAGTTTCAAGACCGTGAGGTTTCAAATGGTTTTAGGACCGTTTGGAGCCAAATAGTTCAAGACTGTGAGGGTCCAAACAATTTCAAGACCGTTTGGAGCCAAATAGTTTCTAGACCATGAGGGTCCAAATGGTTTTAGGACCGTTTGACAGAAGATCATTTTGGTTATTGATTTTGATATTTTGATATTTCTATAGCTGTTTATATTAATTTTTAAATTTTTTGAACAATATGTATGAAAGAAAAATGGCTATGTAATGAAAGTGTTATCTATGCAAGAAATTGATAAATCTAGAGAATTAATCAAAACTGAGCAAGAAAGAAACTAACAAAATTAAAAGAGATAGAAAAAGTGATACTCAGTGCTTGGGTTGCCTCCCAAGTAGCACTTTGGATTTACGTCATTGGCTCGATGAGATTCTGGCTTGATCAGGTTGATGCAGTGGGGTCATGAATGTTGATGGTTTGTCTTAGACTTTTATCAGCTGGTGTATACTATCTCTTCAGTCTATGACCATTGACTGTCCTTTCTCCTCCATTGTCATCCAAAATGATGACGACTCCAGTTGGGTAGATGTGCTTGATAGTGAAGGGCCCTGACCACTTAGTGCGGAGTTTACCAGGAAACATTTTGAGCATGGAGTTGAAATGGAGGACTTTGTCTTTGACATCCTTTCGTTTAAGGTGGCCATCATGCCACATCTTAGTTTGCTCTTTGTAAATCCTAGCACTCTGGTAAGCAGACATTCTTAGTTCCTCAAGTTCTTGTAATTGAAGCTTTCTGTATTCGCCAACACTTTTGAAATCGTAATTCAACTATTTAATAGCCCACCAAGCCTTGTGTTCCAATTCAACTAGAAGATGGCACGACTTTCTATACACCAAATGGAACAGAGTTGTTCCTATTGGTGTCTTGTAAGAAGTGCGATATTCCCAGAGAGCATCAGGAAGCTTGGTGGACCAATCTGTGCGGTTCCTGTTGATAGTCTTGTCTAAAATAGCTTTCAGTTGTCTGTTTGAGACTTCAATTTGGCTTCTTGTCTGTGGATGATAAGGTGTGGTGAACTTATGTTTTACTCCGTATTTTCTCAAAAGGGCTTCGAAGCTTCGTTCCAAGAAATGTGACCCTTTGTCAGATATGACTATTCTAGGAACCCCAAAACTAGGAAAGATAATGTCCTTGAACATATTAATAACCGACTTAGAATCACAAGATACATTAGGTATAACTTCTACTCATTTAGATACATAATTATCACGAAGCCGGAATCCCAGTCCCATGAACCAAATGTATACCAAAGGCGAAATGCAAAAGCATAAAGCTTAGCACACATGAACATATAACAAGATACACGCACCAACATAATCTCAACAATCAACAAGATATATTAAGCAACATTATTATATTAGACAATTTGAATTACATATTCAAGAGTCATTTTATACAAGTCTGCTCATGTATACTATATCTAGATCTTACAACAAGTACACCTAGCATGGCTCACAAAGCCCATCAACCTTCTAGCCATCTCTGAACCTAAAAACAACATACGAGAAATGGGTCAACACATGAGGTGTTGAGTATGGGGCTGAAAGATACACATATATATAAGCTTTTCATAATTTTGAAAAGATTTCAAGACTAAAAGAAGAAGAATAAACAAGTTAATTGTTTAACAAAAGAGAAACCATATTTTATGTCATTTCACTCCATTATACGAACAATATCAAGCATGTTTAAGGCCTTTGACCAACTTCCCATCGGAAGGGTCCGTAAGGGTTCTCAACCTTAGTTAACCCTTTTATATGAGAGGGACCTCAAGGCCATAGCCAAGAGATAACCCTTTATCAACAATATTATAATGGAGTTTTATCTATATATGTGTTCATTTATAAAACTGACGAAGCAAACATCGAGTACGACATAGAAATACTACATGGCAATATTTGAGCAAATAGACAAACAAGCATACAATATATGTCTTTTCAAGCAAGAAAGTGATAGTCGTATAACTAGATAAGGCCCATACCTGATTTAGATATTTCATAACCTAACATATCTTTCACCATCTAGCCACATGCCAAACCTGATTAAGAACAAGATTACATATATGCATTAGATTCTCATCATTAACCCTAATTATCTTCATTTTCGGGTTTTGGTCAAGTTAGGTTACCAGTTGCTTATTAGTACATTTTATGGCCTTATACTGATTTATAGTCCATCATGTGGGTGTGGTTCAAGTTTCATGCCATTATGATGTTCCATGCACTTTCTATAATCATAACAAGGTTTAAGGCATTTACATGCAGTGTAGGGTCAAATGACTCACAATAGAGTAATCAAGGTAAAAGATCATCAAGGTAGAAGGACCTATCATCAAACATGGTTTAGATCAACAACATTAGGTCATATGAAACATATTCCAAAATAGGTGTATGTCCATTAGAAACAAGATTAGCAATCTAGGCAAAGTTCAACATTGTAGTCCAAAGTAGGTACATATGTACAATTGAGGTCATGATGAACAATAGGGGGAGTAGGACCTTCATTTAGTTCAAGTATATATCACAAGTACTGATTTAGGGATCGGGGGTAGATCGAGCATCAAGATCCAATCATTTATCATAATCATGTGTTAAGCATATTCAAAGTAGTCAAAGGTTACATCTTTAGCAATATAAGGTAACTAGAAGAATATTCAGGGTCTGGAAATATGCTCATGTTTTAGATCTTTTCGATAGGATCAAAATGATATATTGGTTCGTTAAATTTGGCCAAGGGAGCAAGGAATTATCCATTTTTGAAGTTTGAATTAGAGACTATATAGGAGCATCATCCGAGATCATAGGAAAAGTTTACCCTTGATGATGAGGGGGATCTGGCCCCTTGGTTTGTGATCAGATGATTAGGGAGGCACACCTGCCTTGGCTCCATGCTGCTGCTCCCATCCGTGGGGCCCACTCCGGCTTTGACTGTGGTCAATGGGAAGGCAAAGCTGAGTTGGGGAAGAGGTACTTGCTGCTAGCGGTCGGATGATGATCCAACAGTACCTGCGCTCGTCCACAATCCAGAGGTGGGAGTGAAAAACACTAGAGGGGGGTGAATAGAGTTTTTAAATCAATTTTAACAATTATTTAACTCAAACAACCACAATTGAGATTAGAAGAAGGAGACAGGTGTTTAGAGTGGTTCTAACTTTAGCAAATACTAAAGTTGTCAGTCCACTACCCGGTTGCTTACCCAACCGGGATTTTGAAAGTATTTATTTTATTACGTTCTCAAGGATTTATACAAAATACAATACTTTCCTTTACACCCCTTGAACAGCCTTCACTTGAAGTAGGTGCACCAACTTGAGGTAGCCTTCTTGAAGTAACTTCAAGCTCCCCCTTGAAGTATCCTTCCTCTCTAGAAGTAACCTCCCTTTGCACCAGCCTTCTGAAGTAGCTCAAGGTCGCCTTCTTCACCAAGAAGATCTCCGCCCTCTCCAATCCACATCCTCCAACCTAGGAGTAGCAAGGAGAGTACAAACAGTAATAGAGAACAAGAGAGGAAAAAGGAAATTACAACTTATCCTTTGTAGCCCAAGGCTTGATTTGCCTAGATCAAGCGTATAGATCTCTTAACCAAGTGTATGGACTTGTGATTGCAGTGGGTAGGAGATACTAGCCTATAGGACACGAATTTTGAGCTAAGGAAGGAAGTGTACAATTGTCACAATGCTCAAATTGCTTACAAACAGATTGCTCAAAGTATGCTCAAGGATTTCTCAAGTGTAACAAGTGAGTTTGAGTGTCCTATGACTTGTCCTATTTATAGGAATGGTCTAAGGATGCTTAAGGACGTTCTAGACAACTTCTAGGGGTTTCTAAGTGCTTAACTAGCCGTTAGGTACAAGTTTGTTGCTTTAGCAACGGCTAATTATTTTACTCTGCAGTTGCTGTCAGAGTTCATCTCGGTCGAGGAATGGTCGACCGAGATACCTACTCGGTTGAAGTTTTGTCGACCGACAGGCTCTCTGGATCAAGTGATTTGCAACGTCTAACTCCAACTGCCAACTACCTTGTCAGTTGTGTCTAACGGCTACTTTGGATCTTTCTCGGTCGAGAAGATTGTCGACCGAGAGAGTCTCGGTCGAGGAGTTGGTCGACCGAGATTGATCCTGTTTCAATGTTTCAATTTAGGCACTAATTATATGTATGAGTGTGCAGATGTGATCCTATTTGAAGGGGATGGCTTATCTAAATGTGGTGTATAGCTAGGGAAGATATAACGCTTGATTTACATGCAATCTAAGTACTTGTACATTATATATTTGTACAAGCTTTTACAAGGCTATTACATTGCATGAAAATATAAATATGGAAGCATATGGATTTCCCTAGTACTTTGTCATCCGCCTTGTTCCTGCACACTTAAGTAGCTCGTTAGATCAATAAGAATGAAATGTTTATCATAATCAAAACAAAGGGATTTATAGATGTCCATTTAGCCAACAATCTCCCCCTTTTTGAAGATGACAAACATTTCCAAAATATAAATAGAGGAAATATAAAACATATGAGTTTCATACCTTTAGATTACCTTTTGTAGCTTTTCCTCTTGTTTATAAAATGTGTACTTATTATTCCCCATGAATTATGGAACATGAAATCCAATTCACTAGGGAAGATAGCAACTTTCAATGTAAAGCCAAGAGTTTGTTTATGAAACTCATTGATTGAGTTTTTCATAATTACTAAGTTTTAGTTTTATATTTATTTCTCCCCCTTTGTCATTTCAAAAAGATATCCGTTAAGAATAAAAGCTCCCCCTTAATTAGATGTCCCATCAAATCTAATGAAAAAGATGTCCATTAAAAGTTTTTTTGTTAAGAAGTACAGATATCAAAGAAAACATCTTCCAAAGGAGTGATAAGCAGTTGCTTCCTAATTTTGTTAAATTGATCTAGTGGAAGCGGTTTTGTAAAAATATCAGCCAATTGATCTTCCGTATCAACATGATGAAGGGAAACATGATTCTTGGAGATATGATCCCTTAAAAAGTGATGATGGATTTCAATATGTTTAGCTCGGCTGTGTAAAATAGGATTGTGTGCTAAGCTTATAGCGCTCGTGTTGTCACAAAAAATAGGCGTAGATGAAAGAGTAAAACCATAATCATTTAACACTTGTTGCATATAAAGTACTTGAGCACAACAAGACCCGGCTGCCATATATTCGGCTTCAGTTGTAGATAGGGTAACCGTATTTTGTTTCTTGCTAAACCAAGATACTAAAGCTCTCCCTAACAAGAAACAGCCGCCACTAGTACTCTTGCGATCAAGTCGACAACCAGCATAATCCGCATCAGTATAAGCTTTAAAATCCAAGGATTGTCCTTTTGGATACCATAAACCAAACCAAGTAGTGCCGGCTAGGTAACGAAGAATTTGTTTAACTGCTAGAAAATGAGAGTGCATAGGTTGTGATTGAAATCGAGCACAAAGACCAACAGAAAACATAATGTCCGGTCTAGAAGCAGTTAAGTAAAGCACACTACCAATCATGGCTCTATTTAAGGAATCATCAATAGGTTCCCCATTTTCATCCTTATCAATTTTAATAGAAGTAGCCATAGGCGTAGTAGCATGTTTGCACTGATCCATCCCAAAACGTTTTAAGAGTTCTTTAGTATATTTTTCTTGGCTTATGAATATTCCGGCAGGTGTTTGTTTAATTTGAAAACCAAGAAAGAAAGTTAGTTCACCCATGAGGCTCATTTCAAATTCTTTTTGCATAATGTCACTGAATTGTGTGCACAATGAATCATTAGAAGCTCCAAAAATAATGTCATCAACATATATTTGCACAACTAGGAAATCAGATGTATATGTTTTGAAAAATAAAGTAGAATCTGAATTTCCAATAGAAAAACTATTATCAAAAAGATATGTCTTGAGCCTTTCATACCAATTCCTAGGTGCTTGTTTTAAACCATAAAGTGCTTTCTTAAGTTTATAAACATAGTCACCTTTTTCCGGTATTTCAAAACCAGGTGGTTGGGAAACATATACTTCTTCTTGAATGATGCCATTTAGAAATGCACGTTTTACATCCATTTGGTAGAGTTTGATGTTTTTATGTGCAGCAATAGCTAGTAACATTCTAATAGCTTCAAGTCTAGCTACCGGTGCATACGTTTCATCAAAATCTATTCCTTCTTGTTGATTATATCCTTGTGCTACTAATCGAGCTTTATTCCTTATTACTTCTCCTGCCTCATTTAGCTTATTCCTAAAAACCCATTTAGTTCCTATGATGGTTTTATCTTGTGGTTTAGGAACTAAATCCCATACATCATTTTTAGTGAATTGATTCAATTCTTCTTGCATGGCTATTATCCAATAATCATCTTTAAGAGCTTCAGATATTTTCTTAGGTTCAATGATAGAAACAAAAGCCATGTTTGCAACATCTTTGAAGGAAGACCGAGTTTTGACTTTATCATTAGGATCTCCAATAATTAGTTCTTGAGGATGATCCTTAATAAGCCTAGGTGTAGGTTGTGGTTCAGCTTGGTGATTATTTGTAGTAACTTTCTCACTATCATTTGGTATGTTTAAATTTTCGAATTGATTAGTGAGATCTATGATTTCTAGATTTTCAGATTTGGACTCTTCATGAAAAGAAACATGAATAGATTCCTCAACTTTTCTAGAGATAGTGTTATATACTCTAAAAGCTTTGCTAGAAATGGAATATCCCAAAAAGAATGCTTTGTGTGATTTAGAGTCAAACTTATCTCTATCATCTTTGGTATTTAAAATATAGCATGTGGAGCCAAAGGTATGAAAATAGTCAACTCTAGGTTTCTTAGAATGTATTATTTCATATGGAGTTTTCTTCAACTGAGAGTGAACAGTTACTCTATTTAACACATAGCATGCAGTGTTTACAACTTCAGCCTAAAAGGTTTTGGGTGTGTTGTGTTCGAGCATCATAGTTCTAGCCATTTCTTGTAGTGATCGATTTTTCCTTTCTACTATACCATTTTGTTGTGGGGTGCGTGGAGAAGAAAAATTATGAGTGTACCCTTGAGATGTACAAAATTCCTCAAATGTATGATTTTCAAATTCTCCACCATGATCACTTCTAATGGTACATATTTTGCTTTGTAATAGACTTTCAATCTTGGAACAAAATTGTATAAAAACATTAATAGTATCATCATTAGTTGCAATAAAGTGTACCCATGTGTATCTACTATAATCATCAACAATAACAAAATAGTATCTTTTACCACCAATAGATTGTGTCCTCATGGGTCCAAATAAATCCATATGAATTAATTCTAAGGATCTACTGGTGCTAAGTACATGTTTTGGTTTAAAAGAGGTTTTGGTTTGCTTTCCCATTGTGCATGGTTCACAGTTTTCAACTTGATCAAAAGATAAAGTAGGCAATCCACAAACAAGATCATATTTCACTAATTTTTTAATAACATGTGAACTAGCATGTCCTAGCTTTTTATGCCATAGTTGTAAGGTATTTTCATTTGCAAGTAAGCATTTTCCCACTACTGATTTCATAGAGTTAGGTTTAAGGATATAAAGATTTCCAACTCTATTTCCTTCATAAACAACATTTGTAGTGTTTTCTGTCAATAACTTGCAGCAGGTTTTGTTAAATAACACATCATAACCACTATCACATAATTGACTAACACTTATCAAATTATGGTGCAAACCATCAACGAGTAGAACATTCTTTATTTCGAGGTTTGTACCAACATTACCTATTCCAACGATTTTGCCCTTACCATTGTCTCCAAAGGTGACCGTTCCACTTTTCTTTTCTTCAAAGGTTTGAAATGCATCCTTGTTCCCGGTCATATGTTTGGAGCATCCACTGTCAACCACCCATTCCTGCATTTAAAATGTAGATTTTGGTACCCATGTGATGGTACGATATGGTTAGAATCATTTAAGTACAGACTTGTATAAAAGTTCTGAATCAGAAATCCAGTCGGTCGACAATTGTTCGACCGACATCTGTCTCGGTCGACAAATTGTCGATCGAGAATATTACTATATTGCAAACAAAGAAACACAGAATTTTAGCTCGGTTGACCATTTTTCGACCGAAATAATTGCTGTGGATTTTGATTTGTTACAGACATCCGGTCGGTCGACAATACTTCGACCGATTAAGGGTTCGGTCGACAATACTTTGACTGACTAAGTTTCTGCTTCAGTACAATAGTGCAAAAAATTAACAATATGCATGAAATCTTTTTTTTAGTTGAGATAAGACAATATAAATAGCAAAATGGATCGTTTGGCCATATCTCAACTAAATTCCATTTGACTCTACTAAGTTTGGGGTTTTGGGACCCAAACTAAGTCGGAATCCTTAGTCTTATAAGGGCATGAAAAGGAATAGTGTCCAAGACGTAAACAAAAATGGCAAGTAATAGAATCAACTTCATTTCTCTTTCTAGACATTGTGTTCTTGGGTACAAACATAGTTTGAGTTCTTTTGGGTTGATTTTTCTTTGGAGCATATCCCAAACCTTTTCTTCCGTTGAAAACAGTACCAACGCTTATAATGTTATCAAGTATATCTTTTCTTCTTAACTCATAAAGTTCTCTTTGCAGCTGAGCAATGTCATTCATCTTCTTGTGTAGATCTTTTCTTGCTTGATCTAAATCAGATAACAATGAATCTATTTCTTTTACAACATTATCATAGTCCAGATGGTTACACAAAATAGGTTGAGTCTGAAAATCTTTTAGTTTAGCTAACAATTCAGTCTTTTCTTTAGAAAGAAGATCAACATTTGTTTCTAAAGTGAGTAGCTTTCTAGTGCAATCATCTAAAGATGTTTTTAAAGACAAATTCTCAAGATCAATGTTGTTCTTTTCAGAAGAAAGATTATCTAATTTAGCAATTTGCTCATCATTTGATTTGATAACCTTCTTTAGTTTCTTCTTGACATCAACATACTTATCATGAATTTCTTGTAGACTAGTAACTAACTCTTCTTTAGGAAGATCAAGTAGGCTTACCTCTTGAGAGTCTTCATCATCTTCTCTTGCCATTAGACATTCCACCTTTTCTTCTCCGCTTTCATTGTCACTTGACTCGTCCCATGCAGCTTTATAGGCTTTTTCTCCCTTCTTCTTGTGTGAGCTTTTCTTTCCTTTCTTTTCTTTAGGACATTCATTTTTGAAATGCCCTTTCTTCCCACATTCAAAGCACCTAGGAGGAGTAGAAGAAGAACTGGAAATTTTGTTAGATTTAAATCTTTTGTATTTCTTACCGTTGACGATCAAAGCTTCTTCTCCTTCTTCTTCACTTGACTCCTCACTTTCTTGTGTGACGACCTTTGAAGCTTTTAGAGCCACATCCTTCTTCTTTCCTTGCTGAAGTTCACGTGCTCTTCTTTCTTCCTCTTCTAGGGTTTCTTCATGAGCTTCTAGGTTGCCAATAAGTTGCTCCATTTTCAGTCGAGTGAAGTCGTTTGCTTCTTCAATGCCTGTCACCTTTGGCTTATATTTTGGAGGAAGTGATCGAAGGATTTTTGATACCTGATCTTCTTCAAGGACAGGTTTTCCTAGGGCACTTAAACCATTAACAATAGTAGAGAATTTTGCAAAAATTTCACTAATAGATTCATCAGGATCCATACGAAAGTGTTCAAACTTTTGTTTAAACATGCTAATTTTGGAATTTTTGACTTGGACTGTACCTTCATAGGTTATGGACAGTCTATGCCAAATATCATAGGCTGTGTCACAATTAGATATTCTATTAAATTATCCTACCGAAATAGAACAATATAAAATGCTTACAGCTTTTGCATCCCATTCTACAAATTGAGTTTGAGGGAGCTCATATGGGGTTGACACCATTCTCCATAAGTCCCAATTGATGCCTTGTAAGTAGAACTGCATCCTTCTCTTCCAATATTAGTAGTTTGTTCCATCGAATGCTGGAGGCCTAGCAACAAGTGTCCCTTCAAGGTTAAGGTTGTTGAGCACTCCGTCACCCATTTCTTCAAGACCTTGTTAGGGTTCCTTGAAGCCTGCTCTGATACCAAATGAAAAACACTAGAGGGGGGGTGAATAGAGTTTTTAAATCAATTTTAACAATTATTTAACTCAAACAACCACAATTGAGATTAGAAGAAGGAGACAGGTGTTTAGAGTGGTTCCAACTTTAGCAAATACTAAAGTTGTCAGTCCACTACCCGGTTGCTTACCCAATCGGGATTTTGAAAGTATTTATTTTATTACCTTCTCAAGGATTTATACAAAATACAATACTTTCCTTTACACCTCTTGAACAGCCTTCACTTGAAGTAGGTGCACCAACTTGAGGTAGCCTTCTTGAAGTAACTTCAAGCTCCCCCTTGAAGTAGCCTTCCTCTCTAGAAGTAACCTTCTGTTGCACCAGCCTTCTGAAGTAGCTCAAGGTCACCTTCTTCACCAAGAAGATCTCCGCCCTCTCCAATACACAGCCTCCAACCTAGGAGTAGCAAGGAGAGTACAAACAATAATAGAGAACAAGATAGGAAAAAGGAAATTACAACTTATCCTTTGTAGCCCAAGGCTTGATTTGCCTAGATCAAGCGTATAGATCTCTTAACCAAGTGTATGGACTTGTGATTGCAGTGGGTAGGACATACTAGCCTATAGGACATGAATTTTGAGATAAGGAAGGAAGTGTACAATTGTCACAATGCTCAAATTGCTTACAAACAGATTGCTCAAAGTATGCTCAAGGATTTCTCAAGTGTAACAAGTGAGTTTGAGTGTCCTATGGCTTGTCCTATTTATAGGAATGGTCTAAGGATGCTTAAGGACGTTCTAGACAACTTCTAGGGGTTTCTAAGTTCTTAACTAGCCGTTAGGTACAAGTTTGTTGCTTTAGCAACGACTAATTAATTTACTCTGCAGTTGCTGTCAGAGTTCATCTCGGTCGAGGAATGGTCGACCGAGATACCTACTCGGTCGAAGTTTTGTCGATCGAAAGGCTCTCTGGATCAAGTGATTTGCAACGTCTAACTCCAACTGCCAACTACCTTGTCAGTTGTGTCTAACGGCTACTTTGGATCTTTCTCGGTCGAGAAGATTGTCGACCGAGAGTGTCTCGGTCGAGGAGTTGGTCGACCGAGATTGATCACGTTTCAATGTTTCAATTTAGGCACTAATTATATGTATGAGTGTGCAGATGTGATCCTATTTGAAGGGGATGACTTATCTAAATGTGGTGTTTAGCTAGGGAAGATCTAACGCTTGATTTACATGCAATCTAAGTACTTGTACATTATATATTTGTACAAGCTTTTACAAGGCTATTACATTGCATGAAAATATAAATATGGAAGCATATGGATTTCCCTAGTACTTTGTCATCCGCCTTGTTCCTGCACACTCAAGTAGCTCTTTAGATCAATAAGAATGAAATGTTTGTCAGAATCAAAACAAAGGGATTTATAGATGTCCATTTAGCCAACAGGGAGATGGGCCCGAGACCACACTCCAGCCCTGTGTCGCGGAGGATGATGGGCTGGTAAACCGAGCCCTGGGAGGGGCTGAGGCAAGACGCCCCATGCGAAGAGTGCGGCGGCACTGATAAGAGAGAAGGGAGAGAGAGAGGAGTTCGGTGGTGCTCAATACCATGAAAGGGCACAGAAAAGGGTGTATTTACAAGGTGGGGTGGTGGCGTATCTTGGGGGTTATTTTATCGTGCTAGGGTAGGGTTGTAGGGCTAGTTTTAGGGTTTATTTAGGCCAAGCTTGGCCATGGCAGAAGCCACCACAAGGGGTATAGAAAGTTCACGAAAACCCCTTGGTTCAGTGCGAAAAACATGTGTATACACTATGGATTTCAAAAATGGACTCAATAGCGTTCGAATCGTGCAAAAAGGTCAAGAATCGGGTGACAACCGGTGGCTCGGGCTCACCTACCTAGCGACCACTGTTGCAGGCCGATCTGAGGTAGAGGATGACCCCGCAGCCATCAGATCAAGATCCGAGGGTGCGTGGGCCAGTACCTATCCCGGGTCAGCGTCCACACGACCCATTTAGGGCAGAAAAATCGGCCCAACAAGGAAGAAAAGAAGGAAAGAAAGGGATAAAAAGGGTAGATCTTAGGAAAATCATAACAAATCATAGGAAGGTCCAAATGGTATCAAATTTATACCATAGCTTCATAATAGGGTGTATAACAATTGTGCAAAATTATACATCAAAAAGATCATGTTTGATTAAGATTTTAATCAAAAGATTCAAGGGTATAACAACACTAGGAGTTTCATGTATATATCAGTATCATATTGACTCAAAATGTGGAATCTTTGACTTTGGTGGACATTATAGAGTTATGAAGTCCAAGGCGACACAAAAAGTGAGTACTTAAAGTAACAAGAGTAATTATGCACAAATTGGAGAAAAAATCCACTTTATCACAATAATCCCAACGAATAATATATAGGAGAATCCATATGATGAGGGAAATGGACCCATGTAGTCCACTCCCCATACATCGAAGAGTTCAATCTCCTACCACAGAGTTAGTGACATTTTGTTCTATTTGGATATCCCTCCAGAGAGCTGACATTTATCACATGATTGTACAAATTCATGTGCATCCTTTTCTATTGTCGGCCAGAAGAAACCTGACTGTCAGACTTTAAGAGTAGTCTTCTTTGAACTCATGTGCCCACCAGTGGGGCCATAATGACAGTATTCCAAGACTGGGATGATTTATTCTTTAGGAAGGCAACAACAGAATAATCCATCTGTGCATAGGTTGAAGAGGTATGGTTCATCCCAGAAGTATTGTTTGACGTCATATAAAAATGTCTTCTTGTCATGATAGGAAACATAAGGATGGACAATTCCCATAGCCAGATAGTTTACTATGTCGGCGTACCGAGGGAATCTAGTGGTGACCTTCGTGAGTTGGACATCAGGTAGAGAGTCACGGATAGGTATATTATCTTCATCTTGAGCCTCAATGCAACTCAAGTGATCGACGACAACATTTTCCACCCCCACTTTTATCCTTTATTTCCAGGTCAAACTCTTGAAGCATCAACACCCAATGAATAAGTCTAGGTTTGGCGTCTTGTTTCTGGATCAAATATTTTATTGTTGAATGATTTGTGTAAACTGTAACCTTTGATCCGATCAAGTAAGAATGTAATTTCTCAAAAGCATAAATGACTGCCAAGAACTCTTTTTCTGTAGTTGTATAGTTCTTTTGGGCCTCATCAAGCGTTTTTGATGCGTAATATATCACATAAGGTTTCTTATCTATCCTCTACCCTAGTACTGCTCTTATAGTGTAGTCACTGGCGTCACACATTATCTCAAAGGATTGTGGCCAATCAAGAGCTCTTAGTATAGGCAGAGAGACTTAGGCATTTTTTAGAGTCGTGAAGCTATGTAAACATTCTTGATCAAAATTGAAGTCCACATCTTTAGTTAACAGGTGAGTCATGGGCTTTGTTATTTTTGAAAAATCTTGAATGAATCTTTGGTAAAATCCGACATGGCCCAAGAAAGCTCATACTCCTCTGATGTCTTTTGGTGGTGATGACGCAAGTGAACGCGTCGAAGTAATACAGGCCTTTGTGAGGTCCGAGTCAAACTCAGGGATACGTGAATTATTGGAGACTTCTACTAACTAATCGCAATCAGCTAGACCGAATAATAAAGTAGGGTTTTGTTGTCGAAATTAAAAGAAAATAAAATGAAACAAAGAAAACAATCGATTAAAGGTTAATTTAATCAATTCACAAAGGTATCTTTAGGATGGCGGTTTCACCGCGGGTCAACATTGTATTATGTTTTATATAATTCCTCACACATCTCTCTCTACCCGGGTAGTGGCCTGAAAATAGACTTACCCACTGTCGTGGTGTAATTCACTACTTAGGTTTAGGTTGATTCCACCGTCGTAGTAATCATTCCCCTAAACTAAGCGCATTAAGAACGATCTCTCAGTTTCCACCATTAATTTTACAACTCCTTTGTCAAGGGTTTTATCGATTAATGTAGGTTTCGTCTCTTTTCAACCGTTAATCCTTCTGTTGAAGTGATTAAGGGCATTAAGTTATTATTATGGTGATCAAGCATAACTATATATATATGGAGAAAATGAAGCTATACCACGGATTTAAGAGAGAAAATATGAATTATCAATATAAAATTGTCATACAATGCATTCCCGGGCTACTCCCGGTCCTAAAGATGGAAGGTTTTAGCCTCTCATGTTCATCTCACACGAATACATGGTAGAAACAGGGGAATTCATAAGAAAAACATGAAACAAGTGGGAAAACCCCTAAACAGAGAAGAACCGGTAGATCCTTGGCGTAGAATACAAGCTTCCCCGCCTATCGGTGGTGGAATTCATCTTCGGCAGCGTCCGAATCACCCGGGATGAGCCTCTGGCCTCCGTTCTCCTTTCTCCTTTCTCTCCTTCCTCAACACTCGTGTAATGCAAAATGAGATGATGATCTCGTGTCGGCGGCCGTCATTAGGTATAAGTCCCTAATTAGGTCGTCAAATAACTCCAGCCGTCCGATCGATATCAAAATAGATCCAATGCATATCTGCCGGTGTCGATACCATCGACGCGGGTCGATGGTATCGACCCAGCGTATTAGCGGCAGCTTTATTTTCTTTCCGTCTGAGCACCTGTGGTCATCTCGATGCCATCGACTTGGATGTCGATGGTATCGACTCTCTTTAGCGTCGGTTGTTGTCGTTTAGCGACGCTGTAGCCTCAAAGTGTCGATAGCATCGACTTGGGTCGATGGTATCGACATATTCCTCGCCAGAAACCTGAAGGGATCTCGATGCCATCGACTTGTGTGTCGATGGTATCGATTTTGTGCTGCTCCTCTCATCTAGAAACCTGTGGCTTGGTCGATGGTATCGACTTCCGTTGATGGTATCGACGGAAGCAGATACTTGTTTTTCCTGAAATTCCAAAACAAGACCAAATAAATCCACACAAATTATGATAATATGATAAATAATGCTCAAAATAGTAAAACAAAGGGGATTTGACATAGAATGATGGCAAAGACAGAAATGAGTGAATTATGCAATATTATCCATAAAAATGACTAATTAGAGCATAAAACACATGTGAAAAAGGTCTATAAATGCGACTCAAAATCATCGCATCAAACTCCCCTAAGCTTAAACATTGCTCGCCCTCGAGCAACTAGTCCTTAGAATAGAATTGCAGATGTCAACTAAAAATCAAAACACCACCCCAACATCCCATGTGACTCCCACTGAACATTCTCAAACCGGCCTTTTCTAACCACAGAACAGTAATTACCCTAAAGGCGACAATAATCATCAATAAGAGAAATTATCCTTAAAACCGATGAACACTATCACATAAGGCAGTTAACATAATAAAATTCGTCGATTCAGCATTGGTGCATCTTGTGATTGCCTACACTACGTTGCTCGCCCTAACTACCATCTACATGGAAGCAGTTCTCCTGATAAGCATTAGTGAGGAGAAATTCACGGTGGCCTACCAATTCGAGCAACGGGTGGATGGAATGGGTGGTTCATGGAATAGCTTGGAAGTATTGCACAGTTTCAATATGCATAAAACAAAATGTCCTAAATGATGCAAATGCACATTAGAAATTCCCTAATGCCTAAAATTGGGTGAAATGATGTATGCACTAACCTTCCACCCCATTATGAGATGGAAATCTAATTAAGCCACATCATGTACTCAATTTTCCTGTAATGCGAGTGATATCATGTTCCTTTCTCCCTCTTATTCCATTTCCTTCTAAATTCTCTTTTTTTTTCTTCAGATTTTCAGAATTTTTTCTTTCTTTTAGCCCACATATTCATAATTGCTTAGAGATACATGTATTGGGCTATTTTCTTCATGATTGGAAATCTTTGCACTATTTCGAGAGTATGGAACAGTTTAGATCATTTTTTGAGGAAAAAACTAAAAAAATGATATACATGGTGTACTTATGCATGATAATCATGAAAGTCATGAGTGCAACTACATGGCATGCACCTAAAGGTAATGTGCATGAATCACTATATATATTTTTTTCTTTTTATGCAAAAGTATGAAAAAAAATCAATGCAAGTCTTATCTAAATGCTATGCACGCAAGAAGGAATTAAAACTGCACTTTACTTCCAATTCTTAGGTGGATTATGGAAAATTGAAGTGGAATGATCACAAGATTAGATGACTGAACCTTAGAAAAATATTATGTGTCCCTCCTTACTGACATGTGTAGTGGTTTAGAGGGTTCTCTCTCTTACATCCAATTAAGGTCTCATTACCATTTGATTAGGTTAGGCTCAAACAACCGTTACTATCCACTTTTCATGAGTCAATGGGAGTATAGGTGTGACATATTGTTTTAAAGTTGACATAATCAATCATTTTCATAGGATCAGTTCCCCAAGGTCAACCAAGTCAAGCTATCCAAAAGACACAAAAATTTTAAAATTCCCTTAAATTTCCCATGAAAACACAGCGAGATGACAACTTTTACGACATCCACAGTTACACTAGATAGATGTGGATCCTAAACAAAAACTAAAAATGCAAGAAACAAATAACACTGCTAAAAACTAAAAACAATAACGGAAAAGATAGAGATGTTCCAGCTACCCCCCTAAGCATGAATTCGACTATGGCCTCATAGTCAAAAACAAACTTAAGAGTGGAACAGAGATACCCTGATCAATCTTGTGGAGGCGGAGGTGGGTATTGCGGGGCCGTAGGATCCCAAGAAGGATACTCCCCCTAGAAGCTCGGATCGTAATGGGTCCTCGGCGGAGGCTGTGGATAGCCTCCATAGTAGCTCTGACTCCAATAATGGTCGTAAAAGGGTTCCTGTTGCATCTCCATCCTTTGCAACCGATTGTGTATCTGCTGTTGGTTGTCGAGGAGGAGACGTTCATTCTCGAACATCACCCTTTGGTTGTCAAGTAACCGGTTCGTAGTATCCTGAATACCAGTATACATCTCTAGATGCTGCTGCTGTGTCTGATGGATGTCCTGCAGCATCGTGTACATTCCCTGCATGGAGTAGGCATCCTCGCCTGGCTGCGAGGGCTGTGGTGATGGCGGCGGGGGCTGTGATGATGAAGACGCACCCGGATGCATCCTAGGACGCTTCCGTGGTGCTACTCGTGCGCGAAGAGGTGTGAAAGCCTCCTCTTCCTCGTCAACCTCGCCTTCTTGGTTGTCATTACCGCCTTCTTCTTCATCGGACTCGACGGCTATGATCGGCCACCGAAAGTGCTGGGCTCCCTCGATGTGGAAGACGGCGTCCGGCAGTGTGCACTCCTGATAAGCATGGTTGACGTAGCAGTGTGCGTACGCCAACCCATCCCGGAGAAGGATAAGGTTTGAACGGTGCAGATGTTGCACGTTCACCTTACTCCGCGTGGAACTCGGAGTCATGGACTGTAAATTCAGCCCCAAGTACATTGCCAATTTGGTGATGAGCCCACCAAAATGGATCGGAGCCTTCCTTGTACTCCTCTTCACTGCCAGGACGCGCTGCAGAAAGAACGCACCCCAGTTGCATTCTTGTCGCTTCAGGAGCATGTAGAGGAAGAAAAGATCGCTCTCCTGAAACTTGCTCAATGCTAAATCGCTCCGAGCAAAGAATGTAAGGCTCAACATCCAGTGTAGGACCCGGACGAAGGGATGCTCGAAGTCCGCTACCGCAGCATTGTGGTAGCTCACTGTCTTTCCCGCCGGCACTGTGACTATCTCGGCGAAGATCTTGTCGTAGTCAGTGCGGGAATCTGGGCGCCGATGATCATGCTGGGAGTGGTTCCAGTTAAAGATGTTGTTGAACTGCTTAAGGGTGATGTTGTAGTTGATGTTGAACAGCCGGAAGGACACCCTGCCCTTGATCCACTCACGATCCGATGCAACCACGTCGTTGGGAATGACGCAGACGTCGAGGGACGCCATAAACTCCGCCACCAATTCCTTGTAGGTGGGCCATTCACCGAAGAACGGCTGCCCATCCGCATGGTACTCCAGCTCGCCGGCTAGTCGATTGGTGTGACGTGCTTGTCCTGCCAGCACATAGGCCAAGTTGGCCTCGAATCCAAGCTCCAAGATCATACCCCGGTCCACATACCGGGTCGGCTCGATCTTCCGCTTCATGATCTCCTCATAGACCTTCTTCACCTCCGCGGAAGGGTGAATCAAGCGCGGGCGTGAGACTAAAGCAGTAGGGGGTGGAACAAACTCCACGATCTCCATGGGATTCACGCTCGAGGACGATGATCCGGCGGCGTGCACCATTGTTGCTAGAAAGATGGGATTAGAAGAAAAGAGCTCGGGGAAGATGGAGAAGTGATTCTCCGCTCGGTGAAGATCCTTGCTCGATGTTGCTGCTCTTCAGTTGCTCGAGGGCTCGTAGAAGTGCTCGGTGCAAAGGAGGAATTTTGCTCTGAAGGTGTGACGTCAAATGACGTTGCAATTCTCCTTATATAGCCTTGGACGGCGCTACTGTCGACCCGTCGATACCATCGACGCGGGTCGATGGTATCGACACATCTCGCTGGTATCCGCCTCCCTCGCGAGTATCGACGGCTGACGTTTGCTGGATCGGGAAACCCGGATTGCTGACGTGTCGATACCATCGACGGACGTCGATGGTATCGACGCAGCACCCGGATCGCTGACGCAGACTCGCGATCGTCGTCGATGTCTTTACGCGGATCGGTGACATGGATGTCGATACCATCGACGAGTGTCGATGGTATCGACTTGCTTTTATTGCGACCTGCCTGTAGGTATGTCGATACCATCGACGGGGCCGTCGATAGTATCGACTCAATGCGATTTTTGCAGCTGTCAACCTGAACCCATGTCGATACCATCGACGAGTGTGTCAATGGTATCGACCCTGCCTGTGCCTGCACATTGAACAAACGGATCAAGGTATCTTCTTTACACTCAAATTTAAACGAAATAAAAGCAATCTACGACTATGATTAAACTATCCTAATGTACCAATGGTTGGGTTGCCTCCCAACAAGCACCCTTCTTTAACGTCTTAGGCTAGACGGTGTGACGATCATCATCTTTTCACCTTGGGAATTGCGCTTAGAGGATTATGTGGTAATTTGAATTCAACTCGATCTCCTCCAATTCCCAATGACAAAGTACCTCTCCCTAAAGCAGTCACGACGTCCGCTGTTGCTTGAAACGGCCTTCCTAGAAGAATTTCACAGCTTTGGAGCGGTGGCATATCAATGACAACAAAGTCCGCCGGAAATATGAATCTATCCACTTTGACAAGAACATTTTCACATACTCCATAAGGTCTCACGGTAGACCCATCCGCCAATTCAATTGTTGCGGCCAACTTCTTTATCTCTTTTAACCCTAGCTTTTGAAACGTCGCTAGAGGCATGAGATTTATGCTAGCGCCAGAATCACATTGCACTTTAGGAAAATATCGACCACCTATTGAGCACGGAATGTAAAAACCTCCTGGGTCTTTTCTCTTCTTTGGCGAACTCCCGTGTATCATAGAGCTCACCGTCTCATTCATCGGACAAATACCATCGTCTTTTATCCGCCTCTTCTTATTAATGATTTCCTTAATGAAGCTCCCATAGGCGGGTACTTTCTCGATCATCTCCACTAATGGAATATTGATGTGGAGTTTTTGGAATATCTCCAGGAATTTCTTAAAATGACGATGCTCTTTCTTTGACTTAGGATTGACCAAATTTGAAACATCTGCTGCATCAACACGCCTGTGAGGTGGCACATATGAGCTTTTCGGGGGTATCTCCCCTAAGCTTGCTTCAATCACTCCCTCCGACGTGTGCTTTGGCGAAACATCCTCAATAGTAACAGCTTGTTGTGGTTTCTCTCTCACATTCGTTGTCTCCGCACGTGCACAAACCTGCAATTCTTCTTTTTGTCTACATGGCGATACAATATTCACGACTCTTTGTGATTTCCTGAAGAAAGGGTTTCCGCCCGGCAATCCGTAGTAAGTGCGTGGATATGGTATTGCCGGTGTCGAATGCGTATTAAAAGTCATTTTTCTTTCTTCCTTAGCTTCTTGCACCTGAGATTCCTCATCATTACTCACCACAGACATATACTTGACCTGATGGTGTGCTTGGGCCACATTTGCATTCTCAGCTGGTTTCTGTTGATTGGTGTGCTTGATGGCCGCCACTTCACTCGAAATCTGTGCCACGGTGGTCTCTAATGCCCGCATTTGTGCTCCATGACTTTGCAGCGTCTGCCCAAATTTGGTTAGAATGTCACCTTGGGATTGCAATTGCTTACCAAACATGGACATGATCTCTTGGTTTTGCTGTACCATTTGACCTAGTAATTCAGTGTTCTTATCCTCGACTCTTGGCTGTGGCTTGGCATCCGGATCCTGCAGAAAATTATTCGGATCCTTCCATGAGAACTTTTTATCCTTCCTCCATGCATAGTCATTGTTTCTATAACCCTGTTGTTGCATGAATTTCACTTGGGCTTCCTCATCCTCAGATGCATCTTCCTTAGCTAGCAGCTTCTTGGCTAGATGATCTAACTTATCATTCAACTCCCTAACTATTCTAGATTCGCCAGCAGCCTTGACCTGTTCCACGGCACCTCTGTCACCCCATGACTGTTTCCTAGCCATGTTCTTTAATATTTCCCAACATCTGGTATCTGTATTATTCAGAAAAAATCCTGAACCGGCTGAGTCCAAATTACTCCTATCATGCTCGGAGAGAGCAAAATAGAAGATCTTCACCTGTGTCTCCTTGTCCAACCCATGATGCGGACATCTCCTCAACATGACCTGAAATCGCTCCCAGGTCTCAGAATATGTTTCACCCGCCTGTTGGGTGAAATTGTGAATCTTCCTAATCATGTCGTTGGTCTTCTCGGGAGGGAAAAACCTCTCGAAGAAAACCTCCACCATATGATCCCATGATTAAAAAAACTCATCGTCAAGGTTATGTAGCCACTCTCTCGCAACTCATGCCAGGGAGCTTGGGAACAACTTGAGGTACAGAACATCCTGTGGGAACCTATCTATCTTCACCATCTCACAGTTCTCCACGAACTGGCTGATGTGTGCAACTGGGTCCTCATTCTTCAGCCCGTGAAATGCATTTGATTTTACCAAGTTGATCAATGCTGGATTGATCTTATATGTTGGTATGTTGACCGCCTGCTTCTTTATAGGTCCCTTTGAAGCTGATGAAGAAGAGGCTTTGATCTTCTCCCATATGGTCTGTGGCTCAGCCATTTCTTCTGCTTGCTCTTGCTCAGATTCATAATCTATGTCGCTTTGGTGATCTTGCTCGTAGTAATCCTCGTCCTCTGGTCCCGAAGGTGGAACCTCGGGTGTGCGATTGTCGTAGTCCGTACTATGTGTCTGCACCATACACAGTACCTGAAATAAGAAAATTCAAGTTCATTACTATGCTTAGACGAGTATAAACAATTATAGCCCAATGTAAAAATATTTGAAATTGAATGAAAAATAAAAAAAATTGTGGCCTAGAGTGGCCGCGCGTAGCACTCGAAGTGCCAACAATTCGCCGTATCCCCAGCAACGGCGCCAAAAACTTGACGTGTATTTTACTACGCGCTCAAACGCAAGTATACACGTCTGGTAATATAGGCCTTTGTGAGGCCCGAGTCGAACTCAGGGATACGTGAATTATTGGAGACTTCTACTAACTAATCGCAATCAACTAGACCGAATAATAAAGTAGGGTTTTGTTGTCGAAATTAAAAGAAAATAAAATGAAACAAAGAAAACAATCGATTAAAGGTTAATTTAATCAATTCACAAAGGTATCTTTAGGATGGCGGTTTCACCGCGGGTCAACATTGTATTATGTTTTATATAATTCCTCACACTTCTCTCTCTATCCGGGTAGTGGCCTGAAAACAGAATTACCCACTGTCGTGGTGTAATTCACTACTTAGGTTTAGGTGGATTCCACCGTCGTAGTAATCATTCCCCTAAACTAAGCGCATTAAGAACGATCTCTCAGTTTCCACCATTAATTTTACAACTCCTTTGTCAAGGGTTTTATCGATTAATGTAGGTTTCATCTCTTTTCAACCGTTAATCCTTCTGTCGAAGTGATTAAGGGAATTAAGTTATTATTATGGTGATCAAGCATAACAATATATATGGAGAAAATGAAGCTATACCGCGGATTTAAGAGAGAAAATATGAATTATCAATATAAAATTGTCATACAATGCATTCCCGGGCTACTCCCGGTCCTAAAGATGGAAGGTTTTAGCCTCTCATGTTCATCTCACACGAATACATGGTAGAAATAGGGGAATTCATAAGAAAAACGTGAAACAAGTGGGAAAACCCCTGAACGGAGAAGAACCGGTAGATCCTTGGCGTAGAATACAAGCTTCCCCGCCTATCGGTGGTGGAATTCGTCTTCGGCAGCGTCCGAATCACCCGGGATGAGCCTCTGGCCTCCGTTCTCCTTTCTCTCCTTCCTCCGCACTCGTGCAATGCAAAATGAGATGATGATCTCGTGTCGGCGGCCGTCATTAGGTATAAGTCCCTAATTAGGTCGTCAAATAACTCCAGTCGTCCGATCGAGATCAAAACAGATCCAACGCATATCTGTCGGCGTCGATACCATCGACGCGGGTCGATGGTATCGACCCAGTGTATTAGCAGAAGCTTTATTTTCTTTCCGTCTGAGCGCCTGTGGTCATCTCGACCATCGACTTGGATGTCGATGGTATCGACTCTCTTTAGCGTCGGTTGTTGTCATTTAGCGACGTTGTAGCCTCAAAGTGTCGATAGCATCGACTTGGGTCGATGGTATCGACAGATTCCTCGCCAGAAACCTGAAGGGATCTCGATGCCATCGACTTGTGTGTCGATGGTATCGATTCTGTGCTGCTCCTCTCGGATGGCAACCTGTGGCTTGGTCGATGGTATCGACTTCCGTCGATGGTATCGGCGGAAGCAGATACTTGTTTTTCCTGAAATTCCAAAACAAGACCAAATAAATCCACACAAATTATGATAATATGATAAATAATGCTCAAAATAGTAAAACAAAGGGGATTTGACATAGAATGATGGCAAAGACCGAAATGAGTGAATTATGCAATATTATCCATAAAAATGACTAATTAGAGCATAAAACACATGTGAAAAAGGTCTATAAATGCGACTCAAAATCATCGCATCAGGTGACAACTTTGAAATGACATCTATTTTTGCTTTGTCTACTTCAATCCCTCATTCACCACCCGATGCCCTAGGACAACACCTTTTGTCACCATAAAGTGACATTTTTCCCAATTAAGGATCAGATTTGTTTCCTTGCATCTTTGTAGCACTTTACTGAGATTAAGCACATAGTTATCGAAGGAATCTCCATAGACTAAGAAGTCATCCATGAATACCTCCATGATAGATTCAGTTAAACCTGCAAATATGGCAGACATACATCTCTGGAATGTTGCGGGTGCATTACATAGACCAAAGGGCATCCTCCTAAAGGAATAAGTTCTGAAAGGGTAGGTAAAAGTTGTCTTTTCTTGATCTTCAAGGTGTATCGGAATTTGATAAAATCGTGAGTATCCATTAAGATAGCAAAAGAATTTCTGGTGAGCTAGATGTTCTAGGACTTCATCAAGAAAAGGTAAAGGGAAGTGGTCTTTCCTTGTTTCCTTGTTTAATTTTCTATAGTCGATGCACATCCTCCATCCGATAACAGTCTGAGTGGGTTCCAGTACATTTTTATCATTAAAAATAATAGTGGTCCCCCCTTTCTAGGAACTACTTGGACCGGACTTACCCATTGGGAGTCAGAAATTGAATAGATAATACCATCTTTTAGAAGTTTTAGAACCTAGAGGCGAACTACCTCTTTAAGATTTGGGTTTAGCTTCCTCTGGTGCTCCCGTGATGGTTTAAACTCTTCCATCATAGGTAATCTGTGCATGCACAAAACTGAATTTACCCCGGTTAGATCGGTCATCTTATATCCAATGGCTTTCATGTGGTTTCATAATTTAACAAGGAGTCTTTCTTCCTGGTCATCTATCAAAGTGGAACTGATAATGACTGGACATAGTTTTTCTATGTCTAGAAAGATGTGTTTGAGTCCATCTGGTAGGACTTTCCTTTCAGGTGCCTTGGGCACTTCAATAGTCTCTAGAGTGGTGATAGATTTCAACATCTCAAAGGTAGCTTCCAAGTCTTTTTTGGCTTGTTCTAGATATTTCAGACATTGTTGAACTAGTTCGTCGGTCAAAGATTCAGTGTATGGGTTCATCAGGGTGTTCTCCAGATCATCAGATGGTTCAGGAGTTTCTTGCTTTAGCTGGGAAATTTTATCAATTGCCTGAAGAAGAACGAATTTTTCATGGATCCTGGGACTTTTTAGGCTGTCACAGACTCTGAATTAAACAGTTTCCTTTCCCTAGCCATAAGGTAATTGTGCATGCTTCGACATCAATTAGCATTTTAGCTATCGCAAGGAAAGGTCTGCCGATTATTATTGGATATCTCATATTCAAAAACTTGACGTGTATTTTACTACGCGCTAAAAACGCAAGTGTACGCGTCGAGTAATATAGGCCTTATGAGGCCCGAGTCGAACTCAGGGATACGTGAATTATTAGAGACTTCTACTAACTAATCGCAATCAGCTAGACCGATTAACAAAGTAGGGTTTTGTTGTTCAAATTAAAAGAAAATAAAAATCAAACAAAGAAAACAATCGATTAAAGGTTAATTTAATCAATTTAAAGGGATATCTTTAGGATGGCAGTTTCACCGCGGGTCAACATTGTATTAAGTTTCATATAATTACTCACACTTCTCTCTCGATCCGGGTAGTGGCCTGAAAACAGAATTACCCACTATCGTGGTGTAATTCACTACTTAGATTTAGGTTGATTCCACCGTCGTAGTAATCATTCCCCTAAACTAAGTGCATTATAAACGGTCTCTCAGTTCCCACCATTAATTTTACAACTCCTTTGTCAAGGGTTTTATTGATTAATGTAGAATTCGTCTCTTTTCAACCGTTAATCCTTCTGTCGAAGTGATTAAGGGCATTAAGTTATTATTATGGTGATCAAGCATAACAATAGAAATGGAGAAAACGAATCTATACCACGGATTTGAGAGAAAAATATGAATTATTGATATAAAAATGTCATACAATGCATTCCCGGGCTACTCCCGGTCCTAAAGATTGAGGGTTTTAGCCTCTCATGTTCATCTCACACGAATACATGGTATAAATTGGGGAATTCATAAGAAAAACGGGAAATAAATGGGAAAACCCCTGAATGGAGAAGAACTGGTGGATCCTTGGCGTAAAACACGAGCTTCCCCGCCTGTCGGTGGTGGAAATCGTCTTCGGCAGCGTCCGAATCACCCGGGATGAGCATCTCGGCCTCCGTTCTCCTTTCTCTCCTCCTCGGCACTCGTGCAATCCAAAATGAGATGATGATCCCATCTGGGCGGCCGTCATTAGGTATAAGTCCCTAATTAGGTCGTCAAATAACAATAGCCGTCCGATCGAGATCAAAAAAGATCCAACGTATATCTGCCGGCGTCGATACCATCGACGCGGGTCGATGGTATCGACCCAGCGGATTAGCGGCAGCTTTCCTTTCTTTTATTCTGAGCGCCTGTGGTGATCTCGATACCATCGACTTGGGTGTCGATGGTATCGACTCCTTTAGCGTCGGTTGTTGTCGTTTAGCGACGCTGTAGCTCTCCTTGTGTCGATGGTATCGACACTGTATTGCTCTTCTCGGCTGACAACCTGTGACTTGGTCGATGGTATCGACTTCCGTCGATGGTATCGACGGAAGCAGATACTTGTTTTTCCTAAAATTTCACAACAAGACCAAGTAAATCCACACAATTTATAATAAGATGATAAATAATGCTCAAAATAGTAAAACAAAGGGGATTTGATATAAAATGATGGCAAAGACCAAATAAAGTGAATTATGCAATAATATCCATGAAAATGAGTAATTAAGGCACAAAACACATATGAAAAAGGTCTCTAAATGCAACTCAAAATCATCGCATCAAACTCCCCTAAGCTTAAACATTGCTCGCCCTCGAGAAACTAATCCTTAGAATAGAATTGCAGATGTCAACTAACAATCAATACATCACCCCACATTCCACATGACTCCCACTGAACGTTCTCAAACCGGCCTTTCCTAATCACAGAACAGTAATTACCCTACAGGCGACAATAATCATCAATAAGAAAAATTATCCTTCAAACCGATGAACACTATCACATAAGGCAGTTAACATAATAAGGTTCGCCGATTCAGCATTGGTGCATCTTGTGATCGCCTACACTACGTTGCTCGCCCTAACTACCATCTACATGGAAGCAGTTCTCCTTTTAAACATGAGTGAGGAGAAAATCACGGTGGCCTACCAATCTGAGCAACGGGTGGATGGAATGGGTGGTTCATGAAAGAATTTGGAAGTATTACACAGTTCCAAAATGCATACAACAAAATGCCCTAATTGATGCCAATGCACATTGAAAATGCCCTAATGCTTAAAATTGGGTGGAATGATGCATGCACTAACCTTCCACCTCAAAAAGAGATAGAAATCTAATTAAGCCACATCATGTACTCAGTTTCCTTGTTATGCAAGTGATATCATGTTCCTTTCTCCCTCTTATTCCATTTCCTTCTAAATTCTCCTTTTTTTCATTTTTTTTTTCAGATTTTCAGAATTTTTTTTTTTAGCCCACATATCCATAATTGCTTAGAGATACATGTGTTAGGCTATTTTCTTCATGATTGGAAATCTTTGTACTATTTCGAGGGTATGGGACAATTTAGATCACTTTTCAAGACAAACTGAGGTACATGGTGTACTTATGCATGAAAATCATGAAAGTTATGAGTGCAACTATATGACATGCACCTAAAGGTAATGTGCATGAATCACTATACATTTTTTCATTTTATGCAAAAATATGAAAATAACAATGCAAATCCTATCTACATGCTATGCACGCAAGAAGGAATTAAAACTGTACTTTACTTCCAATTCTTTGGTGGATTATGGAAAATTATGAAGTGGAATGATCACAAGATTAAGTTACTGAACCTTAGAAAAATATCATGTGTCCCTCCTTACTGACATGTGTAGTAGTTCAAAGGGTTCTTTCTCGTATATCCAATTAAGGTCTCATTACCATTTGATTAGGTTAGGCTCAAACAACCGTTACTATCCACTTTTCATGAGTCAATGGGGGTGTGGGTGTGACATATTGCTTCAAAGTTGACATAATCAATCATTTTCATAGGACAAGTTTCCCAAGGACAACCAAGTTAAGCTATCCAAAAGAGACAAAAATTTTGAAATTCCCTTAACTTTCCCATGAAAAATCGAGATGACAATTTTTAAGACATCCACGATTACACTAGATAGATGTGGATCCTAAACAAACTAAAATTGCAAGAACAAACAACAAAGCAAAAACTAAAAACAACTAAAGAAAAGATAAAAGATAGAGCTATTCCAGCCACCCCCCTAAGCTTGAATTCGACTATGGCCTCATAGTCAAAAACCAACTTAAAGGTGGAACAGTGATACCAGATCAGTCCAATGGTGGTGGAGGTGGGTACTGCCAGGGTCATGGGGTCCGGATTTGCTCTGGATGATGTGACTTCATTTGGCCAATAACCCTGTCTTGAATAACTGACACCGACACTGCTGTGTGCCCATCGATACCATCGACGGAAGTCGATGGTATCGACTCGCTGATTAGGGCAACTGCCTCGCGAGTCCGGCCGTCGCCTTTCATTTGTAAATGTCGATACCATCGACCTGTGTGTCGATGGTATCGACTCTACTGAGTCGATTTCTTCTGAAAATCTCCAGAGATCTCGATAGTATCGACTGGGGTGTCGATACCATCGACCTTTATTGCGCAGCCTGCCTGTAGGTATGTCGATACCATCGACGAGACCGTCGATAGTATCGACTCAGTGCGATTTTTGCAGCTGTCAACCTGAACCCATGTCGATACCATCGACCAGTGTGTCGATGGTATCGACCCTGCCTGTGCCTGCACATTCAACAAACGGATCAAGGTATCATTTTTAAACTAAAATTCAAACGAAATAAAAGCAATCTATGACTAAAATTAAACTATCCTAGTGTACCGATGGTTGGGTTGCCTCCCACCAAGCGCCCTTGTTTAGCGTCTTAGGCTAGACGGTGTGACAATCATCATCTTTTCACCTTGGGGACTGCACTTAGAGGATCATGCGGTAATTTGAATTCAACACGATCTCCTCCAATGCCCAAGGACAAAGTACCTCTCCCTAAGGCAGTCACAACGTCTGCCGTTGCTTGAAACGGTCTTCCTAGGAGAATTTCACAACTTTGGAGTGGTGGCATATCCATGACGACAAAGTCCACAGGAAATATGAATCTATCCACTTTGACGAGGACATCTTCACATACTCCATAGGGTCTCACGGTAGACCCATCTGCCAATTCAATTGTTGCAGCCAACTTCTTTATCTCTTTTAACCCCAACTTTTGAAATGTAGCCAAAGGCATGAGATTTATACTAGCACCGGAATCACATTGCGCTTTAAGGAAATGTTGACCACCTATTGAACACAGAATGTAAAAACCTCCTGGGTCTTTGCTCTTCTTTGGTGAATTCCCGTGAATCATAGAGCTCACCGTCTCATTCATCCAATAAATTTCATCGTCTTTTATCCGCCTCTTCTTATTAATGATTTCCTTGATGAACCTCCCATAGGCGGGTACTTTTTCGATCATCTCCACTAATGGAATATTGATGTGGAGTTCTCGGAATATCTCCAGGAATTTTTTAAAGTGACGATGCTCTTTCTTTGACTTAGAATTTACCGGATCTGAAACATCAGCTGCATCAGCACGCCTGTGAGGTGGCACATAAGGGCTTTTCGGGGGTACCTCCCCTAAGCTTGCTTCAATCATTCCCTCGGACGTAGGCTTTGGCGAGACATCCTCAATAGTAGCAGCTTGTTGTGGTTCCTCTCTCGCCTTAGATGTCTCCACATGTGCACAAACAACTTGCACTTGTTCTTTCTGCCTAGGTGGAGATACCATACTCACAACTCTCTCTGATTTTCTGAAGAAATGGTTTCCGCACGGCAATCTATAGTAAGTGCGTGGATACGGTATCGCCGGTGTTTCATTCACATTGAAAGTCATTTTTCTTTCTTCTACAGCTTCTTGCACCTGAGATTCCTCATTTCTTACCACCGACATGTACTTAACCTGATGATGTGCTTGAGCCACATTTGCATTCTCGGCTGGTTTCTGTTGGTTGGCGTGCTTAATGGCCGCCACTTCACTCGAAATCTGCGCCACAGTGGTCTCTAATGCCCGCATTTGTGCTCCATGGCTTTGCAGCGTCTGCCCAAACTTGGTTAGAATATCACCTTGAGATTGCAATTGTTTTCCAAACATGGCCATCATCTCTTGGTTTTGCTGGACCATTTGAGTTAGTAATTCAGTGTTCTTGTCCTCGACTTTCTGCTGTGGCTTGGCATCCGGATCCTGTAGAAAATTGTTCGGATCCTTCCATGAAAACATTTTATCTTTTCTCCATGCATAGTCATTGTTTCTATAGCCCTGTTGTTGGCTCATGTACTTGACCTGAGCCTCATCCTCGGACTCATTGTCTTCCCTCTGCAGCAACTTCTTTGCGAGAAGATCCATCTTCTCGTTCAGCTCTCTCATTGCCTTTGACTCACTGGCAACTCTTGCTTGCTCAACTGGGCCTCTTTCTCTTTCTCCCCAAGATTGCTTTCGTGCCATATTCTTCAGTATTTCCCAGCATCTTGTATCAGTGTTATTTAAGAAAAATTCGGAGCCAGCCGAGTCCAGGTTGCTTCTATCATGCTCGGAGAGAGCAAAATAGAAGATTTTCACTTGTGTTTCCTTGTCCAGTCCATGGTGTGGACATCTCCTCAACATGACTTGAAATCGCTCCCAAGTCTCAGAATAGGTTTCACCCGCCTGTTGGGTGAAATTGTGGATCTTCTGGATCATATCATTGGTCTTCTCAGGAGGGAAGAACCTCTCGAAGAAAACCTCCACCATGTGATCCCATGATTCAACAAACTCGTCGTCGAGGTTATGAAGCCACTCTCTTGCCACTCCAGCCAAGGAACTCGGGAATAACTTGAGGTAGAGCACATCCTGCGGAAATCGATCTATCTTCACCATATCGCAGTTCTCCACAAACTGGCTGATGTGGGCCACTGGATCTTCATTTTTTAATCCGTGAAATGCGTTTGATTTAACCAGGTTAATCAATGCTGGATTGATCTTGTAGGTTGGAATGTTTAGCCCTTGTTTCTTTATAGGCCCCTTTGATGCCGAGGAAGAAGACGCCTTGATCTTCTCCCATATTGTCTGTGCTTCAGCCATTACTTCTTCTTGTTCTTGCTCAGATTCAGAATTTATATCACTGTGGTGTTCCTCCTCGTAGTAGTCCTCGTCCTCTGGTCCCGCAGATGGAACCTCAGGTGTGTGATTCACGTAGTCTCGACTACGTGTGTGCACCATGCAAAGTACCTGAAAAATGGAAATAGGGGTTCAGTACAATGCTTTGAACGAGTCAACACAATTATAGAGAAATAAAGGAATTTTTGAAATTGTTCTAAAAATAAATTAAAAAAAATGTGGCCTAGAATGGCCGCTCTTAGCACTCAAAGTGCCAATAATTCGCCGTATCCCCGGCAACGGCGCCAAAAACTTGACGTGTATTTTACTACGCGCTAAAAACGCAAGTGTACGCGTCGAGTAATATAGGCCTTGTGAGGCCCGAGTCAAACTCAGGGATACGTGAATTATTGGAGACTTCTACTAACTAATCGCAATCAGCTAGACCGATTAACAAAGTAGGGTTTTGTTGTTCAAATTAAAAGAAAATAAAAATCAAACAAAGAAAACAATCGATTAAAGGTTAATTTAATCAATTTAAAGGGATATCTTTAGGATGGCGGTTTCACCGCGGGTCAACATTGTATTAAGTTTCATATAATTACTCACACTTCTCTCTCGATCCGGGTAGTGGCCTGAAAACAGAATTACCCACTGTCGTGGTATAATTCACTACTTAGATTTAGGTTGATTCCACCGTCGTAGTAATCATTCCCCTAAACTAAGTGCATTATAAATGGTCTCTCAGTTCCCACCATTAATTTTACAACTCCTTTGTCAAGGGTTTTATTGATTAATGTAGAATTCGTCTCTTTTCAACTGTTAATCCTTCTGTCGAAGTGATTAAGGGCATTAAGTTATTATTATGGTGATCAAGCATAACAATAGAAATGGAGAAAACGAATCTATACCACGGATTTGAGAGAAAAATATGAATTATTGATATAAAAATGTCATACAATGCATTCCCGGGCTACTCCCAGTCCTAAAGATTGAGGGTTTTAGCCTCTCATGTTAATCTCACACGAATACATGGTAGAAATTGGGGAATTCATAAGAAAAACGGGAAATAAATGGGAAAACCCCTGAACGGAGAAGAACCGGTGGATCCTTGGCGTAAAACACGAGCTTCCCCGCCTGTCGGTGGTGGAAATCGTCTTCGGCAGCGTCCGAATCACCCGGGATGAGCTTCTCGGCCTCCGTTCTCCTTTCTCTCCTCCTTGGAACTCGTGCAATCCAAAATGAGATGATGATCCCGTCTGGGCGGCCGTCATTAGGTATAAGTCCCTAATTAGGTCGTCAAATAACAACAGCCGTCCGATTGAGATCAAAACAGATCCAATGTATATCTGCCGGCGTCGATACCATCAACGCGGGTCGATGGTATCGACCCAGCGGATTAGCGGCAGCTTTCCTTTCTTTTATTCTGAGCGCCTGTGGTGATCTCGATACCATCGACTCCTTTAGCGTCGGTTGTTGTCGTTTAGCGACGCTGTAGCTCTCCTTGTGTCGATGGCATCGACTTGGGTCGATGGTATCAACACTGTATTGCTCTTCTCGGCTGATAACCTGTGACTTGGTCGATGTTATCGACTTCCGTCGATGGTATCGACGGAAGCAGATACTTGTTTTTCCTGAAATTTCACAACAAGACCAAGTAAATCCACACAATTTATAATAAGATGATAAATAATGCTCAAAATAGTAAAACAAAGGGGATTTGATATAAAATGATGGCAAAGACCAAATATAGTGAATTATGCAATAATATCCATGAAAATGAGTAATTAAGGCACAAAACACATATGAAAAAGGTCTCTAAATGCAACTCAAAATCATCGCATCAAACTCCCCTAAGCTTAAACATTGCTCGCCCTCGAGCAACTAATCCATAGAATAGAATTGCAGATGTCAACTAACAATCAATACATCACCCCACATTCCACATGACTCCCACTGAACGTTCTCAAACCGACCTTTCCTAATCACAGAACAGTAATTACCCTACAGGCGACAATAATCATCAATAAGAAAAATTATCCTTCAAATCGATGAACACTATCACATAAGGCAGTTAACATAATAAGGTTCGCCGATTCAGCATTGGTGCATCTTGTGATCGCCTACACTACGTTGCTCGCCCTAACTACCATCTACATGGAAGCAGTTCTCCTTTTAAACATGAGTGAGGAGAAAATCACGGTGGCCTACCAATCTGAGCAACGGGTGGATGGAATGGTTGGTTCATGGAAGAATTTGGAAGTATTACATAGTTCCAAAATGCATATAACAAAATGCCTTAATTGATGCCAATGCACATTGAAAATGCCCTAATGCTTAAAATTGGGTGGAATGATGCATGCACTAACCTTCCACCTCAAAAAGAGATAGAAATCTAATTAAGCCACATCATGTACTCAGTTTCCTTGTTATGCAAGTGATATCATGTTCCTTTCTCCCTCTTATTCCATTTCCTTCTAAATTCTCCTTTTTTTTCATTTTTTTTTTCAGATTTTCAGAATTTTTTTTTTTTAGCCCACATATCCATAATTGCTTAGAGATACATGTGTTAGGCTATTTTCTTCATGATTGGAAATCTTTGTACTATTTTGAGGGTATGGGACAATTTAGATCACTTTTCAAGACAAACTGAGGTACATGGTGTACTTATGCATGAAAATCATGAAAGTTATGAGTGCAACTATATGACATGCACCTAAAGGTAATGTGCATGAATCACTATACATTTTTTTCATTTTATGCAAAAATATGAAAATAACAATGCAAATCCTATCTACATGCTATGCACGCAAGAAGGAATTAAAACTGTACTTTACTTCCAATTCTTTGGTGGATTATGGGAAATTATGAAGTGGAATGATCACAAGATTAAGTTACTGAACCTTAGAAAAATATCATGTGTCCCTCCTTACTGACATGTGTAGTAGTTCAAAGGGTTCTTTCTCGTATATCCAATTAAGGTCTCATTACCATTTGATTAGGTTAGGCTCAAACAACCGTTACTATCCACTTTTCATGAGTCAATGGGGGTGTGGGTGTGACATATTGCTTCAAAGTTGACATAATCAATCATTTTCATAGGACAAGTTTCCCAAGGACAACCAAGTTAAGCTATCCAAAAGAGACAAAAATTTTGAAATTCCCTTAACTTTCCCATGAAAAATCGAGATGACAATTTTTAAGACATCCACGATTACACTAGATAGATGTGGATCCTAAACAAACTAAAATTGCAAGAACAAACAACAAAGCAAAAACTAAAAACAACTAAAGAAAAGATAAAAGATAGAGCTGTTCCAGCCACCCCCCTAAGCTTGAATTCGACTATGGCCTCATAGTCAAAAACCAACTTAAAGGTGGATCAGTGATACCAGATCAGTCCAATGGTGGTGGAGGTGGGTACTGCCAGGGTCGTGGGGTCCGGATTTGCTCTGGATGATGTGACTTCATTTGGCCAATAACCCTGTCTTGAATAACTGACACCGACACTGCTGTGTGCCCATCGATACCATCGACGGAAGTCGATGGTATCGACTCGCTGATTAGGGCCACTGCCTCGCGAGTCCGGCCGCCGCCTTTCATTTGTAAATGTCGATACCATCGACCTGTGTGTCGATGGTATCGACTCTACTAAGTCGATTTCTTCTGAAAATCTCCAGAGATCTCGATAGTATCGACTGGGGTGTTGATACCATCGACCTTTATTGCGCAGCCTGCCTATAGGTATGTCGATACCATCGACGAGACCGTCGATAGTATCGACTCAGTGCGATTTTTGCAGCTGTCAACCTGAACCCATGTCGATACCATCGACCAGTGTGTCGATGGTATTGACCCTGCCTGTGCCTGCACATTCAACAAACGGATCAAGGTATCATTTTTAAACTAAAATTCAAACGAAATAAAAGCAATCTATGACTAAAATTAAACTATCCTAGTGTACCGATGGTTGGGTTGCCTCCCACCAAGCGCCCTTGTTTAGCGTCTTAGGCTAGACGGTGTGACAATCATCATCTTTTCACCTTGGGGACTGCACTTAGAGGATCATGCGGTAATTTGAATTCAACACGATCTCCTCCAATGCCCAAGGACAAAGTACCTCTCCCTAAGGCAGTCACAACGTCTGCCGTTGCTTGAAACGGTCTTCCTAGGAGAATTTCACAACTTTGGAGTGGTGGCATATCCATGACGACAAAGTCCACATGAAATATGAATCTATCCACTTTGATGAGGACATCTTCACATACTCCATAGGGTCTCACGGTAGACCCATCTGCCAATTCAATTGTTGCAGCCAACTTCTTTATCTCTTTTAACCCCAACTTTTGAAATGTAGCCAAAGGCATGAGATTTATACTAGCGCCGGAATCACATTGCGCTTTAGGGAAATGTTGACCACCTATTGAACTCGGAATGTAAAAACCTCCTGGGTCTTTTCTCTTCTTTGGTGAATTCCCGTGAATCATAGAGCTCACTGTCTCATTCATCCAATAAATTTCATCGTCTTTTATCCGCCTCTTCTTATTAATGATTTCCTTGATGAACCTCCCATAGGCAGGTACTTTTTCGATCATCTCCACTAATGGAATATTGTATCAAGGAAGGGGATATCAATGTATAACTTCTTCATCACTTCTTTGAACTTTAGGAATCTAGTATCTAGTTTAGACTCTCTCAATCTTCTTGGATAGGGTATCCTGGGCTTGTGTAGTGGGACTTCTATTTCTTTTGGAAACTAGTTCTTTTTCCTTCTCCTTATCGGCCTCTACATACTTTTTAGTTTCTTGATTTATGTTTATAGTTGGGATGATTTTAGCAGTATCTTCGTCTTCCTGAATGACTTTTGTAGCTTTAGTAAGAACATGACCAGATCTTGTGGTAACTACATTCAGTTGTTCTGGTCTATGTTAATCATGTCTCAGATTTATTTCTAGCCGACTGACGAAAGTACCCACCAAAGGTTTCAACTGAGCTGCAATTTGTGCCAATTCGGTCTCTATAGCTTTCTCTTGAGCCTGCTGATTGGCAAGCATGGTCTGTTGAGATTGCAGCATTTGCCTTATCAGAGACAACTCAACTATTGATGGAGGTTGAACATTCTTTTGTTGATACTGTGTAATTTGTTGTTGTCCTTGTGGTTGTTGCTATTGAGGTGCTGGCAATTGAAGTTGTTGAATTTGTGGTTGTTGTGACTGAGGTTGTTGCAATTGTGGGTGCAAAGGAGGGTGAGAAGGATTTCTTGGGTAGACAAATCTTTGAAACCCACCTCTATAGTTTCCTTGGTTTCAGTTATAATAGCTCTAGAATCCAGGTGGTGGTCTATTAGAAGACCCACCTTGTGTTTGGTGTTGCGGATTGGCAGTTCCCACGGGGTTCACATACTAAAACCCAGGATGGTTTCTTGGTTGATCTGGATTATAGTATGTTTGACCCGGTATGGTGTGGATAGAGTTAACCTGCTTGGGAAGCTGATCCTCAGGTTGTTCAATGATTGGTTCATATTGTGGTTGAGGTGTCTACAGATTCATCATCGCATCGTATAAGAGGCCACATGATAATGTGGGGTGATCCGATGCATGACAAGCTTCATAAGTCTTAATAGCTACTTTGACTTGTTGAATTTGGGAGTTCTTCTTCCTGTCATATTCTCCAAATGCTGTTTCAAGGGCTTGCTGCTTATGAACTTTGTTTTTTAGAGCTTCAGCAATAGCTTTCATTTCTACAGATTCTTCATCTTTGCAAACTTTTAGGACTTCTCCTGTAGATGGCCTTCCCCAATTAGATTGGTTCTCGGCTCCCAGTGTAATAATATTCCAGGCATCCTCATAATTCTGTCTCATGAAATTTCATCCAGATGAGGAATCCAAAAAATTCTTTATTTCATCACTTACACCTATATAGAATGTTTCTATGAGATGGTTTTGTGAGATTCCGTGATGTGGGTATTTTCTCAGAAGTTCCTTAAATCTTTCCCATGATTCTGCTAGTGACTCTCTCGGAAGTTAGAGGAACTGGTTGATCTGTCCCATATTCTGGTAAGTCAATGAGGGAGGAAAGAACTTCTCCAAAAAAAATTCTTCTAAGGGAGCACAGGTGGTGATTGACCCTCCATCTAAAGAGTTATACCAGCTTAGTGCCTTTCCAGATAGAGTGAAGTTGAAAAGTCGGAGCATGATTGCATCGAGCGTAGCTCCGACTTGAATCTATTCAGATGGTCCATGCAATCATCTCCAGTGTTTCCTAAAAACGAAATGCCTTGCATGATTTGGATCCATGGTGTTCGAATCTCGAAGTTAGGAACATTAATGAGCAGAGGATGAACTGGGTGATTATCCTCAACATTCTTAGGAACAACGTAGTCTCAAATATGCTTGTTCCTTATCAATAACTAAGCAGATGTTGTGGCTGCCTCATTTTCAGCTTGAATGTGAGCTTGCTCTTCAACTTGGACTTGAGCACGTGTATCAATGATGAGTTGTACTCTTGAAGCTAGTATAGTTGTGTTGACTCTTTCTAGTATTAAGGCATCTTGGGGTTGTTCGTCAGCCATCTATCTGGCTTGTTGGCGGTTGAGTCTGATGCATTGGTGGAAGTTTCGTTCTACCTCAGAGTCGTACTCTGGTTTAGGGGAGAATCTGTGGTTTTGCATACACATTTTCTACTTAAGTAGAAGAAAAATCACACTTTAGATGGTATGGAAAAAGGATGGAACAAAAAATATATGAACTAGAAAGCTAATAAATGAAATTAAAATGTTCCGTTGTCCCAGACAACGATGCTAATTTTTTGATGGAGCCTCCACTCCTGTGAAGTTGCATGCACCACTAAAAATCCTAGAGATAGTAAGTCTCTAAGTTTAGCCTTGCGTGTGCTATAATAAGATGTCCACTCACGTACACTAAGGTATCGTGGAAGTCCTATTGTAGTACAGTTGAGGGTCGAATCCACGAGACAACAGTCTTGTTATGAATTAACAAGATGGAAAATGAGATGTCCCAACACTAAATCAGACCATCACAGTGTAATTAATTGCGGAATTAAACATAAGCAGCGGATTACTGAAAATAACTAAAAATTAAAATCATTCAGAAAGAGATCCAAACACAAGAAAACTCTTTTATCAAGAACCAATGTATTTCATTTACATCTTGGTTCATAAATACATATCATGTACCATCTCTTCTCGAGGATCACAAGCATCAACTGCCTTGTTTAAACTATACACTGATAGCAAAAAAACCACGAGGCATCAAGCCAAAATCTCAGATCGATTCATTAAAGTACTAACTACTAACTCCGAGGACCTGAGAGTATTGAGATGACACATAAGACTCTCTATACAAAATATGACAGCCAGGGCCTCCACTTGGAATATCACTGTTGTCCCTGTTGCTGTTGCTGCTGCTCTTTCCCTGTAGTAGGGTTCCTATCTCTTCTTCTATGTTTACCTAAAAAGTTGGATTCCACGGGAGTGAGACAATTGAAGATTGTCCCAGCAAGAGATTTAACTCTCCGCCAGAAACATTATTATTGTAGTTTAATGGAATAATACTGAGTAGAGGAATCAAATATATTCAACAACAGATAAATCAATATCTAAACAGATTAGAGAAATATTCTTATTCAAAGCATTTCAGCTATAACTTGATAAAGCAACATGTCACTTATCCAATAAAGAATTGAAAAAAATGTATAACATTTATTCATCTAGGATATGATAAGAAAGGTAACATCAACCATTGATTGTCATGTTTCAACCTTAAGCAAATACGCTACACAAATGATTACATTTTACAATCATACTTAAGCCCTGAGGAGATGAGGTATACCGCTCATACTCCAACCGACCATTGTGAAATCGAAATCGGAACCACACCTAGGTCAATGGAAGATCGAGATTTCCATGACCTCATCCTCCTCAGTCAGTGTGAGGACAAAATGTAGGACATCTTATGTCTCTGCTAAATATCTTTCCAGGGTATACTGGCAACTTCTCTATAGAGTTATAGAGGCGGTTGTACTCTCTTCACAATCTAGAGATCTCATGTTTATCTCACATCGATTCAACATTAAACATTATCGGGAGATTCGTGATACATCCATCCCGGCATCGGGAGATTAGTGATACATCCATCCCGACATATATAATGAAGGATTGAGAGATTTAATATTTATGTCACATCAATTCCTCCATTAGGGCATAAGGATATTTGCGACCATAACCCCCACATACTCAACAGTATGCCCTCCAGGAGAACTTGTAGGAAAACCAGTTTCACCATCACCAATTACTGACAATGATGGATCTATGGTTAGGGCTCTTGATGAATGCATATTCATCTCTTATTTTTGCTTCATTTAGAATAATTAATTAGGACTTTTTTGTTAATTTTAGCTAATTCAAAAATAAATAGCACTTTCATCTTCTTGATATACTTTTCCTGAATTCTTATGATATTTTTCTTAATTTTCAGGAATTATCTAAGTAATTAAATCGAGAAAAGAAGAGATGAAGGTAGGAGGCAATTCAGTTTCCCGCAATGCTGACTTAAATGCATACCTTGCACCAAAATTAGCATAACGCTCACATACTAAGGCGGAATTTAATGTTAAAATATGATTTGGAAAAGGAATTCAAAGGCCTACAGGAAAATCATATTTTAGGGCGCACTTTAAATTTTATGGACAATGGAAATTCGCTTGAAATTTCTGCTGCGAGAATCTACATTAAAGAAAGACAATCAAGAGTTTGTTGACTAGATCTGAAAATTCAAAAGGATGGCTCCCTCTATTTTTGCACCTCTTTTTTAGATAGCCTACCCCTCCTTCTCCTATAAAAGGAAGGGCACTTCCTCCTCCCAAGGATCATCTTTTATACCGGAATTCTGAGCATTTGTTCTCCTATCATTCAAGCAATAGAATTTCTTCTTAGTGTTCTTTAATTCTTGCAATTTATATTCTTGCAATAGATCTAGTTGTTCTTCTTTTCTTCTTCTTTCTCTTCCGTGGATTGGAGTAAGGGTTGAAGAGATTGGCCATTTTATTGTCTCTAGCAAAAGGATTGACTCCTACTTTTGGGCTAGACTATGGCCATTTCTCTTCTCCCCTCCACCTCCATGTTTTCCACAAGCATGTGTGAGTAGACTTCTATCGAGGCAAGGGGAATAACCCCTTAGCCATGTGATGAATAGATTGAAGATTTATATGATTTTTTAGATAAATGGATTTTGATTTGGATCTCGACAATTTTAACGAAGTGATCTCTCATTTTCATCGCTTGTTAATCTTGGCAGATGCGACCGTGGAACCCAAGATTTAGAACAACCAATTTGATTTCATGGGAATTTGGATGAGACCTCAGAAAAGTCCCCATTAAGATGATTGAACTAGGATCCGTGAACGCCAGGACCAATGGGTTCACGGGGAGTTCATCTTTTGTGAATCATTTACAAATGTTTCACATGCCTTCTTTTATCTTTCTTATCATTTCTTTGATCTCGTTTCACATCGACTAGGGTGGTAAAATGCCTTAGCTTCGGTATTTCCTTATTTTGATTGTTAATCTTTAATTTAGTAACTTCATCTTTTTGTTTTAGTTTTAACAAACTCTTAAAACAGATTTTACATTCTTGTTCTCGTAATCAGATTTGAAACTGAACCATCTTCATCGCCGTCTCTGTGGATCGACCCTTCTATACTAGCCTTTATCGGAAAGTAGAAAAGGATAAACTCTAGGATAATTTTTCCTAGTGATTGGTGTGCTAAACGACGCGCATCAATTTGGCACTGTTGCCGGGGACGGCACAGTTGTTTTTTAGATCCGGTTGCCTATATATCTTGTATAATCTTTGTTCATATTCTCTAACTTTCATAACTTTAGTATTTTTTTATAATTTATTTTAGATTTTTGTAATTTTTTTTACCTTCTGAGTACAATTCCAGAAGTGTATCTCCTCTTTCTACTGAGTTTCCATTCTAGCAGTATTGTTTTCTAGTTATTTTTTTGTAATTTTAGTTTATTTCATAATTTTTTTTAAGATTTATAATTTTTAGTTCTCTTTGTAATTTTTTACTAACCTTTTATATCTCAATCTTTCTTCTCTCATTTGTTGATTGACATATCTTTCAGGAACTTTTCTTTTCAAATGGAGTGGACATCCCAATATCCCCCACAATGTTATTGTTGTGGTTTTTACCACCATGCATCTCTTGCCTGTCCGACTCTACCCCATGATTATAATAGCACCCCTTTTAATTGCGATCCCATTCATCCTGGTGAATACAATGTGAATCCACATTTTTCTGAGAACCATTATGGGGAACCTTTCTATCCATATTCTAATGGGGGATATGATCAACAAAATTTTGTGGTGTGTAACCAACAAAACCTTGGGGGTTATGAACATGTTTATGAAACCCAATGTAATCCTCAACAAGAAGACAAACTTAAGTCCCTAGAGAATATGGCAGTGAAACTCCTAACTAGCCAAATCTTATTGGCCACCTTAGTAGAAGCCCAAACCCAAAATATATATTGTTCAAATATGTTTCCTCATGAATTGGTGACACCTTATAATATTGAATCTTCCTACCAAGATGGACGCAATGGAAATTACAATCCACCATCTTCTGGAGATTATTATGAGGAGCAATGCCACTGAAAACAATATGAGGAGTACTATGGCCAAGGACACTATGGGGAGTGTGGTGAAGATTTTCGGGTGTATAAATCCTATGGTGAAATGCAAATTGATCTTGAACTGGAAGAGAGACTTAAGGACCTAGAAAAGAGGGTAGCAGAAGCACAAGTAAAACTTGAATCCAGTCAAGCCATGTTAGCTACCTTTCTAGAGGATCAATCACAAACTCCCCCTATAGAGCTTGAGCAACCCAAGATGGTTCTTCATGACAATGACAATGATGATCCTTATTTTGTGTCATATATGTTAGATCCTGAAGAAATAGAACAAACCATGGAGACATATTTTGTGTGTGATGAGGACGTTGGTATCCCTATCTTACCTTTAGAGACTCTATTACTTGAATATGAAATGTCAAAGCAAGAGAGTCATTCTAAAGATCCAAAAACTCCTCCCATCCTCAACATAAATCTGAATGATACCATAGACCAATACCCTTCTTTTGAGTCTATTTTGGATAATGAGAATCTAGCCCCCTTTATGATTCTTCCCGAGCCGTCACAGCCAATTTCCATCCCACACATGGCTGATCTAGAAGGGGAGATACCACCGTTGGAAGAAGCTCACACACCCCATTCTATTGTAAGGAAGTCATCCTCATCCCTCCTGAATCCTTGGGGACCCCTTGTACAAAAGAATTAGAGCCATATGTTATATAAACAATGAAACTTACCAAACCCAATGTTGTGTTGGTATGTATGCCCTGAGAGCCAACCATGGGATGATTGGTGGGATACATTAAGATTGATTTGATAAACATCAAAGGCAAGCTTCCAATTCATTATGGTTCAGTCATATGAGATAGTGATAGAATAGATTGAATGTCTAGAGAATGACAGTACTCAATGACGTATGCTTTCAGGTTAAGGACATGAACGATGAGATCATACGGATGCTAAGAGTTTGTACATTCTTGTTATGTCCCTAGTCGGATGTCATTGTGGAAGGTAGATAGACAGCAATGACACACAAGACTAGATTGTGGTGTTGGTTGATGACAGAATCTCATTAGTCATGATATAGAGATATCAAACCAAACACATAGGTACTTGTTAGAGAACAAGTGTACCGGACAGACCCGCCGTGAGTTTGACACATGGAACCATAAGATGGTAGTCACAGTCAGTACTCACAGTGATGGTGGTGAGTGTGATTCTTAGACCTAAAATCACTGCACTCAACACATGTCGTTGGGCACACTTTGACATCATCAAACGCAGTCCTGAAACATGGGTTGTTATAAAGGTGATGATTGGGTGGCTTTGACACATGGGGCTTTTGAGGGGTGAGTGATAGATATGGGATTTGTCCCTCCTGAGGGAGTTTGATATCCAAGGCCACTTGATGAGTAGGACTGAGATAGGCGTGCACACGCATGTGTGAATCAGTATGTGATATTGATGTCATACATATATCCTTCAATCTACTCTGAGATCAAGAAAGTGAATGAACATTGACAGGATGACTGTTCCATGCCTTGAGTTCATTCGGGATATCAGTGACAAAGGAATTATACATTCACTGTAACACCATTCACGGATTGTAGGATGAAAGTTGTTCTCCAACTTTCTACTTTCACTTGGGTAGCAATGATGTGTGACTAGGCACCGCTCTTTGCTTGTGAAGTCATAAGTGTTATGGACTTTCACTGCCAACGTGAAATGGACCTGCAGGGTCACACACATAGGATTTAACCTGGAAGAGGAGTTTTGTCCACAAAGCAATGTTTAGATTGATTACTAAAGGAGTTTAGTAGTTCAATTAAACACTCAATCAGTCGATAGCTCAATATCATATGGTTCAAGGTGTTGGACGCATTGATTGGAGTATCGGATTGATTGAAATCGCAATTGACTGATTTTGCCCAACCTGTGCTCCCAACCGATCGGCTCATGTGCTGAACCGGTCGGCTGAGGTGCTGAACCGGTTGGCTGGAGTGTCCAGGTCGATCGGCTCATGCCCAGGTTGAAACGACCGGTTCAAGAGTTGAACCTATCGGCTCAACTGGTGCAACTGACCAGTTGGGAAAGTCATGTCGGCAAGAATTTTCCTTTGGTTTCAAATTGCCCAATTCGATTGGGAATAACATTGGTATACGATACCAATTGAGAACGAAACAAGGAAAGTCCTTTTGAGCCGGATTAGGACCATGAACCGATCGGTTCAGGGCACCAACTGATCGGTTGGAGTGCCCCAAACGATCGGCTCAGGTCCAACCGATCGGCTCAATGGCCGAACTGATCGGTTCAGTTGTGAACCGATCATTTCAAGTTGCGAACCGGTTGCTTTTTGTGGAAAATTCTCGAACCCTTCTACTCCTGCTTTAGTCCCGTATTGCCGGGCACAGAGAACCCTGTCCCATGACCCGCCTATATATAGGGGTATTGGGGGCTTCTCAAAGTACAACTCAATGCAAGCCGGTTGCTTTGCGAAGTTGTCGTTCTCTCTGGTTTTGGTAACCGTGAGAGATCCCCGAGCAAGTGCTTCCCGCAAAAGGGAGGTGCAGCAAGGGAAGGACAACTGCAGTTGCAACTGGTAGTAGGAGAGTGTGTTGGCGACTAGTACGTCAACAGGAGGGTACGACTCCTTCCACTTCCTTGTGGGACAAGGAGAGTGGAGTTCCAGGTGGTCCGTGTGGACTACTACAGAGGCGGGAGGACACTGCCGCTCAGGAGGACAACTGTCATTCGACAGTCCGGTAGGAGGAGGAGTCGTCAGTCCTGGTGCGACCAGGAGCTACACAGACACCGTCCAAGACCAGAGTTGAAGACCGCGCATTGCGTGAGGTATTGTCGCCGAGCAAGCCTCAGGACAAGGTATGATTCCACAAACCATCCTTTCCTATTATATAGACGTTGACGCGTTTCCTCGGTATGGGTTGGGGGAGAAAATTTTTTGTTTCTGTTGCCTTCTCTGTCTCCCCTATAACCCTACAGTGGTATCAGAGCCAGGTCAACTGCTCTATATTTTAGGAATATCGATATGATTGATTTTGGTTTGTCGCCTTTATTTATTGCATACGATGCGAATAATATTGGCTTTATGCATGTCCAATCCTAAATCCACAAATCCCTAATTACATATATGATATGTATTATTAATGCACTCGATACGCGTCACCCTTAAATGAGTTTTGTGGTGGATGTGTGTAGCGTGATTATGGCCTATAAACCCCTATCTGTGATTGGTTGTTTGTGGTTTCTTGTATCTCGGTCTGCACACCGATCTTCCCTCTCTTATTCCTGATGTAACTCGAAATAATTCGAGATTCTTTCCTACCTTTTCTCCCCCCGAATGTAAATCGGGGTTTCTCTTTTAAAGCAATGTAATTAATAAAATAGGATTTTATTTCCTGTTATGTCAAAGACCGGCGGACATCAAGACGACTGCTCAGACGATCGGTTCAAGGAGTGAACCGATCGGTTGACCTTCCAGACGGTCGGTTCAAGGAGTGAATCGATCGGTTGATGACCGGTTCGAGGCAAGCGGGTGGCAGACATGACGAGATGCACGACGACTAGGCAAACCGATCGGTTGGAGGAGCCAACCGATCGGCTGGTGGCACCCAGACGACTGGCTGGAGAGTACAGATCTTTCATGTGATGAGTTGATCTACTCGGATGGCAAGGCACAGAGTTCATCTTGTACAGGTTGCATGTGATGTAGACCTAGATGACCGTGATTCCTCTTGGCTCGAGGAATCACATTAGGATGGCCATAATCATTGCTTTTTATCATTTGTGCATGTTTTCTGTGGGATATAGCATGTATATGATACGTACTATGTATTGTGGTGATTGGATATGTATATGTATATAAAACCAAATCCCTCATTAAAATATTAAGTTTTAGATGCCTTCCAAATGCAACACACGTGAAAAACTTGTTCGACCAAGTGTGGGCACGCCCTAGCGTGGTGCACCGTCTACCTCGTGGAAGCGTGAAGGATGAATATGTGGGTCTGCCCAAGCAGGGTGCATATTCATCGTGTTTGCTTTGGGTCAGACTTAACAAGGTGACCTAGATAGGATCTAGCGCCTTGAGGCATGGAGATGATCATTGCAAGGAGTTGTAGATGACATCTTATCAAGAGTTGCATATGATGCAATTGGCAAAAGTTGCCTACCTGAGAAATCTATGTTGTGGGTGACAGCCCAAGCTGGTCCATGGCTTAGAGGATTTCAGGATCTTGCCCACTAGAAGGTTGTACGCTGCAATCTTCCGAATTGATGGTGAGGGCTATCAATTCGAAGTAAAATAGTGGGAGCGATAATTAATTAAAGGCCTAATTATATCGTCAAACTTTCAAATCAATCAAATAAGTCAAAAATGAGTTTTGGACTAAAATTGCATATTTTCTTTTGTAGTTCAAATAGCAACAAACAACAACAACTTTTCTTTGCGATCGGTCCTTGACAAGGACAAGCTAAATGGGACGAACTTCCATGACTGGTATCGGACATTGAGAATTGTTCTCACTCAAGAGCGTAAGCTCTATGTCCTGGATACTCCAATTCCAGAGGAACCCGCTCCTAATGCACCAAAGGCAGAAAGGGATGCTTACAAGAAGCATTCTGATGATGCCATAGATGCAAAGTGCTTGATGCTATGTTCAATGAACCATGAGTTGCAGAGGCAACATGAGAACATGGGTGTCATAGAGATGATTCTGCATCTCAGGAACATGTATGAAGATCAGGCACGGCAAGAGAGGTACAATGTTTCTAGGGCGTTGTTCAAATGCATCATGACAGAAGGAGATCCAGTTGGTCCTCACACACTCAAGATGATTGGGTATGTGGAGAACCTGCAGAGACTGGGATTTCCACTGAGCCAAGAGTTGGCTACTGACGTGATACTGCAATCGTTGCCAGAATCTTACAGTCAGTTTGTGATGAACTACAACATGAAAAACTTTGATAGGCCACTGTCAGAGTTGTTGGGCATGTTGAGGACAGCCGAGTTACAGATGAAGAAGGACAAGCCTATGTCCGTGATGGTGATCACGAGCAAGAAAGGCAAGTCCAAGCGCAAGGGCAAGGGAAAAGCTAAGAAAGGTTCTGAAGCTAGCCAGGAGTCCAAGCCATCTTCAGCTCTCAAGGCCAAGGGAGGCGTGACAAAGAAAGGAAATTGCCACCATTGTCCAAAGCCATGACATTGGAAAAGGAATTGTCCTCTCTACCTGGAAGAACAAAAGAAGAAGGAGGCAATTGAAGCCTCTACTTGAAGGTGTCATGTAAATAAACTTGTAACACTTTTTGAGGTATATGATACCAAGACATAAAGTGTAAAGCATTCTTACTTGGGGCAAGTGTTGCCTTTATAGATAGGAATACTTTAGTTTATTTTCAGCCAATAAGGCATGTAATACAGTTATGAACTGCTATTTCATACTTGCCAATAGATAGAAACACTTTATTTTTTGCATATTGTATGACAATGATGGCAATTAATAAAGAGATGTTTCAATGTGATCTTTGTGGCAATGCCTTATTTATCTTGTGATATTTGATATGCATAAGATAAGACGATACCTAAAAGTTATAGATAACTCAAACAATTTAATTAGCATTAATCATGAGAAATTCAATTCTAGTTTCCATGTGATGGATAAAACTAGACTCTTTTGGTTAGAGAACCAGTAAGGGACATGAATATCTTGGACATGATTAATCAATCTTCACTAATGTAGTGGGAGAATGATTATCCTATTAGGTATAATACATGTGATGTATTTACATACCTATTGGAATAAATGCTAATACTTCAAATGGTGTTTAGAGAAATACCAATATGAATATCTTGAAGTGTTCAAGATTATTATAAATGAAGTACAAATTTGGTAAAGTATTAATTCTTGATGAGATCAATGAATGAAATACTTGGACCAAATGTTTGAGATCCTTATGAGTGATTAAGGCATGGTGATGTCTGAATCAAGAAGGAATCATACTCTAAGGAGTTAGAGAATGATTATCAAATAACTGAATTCTTCTTAATAAAAGAATACCCCACACTAATAAAAGAAATTAAGAATCACAAGGGTTGTGAGTTCTTATATCTTTAACAGATACACCTCAATTATCTATGTGATGAGTTGTTCATGTGATGAGTCAACTATCAAAATGAATATGAGGAACCAAATCTTGAGTTATGGTTTATGACCTTTACATCCTAAATGACATCCATGTGAACCATAAGGTATGACCTTGATGGTAGCACTCATTGGATCATATCCATAAGTGCAAATGAGTCTTAAGTGTTAAGACACATGGATAACATTTTGAGAAGGATGATGCTTGTTGATTGCAACTTAATGACTAAGACATTTGGCATATGGATACTAAAACCACATTCCTTTGAGGAATAAAATCAGGATGTGTACGTGACACATCCTATAAGGTTTATGAATCCATTAATGCAAATGAAGTCTATAAGTTACAATGGACTAATCAATGTGATTGATTGAGTACAAGCAACTCAAAATTGGATCTTTACTTTGATGATATAGTCAAAGGGTTTGACTGATATGTCAAAGATAAAGACGGGATCTGTGATTTAGTGGGAGCGTATTCACATTCCACATATTGATGTGAAATGGAATTGTTCTAGAATGGAAATCCAAAAGTGGAAATTATCTTTAAGGAAGATAGAGATGTTTCCTATATGATAGGAATAGAGATCTATAGAGATAGTTCTCGACAAATCTCTTGACCTGAAAAGAAAAGAGAGAGCATACATTGGCAATCTGTACTGAAGGGTTCAGTATGCACAGATTCAGTGGGAGAAAATTTGTCCATGTTACATGGAGTTACTATCCCAAGGCCAAGTGTCCAATTCTTATGAAGAATATGAACACTAAGAATAGATATGGATCTATCATGTATGTAATCATCCCATTGTCTTGCATGTATGACATGGCAAGAATAAAATGCATTCATCATTTTGTATGTATGACATGACAATATGATGTGCTCATCCTGATAACTCGTATGTGGGACATGACGAGTGGATGTCTGTCTACTTCCAGTAAGGGTTACTGGAATACCATGAGAACTTGATAAGTACTTGTGAAGTACTAGTTCTATGGAGATAAGGAAGAGTTCGATGTAAATAGTTACATTGATGCGAACTTCCGAAAGGACAGAAAATTAATCGCAATATATACATAAGATGTATAAAAGTGAAAGTTTGTTGATAATTGGAAGTGTTCCAATAAAGCCATTTGAAAAATAGAAATGCCGAGTATCTATGTGTTAGTGAACAGCAATGGATACTATATGGATCTGGAAGTTCATGAGATGAACATATATTCCACTCATTGATGATAAGACTAGAATCCTTGATCATGCAATGTGGCTAAAGGTTAGCAAAGGAATACTAGATCACATATTACAGCAACTCCATCTCATACGTATGACATACAACGAAGAGATGTGAGACATGCAATTTGTACAAACTTTGGCAAGGTGTTGTCATTACTCACTATGTTGGAACTAGAGCACAGTAACATGTGGGACATGTTTGAAGATCACTATGAATATGATTCATGGGTGATTGGCTCGCAGTGCAAGTGGGAGTCTGTTGGTATGTATGCCCTGAGAGACAACCATGGGATGATTGGTGGGATACATTAAGATTGATTTGATAAACATCAAAGGCAAGCTTCCAATTCATTCTGGTTCAGTCATATGAGATAGTGATAGAACATATTGAATGTCTAGAGAATGACAGTACTCAATGACGTATGCTTTCAGGTTAAGGACCTGAACGATGAGATCATACGGATGCTAAGAGTTTGTACATTCTTGTTATGTCCCTAGTCGGATGTCATTGTGGAAGGTAGATAGACAGCAATGACACACAAGACTAGATTGTGGTGTTGGTTGATGATAGAATCTCATTAGTCATGATATAGAGATATCAAACCAAACACATAGGTACTTGTTAGAGAACAAGTGTACCAGACAGACCCACCGTGAGTTTGACACATGGAACCATAAGATGGTAGTCACAGTCAGTACTCACAATGATGGTGGTGAGTGTGATTCTTAGACCTGAAATCACTGCACTCAACACATGTCGTTGGGCACACTTTGACATCATCAAACGCAGTCCTGAAACATGGGTTGTTATAAAGGTGATGATTGGGTGGCTTTGACACATGGGGCTTTTGAGGGGTGAGTGATAGATATGGGATTTGTCCCTCCTGAGGGAGTTTGATATCCAAGGCCACTTGATGAGTAGGATTGAGATAGGCGTGCGCACGCATGTGTGAATCAGTATGTGATATTGATGGCATACATATCTCCTTCAATCTACTCTGAGATCAAGAAAGTGAATGAACGTTGACAGGATGACTGTTCCATGCCTTGAGTTCATTCGGGATATCAGTGACAAAGGAATTATACATTCACTGTAACACCATTCACGGATTGTAGGATGAAAGTTGTTCTCCAACTTTCTACTTTCACTTGGGTAGCAATAATGTGTGACTAGGCACCGCTCTTTGCTTGTGAAGTCATAAGTGTTATGGACTTTCACTGCCAACGTGAAATGGACCTGCAGGGTCACACACATAGGATTTAACCTGGAAGAGGAGTTTTGTCCACAAAGCAATGTTTAGATTGATTACTAAAGGAGTTTAGTAGTTCAATTAAACACTCAATCAGTCGATAGCTCAATATCATATGGTTCAAGGTGTTGGACACATTGATTGGAGTATCAGATTGATTATAATCGCAATTGACTGATTTTGCCCAACCTGTGCTCCCAACCGATCGGCTCATGTGATGAACCGGTCGGCTGAGGTGATGAACTGGTCGGCTGGAGTGTCCAGGTCGATCGTCTCATGCCCAGGTTGAAACGACCGGTTCAAGAGTTCAACCGATCGGCTCAATTGGTGCAACCGACCAGTTGGGAAAGTCATGTCGGTAAGAATTTTCCATTGGTTTCAAATTGCCCAATTCGATTGGGAATAACATTGGTATACGATACCAATTGAGAACGAAACAAGGAAAGTCCTTTTGAGCCAGATTAGGACCATGAACCGATCGGTTCAGGGCACCAACCGATCAGTTGGAGTGCCCCAAACGATCGGCTCAGGTCCAACCGATCGGCTCAATGGCTGAACTGATCAGTTCAGTTGTGAACCGATCATTTCAAGTTGCGAACCGGTTGCTTTTTGTGGAAAATTCTCGAACCCTTCTACTCCTGCTTTAGTCCCGTATTGCCAGGCACAGAGAACCCTGTCCCATGACCCGCCTATATATATAGGGGTATTGGGGGCTTCTCAAAGTACAACTCAATGCAAGTCAGTTCCTTTGCGAAGTTGTCATTCTCTCTGGTTTTGGTAACCGTGAGAGATCCCCGAGCAAATGCTTCCCGCAAAAGGGAGGTGCAGCAAGGGAAGGACAACTGCAGTTGCAACTGGTAGCAGGAGAGTGTGTTGGCGACTAGTACGTCAACAGGAGGGTGCGACTCCTTCCACTTCCTTGTGGGACAAGGAGAGTGGAGTTCCAGGTGGTCCGTGTGGACTACTACAGAGGCGGGAGGACACTGCCGCTCAGGAGGACAACTGTCATCTGACAGTCCGGTAGGAGGAGGAGTCGTCAGTCCCGGTGCGACCAGGAGCTGCACAGACACTGTCCAAGACCGGAGTTGAAGACCGCGCATTGCGCGAGGTATTGTCGCCGAGCAAGCCTCGGGACAAGGTATGATTCCACAAACCATCCTTTCCTATTATATAGACGTTGACGCGTTTCCTCGGTATGGGTTGGGGGAGAAAAGTTTTTGTTTCCGCTGCCTTCTCTGTCTCCCCTATAACCCTACATGTTGATGACATTATTTTTGAGGAGAAGCAAAACAATTTTGTAAATAATTTGAAATCTTTTTCGTCAACATCAATTCTCCCATATACAGGTCATCATGATGGTGGAAAACCTGAACCAGATCCTCCACCCAACTCATTTCATCCTGCTCTACTAAAATCACTACCCAGGTACCCACCAACCTCCCCAAATCCACATCCATCTTCAACACTTCCCCTTCTATTGATGAAAGATCTTTGGATCCTATTGGATGGAATGCGAGGTGAAAGAAAATATGAGCACCCCACTGAGCTTCTACAATTACCCTATCATAGGGTACACTATGAGGCTCCTCAGATAAAGGTCCCAACCCTCATCGACATTCCCTTCAGATGGACATATTTTGAGCTACCAGGACCTCCTGGTGAACCCAACAAATTTCTTCCCTCCATCTCGGGTTTGGGTTTTGCTCGGGACGAGCAAAAATCTAAGTCCGGGGTGGAGGTGGGTTGTATGATTTTATTCCACCCCCTTATCATTTTATTCTTGCATTATTTCTACTTTTTTTTTATTTTGCATATAGTTGCTTTGTTCATGGCCATTATCTAGTCGGTCATATTTTTATTACTTTTTTTGCATGTAGTTTTTTTGGCCCACATCTAGTCGGCCTTGATATGATCATTTGTCAAAATACTCCCCTTAATGATGTAACTTCCTTGCAACTAAAATTTTGAAACTTTCATGACTAGAAATCCTCCTATCACTTAGGACCTCAAATAATAATCACTCCTTGGAAAAGATGGCAAGCCATAGAGGACTGATAGGATTCAAGAGTGATGCTTTCTTATCATGTACAACTTGTATAAATTTTATTGATTTTTTGCATGATTCGGTAATAGTTGAACCAATGCATGGTACTCCTAAAAAAAGATGAAAAAAAAGTTGCACAAGAACAGCCTCTTCTACTCTTCTTCTACCACTTCCAAATCTCTCCATTCGTCAAAAAGAAAAAAAAGCCAATAATGCCCAAAAGGCTAAGTTTGGGGTGGCACCCCTTCCCCCTCTTTTGCTTCTTCCATACCCACGCAATTGGGTGTATCACCAAATATCAAAGAAAAAAGATGCGGTCAATGTAAATGCATGTCCACTAAATAAAAAGGTCTTGAGTCGAATAGAGGAGAGATTGTCCTTCTTCCATACCTCCTTCACTCCAATTTTCTACCCAGGGGAAAACTACAAAAACCCCAACCATCCAAATCAGCCCTGTTCTTGTGTAAAACTTTTAAAAAAAATTTGGAGTACCAAATGCAAAGGTGAAATGAAAATCTGTTTTATTGCAAGTCTTGAATAAATGCAAGTTTGTGAAGTAGGAAATATAAAAGTCACTTTTTGTGAATTCAGGAAGTCAGGGTCGCTTGGCCATATTTTGGTGGAAGGAATCTAGTGATTGTTAGGAGAGTGAGGATGATAGGTTGAGAGTATGTCTTGAAAGTATTTCTTGATTTTAATGTTGCTCGGAACGAGCAAAGTTTAAGTTTGGGGTATTTTGATGAATGCATATTCATCTCTTATTTTTGCTTTATTTAGAATAATTAATTAGGACTTTTTTGTTAATTTTAGCTAATTCAAAAATAAATAGCACTTTCATCTTCTTGATATACTTTTCCTGAATTCTTATGATATTTTTCTTAATTTTCAGGAATTATCTAAGTAATTAAATTGAGAAAAGAAGAGATGAAGGTAGGAGGCAATTCAGTTTCCCGCAATGCTGACTTAAATGCATACCTTGCACTAAAATTAGCATAACTCTCACATCCTAAGGAGGAATTTAATGTTCAAATATGATTTGGAAAGGGAATTCAAAGGCCTACAGGAAAATCATATTTTCGGGCGTACTTTAAATTTTCTGGACAACAGAAATGCGCTCGAAATTGCTGCTGCGAGAATCTGCATTAAAGAAAGACAATCAAGAGTTTGTTGACTAGATCTGAAAATTCAAAAGGATGACTCCCTCTCTTTTTTCCCCCTCTTTTTTAGATAGACTACCCCTCCTTCTCCTATAAAAGGAAGGTCACTTCCTCCTCCCAAGGATCATCTTTTGTATCATCTTTTATACCAGAATTCTGAGCATTTGTTCTCCTATCATTCAAGCAATAGAATTTCTTCTTAGTGTTCTTTAATTCTTGCAATTTATATTCTTGTAATAGATCTAGTTGTTCTTCCTTTCTTCTTCTTTCTCTTCCGTGGATTGGAGCAAGGGTTGAAGAGATTGGCCATTTTATTGTCTCTAGCAAAAGGATTGACTCCTAATTTTGGGCTAGACTATGGCCATTTCGCTTCTCCCCTCCGCCTCCATGTTTTCCACAAGCATGTGTGAGTACACTTCTATCGAGGCAAGGGGAATAAACCCTTAGCCATGTAATGACTAGATTGAAGATTTATATGATTTTTTAGATAAATGGATTTTGATTTGGATCTCGACAATTTTAACGAAGTGATCTCTCATTTTCATCGCTTGTTAATCTTGGCGGATGCGACCGTGGAACCCAAGATTTAGAACAACCAATTTGATTTCATGGGAATTTGGATGAGACCTCGGAAAAGTCCCCATTAGGATGATTGAACTAGGATCTGTGAACGCCAGGACCAATGGGTTCACAGGGAGTTCATCTTTTGTGAATCATTTACAAATGTTTCACATGCCTTCTTTTATCTTTTTATCATTTCTTTGATCTCGTTTCACATCGACTAGGGTGGTAAAATCCCTTAGCTTCGGTATTTACTTATTTTGATTGTTAATCTTTAATTTAGTAACTTCATCTTTTTGTTTTAGATTTAACAAACTCTTAAAACATATTTTACATTCTTTTTCTCATAATTAGATTTGAAACTGAACCATCTTCATCGCCGTCTCTGTGGATTGACCCTTCTATACTAGCCTTTATCGGAAAGTAGAAAAGGATAAACTCTAGGATAATTTTTCCTAGTGATTGGTGTGCTAAACGATGCACATCAGCTCTACATGATAAGATTTCACTTGATTAATTTTATACATTACCATATTCTTTTAGCATCAGGCAGTTTTTAAAACATAAATCATTATAATAATTGCTACTCAGAATATATAATACTTCTATCAAGTACTTTTTGAAACTTTATACAATATTGGGATCTTAATCCCTTATCACATCATGGGCATTCTCATCCCTTAATATCTCATCATCATGATTATGGAATATGGGTATTCAAACCCTTAATTCATCAAAGAACACTTGTTGCCACTTATCAGGTAACTAGTACCTTCAGGTCATCTGACCAAGGTAAACATGATACTTGTGATACATGCATCTCACATGGTTCTCAAATCCCATTAATCTCTTGTTACCTATTATTGGGTAACAAAGCATATTATAGCTCACAAGACCCATAAAACAATTTCAATAATAAAACATCATAACTCATACATGGCTATGTCCAACATCTCATGATACCTGCATGATTAGTACACATGATAACTGTCATATCAATTACATATCTGTACTATGAAATGTAATGGTAGCATCATTATTCCCTCATTAGGGTTAGGGTTTCCCAAATTCATGTCAATTAGGGATACTCATTCCATTACCCAGAATTAGGGTTATGGTTTATCATCACATTGCCCAAAATTAGGGTTTCATGCACTATAACCCAAAATTAGGACTTCACATACCTTCACTCTATATTAGGGTTATGATTTCATGTTAAGGTTTCATATAGAATTACATAGCATCACCCTAGGTTAGAGTTTCACATCACATCATTGCATTAGGGTTTCACATAACATCATTGCATTAGGGTTTCACGTGACATCACCCTAGATTAGGTTTTCACATCACATCACCCTAGATTAGGGTTTTCACATCACATCACTGCATTAGGGTTTTCACATCACATCACCCTTGATTAGGTTTTCACATCACATCACCCTAGATTAGGGTTTTCACATCCCGTTACTGCATTAGGGTTTTCACATGACATCACCCTTGATTACGGTTTCACCTCACATCACCCTAGAATAGGGTTTCACATCACATCATTATCTTGAATTAAGGTTCCTTATAACTTTTCCCCAAATTAGGGTTTTATTTAACTTTACCCAAAATTAGGGTTTCATGAAGCATCCTCTTGAATTAGGGTTTTTCATTATATTACCCTGAATTGGGATTTCTCGTATCAGTACCCTAGATTAGGGTTCCACCATTACCCTAGATTAGGGTTTCACATCACATCACCCTAGATTAGGGTTTCACCTAACATTGCCCTAAATTAGGGTTAGGGCTCATCAACCTTCTCGATTAGGGTTTCATGATCTCTTTATCAAGGATCATACCCTATACATATTTGATTCATATTGAGAGTGTTGAGGTTCAACCACTACATGATTATTATACATGTATGAATTCCTCTCTCTTCCTCATCCTCTCTAGGATGTTGATTACTTCAAACTTGATTAGATTAGGTCAATCCTTAATTCAAATACACACATTTTAGGGTTAGCATGGTGTATTAAGATACGGATTTCATAAGCATCAAAGGATAACCCTTCTAAGGGTACTAATCACCCTAGTACCTTAAACGTTCAACCATTGTAATTATCTTTAATAAATATTATTGACAATCATAGGGTTAATAGTACTTACCTGGTTTGAATCAATTAGACCTTCAAACGGTCTTGAGGTACTTGACCCTCAAACGGTCTTGAAGTACTTTGACCTTCAAATGGTCTTGAGGTACTAGACCCTCAAACGGTCTTGAATCAATTGGACTTCCAAACGGTCTGAAAACCATTAGACCTTAAACGGTCTTGAAGTGCTTTGACCTCCAAACGGTCTTGGTCCACACCTTCAATCGGTCTTAAGACCGTTAGACCATCAAACTGTCTTGATCTCAAAATCTATAAATGGTTTGAGACCGTTTGAATTAAATATTAAATAACCCCAAACAGTTTGAAACTGAATGGTCCTCAAATGGTCTGAGACCGAATGGTCCTCAAATGGTGTAAGACCATTTGGTCTCAATCAACTTGAAACCGTTTAACCCTAAGTTAGGGTTTCTACAATCAATCGATTTAGGGTTTGCTTCATTGAATCATCCATCAATTGAACCATTGAAAATACATCAAATTATAACCATTGGATCTCCAACCATCCATGAATAATCTTGACCTCAAACGGTCTTGAGACCATTTGCCCTCAAATGGTCTTGAGACCGTTGAGCCACTCAACTTAGAAATATGCTCAATCAATTTAGGGTTTCAACCATTCAATCCGATTAGGGTTTGTAATCAATGGATCATCCTTTCTTGAAACCATTATAATTAGATCAATTGGAACCATTAGATCTTCAATAATCCACATCATCAATTGACCCCAAACGGTCTTGAGACCTTATAACCTCAAACGGTCTTGTGACCATTTGCTCTCAAACGGTCTTGAGACTGTTTGATAACCAAACTATCTCGAGACCGTTTGGTCATCAAAGTACAAATCATTTTCTCATGATATTAATTAAGGTGTGGTCTAAGATGAAATCATCATCTTCAAGCTACAAAACATAGAAATTTGTTGTGATCTTTATGGTGATTTCAACAATTAATCAAAAAAAGATTCAGGAAAGAAAAGGGAATCAACATATGATGAAGAAATGAAATGAATAATGATCTTTAAGGGTTCAAGTTATATAACCTACCTTCAAAGTCACATTCAAGCTTCAAGATTCACGTCTTCAATGGTGATTTGAATCATCCTAAACTGTCCAAGGTCTGTTCTCACATCTTTGAGTGAAAGGATTGGCTAGAGTTGAAGATTGAATGGAGAAAAGAAGAAAATAAGCATTGGATTTCAATTTCCACCATGAAATCCATGGTGAAGTTGATTAAGGAGCTTACCTACAAGTTGGGGTACGTCCTCCTATTTTTACTAAGCTCCCTTGTGTTCAGACAAAGCAATGAAAGAAACAAGAGTCGAAAAAGAGTCTTTCATGAGGGTGAAAAATGGAGTATATATAAGGGAATTTCAAGAGAGAGAAAGTGTTATAAAAATCTTTCAATTCCTTAAATTGGTGCCACTTATCCCCCTCACTTCCTTGCATACGAAGCCATCATGCTCCTCTTCAAATTCCTCTTCTTTATCCATGAACTAAAAGAAAACAAATTAAGCACCTTAATCAATATAATAATAAAATCCAAAAATCAGTGGATATTACTTTTTCTTTAAATAATGTGAGTGGGCTTTCCACTCACTTTAGATATTTTGGTGCCATTGCAAGGCACAAGGAAGTCCATACTTATACAAATTCAACCCTCTCATTTTTAGTTGAAGGGCACTTCTATTAATATATTTATTTTTGTATTAAATTGAATTAGGGTTTCAATTATGCTTAAATCTTGATTATTTTAATATCAAGATTCTCTCTCCTCCAAAGAGATTCAAATGAGATGCCCCTCTGATATTCTTGTCTCTAATTGATACCAAGAAACATTAGGGACTCTCAAGAAGTGGTATTTTGCATATTGGACCCTAGGTTTTGGGTAAATTGCACATTACACCAAAACTAGGTTTTAATGCACAAACATTGCTTAATAAGCTCTTTCTTGGTGCTCAGGCTTTCTCAAGCCATACCTCTGCATCATTCTCATTCTTATGATGATTTAACAGTTGAGGAACATTTTACCATGTAACATTTGCAAGTTAAACCCTGAACTTGGGTAATTTGCACTTTAGTCCAAAATAGGCAAATCATTATTTTCAACATTCTTCGAAAAGAACTAAAATTGAAACGTAAGATCCTCTTGAGCCTTAATTACTTTTCAAAAGATAATATAATGCATATAATTATCTTTCTTAAACAAAACATTTAGGGTTAAAGTATAACCCTGGTCAGGGATGTTACAAATTATCCACCCCTAACAGGGATTTCGTCCCTAAAATCATCAAGAGAAAAGAGAAGGGTACTTCCTCCTCATCTCTTCCTCTAGCTCCCACGTAGCTTCTTCAATGACACAGTGATGCCAAAGAACTTTCACAAGACATATGTCTTTCTTTTTCAGCTTTTTAATTCGTTTATCAAGGATCATCACAGGTCCTTCAACATATGACATATCATCATTTAATTCTACCTCCATTGGTTGCAAAATTAGTTCTATGTCAGGATGACACTTTCTCAGCATGGAGATATGGAACACTAGATGCAACTTATGCAGCTCAGGTGGAAACTCTAGCTTATAGGCTACCTTTCCAATTCATTCAATGATCAGATAACACCCAATAAATCTAGGAGCTAACTTTCCCTTCTTTCCAAATCTAAGGACAACTTTCCAAGGTGAGACCTTGAGATATACTATGTCTCCAACTTGGAATTCTAAAGGTCTACATCATTTTTCGGCATACAACTTATATCTATCCTGTGTAGTCTTTAATTGTTGTTGTATTACTTTAATATTCTGAGTTGTCTGCTGCACAAGCTCAGGACCCAAAAGTTGATATTCTCCTGTTTCATACCAACACAAAGGAGATCTACAACATCTACCATACAATGCTTCATATGGTCCCATATCAAAACTGTGTTGATAGCTATTATTGTAAGCAAATTGTATCAAGCTCAGGTGTAGATCCCAACTTCCTACAAACTGAAGGACACATGCCCTAAGAAAATCCTCCAAGGTTTGTATGGTCCTCTCAGATTGTCCATCTGTCTGTGGGTGAAAGGCAGTACTAAACCTCAACTGCGTACCCAAATATTTATGTAGTCATTCCCAAAAATGACATGTGAACTAGGGACCTCTATCAGAAACAATTGTAGCTGGAACCCCATGCAACCGTACTATCTCATCTATATATATATATATATGTTCAAGCTTCTAAGCAGTGTAGGTTGTTTTGATAGGAAGTAAATGTGTTGTCTTAGTGAACCTATCAACTATCACCCATATGGAATCATGACCTTTGGTTGTTCTAGGCAAACCAACCACAAAGTCCATGGTCACATGATCCCATTTCCACTGCGATATAGGCAAAGGTTGCATTGTTCTTGCGGGCTTCTGATGTTCAACTTTAACTTGTTGACACACTGGACACCGCATAACAAACTTTTCTACATCATTCTTCAAACCAGGCCACCAATACATATCCTTCGAGTTACGATACATTTTGGTGATCCCTGGATGCATTGCATACATCGAAGAATGAACTTCCTCCAAGACTAACTTCCTTAAGTCATTGGCATCAGGTACTACCATCCTACCATGGTAACAGACTACTTGATCCTCTAACTCATGAAAGCCATCCCATTTCTTACTACCATACTCTGACCTGATCTACTGAACCACAGCACCAACTTGTTGTGCTTCTTTAATCTGCTATCTTAGAGTAGATTTCACTTGCATCTCAGCTAACAGCTCGGCTAACAACCATACCTTAAGCTGTATATTGTTTTTCCTCAAGGAGATAAGCATATCTCTTTTAAAGCACACTAAGGAGTTCAACTGTGCTTTATCTAAGGATGGTGATGATGATTTCCTACTTAGTGCATCATCTACTACATTAGCCTTCCCTAGATGATAATCAATTGTACAATCATAGTCCTTAATTAACTCCTTCCAGCGGTGTTGTCTCATGTTCAACTCATGTTGTGAGAAGATATATTTTAGATTCTTATGATCTGTGAAAATCAGGAATGTTTCTCCATATAGATAATGTCTCCAGATCTTCAAAGCATGAACCACAGTAGCTAGCTCTATATCGTGTGTCGAATAATTCTCCTCGTGTTTCTTAAGTTGTCGAGAGGCACAAGAAATCACTTGATTATCCTGCATCAACACATATCCTAAACCATTCTTAGATGCATCACAAAAACTATGTACCCCTTCCCTTGCTCAGGTAACACCAGTACAGGTGCACTTGTTAACCTTTCTTTCAATAGATGGAAAGAATGGTGACACTTATCATTCCAGACAAAAGGAACCTCCTTCCTGGTCAACTTGGTTAGGGGTGAAGCTATAGAACTGAAGTTCTAAATGAACCTCCTATAATAGCCTACCAGTCCTAGGAAACTATGTATCTCCACTGGTGTCTTTGGCTGCTCCCATTGCAGGACAGATTCTATCATCTTAGGTTCAACACGGATACCTGAGGCAGATATTACGTGTCCTAGAAAAGAAACTTCTGGTAGCCAGAACTCACATTTGCTAAACTTAGCATACAACATATGCTCTCTTAGTAAAGTTAAAGACTGACGGAGGTGCTTCTCATGCTGTTGAGCATCTCTACTATGTATCAAGATGTCATCTATGAAGACTACTATGAACTGATCAAGAAAAGGACAAAAGATTCTATTCATGAGTTCCATGAATGCAGTTGGTGCATTAGTTAGTCCAAATGACATAACTATGAACTCATAGTGACCATACCTAGTCCTAAAGGAAGACTTAGGTATGTCATTCACCTTGATACGCAACTGATGATATCCTGACCTCATATCTATCTTAGAGAAGATAGTTGCACCACACAACTGATCAAACCAATCATCAATCCTTAGCAGAGGGTACTTACTCTTTATGGTTACTTTATTCAACTGTCTATAATCAATGCATAACTACATCGATCAGTCCTTTTTCTTAACAAAGAGAACCAGAGTGCCCCATGGTGAAGTACTCAGTCTAATAAAACTTTTCTCAAGCAACTCATGCAACTATTTCTTGAGCTCTGCCATCTCAACAGGTGCCATTCTATACGGTGTTTGTGCTATTAGTTGCGTTCCCAAGATTAGATTGATCTCAATATCAATCTCTCGGGGTGGAGGAACACCTGGAAGTTCCTCAGGGAGCACATCTTCAAACTCCCTAACAATCAGAACTTCAAAAAGATTAGAACTCTCCATTGTGGTGTCTACCACATGTGCCAAGAATGCAAAGCATCCTTGTCGCGTCAACTTCTCAGCTACCATATCCGACACTAGACAGGTTGGAAAAATCTTTCTATCTCCCTGAAAGATCCATGTGTCACTGTCATCAGTGAACACAGCTTGCTTGGAATCACAATCCAAGACAACATTATACTTTTCTAGTGTGTCCATTCCAAGAATTACATCGAACCCATGCATCTCAAGTGGTATAAGATCCACGTAAATGCGATGTTCAGAAAAGGAAAGAATGCAGGGAGTACACACCTCCCACAACACTGCAGGTCCCCACAAAGGGGTTTCTAATAAGAGACTATCTACTCTATGACTGACAATCATGTTGCAGTCAAGGATCACTTTTTGAGTGATAAAAGAATGCGTAGCACCCGGATCAATCAAAACAGATACAAAGCAGGATGAAGACATATCAGAATGAAATAGTTCCATCTGACCTGTCACAACTCGAGGGTTGACTACTGCTTTGAGTTGATTCATCGCATAGAATCTCGTCGTTGCTTGCTATTAATCTTATGCTCAATTTTTGGGTGTCGACGAACCAGCTTGGGATGCTTGTCCACGTCCTTTGGTTCCACTCAAAATCTATCGCCTCTGAGAGCCTTGCTGACTCTACCTTAGGGGTTGAGTCACACTTGCTTCTCTAGCTCGAAAATCTTTCATCAGATGCCCCATCTTTCGGCATATAAAACAACCTCTGCTCTCCCTCTTTGGCCTGGGTGGTCCTGTTACTGACATTGAGGCTGAGTCTGTGGGCTCCCCAGGCAGTAAACTATGACCTGTACCCCTACTCAACGTCCATTGCATCTGGGTATTGAATCTTGGTGGTGCTATTAGTGTAGAAAATTTCGGTTTCTTGAAACTTTTGGACCTCTATCCTTGAAACTGAGTATACACCTACTTACTCTTAGTTTGACACTTCTCAATCACCAACCTTTCTATCCATCTCACAGACTCCACAAAGGTGGCAAACATCTCCTTGTTCTCTAAAGCAGACACATGAGTGGTCAAATCAACATTCAACCCCTTCTTAAAATGCTGAATTCTCTCTTCATCAGTAGTTGCCATATGTGGACAAAACCGTAAAAGCTCCATGAACTTATCTTCATACTCGCTAATATTCATTGGTCCTTGCCTTAACCTGTCAAACTGAGAGATCTTCTCATCTAGAAACATCTTGGGGAAGTATCTATTGATGAATTATCATCGGAATACTTCCCATCTGATTTCAAATCCTGGCCTCTTGCCCTCTTCTATTGTCCACCAGTGTCTAGCACTCCCTTTTAAAAGGTACACTGCATGCTCACCTTCTCTGCTTCAGAGATATTGACGATTCTAAAGGCCTTCTCTAACTCAGTCAACCACAAGTCAGCATCTGTTGGGTCAGTTGTACCAGCATAATCTGTGGCTCCTACCCGGTGAAGCTGTTCAAAAGTCTTTCCGGCTCTGTGTCCTTCATGTTGAGTTGGTGCCATAGGTGCAGGTGGTGGCATCCTATACGCCATATGCATCATGGTTGTCATGAACTGCCCAAACAGATCATGGAAAGATGGATTTTTTAGTGCAACTTGGTTAAGGTGGGGGTGTTCAAGTACTGGTTCCTCCCTATCCTGATCCCTTGCACCTCTTCCTGGTGCAACAATGCTGCTCTTAGTAGTATGTTCTTCGGGTGATCCATACATCTTTAAGTTCTTCTTCTCCTATATGAGCAGAAGACACTATCAGATAAACTGGAAGACACTAGAACAGACTCAACAACCTTAATCCTATGTGTCTGTAGACTCAGCAGACCTAGAGCTCTGATACTGACTAAACTAAGATGACCTGACACTAAATCAGACCGTTACAGTGTAATTAATTGTGAAATTAAACATAAGCAGCGGATTACTGAAAATAACTAAAAATTCAAACCATTTAGAAAGAGATCAAAACACAGGAAATCTCTTTTATCAAGAACCAATGTATTTCATTTACATCCTGGTTCATAAGTACATATCATGTATCATCTCTTCTCGAGGATTACAAGCATCAACTGCCTTGTTTAAACTATACACAGACATCATAAAAACCTTGAGGCATCAAGCCAAAATCTCAGATTGATTCATTAAAGTACTAACTACTAACTCCGAGGACTTGAGAGTACAAAGACGACACATATGACTCTCTATACAAAATATGACTACCAGTGCCTCCACCTGGAATATCACTGTTGTCCCTGATGTTGTTGCTACTGCTCTTCCCCTACAGTAGGGTTCCTGTCTCTTCTTCTGCATTTACCTAAAAAGTTGGATTCCACGGGGGTGAAACAATTGAAAATTGTTCCAATGAGAGATATAACTCTCCACTAGAAACATTATTATTGTATTTTAATGGAATAATACTGAGCAGGGGAATCAAATATATTCAACAACAGATGAATCAATATCTAAACATATTAGAGCAATATTCTTATTCAAAGCATTTCAGATATAACTTGATAAAGCATCATGTCACTTATCCAATAAAGAATTAAAAAACATGTATAACATTTATTCATCTAGGATATGATAAGCAATGTAACATCAACCATTGATTCTCGTGTTTCAACCTTAAGAAAATACGCTACGTGACTGATTACATTTTGCAATCATACTTAAGCTCTGAGGAGATGAGGTATACCGCTCATACTCCAATCGACCATTATGAAATCAAAATCGGTACCATACCTAGGTCAATGGAAGAGCCAGATTTCCAAGACCTCATCCTCCTCATTCAGTGTGAGGAAAAAATGTAGGACATCTTGTGTCTCTGCTAAATAACTTTTCTGGGCATACAGGAAACTTCTCTGTAACGCTTGGCCCCACTTCCCAAGGCTCTAGTAGAGTTTCAGGAATGACGACTGGCCCCAAAAACCACCACTAGCCTTAACTACACACTTTGTCCACATTGACGTGCAAGCCAGGATCAACTTCCCACCTGGTCACCCATCCTAGTACTACTCCAAGCCAAGCACGCTTAACTATGGAGTTCTTTAGTAATGGGCTTCCTAAAAAGGAGGTTTCCTTTTAAGATCATGTTATCCGAGGCCTCAAATCCTGGGATGTTACAATCTCCCCCACTTAGACTTTGACGTCCTCATCAAGGCTCAACTATATGACCTCATAATCTGACCCCATTTCAGTGCCGACCCACAATGGCCCATGGACACCCAGCTCCCGTCCACGGCTACCAGCGCAAGGGTGGCTCCATCTCGTCTCTACAGATAGCCCTTTCCATCTTGCATGGACCGCATGGCTCAAGAATGGCATGCCACATGCCCATGTGGGCCCGACCTACTGGAGGGGTTATGGCTCTGATACCATTTTTAACGCCTGGGCCCACTGCCCAAATCTCTAGTAGAGTTTTAGGAATGACGACTGGCCCCACAAACCACCAGTAGCCTTAACTACACACTTTGTCCACACTGACGCGCAAGCCAGGATCAACTTCCCGACTGGTCACCCATCCTAGTACTACTCCAAGCCAAGCACGCTTAACTATGGAGTTCTTTAGTAATGGGCTTCCTGAAAAGGAGGTGCACCTTGGTGATATGTGTAGTCCAATCATTCCTTTTAAGATCATGTTATCCGAGGCCTCAAATCCTGGGATGTTACAATAAAAGGGTATATGTTAACCCTAACCCTAAGTGAAGGTTAGAGACAGATGACATGATGAGTTAGATGTCATTGTTGACCGAGTGTTTGGTTGGACATGCCTTTGGGATGCCATAAAAGGGTAGATGACCTAGTACCTTTGGTGACCAACCCTGGAGAGGGTCGTGCATGCTAGAGAGAAGGATAGCTCCTTCATGGATGAGGTTAGAAGAGAACCTATAGTTACCCTATGGGCTTAGGCAAGTAGGGTATAGCTTGATGAAACCCAGGTTAAGGGATCATGGAATAAGCATAAAGGGCTATGAATGATATTGAGCAAACCTAAGTTTGAGCATAGGCTTCAACTACATAGAGGTATGCCTATGAGCTTGATTCTTCATGAAGAGATGACCTCTAGTAGTATGACTGGATGTGGAGTTAGCTTTAGAAAGAAGGAACCAAGCAAGAAGGTTGGAAACCTAAAACCCAAAGATGTGAGGAACAATGGGGAGTTGAGGATGATGCGACCTACGTAGGGGGTTGCCTTATGCTTGATTCCTAGAGGTTGATGATATCTCAGTTGACTTTAGAGGAACCAAACCCTAGAGAGAGGATGATGCTTCTAGTACCCATGGTATAAGTGGTTACCTATTGGATGAGATAAAGAGTGATTTAGACCCTGAGGAGGCTTTCTACCTAGTTGGTTGTCCTTGCAGAGGACTCAGCTCTGGGGTGTTTCTCATATAAAAGGATCATGGGAGTACATGACATACCTTGGACATGTTTGACTCGTGGTTAAGAGTTTGAGCATGCAGTTGGATATCCAAAGGAGAACCTAGGGTTCCTAGGCCTAAGAGGGGAAGCAGTGTATCCGATGCTCCTGATGAGATTTGAGTCTCTATAGTTTCAAGCATGGTACTCCTCATGTGTAGAGGTAAAGGAATCCCCTTAAGTTAAGGGTATGTTTGATGAACCCTTCACGCCTAAGTTGGTCTAATGTTGAGGAAAGAGAACAAGTATGACCTAGCATGGTTTAATTGGTGGTCTACTTGTGCCCTAGTAGCTGTTGTGTTAAGCATGCTTATGTGAATATAAACCCTAAGGATGTTTGTGACCTTGTTGTCAAGAGTTGTAGTTTCCTCCCATCCTGGGAGAGGGACCCTTTGATAAGGTGTGTACCAGTTTGTGGGTTTGTGGAGACCTAAAGAGGTCTCATAGGATCTTGAGAAGCTAAGTGAAAAGTACATGGTATGAGAATGAACCTGTAGACTCATAGATAACCATCTCTAAGTGAATGTGGATGTGTTACCATGGATGTAACCAATATGGGGCCTGACCAAGGTAGGTAGGGTGCCATGACCCTCTGAAGGGATGAAAGTCATTTGAGAATGCAGAGAGAGATGATGAAGGCTTGGGTAAGGTTCTAAGTTGGACATGTACTATAATGGAATCCTAAGTCTATCCTAGGGTCAGGTAGGGATAAGACTGATGGAAGAAGGAGTTTCCTAATTCCCTAGTTGCACATGACCATAGGGTCGGGAGGTAACAACTATCATTGTCTGAGGGCCATGGGTTAGGAGATTGATCACCTTCATGAACTCATGGGACCCAAAGGGCAGATGAGTAGGGAACTCTCTGGATGCATAAGGGAACAAGGATGACCCCAAAAGTGTCGGCACCCTATATACCTAGAGGAGACGACCAAGGATTGTGTTTAGACCAAGTAGGGTTGAGACCAGTTCTCCATGGAAGTAACTTTGATATTAAGATGAATGTGATGTTGAGACATATGTGGCACATTTCAACTTAGATTTAAAGGTGTACTGGCAGGGTGGGATGTACCATCTCTACTCTTGGAACAGGAAGAACTCTGTATTTGGACTGTAGCCAAATGCTCATTTCCTTTTTTATGGGAGTGAGAGATAGGACAATCCACATGCCTTACACGAAGGATAAAAGATGATGGAAGTTGGAACGTTGCTACAAAGTATAAGGATAGAAATGATAACATACCTTTGTGGAGTGAATGATACATGGATGGTTTACAAACACTAAGAGTATTAAGGAAATCATCTTGTGAGGATGTTTTATCATGAGCTATGTGGAATTTGCAAGTTATGCAAAGTTGAGTTGAATCACCATGAGGATGAGATCAGAGTTTCTTGATGAAGACAAACTTAGAGTTTGAGATGAGATGATAAGTGGAATATGTGGAGGTGTATGTCTCCAACATTACCTGACACCTAAGGAGGTGAAGTGGAAATGAATGCTCTAGTTGAGATATAGCTGCCTAGTTTAACTAGAGGCTAGAAGAGATTGAGGTTGTTTGACTAACCCTAAGTTTGGAAAGAAGATGAGTTATGGCTAACACACAAATGTAATAATATATGTTGAACAAGTTAATGGTTGATTGGTTAGCCATTTTAGTCCTTGATGTAGAGAAAGGATGGCGATAGAACCTCAGATACACTTCTTTGGATAGGAAGGTAATAAAACCATGATGAGAGTGGTTTAGAGTTCTGAGGTATAAATCTTGAGGAATCATGACATACAGGAGATCATGGTTTTAAGATCACCATACACCGTGATACTACAAAGATAGTAAGTGACAGTAGCATTTTGAATGCTTAATATGAAGTTGCATGTAGCATGTGGCCATGCAAGCCGGGGGTGAAGGATGAACACCAGTAACCCAGTTCTTTGACATAGAGGATAAAGAGTCCCCGAGAGGGAATGGGAGTTCACCTCTATGGGTGTTGTGGTAAGTCTCCCCTTGAACAAGAAAGATCAAGATGTAATAGGGGTTATGGTAGATTGCCTTACCTAGATGACATGAGAAAGAAAGGAGTGATGTCAAGGGACAAATTTGGTTGAACTACTTAAGAGAGAAAGATGGTTCAACCACATCATGATGCGAGTTCAAAAGTTCTTGGGTATGACCAAGGTTCACTTCCATGAGGGGGAAGTGGATACATGAAGAACTCGATGATAGCACAATTTATCACCCCATACTAATGGACAGTATGATCCAGACAAGAAGGTCTGATGAGAGCATGTGTGCTGATTCAGGGTGATACCTAGAGACAGTTCTTAAAGATGTGATGTTAACCACCATAGTCTTTATCGGGATGCAAGAAGTCTTATAGAGAGGTTGTGTCAGTCACCACTTCATTAAGATGATGTTGGTGAAGGAGGCCTCACAAAGGTCAGAAAAGAACCATAGTGTGTGTAGATGAAGTCGTCGTGATCGTGCAATGGCCGAGAGAGAGCCCCGTGGTGACGTGAGTTACGAGCTGATGCAAAGCAGACTGACATGCAGTTCACTATGGGAGAATATGTGATGTGAAAATCTGACCCCTCTAAGCTACAACTGAGAAAACTGAGTCCCCGATATATGGGTCCATTTGAAATGGATTGGTGGAGATGGTTGTGTTTACCCCTCAGGATAACGTGATGAATAGAGGTGTTCCATGAGTTTGATCTAGAGCACTATGTGAGGTACCCAAGCCATGTGCTGAGCCATGAACCTATTCAGCTTTTTGAGAGGCTGAAATGACCTGAGTCACCTATGAGGGTACGATATACCAAGGTAAGAAAGAGCTCAGATGGAAGATTATGAGATGATAAAGGTTCTTGGGAAGCACCATGGAAAAGGGTAAGACCACATGGGAGCCTTGATGGACATATGAAAGGCTTATCCTGAACTGTTTGTTTGCTTGGTGGAATTTTGAGGGCAAAATTCCTATAAGAGGGGAAGGATGTTACAAACCCAATTTTAGGTTCATCTGATTGAGAAATGAAAACTCTCATATTGGACAAATAATGATGTAATTTCATTTACAATAGCCTTGATGATTGTATTGTGGGCTTTATTGGCTATTGGGCCCAATATCAAGGAAATTCTATTAATTAAGATAGAGAGAAAAGTAAGATGTGGAAACCTCTAGAAGGTAAAGAACTTAATCCAAAGTTGGATTTCGTGCCACATGGGTTCCTTGGTTTCCAAGGAGTCCAAAGTTTTCAAAGGTAAGCAAAGTTTTAATTTTATACCAAATTCCAATTAGTGGGTAGAATTTCATATTTAGTATTGATTAATTGTCGAACCTTTGATCCTGTTAATTGAATAACGGCTCTAACCTTTGGGTCTCCCTTAATTGGGAGTTACCGGAAGGCAGGGTCGTTACATTCTCTATAGAGTTACAATGGTCATTGTACTCTCTTCGCAATCGAGAGATCTCATGTTTATCTCACATCGATTCAACATTAAACATTATCGGGAGATTCGTGATACATCCATCTCGACATCGGGAGATTAGTGATATATCCATCCTGACATATATAATGAAGGATTGAGAGATTTAATGTTTATCTCACATCAATTCCTCCATTAGGGCATAAGGATATTCGTGCCCATAACCCCCACATACTCAACAGTATGCCCTCCAGGAGATCCCGTAGGAAAACCTGTTTCACCATCACCAATTACTGACGATGATGGATCTATGGTCAGGGCTCTACATGATAAGATTTCACTTGATTAATTTAGTACATTACCATATTCTTTTAGCATCAGGTAGGTTTTCAAACATAAATCATTATAACAATTGCTACTCAAAATATGTAATACTTCTATCAAGTACTTTTTGAAGCTTTATACAATATTGGGATCTGAATACCTTGTCACATCATCGGCATTCTCATCCCTTAATATATCATCATCATGATTATGGAATATGGGTATTCAAACCCTTAATTCATCAAAGAACACTTGTTGCCACTTATCAGGTAACTTATACCTTCAGGTCATCTGACCAAGGTAAACATGATACTTGTAATACAGGTATCTCACATGGCTCTCAAAGCCCATTAATCTCTTGTTACTTCTTATTAGGAAAAAAAGCATATTATGGCTCACAAGGTCCATCAAACAATTCTAATAATAAAACATCATAACTCATACCTGGCTATGTCCAACATCTCATGATACCTGCATGATTAGTACACATGATAATAGTCATATCAATTACATATCAGTACTATGCAATGTAAATGGTAGCATCATTATTCCCTCATTAGGGTTAGGGTTTCCCAAATTCATGTCAATTAGGGATACTCATTACATTACCTAGAATTAGGGTTATGGTTTATCATCATATTGCCCAAAATTAGGGTTTCATGCACTATAACCCAAAATTAGGACTTCACATACCTTTACTCTATATCAGGGTTAGGATTTCATGTTAAGGTTTCATATAGCATTACATAGCATCACCCTGGGTTAGAGTTTCACATCACATCATTGCATTAGGGTTACACATAACATCATTGCATTAGGGTTTCACATGACATCACCCTTGATTAGGGTTTCACATGACATCACCCTAGATTAGGGTTTCACATCACATTACTACATTAGGGTTTTCACATAACATCACCCTTGATTAGGTTTTCACATCACATCACCCTAGATTAGGGTTTTCACATCACATCACTACATTAGGGTTTTCACATGACATCACCCTTGATTAGGTTTTCACATCACATCACCCTAGATTAGGGTTTTCACATCACATTACTGCATTAGGGTTTTCACATGACATCACCCTTGATTAGGGTTTTACCTCACATCACACTAGAATAGGGTTTCACATCACATCATTATATTGAATTAAGGTTCCTTATAACTTTTCCCCAAATTAGGGTTTTATGTAACTTTACCCGAAATTAGGGTTTCATGAAGCATCCTCTTGAATTAGGGTTTTTCATTATATTACCCTGAATTGGGATTTCTCATATCATTACCCTAGATTAGGGTTGCACCATTACCCTAGATTAGGGTTTCACATCAGATCACCCTAGATTAGGGTTTCACCTAACATTGCCCTAAATTAGGGTTAGGGCTCATCATCCTTCTCGATTAGGGTTCCGTGATCTCTTTATCAAGGATCATACCCTAATTAAATATTTTATTCATATTGAGAGTGTTGAGGTTCAACCACTACGTGATTATTATACATGTATGAATTTCTCTCTCTCTCATCCTCTCTAGGATGTTGACTACTTCAAACTTGATTAGATTAGGTCAACCGTTCATTCAAGTACACACATTTTAGGGTTAGAATGGTGTATTAAGATATTGCTTTCATAAGCATCAAAGGTTAACGCTTCTGTGGGTACTAATCACCCTAGTACCTTAAAGGTACAACCATTGTAATTATCTTTGATAAACATTATTAACAATCATTGGGTTAGTAGTACTTACATGGTTTGAATCAATTAGACCTTCAAACTGTCTTGAGGTATTAGACCCTCAAACGGTCTTGAAGTACTTTGACTTTCAAACGGTCTTGAGGTACTAGACCTCAAACGGTCTTGAATCAATTGCACTTCCAAACGGTCTGAAGACCGTTAGACCTTAAAAGTTCTTGAAGTGCTTTGACCTCCAAACGGTCTTGGTCTACACCTTCAATCCGTCTTAAGACCGTTAGACCATCAAACGGTCTTGATCTCAAAATCTCTAAACGGTTTGAGGCCATTTGAATTAAATATTAAATAACACCAAATGTTTTGAAACTGAATGGTCCTCAAATGGTCTGAGACCGAATGGTCGTCAAACAGTCTAAGACCATTTGGTCTCAATCAACTTGAAACCGTTTAACACTAAATTAGGGTTTCTACAATCAATCGATTTAGGGTTTGCTTCATTAAATCATCCATCAATTGGACCATTGGAAATACATCAAATTATAACCCTTGGATCTCCAACCATCCATGACTCCTCTTGACCTCAAACGGTCTTGAGACCGTTTGAGCCATCCAACTTAGAAATCGACTCAATCAATTTAGGGTTTCAACCATTCAATCCGATTAGGGTTTGTAATCAATGGATCATCCATTCTTGAAACCATTATAATTAGATCCATTTGAACCATTAGATCTTCAAACATCCACATCAGCAATTGACCCCAAATGGTCTTGAGACCATTTAACCTCAAACGATCTTGAGTTTGTTTGCTCTCAAACGGTCTTGAGACCGTTTGATCACCAAACGGTCTTGAGATCGTTTGGTCATCAAAGTTCAAACCGTTTTCTCATGATATTAATTAAGGTGTGTGCTAAGATGACATCATCATATTCAAGCTACAAACCATCGAAATTTTCTGTGATCTTTGTGGTGATTTCATCAATTAATCACAAAGAAATTCGGGAAAGAAAAGGAAATCAACATATGATGAAGAAATGAAATCAATAATGATGTTTAAGGGTTCAAGTTATATAAACCACCTTCAAAGTCAAATCCAAGCTTCAAGATTCACGTATTTAATGGTGATTTGAAGCTTCATCAACTGTACAAGGTATGTTCTCATGTCTTTGAGTGAAAGGATTGGCTAGAGTTGAAGATTGAAAGGACAAAAGAAGAAAATAAGCATTGAATTTCGATTTCCACCATGAAATCAAGGTTGAAGATGATTAAGGATCTTAACTATAGCTTGGGGTACGTTCTCCTATTGCTCCTAATCTCCCTTGTGTTTGGCCAAAGCAAGGAAATAAAGAAGAGTCGAAAAAGAGTCTTTCATGTGGGTGAAAAATGGAGTGTATATAAGGGAATTTCAAGAGAGAGAAAGTGTTATAAAAATCCTTCAATTCCTTAAATTGGTGCCACTTATCCCCCTGAATTCCTTGCATAAGAATCCGTCATCCTCCCCTTCAAATTACTCTTCTTTATCCATGAATTAAAAGTAAACAAATTAAGCACCTTAATCAATATAATAATAATATCCAAAAATTAGTGGATATTACTTTTTCTTTAACTAATGTGAGTGGGATCTCCACTTACTTCAGATATTTCGGTGCCATTGCAAGGCACAAGGACGTCCATAATTATACAAATTCAACCATATCATGTTTGTTTGAAGGGCACTTCCATTAATATATTTATTTTTGCATTAAATTGAATTAGGGTTTCAATTATGCTTAAATCTTGATTATTTTAATATCAAGATTCTCTCTCCTCCAAAGAGATTCAAATGAGATTACCCTCTGATTTTCTTGTCTCTAATTGATACCAAGAAACATTAGGGACTCTCAAGAAGTGGTCTTTTGCATATTGAACCCTAGGTTTTGGGTAAATTGCACATTACACCAAAACTAGGCTTTAATGCACAAACATTGCTTAATAAGCTCTTTCTTGGTGATCAGGCTTTCACAAGCCATACCTCTGCATCATTATCATTCTTATGATGCTTTAACACTTGATTAACATTTTACCATGTAACATTTGCAAGTTAACCCCTCAACGTTGGTTATTTGCACTTTAGTGCAAAACAGGCAAAACATTATTTTCAACATTATTCAAAAAGAACTAAAATTGAAACATGAGATCCTCTTAAGCCTTAATTACTTTTCAAAAGATAAGAGCAAGCATATAATTATCTTTCTTAAACAAAACATCTAGGGTTAAAGCATAACCCAGGTCAGGGATGTTATAGAAAATGTTATAATTCTACTTATCTACTCAAGAGTTAATATCTAGATTGAAGAGTTGGTTTGATGATTAAAATAAAATGCAAATGTAAATTAAATGGCATGAAAGTAAACTTAAGGTTGTATACAATATTTGGAAACCACTAGGATGTGTTCGAGTTTCTCGACCACTACGCATGGTTCATATCATACAACATAATAATCATGACTTGCAATAAGAGTCTAAATAGTTAGTATCTTTGTAGATTTAGCTTCCTTTCAGATAGCTAACTATGAGAAATGTGGGAGTATTGCAATTCCAGCCATCCTCAAATGAATGGTAACTTACGTTGCATCACTCCCTTCACAAAGTGTGTTCCTTGACCTATCACAGTTGTACTTTCATAAGTCAAATGATTCCATTTCATAGTATGAAAGTACAACAATGAAAGTGCATTTACTCCACTCCTTGAAAAGTGTTTCTAGATATCGAAATAGATATATGGTGACTACATACATCAAGAACCCATACACAGTTGATAATTGAATCAAAAAGCACAAACATAGATAATTCATACTAGCAGATAATAAGTAACGCAGGTTGGTGATCAAGCAACTAACATTCATTAAATGGTTGATGTTGAACAAAAAATATAGTATATTTCTATTGCAAACTCATGAATTACAATGAATGGAATGAAAACATGGGTAGTGGAGCGACTCCCCTCACCCTAGTGTATATAACTACTCGCTCATGGCAAGAATAAAGAAGGAGACATGAGAGGAGAAGGAAAACATCATCTCCACGTAGGAGGGGGGAAGATCGACCCCTTGGAGTAGAGAACAACTATCTTCACACTACGTGGTTGCCTTGGTGATGAATCATTCACTTCCCACCTTCTATATTGATGAGAGAGAAAGTAGGCTTATGGATGGAGTGTGGATCTTAGTCCGATAACTATGGGGCAAAGAATGGAGGATGAAGTAGCTCTCGAACAATGGAAGTAGCCTTTGGGTATCTCTGACCCCTCTTTAGTGCAGACCCCTTGAGTCATATTTATCGGCTCAAGGGGGTCTTAAGATCGTTTGGATCTACACGGTCTTGAGATTGGTAGCATTTCACTCAGTCTTGCGATCGATGAGTCTTTACTCGGTCTTGGGATCAATGAGTCTTCACTCGGTCTTGGGTCCGATAGGCCTTCACTCGGTCTTGGGACTGATAGGCCTTCACTCGGTCTTAGGACCAATAGATCTTCATTCGATCTTGGGACCGTTTGGGTCCTCACGGTCTTGGGATCAATGAATCTTTACTCAGTCTTGGGACTGATGAGTCTTCACTCGGTCTTGGGACTGATAGATCTCCATTTGGTCTTGGGACCATTTGGGTCCTCACGGACTTGGGACCAATTGGACCTTCACGGTCTTGGGACCATTTTGGTTGAGACTTTTGTAATTTTTTTTATCTATAAGAAGAAAAGAGAAATATCAGTCTATTGGTATATTTACAATAAAGGTATAAAGTTAAGTGTTCAATCTAATTTATCTAAGAATGAGTATGGAAAACTAACAAAAACTAGTAATATAGCATCACAAAATGGGAGGTTATCAAATGGTCACCCATCCTAGTACTACTCTAGGATGAGCATGCTTAACCATAGAGTTCTCCAGTGATGGGATCCCTAAAAAGAAGGTGCACATTGGTGATATGTGTAGTCCAATCATTCCTTTTAAGATCATATTATTTGAGGCATCAAATCTTGGCTTATACTCTTGATGTCCTCATCAAGTAGTATTTTGGGAATGATGAATGGTCCCACAGACCAACACTAGTCATGACTCCAAGCTTTATCCTCATTAACATGTAAGCTAGGGTAAACTGCTCGACTGGTTACCCATCCTAGTACTACTCTAAGTTGAGCACGCTTAACCATGGAGCTCTCTAGTGATGGGTTCCCTAAGAAGGAGATGCACCTTGGTGATTTGGGTAGTTCAATCATTCCTTTTAGGATCATATTATCTGAGGACTCAAATCCTGGGACGTTATAATTTCCATATCAATAAAGGTTGTTGAAGTTTATCTAAGTAAATATATCCAAGTAGGGTTTGTAACAATAAGGTTTGGAGCTAAGTTAAGTTATCATTTACCTTAACCTAATTTGGTTTAAATTTTGGTGACATAATTCCTTTTAAGGATGGGTGAATATAAGATCCTAAAATTTGATAAATTTGAATTTCTATGAATATAAGACTTTATTTGATAAGAAAAGTGTCTAATTATAAGTAATAGAATAATGAAGTTATTTTGAATCCACTTTGAGGCATGGGTTCAAACCATGACCCAAGTGAGGCCCATGAGACTATATTTGCTTTGCAAATGGGTCCTTGTGGCAAATTTTTAAGAAATAAACTGATTCATTCTTAAATGAATCTAATGCCTTTTCAGTTGTTAATAATCAAAATATGGAATAATAAACAAGATTCTAAAATATTCTAAGATGATTTGTGATATAGATAATTAATGGAGTGATTATCTAATCCTAACTTGCAATACAAGTTTTGAGTATAAAATAAGAATATTTTGATGTGACATTTGGAACACTTAAAGGTAATGTGGGAACTAAGAGAATTCGAGAATTTGAGAAAAAAAGGACTTCTAGTATGAAGTGGGTAATTAATTTAATGAAATCCTCATAGAGTAAGTTTCATCCATGATAATTATTCCAATAAACCCCAAAAATATATATAAGTTGTTAAAGGTATTATGGAGTTTCCGTCTAAGTTTCATATCAAAAAGATGCTCATAGAAGCTTATAGAAAATCATGAAGGATGAGGGACCTACTTGTGATGATCAAATGTTGTTCTCTTGTTTGAAGAGAGAGATGAAAGTATTAGAAACATCCCTTTGTTACCAAACATGGCTCAATATCATATTATGGTATTATAAGAAATATATCCAAATTTGAGAGCAGTTGCAATTGAGGATAGAGTGATAAAGATTTTCTAAGCTATATATATAGGAAATTGGTTAATTCATTAATGTTGACATGTGTACATTTAATGTGACTAGGACTTTAGTGGGGCAAGTTCTCGGTCCCTTTAATTGTTCCATGATATTTTGTCCCTTCAATCTCGGATCGACGATCCTATGTTTGTCTCCTACCTCATGACACAAAAGGAAAGTGAGCCTTTCCTCCCTCTATGACCCCAGTCCCTATTATGTGGACCCTTTCTCACCCCAAAAGTGGTATCTTGTTTCTCCTCTCACCAATCGGAAACTAGTTGTGGATAGATTGAGGGAAAATGATGCCTCTAAAACTAAGAAAGGACCATCCCTCTTCCATGGATTCCAACCATCCAGAAACAAAAATCAAAACCCTAGACTTAGACCCCTGTAGCACTATAAAACTACCACTCAAGCTCTTCCTCTCCTCCAGTGACTCAAATCACACCCTTCTCGTAAAAAAATCCAAATATTTGTCTCCTTCTTCACCATCCATGTTTACCTATACCTACATGTTGCTACCATGGAGATAAGCCTCTAGGCCTCCCCAACCCCAGAAGACACCTTGTGCAACTTCATAACGCCAAGTCATGTTAGAGTGGCCTTCTTACACACTTCCTGGGACTTTGCCTTCACCCCCCCCCACATAGTTGTTTTGATACCACCACCACAAGCATGACATTTGGTGTGCTCACAGATAGAGGCGAAGTGGGACAAGAAAAAACGTTCCTAGCCAGGTCCAAGTGGACTGCATGGGCAGAGGGCAGAAGGTTGGACTTGGTCCCAACCCAACTAATGATTTTCCAGTGCAAGGGCCCTTCTAGACAACCTAGGGCGACGACCCTAGTCCTTGATGTATGTGCACCCTAGATGCCACATGGCAACATCTAGGGGACCATATCAATGATCAACAATCAAAATTAATCCAATATATTTTCTTCAAAAAATCATAAAAAATTATAGGATCATCAAAATATAGAGATATTATATATCAATTGATCAAGAAAATGGGAGGAATATGAATAAAATGCAATTTAGGCTTGATTCCCATTGTAGTGTAAACATGATTAATAAGTGGTTTATACATGCAAACCCTAGAATAGTTTACTAAGGTGTTGAATGAATTAAAAGCTTTCATTTGATGTTGTAATCTAATATTTTTGAATATAATAAGAATCCAAGATGATGATGTAAAATTAGGGTTCATAAATCTATGAATCGTGGTGTGATGTAACTAGGGGTTGTACCCTTATTCCTTAATTAAACCTGAGACAACCCTAAACCCTAGTTTAGGACGTGTTATATTAGTTTGTCTTGAATATGATTGGTAACATTTAAGGTTGTACTTACTTCAGATAATGATGATTTCTTTATTATACACCTAGTTGATTGGATTACATAAAGTACACTTGAAGTACATATGTCATGAGATCTACATGAACAGAGTATGTGGTTACTTATGAATAACCACTCTTATTGAATTCTGATGTAATATGAAGTTTCACCAAGGAATTGCAATTAAACTGCGTGATTTTTTATTTATGACTTGCAATCTATAAGGCCTTATTAATCGCCTTATATAAACATAACTTGCTCAAGCCCAAGATGCTATATCTGGAGAGTTGCATGCATGGAAAGAATTCATTATAATGACTTCCCCTAAAGAGTGGGTATGTCATTGAATTTACCCCGAGTGAGTGGGTATGTTTTAAAGATTACCCCCAATGAGTGGGTATGCCATTTAATATATCCCCAGTGAGTGGGTATACCCCAAAGATTGATCAAATATGGGTTGAGAAGTTATAACAGAAAAATCATGTTCGATTATGTAACAATACTTGTTTATATGGTTGTTTATGTTGTTACACCTAGATGCACATATTTTTCTCGCACCACGTCTACAAGATAGAAATATACTTAACTATATTTTGATTGTCGACATTTTAGGTACATGCATATTTGGAGATATTAAGATATGATGGTTAAAATGAAATCAACTAAAGACATTAAATATAAACAAAAGGGGATTAGTTATATGCTTCTTCTCATATGTACTAGTTTCTCATGTAAAGTTCACTCCCTAGAGGGACATTATTATACATCATGTAAACAATATTTGTGAAATAATAAAAATTATTTGCTAAATTAGGATCCTTGCCAATTTAGGTTATGGATCTTCACTTTAAGGTCCATACTTAATTGGGATATAATGAAAAGTGAGGTAGTTACAATATGAGTCTATTTCAAGATGTCGTAAGTTTGTTTGGAAGGTTCATGTATGTTTTGATGATATGAGATGCATTTGTCCATGCAACTCTAGCTTGTATAACACCATGTATGGTACGTGTAGTGAGTTTGATGTCCTACACCTAGCTAGTGGGTTGTCATGCTTGTTGTGCCTAGCTTTACATATGTTGAGATATGACTCAGGACCAAAAAAGGCCCCTATATATTTACAAAGAAGTACCTATATCATGTGACATACTACAATGGTAAATCCCTGATATGGGTCAACCCAACATGATATAAGTTTAGAGTACTTAACATTTAAACCATATGAAATGTTGAAAAATATGGACGTATACATGATGATGAGTCCTAGATAGACTACTATGTACATTAGTTGAGTCACCTAGTGTGTGGTTCCCTTAATAATGTTGAACCCTTTATTTCCTTTGAAAATATCTAACCTAAGAGAAGTGGTATTTAAATGTATGTATATTTGCCATCTAGGTGAGGAATATGTTCGAAAAACCTAAGATGATGTGTATGATGTGTTATAACCATTATGAGACTCATACTCATGTAAGTCATTTGTATGTGAAGGAATCCACTATTTTACTTTTTTTAATATTGGTTAAAAAGTTTGGTATGGGTACATGTTGGTGGTTAATATGTTTTTCCTTGACACTGATTGGTCGTAGCTTGAGTGCCTCGAGCTTGTTAAGCTCCTATTAGATATATAACTAATTTCGTTACAAAACCTCAATGCTGATGATAATATTGTTCCTCAAATGATGTTGGATACATGAAATAATTTCATTTAAGATAAATACTTGATATATGTATAATAATTCACTATCCTAAGCTAGACCTATTAGGAAACCATGCCATACATGAAAGATGTATATGATTGAAGTCATGAACTTGATATGATGATATCATTGAAAACATAGATGGAATAATCACAATATATAAATTGATTAATTTCATACCCAAAATGAAATGAAATGAAATGAGTCAAATTGAGTATAATTGGTAGAATTTTGGGAGAAAACTAAACCATGCATGGAATCTTCTGAAATGATGAAATACAAGTTCAATGATAATCTTGTTTGAAAGTCATGATTATGAACTTGTCCATTTGAGAAATGTATATCATATATTTGGATAACACACCATGAGCTTGTGTGAATACAAGTAATAAATCTTAATGTAGTAAGGATGAGGTTTACCAAACCCTAATGTCATGATGATGTCATAATATGAAAAAATACCAAGCAATATGTTATAATCTGATGGGTACACCCTTGATGATGACAACCTAAGTGTACATCCTATAGTGGTGGATTCCTTGACACCAAGGTTTAGTTGCCTAAACATGATGAAAATATTGACTTCGACCTTTGACTATGACCTTGGATTATTTTTAAGGAATTTTTTTAAAGAGAGAAGGATGTGACAACCTGAATTTCTCTCAAATCTATTTTACTCTTTCTATATCATCAACTAGACTTCTTACTCGAGTTGATATCAATTGCACATTGTGAGTGTTGTCAAACTCCAATTTGGCACCTTAATGATCAATAATACAATATGTGACACTATGTTAGACTTTTGAGCTAAGTGTTATACCTTAATGTAAATGATTTTTAAATTAAAAATGGACCCATGAAATGGTCTCTTATTTCTCTGTAAAATATGTTATGTTGTAGAGTTTTCAATTGTGAATCCAATGGTGCAATAATCACCTTTGTTTTTTTTATTTGATCCTTATTGGGCCCAAATCGGGGGCACTCCCAAGGAATGGTGGTGCTCCACTTTCCATGTCAGCAATCCCCTTGTTTGTTTTTTAGGTAATTACAACCATCCAGTCGTTGAGCTGTAGATTTTTCCCTAAATCCAAGGGTTGTGCCATTATCTTCAACCTCCATACAATCCTTGTGCTTGGGCAAGGATGAAAAGTTGGGTATCAATTTTGGCACCCCTTTTTGGCATTATAGACACCCTAATTGTCCTATTTAACCTCCTAGCTCTATGCATTTTATTAACCCTAGCACCCCATATCTCTTCTGTTGGTATGTATGCCCATAGAATAAAAAATATGATTATTGTGATGGGGCATTGATGCACCGAATAATTGTCATTTTCACGTGTTGTTCTACTATGGATTTTTGTGCACTTATTGTTTGTTTTGATATCATTTGTGTATTATTTATCACTAGTATCCCGTGACACTTAATTGCATCAAGTACTTGTTATTTTTACTATTATGAATGATATACCATTATTTTGGACTTATGTTCTTTATTATTCACATTTTAGGTAAATCTACAAGAAAAAGATCAGCTCAGTATTACCGACATTTGACAAAAAAGGAACAAGTTGATTCGAAAGAAAACTCAATAGTACCAACAAAGGAATCAATACTATCGATGGATCAATACGAGAAACCATGATGAGATCTCAATACTACTGATGGTCATTTGGTAGTAGTGATTCATGTTAAATATCCAACAGGGAAGGTCAGAAAAAATCTCAGTACTATTGGTGGGCAACTTCGTAGTACTCACAACTTACAATGGATCACAAATAATTTAGGGCATCGATACTACCGACACCCTATCAGTAGTACCGACCTGACACGACCGTGACAATTTAAAATTGTTATTAATCCGACTGTTGGGACTAAATGATGCCTTAAGTGCCTTCTATGACTTAGGGTGGTTCAAAAAAACCTAATAATCACACCATATTCATTTGTAGGACATAGAAGAGAAGATAAGAGAGAAAGGAGAGGAGAAAGAAATGTTCTGGGTGGTTCAAGCACTTTCGGTGGCTGAATTTTCAGTTTGAAGATGGCAAATCACATCGTTTGTTTGAAGGAACCATACAAACCATATTTCTATAGGGGTTTTCCTTTTTCTTGATGTTTTCATCATTTCTTTCTTTATCTGCTATGTGTAAAACAATTGAAATCATGCGAGGATAGTCCCCTTATACCTTAGGACCCAAGAGTAGCCCAATTTTGCATTATAATTGATGATTATGATTTAATATCCATTTTTCTCTTAACTTTTGGACATATTTCTCTGAGAGTAGCATGAATTATCTTTGCTTGATCACCATAGGTAGTTATTTAGATGGTAATTTCTTTGTGAGAGGGATTAAGGGTTGGAAAACTCTTAGATTTACACATTCTATACCACACCTTGAGAGAGTGCCTACAAGTGTGAAGAGAATTACCCAGAGATTTTTGTAAAGAACCTAACTAATGACACAATTTCTACGAGATTGAGATTGGTATTAGTTCAGGTAGTGAATCACGTTGCGAGAGTGGGTAATTCTTGCTATAGGTCTCTTTGTCTAGTGTTAGGAGATATTAATATTAATGAAATGAAGTTAATTTCAATGTAGATATGGTGAAACCATAATCCTAAGGAATTCTTTCCAATTGTGATCACAATCAATAATCTTAATTTTAATTCTTGTAATTAAGTCATTAAATCGACCAAATCACTATTTTTCTCAAGCCTAGATGATTAGGTCATTGTTAAGTAGTTTTTTGATACACATTTTCCCTATGTTTGATATATGGGCCTCTTTAGGCTTATATTGCATTGTTACGTGCATTTGTGTTTTTGACGTGTAATTTACACAGATCATGTTTTTGGAGTCGTTGCCAAGGAAAATAGTGTGTCCAACACTACGAGTGTTGTGACTGGCCACTCTAGAACACATTTTTTATTTTTCTTTTAATACATTCTAAACTGAATTTCAATATTTATTCACTCACTAATATCTATTTCTTACGTGGAATTAATAGATTTCAGGTGCTAGTGCATGGTGCAGATTAGAAGCACCAATTATAGGGTTTTAACTCTAGCTAGCTCTAGCTTTAGCATAGAGGACTTACACTACAAAAAACATGAGTAGATCAATTTTTTGGAGGACTTCGTTCCAACTCCACCACCATAGACAACTAAAACTGAACCAGTAGAGATGGGTGATGCAGAAGTAGAAGAGAAGACGATCTAGGAGAAGATAAAGGCACCATCTAAAATAGCTCAGTTGGGATGATAAAAAGGTACTCTATCAAATCAGACATCTCTAATATATAAATTAGCTTGGTGGTACTAGTTAATTCACAAGTATTACATGGCCACAACACTAAGCATCCAATGACACACATCAACAATTTCATTAAGAGTTGTGGTATGGTGAAGATTAATAAGGTTCCAGCAACATTCATCTACCTAAAAGTGTTCCCTTCTTCATTAGCATACAATGCAAAGTCATGATTCGTTAACCTCCTACTTGAGTCAATAGAAACATGGGAGGGGATGAAATATATTTTCTTTGAGCATTATTTTCCACCTTAGAAGACAAATGAGTTGGTCAGAATGATTTGCATCCTCAAGTAGCAGGTAGAATAATCATAATATGAATCATGGGAGAGGTTTCCATACATGTTGTGGAAGGTTCCTCATTGTGGGATTGATCTTTATGGAAAATTAAATATGTTCTATTACAGGCTACATCAAAGAGTGAGGACCATACTTGACAATGCAGGAACACAATTTTTCCTCAACAACAAGCCATCCAGATGTCATAAGATTCTGAAGAACATGGCTCAAAACTAGTCATGGGGATAAGAAAGAGAATTTCCATCAACCATTAGAAGTGTTGGAGAGTCTAGTCATTACAACATTGTATGATAAGTTGTACCTTATTGCCAAGAAATTATATTAGAAGGATGTACATTCCTTTAGAGGAGAGGAAGAAGAATGCATGTATGTGCGAAAGTAGAACTACAGGGGCAATGACTACTCTTGTAGGAAGGATCCCATATTTTCCTATAAGGATCCCAATAACTTCTAGTAGGACCCATCCCAAACACAACAAGCCAAAACACAATAGGGTGATGTACAACAAAAATACCATCTAGACTGGGGCCCAAACATGATGGACTGCATTGAAGACATGCTAGGAAAGTTGATCAGTCAGAATGAGGTGATCATTGGACATACACAAAGAGAATTGTAGAGCCAAGGAGCACAAATTCACAACATAGAGACTCATATATCTCAAATAGCAATAGAAGTTTCTTTCTTGAAGAAACTCATTCAATAAGATTTTTTGGGAAATATTGACATACCTTCTAGAAACCATCAAGTGAAGTCTATGTTGCTTCATAGTAGGAAGAAAGTTCTAAATGAGTAGAAGACAACTCCAGAGGCAAGTAATAAGGCATGTAACACAAGACCAGTAGTGACTACTGAAGCAGTTGAACCAGACACTATAACATAGGACAAAGCAGATGATGAAGAAATCGATGAACCAATAAAGACAAGGAAGTAGTAATATGTCCCACCTGACCAAAGGAAGTTTGTGATGTGAATGCCCTTTCCTAACATCTTGAATCCTAGAATGTTGACCAACAATATCAGAATTTTCTGGATTCTTTCAAAAAATTGCATGTCAACATTCCTCTCATTGATGCAATTGATCAAATTCCTTCTTATGGCAAATTTCGTATGACATAATAAAAAAGAAAGGAGGATATCCACTTCAAATGTAGTGGTGTTGAAAGAGAAAGTTAGCACTTTCATTTTGGGAAAACTACCAACAAAAGGACAAGATCTAGGCTGCTTCAACATATCATGTTACATCACGAATACCATGTTTGGGGAGGCTATATGTGACTCAGGGGCAAGTATTAATCTCATTCCATTGAACAATTTCTAGAAGTTGGGATTGAAGGAGTCTAGGAAGATCGATATGACCATACAACTAGAAAAAAACTCAATGGTTAGGCCATATGGTATATCAGAAGATGTTCTTGTCAAGGTGGACATATTTGTGTTTCAAATAGATTTTGGGGATGTGGAAATGCAAGATGATCATGGAAATCAACTACTACTAGGGAGGTCATTTCATGCCACAACAAATATGATCTTAGAGATGGGTAGAGGAAGGATGACACTGGGTATGAAAGAAAATTGTTATGAAATCAAGATTCCTGAGCTGCACAAACGATTGAGGACAAGACACAATGTCACATGTTGCAACATGTCTGAGGAAAGGTGTATCTATTTATAGGGAATCCATTCCTAAACATGGCTCATGTGATGACACATATGCATAAAGGGACAATGGCAGTGGGCATCCTAGAGAATACCAAGGAGATTTCATTAGCCAGGGCAGTTCAATACCCTATTGATGAAGAGGTGGAAGCTTGTCTAGTGACAATTGAAGAAGCAACTTCTTCCACCATTGTGCAAGCATATCCATGGTTACCTCTAGATACATGCATCATAAATTTGGTGGATGACTACACTTGATGTCATTCCTTGGAGGTGTGTGTCTTGTTTCTCAAGTCATGGCCATGTTATTACATCAGTCACTATGAGGAACTGGGACCACCTCCACCACCATTGATTCCATTATTATAGATTGACCCATATCTTAAGTTGAAGTTGTTGCCATGACATTTGAAGTATACCTTTCTGGAAGAAAATGAGAAGCTTTCAATCAATATCTCAGCCTCCTTGATCATCCAAGAAGAGGAGCAGTTGATTGTGGTGTTGAAGAACCATCAGGTTGTGTTTGTGTGGTCAGTTGCAGATACCAAGGATATATCCCATAGACTTTTCCAACACAATATTTGCATAGAAGAAGGAGCCATGTCGATAATCAAACTTATATCAGTCATATCTCAATCCCATCATGACTGAGGTGTTGAAGAAAGAGGTAGTCAAATTTCTATCAACGGGTATAATTTATGTTGTCTCTCACTCAAATTGGGTAAGTCCTACTCAAGTGGTTTGCGAGAAAGGGGAGATACATATCACCACAAATTCAACTAGTGAATTGATTTCTACTAGGTTGGTGATTGGGTGGAAAGTTTGTATTGACTATCATCATTTGAATGCCACCACAATGAAGGATCATTTTCCACTTCCTTTTTTTGATCAGATTCTGGAGCCGCTCTCTTTTTTGTTTTCTGGATGGGTATTTCGGGTACAATCAGATTTCCATCAAGCCATAGGACCAAGAGAAATCTACTTTCAATTGACCATATGGCACATTCTGTTGGTTATGTATGTCCAGAGAGCCAATCATGTGATGATTGTAAGGGCATATCATGTAAATCTTTTGATTATTAATAAAAGGCTAGATTTCAATTTATTCTGTTTAATTCAGTTATGAGATAATGATGTAACATTGTAAATGTCTACAGAATTACATTACTCAATGATGTATGCCTTCACATATTAGACTTGAGAAATGAGATCATATAGATGTTAAGAGTACATATAAATATTCTCATTATGTCCCTGATCAGTTGCTATTTTAGAAAGTTGATAGACAACAATAACACATAAGATCAGAGTGTGATTTGGTTGATGATTGAGTTCACTGATCATGATATGGCTATATCAAACCAAGTTCACAGATACATATTAGAGAACAATGTATCAGACAGACCCACCATGAGTCTGACACATGGAAGACATCTTTATGGAAGTCATAGTCAGCTCTCAGAGTGATGGTGGTGGTTGTGGTTCTTAGACCTAAAATCGTTACACTCAACACATATCGTTGGGTACATTTTGACATCATCACACATAGTCCAAAAACATGGGTTGTTATAACAGTGATTATTGGGTGGCTTTGATACATGGGGATTGACTGTGAGTGATAGACATGGGATTTGTCCCTCCTATGGGAGTGTGATGTCCTAGGCCTCTTGATTAGTGAGACTGAGATTAGCATGTCCATGCACATGTAAGTTAATATGTGATATTGAGCTTACTTATATCTCAAACAATCTGCTCTTGGTTCAAGAAACAAAGATTGAATAATAATGAGGGTAAATGCTCCATGGCTCTAGTTCAATCTAGAACACCATAAATAGATTGTAGGTTGAAGTTGATCCTCAACTTTTCCATTTACTTGGGTAGTAATGATGTACGACTAGCCACCACTCTTGTCTTGTGATGTCATAAGTTATTATGGACACTCACTGCCAATGTAATATGGGACCTATAGGGTCACACACATAGGTCTTTATCTATAAGAGGAGTTCAGATCTCAAATGACAGTCGAATTAAGTGTCAAAGTGTTTAGGCATTTGATACAAGAAACAAATAGGTTGACAACACTGCCAAACGCCCATCTTGTAGCATACTAGCTCTTAGACCCTACCCTAGAAGTTGACATTTTGGACTTAGCCAAACAAAGTTGAAGGTTAGACCTAAATAGATGTTTAGTATGATCCTAATGAGATCATACATGAATTTATCACCCTAATGTATCCTAATGTTGTCACATTATTCTTAGGTTAATAATGGATACCTAAAATATGCAACAGAACTCATTTTGGTATTAATATGAAGATAAGGAACGTAATTGGATGAATAATTTAGATAATGGGCCGTTAATGGGCCATATGACATATCCCATAAAAATAAGTCTCAAAAGTTGAAACAAACTTCAAATTTGTAATCTACATATCAAAATTAGCCTACATGTCAAATTTCATCTAATTTGGACAACCTTGAAATATTAGGATAAGTTTAGGGGAGAGAAAATTAGTAAAAGGCATAAGTAATTAATGATATGATTATATAACTTCAAAGATGGAAATAATGTCAAATTTGTATTAAAAACATCAAAGTTAACTTGTGGATGAAGTTTGGTCCAATTTGGATGTTGTTTGTGTGAGTTATACAATTTTAGGTACATTCTAGACTTTTCTGCAATTTATCCAATTGAGAGGTTTTCTTTGCAAATTGTCACATGCATTATAATATTCGGATATTTTCTTACCATTCTCGAGTTTTTGAACCATGGGGCACCTAGTTACACCTTGGTTTGAAGGTGTTTCTTTCCAAGGGCATTTTAGGGATTACCCTCTTTATAAATGAGCTTATCTTTTGAAGCTATCAACCAATGGGGTTATTTCTTTGTTTGGAGGTCGGTTGGGATGGAATATAAGTGTTCATAAACCGAAATTTGATATTCAAGAAGCCTCTAGTAGCTGTCCTCTTGCATGTCCATGAAATCCCTAGGCTAAGGACACATGGAAAGCTCCATGGACACCTCATGCTTGACTTCTTTCTTATCCATAAAGGTTTGCATGTCCATGGGCAGCCTTAGCATTGGACACATGGAAAGTAACTTCACACCTCTTTCTTGGCTTGTTCGTTATCCATAAAGGCTTGCATGTCCATTGACACCCTTATACATGACACACAGAAAGCCTCATAGACACCTCATACTTGACCTCTTCCTTTATATAGCCATATCTACCCCTTCCCAACTCCCAATTCAAAAACTCTTTCTCTCCTTCTCTTTCCCCCATCTTAGAGAAACATTCCTACTATGTTTTTCCTCAAAGGTATTGTCCCAAGGTAAAAGAGAGTGCCTACCTTGGTGAAGAAGGCTCCTAGGGTTCCAAATTTGCTCTATTTAGGGTTTCCAAAGCTCCTTCTTGGTGATTTCGACCAAAACTAGTAAGTTTCCTCCTTCCCTTCCCTATTTTCATGCTATTAGTCTTCCTTCCACCTGTTTCCAAGTCAGAACTATGGACTTCCATGGTTAAAACTCACCTAGAACCAATAAACACCTCATATACATGTTCATTTGTTAGAGTTTTTCACCTCTTAAATGGAGAAGGTGCTTTTTGCTCGAGATAGGAGCTTTGTTGGAGAAACCAACCTCTCTAACCTTGGGAACCTTACTTATTGCACCTTTCCACCTTCCTTAGAGGTTCTTTGGAGGCCTAGTCTTGGATCTAGGACTGACTTGGACTGTTTAGACTCTGAAGTTGAGGTATGATGTATCCCTTATTCTTTTATGTTGAGCAATTCACCTATGCTTATTCATTCTCTTGGTCCTATGGACAATAGCCTATACACATTGCTCTTATCTCTTGATATTGTGGTTCATGTGAACTATCTTGTTTATTGTGGTCTTGTATATTCTCTTGATTTCTTATCTTTTGCTATGTTGTAAGATAAACTTGTTGATGGTATTTGCCCACTATGATGTGGATGTTTATTTGTGGATATGTGATATCTTTTTCCCACTTACATGTAGATGTATGGGTTGTCCATTATGTGATGGTGACATTGTATAATTTTTTACTATACTTTCTACTTGCCTCTACATTTGCCTACTTTGTGATTCAGTAGAACTAAATTAGTATAATTGCATTGGTTTTCTCTCATTGTGATTTATGGCAACATTGTGATATTTTGGATGGTTGATGTGTGATTCCCCATGGTAGGGAAGGATGTGTGATTCTTCGACCATGTTATATATATTTGGATGGTGGATGTGTGATTCCCCATGCTAGTGAAGGATGTGTGATTCTTGGCCCATGTCACACCAGGTTAGAGAAGTGTGATTCTTGGCCGCCTTTGTCTTTATAATATTCTAGGGCTATCTTTATCTCACATGCATGCATGTTGATTATTGTAGGGTATGTGCCCTACTTTATCTATCAGTGTTATTGTGGAACAACTTTATTGTTTCATTTTTGGCAAGTATCTCTTTTATTGTTGTTCTCTTCCTTATGTGCCATGTTTGGGTGGTCCTTATCATTTCTATAGGAAGCCTTTTATATTTTATGTCCTTTAATTCATATATTGCTCAATTTTCTTTTTACTATACATATACCAGCCTTTGTTGATGTCATCTATTTTATCTTCTTGCTGGGATATGCTTCCAATCCTAGGTGATGGACTTGGATGATAAGGCATGAAGTTTTGGACTAGTTTAAGGAGTTAAAGCTTGGAGACAAAGTTGTTATGGTTTAGATTTCCTTCTACTTAGATCCTTATGTTGTATCATACATGTAAACCCTTATGGGATATTATGATGTACTTTTGTAATAACCTTGCGATAAGTTAAATATAGTCAACATTTTTATTCTACTGCTATACTTTGGTTGTTTGAATACCATTTATTGAAATTTGAAAATGTTACACCTATTCCAACATACCTTTGAGTGTGTTTGGAATGGATGTTTTTTTCTTCAATTTTTCTTTAGTAAGGGAGTGATCCCGCCTCCTTGCACATATCAAGTATTTAGATGGATGTCTGAAGTGTCAAATGGTTGTCTCAAATGTTGAGATGGGAGTTTGGGTGTCGGGTTGGTTGTGAGTTGAATTCGGCTAAGGATCGAACTGAATTAGCTGAACAGGCATGACTCGGGTCACCAGACGACCATCTGGGTGTACCGAGACGACCATCTCACATGGGAAAGATGGCTCAACTTAGATGGGGAAGGTTCTGAATGTTTCCTTATTCGTTTCGCTTGAGGAATACTTGTTACACAAGGAAATCTATGTCTAACATTGGTGGGAGTTGTGACATGGAATTTTATCGCACTAAAAAACTCACTCGAGGTTGAAATCCCCGAGATTTTACCAAAACCAAAGTGCAATAATACCACCCGCAAGTGGACGAGTCTTGTTGCAGTATAGTTAAGGATCGAACCCAAAGGACAACATATGTAAGAATCTTTGTCAGTCCAATCTAGTTTGAGTTAAGGCTAATATTTAAAACGATTGGTTGATTTGAGGTTACATAAACTAATTGCAAGAAAGTAAAAGCTGAATTAAAGTTGGGTTTAAATCAAAGATATAGAATCACTGGGATGGTACCGGGTTTCACCACCGCTACACATGCAAACACATTCAATCGCAAACAATCCAAGCAAGATATAACAATCCAAATAGAGTTGTTGTAAGACCCCCCATATGGGTGTTATGTTCGCATAAGCATCACCTAAGGCATCAGATGTCTCATTACCATCCGGATCACTTACTTACGACTATGAAGATATAGAAATCCAACGAAGGTTGTGGGACCCCTAAACAGGCATTAGACTCACAGAAGCATCACCGAAGGATATATGTCTTGTCCCCTCACGGATCATACACTTACGACCTCGAAGAAATCCCATTCTATTTCTAGTTTGGGAGTCAACCACATTAACTGATAAGCAAGCAGGTGATAAATCTACAAACTAACATCGACGATAAACAAGACGATACAAAATCCAACTAAGGTTGTGGTCCTCCCTGAGGGATGTTTAGACCACATAAGCATCACCATAGGCTATATGTCTCATCCCCTCGTGGATCATACACGTACGACCTCAAGGAATCCTATTAGAAGTTCTCATCAAGGAGTCGAACATTGTAAACTACCATTCTATCCCACATATAGAAGATTTCACAATGTAGGAAAGAACAAGATGAAAGCAAGCAGATAACAACTACGAACATACCAATTAACAACGAAATGGAAGGTTATATACATTGTCATGGAGAGTTTAACAAAAGAACATGATTAGCATGGGCAGCGGGGCTAGTCCCCGCACCCCAGTGAAAAGGTAATACTTGCTCATGATGTGAGAAACAAGAAGAATAAGAAAGAGAGAGAAATCTTCCATGAACTCAGTGTATAAGGTCGTTGCAGCTTGGTGAAGAAGATACGACCTTCTACGTCATGTCAGAGAAGATCTGGATGAGGAGGGAAGGACACCATGACAGACGTGGCAAATCTTCTCTTCGCCTTCTCTTTCTTCTCGTAGTCCTCGCTCGTACCAGGAGGAGCAGCTTTTGGATAAGATGGCAATGTAGAAATGGCATAGATATAAAACCACCACGGGGGAAGGTTCTTGGCTATGGAGGTCATCTCCTTAGGCCCAGGATAGACCTACAGCCTAACGGCGTCTGGAGATGATCCTTTGATGGGCTGGGGTAGCATTCTATTTATAGGCAGGTTGACATCGACTTAAATTTGCGACCTTGGTAATTTGCAGCAGGTCACTAGTTTTTTAGATGTCGCAGCCGCGGTCTTGGTAGCAGGTCACGATTCTTTCGAGTCACGATTATCTTGTACACATGCATCTGGTCGCGATTCTTGTCTGTGCTCCCTTGGTCATGGTTTCCTGGCTGTGTGTGGTAGCAGCAGATTTAGTGAATCATGGTCGAGGTTGTGGTTTGGTAGATAGTGGTGAAGAGCGGAAGTGTGGCAGCGGGGTTAGATATGTTGGGTGATGAAGTCATGCTGCTGCTGCTAGGGTTGGTGCAGCGGGAGGTGCAGCTGTGATGAAGCAGGAAGGAGAGGGGGGGGGGTCGCGGTTAATGGAAAGAGTAGAGGAGGTCGCGATTTTGTTTGCCTAGAAAGTCGCAATTCCGTTTTGCCACGATCGCGGTCTTGGGAGTGTTGTCACGATCGCGATTGCAGAATCTCAGATAGGTGTCTGCAGTGTTGCAGTATGGGAGGCCCCGGTGCGACATGGAGTAGAGCCTGAATTTTCCATGGTCGTGATTCATAGACACCGCAGTCGTGACTCTGCAAGGCTTGGTCGCGATCTTTTTGTTACCGCAGCCGCGGCTAATTGCCCAGCTGGTTGCAGTCTTGAGGAATACCACACAGGTATCTGCGGTCATTGAATGGGGGGGGGGGTGATCACGATTATGTGAAAGCAGAGGATGGTCGTTTAGGTCGCGATCCTGCCGTGATGTTGTGATGGATGGCAATAGAGGAGAACACGGGTGTAGAGGGTTAAGAAGAATATGATCACAATTTTTGCAAGGTGTTGTGGGTGCAGTAGGCGGTCGCGATCTTGGGGTGAATAAGAACACCGCAGGTGCAGTTATGGAAGTAGATGGTCGTTATCTTTGGTCGTGATTTTCTCCATCTGTAGGTCGCGATTGTTGTGGCTGAGGGAACCGTGGTTGAGAAAGGAAAGAAAGATCGTAGATAGGTGGCTAGAAAAGATCACGACCAGGCTGTATGGACCGCGATCGTGATTAGGGTTAGCTGGTAGAAAAGGGACGCGGCAGAGGTGGGTCACAGAGTGATATGAATCAAGGAAAAGCACAAGGTGGATGGGCCTCAGATTGCTGTAGAAGTGAAGAAAGGCCCAATTAGCTATGGTTGATATTCTTGGGCTCATCGTGACCTGAACATTGATGCAAAAACCGTATTAAAATAGGAATAATTTTAATTAAGCCAAGTCAATGCACATATTAGAAGATAAAGCCAATAAATGCACAAATGCAACCAAAACTGGGCCAAACGAGATGATTGAGCTAAGATGAATATGCATTCATCAAAATACCCCAAACTTAAATGTTGCTCGTCCTCGAGTAACATAAAATCTGAAATGATCGCCTAATGCACACTTTCAACTCGTGTGACTACCTCATCTTCACATCATAATTATTTCTTTTCTGGTCGGTATGACTAAGCATCTCAACATCTTGAGATCACAGAACACATCTTACCAAATATTTGTTCCCGAGTTTGTTTCCCAACATCACTTCCTTTCCACTTTTTCCAACATCAAGCATGTCTAAGAGTTTTGCAGGAGTCCAAAGATACCTGCAGAATGAAAAGTGTGCATCTGATCTGACACTGGTGTTTTTCAGGGAATTGAAGGCTTTAATTGTGCCTTTAGGTAGAAAAGGGAGTGAAGGGTGGTATGGAAAGAAGAAGTAAATCTCTCCTCTACTCAAATCAAGATTTTTATTATTTTTGCAATTTCATTTATTGCATATATTTTTGTGTGAATCTCTCCTCTATTCAACTCAAGATTGCATTTCTTTTTGTGTGCACTTTGGCATCTTTTATATACAAATCTCTCCTCTATTCGACTCGAGATTGCATTTTTGGTGGTACACCCCTATGAATTTGCGAGGGGAATGGAAGAAGCGAATATAGAGGGAAGCAGTGTGCCAGCCCGAACTTAGGGTTTGGCACTATTTTGGCTATTTTTGTTTCTTTCTGATGGATGGAGGGATACAAAGATGATAGAAGAAGTTTAGAAGAGGGTTCATATCAGAATGCGACTTGATTTACAATTCCGTGTACAAGGTTGTTCACTTTATCATACTCTGCTCAAATAATGACTTGATGAGGATACATAGGGGATTCTATGTTGTTGTTCCACTAGTCAGTTAGGAAGCATGATATGTTTGATCCCTATCAGTTTGACAGACACTTGCCAATTTTTGCATAAAGATCATGATGTTAGGATTCATAAGCTTCACAAGATGATTTCAATCAAAAAGCTAGTTTTCAGAAAAAGGTCCTTTTGAGGCTCTACTTCGAATAAGGAGAGTATAATGATAAATGCATAAATATTAAAACAAAGAATGTCAACACTTCATTTGGTATCTGTTCAATTTATTTAGAACTTTAAAAGTTTGAAAATTATGTTTGGGAATTTGAAAATTTAGGTCAAAAATATATCCGTCAAAAAGAATTATATGGGTGAAGGTGAAAAGTAAGATACATACCACCCACCCTCCACCCCAAAATTAGAATTTTTCTCATATTGAGCAAGCTCTAAATCCGAGATGGAGGGGAAAGTTCATGCGATTTGGACCACTAGTTGTGGTTGCGTTCCAATCAGTGCGTTTCCTCCATATGAAAATCTCAAACAAAGAGACCATTCAGAACTCAAAATAGCATCTCGCGATGCAATTTTATTTGGTGTAAAATTATCTAAAAAGTAAAAACAAAATTAAAGAAAAATCCTAATTCACAATTAAAACTAAATATGAATTTATTTATCGGGTTGCCTCCCGACAAGCGCCTTTATTTTACGTCAATGGCTCGACTTGATATCATCAACTTCATGGTGGTTCCTTTGGGTTTGAGAGATCTATTATTGCTTTGGTGCTTATGTCAACTGTAGTGAAATATCTTTTCAAACATTGACCATTTGCCAATAATTCACCCGACTATTCGCTCCATAAAGAGAAAGCACCATGTGGGGTGATGCTTTTGACAATGTACGGTCCAGACCAGTGAGAGCGGAGTTTCCCTGGGAATAAGTTCAACCTTGAGTTGCATAGCAGAACTTGGTCTCCCACTTGTATGTCTTTTCTTTTCAAATGGACATCATGCCAATGTTTGGTGTGTTCATTGTAGATTCGTGCATTCTCATAAGCTGTCATCCTGAGTTCATCCAACTCTTGGAGTTGTAGAATCTTGGCTTGGCCTGCTTCTTTCATATCAAAATTCAGTTATTTTATTGCCCACCATGCCTTGTATTCTAGTGCTACTGGAAGGTGGCAAGCCTTTCGATATATTAATCAAAAAGGTGTAGTCCCGAGGGGAGTTTTATAAGCAGTTTGATAGGCCCATAATGCGTCGTTTATTTTCACTGACCAATCTTTCTGGTTGCGGCCTACAATTTTTTCTTGGATAGCTTTGAGTTGATGGTTAGAAACCTCTACCTGCCCACTTGTTTGTGGATGGTAGGGTGAAGCTACCTTGTGTGTTACACCATACTTTCTCAGTAACGCTTCGAAGCTTCTTTCAAGGAAATGAGACCCTTCATCGGATATCACATTTCGTGGAACTCCAAAATGGGGGAAAATAATATCTTTGAATAATTTAATGATGGGTTTGGAATCACTAGTGACAGTTGGTATGGCTTCAACCCATTTTGAGACATAGTCCACTGCCACTAGGATGTATGAAAATCCATGAGAAGATGGGTATGGACCCATGTAGTCCACCCCCCAAATGTCGAATATCTCTACTTCTTGCCATAGATTCAGTGGCATCTCATCTCTCTTTGTTATATTGCCAGATATTTGACATTTGTGACATGATAGGAAAAAGTCATAGGAATCTTTGGATATGGTTGGCCAGAAGAATCCACATTGTAAAACCTTCAAGACAGTCTTCTTTGAACTCATATGGCCCCCGACTGGGCCAGAGTGACAGTGCTCTAGAATAGATTGAGCTTCTTCCTCAGCGATACATCGTCTGTAAAGAACATCAACACATAGCTTGAAAAGGTATGAATCATCCCAGTAGTGTTGTTTCACATCATGCATAAATTTCTTCAGTGCATTTCCGGTGCATTGAGGATGAATAAACCCAACAACGAGGTAGTTCACAAAATCCAAGTACCATGGTATATCTTCTGAAACCTTCATTAATTGATCATCCAGAAGAGAATCATTAATTGGAATCTTCTCGGTATCCAGAGTGTGGATGTGACTGAGGTGGTCTGCTACAACATTCTCTGTACCCTTTTTATCTCTGATCTCTAAATCAAATTCTTACAGGAGGAGAATCCATCTTATTAACCTAGGTTTTGTATCTTTCTTTGCTATAAGGTAACGAATGGCAGTGTGATCTGTGTAGATAATGACCTTTAAACCAATTAGGTAGGATCTGAACTTGTCAAAAACATACACGACTGCTAGAAGTTCTTTCTCTGTAGTAGCATAATTCATCTGAGCTTCATTGAGGGTCTTTGATGCATAATAGATCACATAATGTTTCTTTTCTATACATTGGCCCAAAACAGCACCTATAGTGAAATCGCTTGCATCACACATAATTTCAAAAGGACAGTCCCAATCAGGAGCTCTAATTATGGGTGTGGTTGTAAGGGCATGCTTCAATTTGTTGAAACTTTTAATGCATTTTTTGTCAAAATGGAATTCAACATCCTTTAGTAACAAATTTGTCATCGGCTTAGTTAACTTTGAGAAATCTTTTATAAACCATCGATAGAAACCCGTGTGACCAGGGAATGCTCGAACTTCCTTTACATTGATAGGGACAGAGAGCTTGGAAATTATTTTGATCTTGGCTTTATCTACTTCAATTCCTCTATTGCTGACCCTATGACCGAGGACAATTCCTTCCTTTACCATAAAATGACACTTCTCCCAGTTGAGCACAAGATGAGCTTCTTCACATTGTTTGAGGATCAGGGAGAGGTGTTTTAGACATGAATCAAATGAATCTCTGTATATAGAAAAATCATCCATGAAAACTTCCATAATTGTTTCAGTGAGACCAACAAATATAGAAGCCATGCAACGTTGGAAAGTTGCAGGTGCATTGCTGAGTCTGAATGGCATTCTTCTAAATGCGTATGTTCCAAATGGGTAGGTGAAGGTGGTTTTCTCCTGGTCATATGGGTGTGTAGGTATTTGGTAGAATCCAGAGTAACCATCGAGATAACAAAAGTATTCTTGATGGGCCAGCCGCTCTAATACTTGATCAAGAAAAGGCATTGGAAAATGTTCTTTTCGAGTTGCCTTGTTCAACTTTCTATAATCAATGCACATCCTCCACCCTATGACTATTCGAGTGGGGATGACTTCATTGTTTTTGTTTCATATCACAGTCATGCCACCTTTCTTCAGGACAACATGCATTGGGCTCACCCAAGGTGAGTTTGATATCAGGTAGATTATTCCAGCAGTGAGTAGTTTAATGACCTCTTGACTGACTACTTCTTTCATGTTTGGATTCAGTTTCTGTTGATGTTTAATGATTGGCTTGTGATCTTCCACCATAGGGATCTTATGCATACACAATGCTTGACTAACCCCAGTGAGGTCATACATTTTGTAGCCAATCGCTTTCTTCCTCTCTTTCAATTCTTTCAGGAGTTTATCTTCTTGTTCGGTCATAAGATCGGAATTTATTATTACTGGACAAACCTTGAGGTCATCCAAAAACACATACTTCAGTCCCTCAGGCAGGGGCTTCATTTCTAGAGTTTTTGGTTTTTCAATTGTTTCTCCAGTAGTTTCCACAACCTTGAGTTCTTCACATGTGGCTTCAACATCTTATTTTGCAGAATTGAGGGATTTGATGCAATTCATTACTTGTTCATCAATAGGTTCATCAACTGATAGATCTGTTAGAGAAACTTCTAATGGATCATTTGATTCATGATTCTCTTGAGTCAGAAGTGACATCTACTCTATGCAATCAATCAGATAGACTTCTTCTTTGCATACTTGGTCTTCTCATTCTTTCAAAAACTTTAAAGTCGAGTGTTTCCTTACCTAATCTAAGCAGCAAGGTTCCGGCTTCAACGTCAATTAGAACTCTTGCAGTGGAGAGGAACGAACATCCAAATATGAGAGGATATATGATGTCCTCTTTTATATCCATGATGACAAAGTCACAGAGAACATAGGAATCGTTTCCTACCATGACAGGTACATCCTCAATAATTCCTAACAGTTGTTTTATCGAATTGTCTATGAGTTGTATGGTCATGCCAGTTAGAAGAAGTTCAGCAAACCCTAGCCTTTTGTAAAGGTTGAGTGACATGATGGAGATGCTAGCACCAAGGTATTTTAGTCCTTTCTTGCATGAAGAATCACCGATATGGCAGGAAATCCTGAAAGATCCTGGATCTTTTTGTTTCTTTGGCATCTTACCCCGAATGATATCTGAAGTGGTCAGAGCTAACTTGACTATCTCATATTCTTCAGTTATATATTTCCTAGTGATGAGTGACTATAAGTATTTTGTCCAAGATGGTATCTCAACCAGTGCATCCAAAAAGGGTATATCAACATGAAGTTTCTTCATAGCTTCTTTAAACTTATTGAACCGAGTATCAAGCTTGGTTTGCCTTAAACGAGCAGGGAAAGGAATACGAGGCTTGTATATAGGGATATCAGGCTCTGGTGTTTCAGTTTCTTCATCAATAGGTTTCTCAGGACTTTCCTTGTCTGTCTTATCACTAGTTACTGGTTCTCTCGGTTGTGAATTTGGTGTTGTTGAGTCTTAGACAATCACATGTTCATCTTGATCTGTAACATCCACATGTGTCTTGATAGGAGGATCAGAATAGTCTTTGCGTGACCTAGTTGTGAAAGCCTTCAATTGTTCTGGGTGCTTAGGATTATTCTCGGGCTGACCCGCAAATGCTCTAATAGGTGGCTTTATGCCAGCAGCAAGTTGAGCAAGCTGAGATTTAATAGCTTTCTGGTGTGCTTGCTGGATAGCTATCAAGGTTTGTTTGTTAGCTATCATATTCTATTGTGACAGTATCATCTTCTCAATGGTTGTTAATTTGTCATCAGGTGAGAGGGGAACAACTTGTTGTCCTTGAGGCTGATTAAGATTTTGGTATTGAGAACTATTTTGATAGTTATTGAAGTTTCTATTCTGAAAGTTTCCATTGAAATTTCCTTGATTTCCAAGATTCAGTTGTTGATTATGCTAGAATCCTAGTGGGCCTCATGGTTGGTTGTTCGAACCAAATTGGTGTGAGCTCACTACTCCAGAGGGGTTTCCATATTGAAAACCTGGATGGTTCCTGATTTGATTCAGATAGTAATAGCCTTGACCAGGGATGGTGTTAATGACATTCATGTTCTGTATTTGATTATTATCTCCTTGGCCACATATATTGCTTAGAACAACATCATAGAGAACATTGCATGCCAAAGTCAAATGATATGTTCCCTTACATGCTTCATAAAACAGTGAGGCAGACCTAACCTGTTCTTGTTGTTGAGTGGTCAAACACCCTCTTCCAATTGCAGCAAGAGATGATTCAATATGGTCTTGCTTGACAACTAAGTGTTTTAGGGTCTCAGTGAAAGACTTGTACTCGGGAGTAGCTTCGGCCATAGCTACTTTCAAGACTCCTTTACCTACAAATATACCCCAATTAGCTTGATTTTCAGCTCCAAGGGTTACAACCCTCCTTGCATTGTCATAACTTTGACGCATGAAGTTTCCTCCTGATGAGGAGTCTAAGAATCTCTTGATGTCACCATCCACACACCTATAGAAAATTTTGATGAGTTGATTCTTAGGAATTCCATGGTGTGGACATTTGTGTAGAAGCTCTTTGTATCTATCCCATGCTTTAGCAAGCGTTTCTCCAGGGACTTGAGTGAAATTTGTTATTCGCCCTCTAATTTCATAAGTGAGAGATGGAGGGTAGAACTTTTCTAAAAACACATTTTGGAGTTGTTCCCAGGTGGTGATGGGTATATCACTTTGCAATGAATTGTACTAACTTAAGGCTCTATCAACAAGGGAATACTTGAAGAGACAGATTCGAATGGCATCATCTGTGACTCCATTTTGTTTTGTCATAGCACATAGATCAATAAATCTCAGAAGATGTTCCTAGCTATCTTCACCTTGTTTTCTGTAGAATGGGTTGTTCTGAAGCAGGGTGATCCAATGTGCTCTTGTCTCGAAATTAGGAGCATTGATGGGGGGTGGTTGTACTGGATTATGAACATTTCCAACTTTCGAGATTGAAAACTCCCTAAGATCCTTTTGTAGTTCAGCTGCTTGTGCTGCTGCTTGCACTGCTAGAATCTCCTTTTGGACTGTAGCTCTGGCTTCTTGCATGAGCCTCTCTCTCTGCGCATTGATGGCTTGAGCTACCCTTCGGGCTACTTCTTCTTCTTGAGCCATCCTTTCTTGATTTTCTCTGATCTGATGATGAAAAGTTCTGTCTATCTCGAGATCAAAGCTTGTTGTTAGTCTGGGGTTGTCTAAACAGAGCATGCACTATGACATGGATTGTACCTAAATTAGAAAGATTTTGAAAGTGAGAACCACAGAGTACAATCAAATTCAAGTAGATGATCGATTGTATCAAAAGAAGATTAAAATTGTAGATTAGCCTCAAAAGAACTAGATTTGACTAACTGATTCCATTGTCCCTGGCAACGGTGCCAGAATTTGACTTGGAATTTTATCGCACTAACAAACTCACTCGAGGTTGAAATCCCCGAGCTTTTACCAAAACCAAAGTGCAATAATACCACCCGCAAGCGAACAAGTCTTATCGCAGTATAGTTAAGGATTGAACCCAAAGGACAACATATTTAAGAATCTTTGTCAGTCGAGTCTAGTTCGAGTTAAGGCTAATATTTAAAATGATTGGTTGATTTGAGCTTACTTAAACTAATTGCAACAAAGTAAAAGATGAATTAAAGTTGGGTTTAAATCAAAGATATGGAATCACTGGGATGGTACCGGGTTTCACCACCGCTACGACGCAAACACATTCAATCGCAAACAATCCAGGCAAGATATAACAATCCAAATTGGGCTACTGCAAGACCCCCCATATAGGCGTTAGGTTCGCATAAGCATCACCTTAGGCATCAGATGTCTCGTCGCCATCCAAATCACTTACTTACGACTCTGAACATACATAAATCCAACAAAGGTTGTGGGCCCCCTATACAGGCGTTAGACTCACAGAACCGTCACCGAAGGCTAGATGGCTCGTCCCCTCACGGATCATACACTTATGACCTCGAAGAAATCCCATTCTATTTCTAGTTTGGGAGTTAACTGCATTAACTGATAAGCAAGCAGGTGATACATCTACAAACTAACATCGAAGATAAATAAGATGATACAAAATCCAACTCATGTTGTGGTCCTCCCTGAGGGGTGTTTAGACCACAAAAGTGTACCGTAGGCTAGATGCCTCGTCCCCTCACAGATCATACATGTACAACCTCAAGGAATCCTATCAGAAGTTCTCGTCAAGGAGTCGAACATTGTAAACCACCATTCTATCCCACATATAGAAGATTTCATAATGTAGGAAAGAACAATCTGAAAGCAAGCAGATAATCAACTACGAACATACCAATTAATAATGAAATGGAAGGTTATATACATTGCCATGGAGAGTTTAATAAAAGATCATGATTAGCATGGGCAGCGGGGCTAGTCCCCGCACCCCAGTGAAAAGGTACTACTCGCTCATGATGTGAGAATCAAGAAGAATAAGAATGAGAGAGAAATCTGCCATGAACTCGGTGTAGAAGGTAGTCACAGCTCAGTGAAGAAGATATGACCTTCTACGTCGTGTCAGAGCTGATCTGGACGAGGAGGGAAGGACACCACGGTAGACTTGGCAAATATTCTTTTCACATTCTCTTTCTTCTCGTAGTCCTCGCTCATAGCAGGGGGAGAAACTTGTGGATGAGATGGTGGCGTAGAAATGGCGTAAATGCAGTAGATATGGATCTGGATGAAGTGGCTTGCAGATCTAGAGTCTACACTCCAGATGTGGGTGAACGGGGCACAAAACCACCACGGGGGCAGGTTCATGGCTATGGAGGTCATCTCTTTAGGCCCAGGACAGACCTGCAGCCTAACGATGTATGGAGATGATCGTTTAATGGGCTGGGGTAGCGTTCTATTTATAGGCAGGTTGGCACCAACTTAAATTCACGACCTTGGTAATTTGTAGCAGGTTGGGATATTTTTAGATGCCATAGCTGCGGTCTTGGTAGTAGGTCACGATTCTTTGGAGTCGCGATTATTTGGTACACATGCAGCTGATCACGATTCTTGTATGTGCTCCCTTGGACATGATTTCCTGGCTGTGCGTGGTAGCAGCAGATTTAGTGGATCATGGTCAAGGTTGTGGTTTGGTAGACAGTGGTGAAGAGCAGAAGTGTGGAAGCGGGGTTAGATATGTTGGGTGATGAAGCCATGTTGCTGCCGCTAGGGTTGATGTAGTGGGAGGTGCGACTGAGATGAAGCATGAAGGAGAGGAGTGGGTCATGATTAATGGAAAGAGCAAAGGAGGTTGCGATTCTATTTTCCCAGCAGGTCGTGATTCTATTTTGCTACGGTCGCGGTCTTGGGAGTGTTGTCGCAATCGCGATTGTGGAATCTCTGACAGGAGTCCGTAGTGTTGGAGTGTGGGAGGCCGTGGTGTGAGATGAAGCAGAGCCTGACTTTTCCACGATCACGATTCACAGACACCACAGTCGTGGCTCTCAAGGCTTGGTCGTGATCTTTTTGTTACCGTGGTCGCGGTTAATTGCCCAGCTGGTCACGGTCTTGTGGAATCTCAGATAGGTGTTCACGATCATTTAATGGGGGGGTGATCACGATTATGTGAAAGTAGAGGATGGTCGTGCAGGTTGCGATCCTACCGTGATGCTGCGATGGATGGCAACAAAGATGACTGCGGGTGTATAGGGTGGAGAAGGATATGATCACAATTTTTGCAAGGTGTTGCTGGTGCAGCAGGCGGTCATGATCTTGGGGTGAAGAAGAACACTGCAGGCACAATTATGGCAGTAGATGGTCGTGATCTTTGGTTGTAATTTTCTCCATCTGTAGGTCGCGATTGTTGTGGCCGAGGGAACCGTGGTTGAGAAAGGAAAGAAAGATCGCGGACAGGTGGCTAGAGAAGATCACGACCAGGTTGTATGGACCGTGATCACAATTAGGGTTAGCTGGTAGAGAAGGGACGCGACAGAGGTGGGTCACAGAGTGATATGAATCAAGGAAAAGCACAAGGTGGATGGGCCTCAGATTGTTGTAGAAGTGAAGAAAGGCCCAATTTGCTATGGTTGATATTCTTGGGCTCATCGTGACCTGAAAATAGATGCAAAAATTGTATTAAAATAGGGATAATTTTAATTAAGCCAAGTCAATGCACATATTAGAAGATAAAGCCAATAAATGCATGAATGCAACCAAAACTGGACCAAACGAGATGATTGAGCTAAGAGGAATATGCTTTCATCAAATTGATTTACCAAATTCATGTACAACTGGGAACCGTGAAACGACCATCACACAGTGCAAGACGACTGTCTTGTGTGTGATACAACTATATGGGTCAACCAAATGGCCATTTTGACTACCATAGGTTGTGTGAATTCCATATTTGTTGCCAAAATTTGAGTTCTTCCGGTCCTTTCCACACCCGCACATTAATCTCGCATTGGATAGCAACTGGGAACCTTGACCCTAGCCTCTACTATAAATAGAGGGGTATTGGGGGCTTCCCATAGTACAACACAAACAACTGAGTATTAGTTTCTCTAACAACATTGTCCTCTCTAGCTGTAGTAACCACGAGAGCCTAGGCATGTCCTACCCAACTAGGGAGGGATACCCATGGGTGAGAACAACTAAGAGTTATCATTGTGGGAGAGCAAGTTGGTGACTATTACACCAATGGGAGGGACAACTCCTTCCTGTCTGGTCCAGTAGGATGATATGAGTTCTAGGTGGTCCATGTAGACTACCATAGAGGCAGGAAGCTATTGTTTGCCACCTGAAAGACAACATCAACTAGTAGTCTGTGATAAGAGGAGTTGTTGAAGGAGAGAACGTTCGTGGCTATAGTCTCTGGTGTGACCAGGAGGAGTTGTAGCAGTCCTACTACCTAAAGTGTAGATCAGAGGACGCATTATTTAGATTATTCCCAATACAACAAGGAGCTACAGATACACCGTTCAAGATAGTTGCACATCAACGATGATGAAGAGATGTTGCTGGACTTGCTCCAGGACCAGGTATATCCTCAAAACTATACTTCTTGAATTATACTTATTGATGCAATCTACTGATTATGGGGAATATGGTAAATAAAATTTTAAATTCCACGGTCTAATCTGTACCATATTACTCAACAGTGGTATCAAAGCCAATGTCAATTTACTATATTACGGGATAATTGATATGATTGGATTTTGATTTTTTTCATTCTATTATTGCATGCGATGAGAATAATATCTTATCAAATTCAAACACCATGATAATACCAACCTTTATATATATATATATATATATATATATATATATATATATATATATATATATATATATACATATATATACACATATATATATGTGTATATATATATATAGTCAGGCTAGAATACACTTGAGTTTATAGATTACATGAATATACTCAAGTGTGTTTTCATATCAAGACTATTTTTTGCAAAATGTAAACCATTGATCTTCATCATCATACTATAGCAAGGCTACATACAAATTTTGAGCCTATTTGGATGAGTGTAAGTCACTCATCTAAGAGCAACAAAATTGACACACGAAACTAATTTAAAATGCATAATTTTTGCGATCTTTATAAAATGACCTATAAATGTCCAAATGTGCTCCAATTTTGCGTATAAGCTATTCACAAGATGTTTTAGAAGATCAATAGATTAGATTTTTGAAATAAACATTGCATCATGAAAAAATACTTGAGTGTATTCTAGACTGACCCTCTCTCTCTCTCTCTATATATATATATATATATATTCAATTTACATGTGTCGCCCCAAAATGGTTTTGATAATGGATTTATAGCATGGTTATGGCCAATAACCCCTATATGTGTATGGTTGAATGTGGTTGGTTTATCCATTTATCTCGGTCTACATACTGAGCCTCTATCTCATCTTCCTAATGTAAAGTTAATTGTCTTCTACCTTTTCTCCCCTCGAATGTAACTTGAGGTTTTCCTATAATCATGTAAAAGTAGGATATTTTACTTTCCTGTTACGAAAAAGATATAGGCATCCTAAAGATGAGTTGACCAACTGAAGGACCTTGGAGGACATGGTGGACAAGCTAGACCGATTTCTTGGTGGGCCTGACCGATCAACTGGTGGAGCCATCCAATGGTGGACAGAAGGACCAATCGACTAGTGAGATGACCTAACAACTGGCCAGGAGGCGAGCTGATCGATTCAAGGGTTGAACCGTGCAACCCATATTGGCAAGCATAGATATTCATCAAAAATAGGCTTCTGCATGTGATGTAGACCTAGATGACTATAATTCTTTGTGGCTCCTAGGGATTTTATTAGGAATGGACATAACCATCTCTTTCGTATATTGCATGTTTTTGTTGTGGGATATAGCATGTATATGATACATACTATATTTGTGGTGATTGGATAACGTATATTAATGTACTTATAAATACAAACTCCCTCAAATAAAATATTAAGTCTAAGACATTTTCCATTAGAATTACACATGAAAAGCTTGATTGACCAAGCGTGGGAACCCCAAGGGTGGGTACATCATTTATATCATAGAAGTGTGATGGTAATAATGTGGGTCCACCAAGCGGGGTGCATTATTATTGTGTTGGCTATTGGGTCAGCCTTGGCTGGGGTGATTCTTAGAGAGTCTAAGACCAAAAGTATGAAGATGATTATGGAAAGGAGTTGTGCATATCATCTATCCAAGAGTTGCATATGATGCAATTGGAAATTGTTGCCTACCTTAACAATTAGTCATGAGTGCGAGCGTTGGCTGGGTATTGACTGAATTGTTTTGGATCTTGGCCCACTAGATATTATACACTACAATATTCCATATTGGTATTGAGGGATATCAATTTTGAATAGAATAGTGGGAGAGACAATAATTAAAGACCTAATTATATTGTCAAAATTTCAAATCAAATAAAACAAAAAGTTTTTTTTTGACAAATGCAAATTTTATCTCTTGTAGAATCAAATGGTAAACAAATCATCACATTTGAACAAATTAAATGAGATTTATTTCCATAACCGGTTCATGACCTAGAGAAGTGTTCTACATGATCCTTAAAAATCAAAGCCAGTATCCACTCCAAATTTGCCTATGACTGACATGGATGCTTATTTGAAGCATGCCAATGATGTTGTGAACATCAAGAACCTTATGTTGACTTGTATATACTATGAGTTGCATGTACAACATGATAGGCATGAAATGTATAATGTCTCTAACGCGTTGTTTGAGTGCAAACTGATATAGGGAGATCCAGTAAAGACCCATGTGCTTAATATTATTAGGCATATGGAGCATCTTGAGAAACTGGTATTTCCTTTGGGTCATAGTTGGCCATGGATATGATTTTGCAATCATTTCCTAAGTCATACAGCTAGTTCATTGAGTGTTATCACTTAAGAAACATGACTGGACCACTATCAGAGTTGCTTGACATATTGATAAATGTCAAACCACAAATGAAGATGGACAAATTCATGTTGGTGATTAGCGGAGTTGAGTGCAAGGACAAATGCAAAGCAAAAAAGCATTTTGTGGCTAAGCTAAAGTCCAAATCTTCTTCACTCAAAGTAAGGTGAAGGATAAGGGAACCCAAGAAGATGAAGCAAGGGATAGATATCTCTACTTTTGGGGTATACGTTATTGATATTAACTTCACTACTTCTTCATCATGGGTACTTGATATCGGATCTGGATCACACATTTTCTTAAATGTGAAGGATCTGAAAAGACATAGACCTTTAGAGAAAGGTGAGATTGAACTGCATGTTGCTAATGGCGCAAGAGTTGCTGTCGACGCAGTTGGAACCTATGAGTTAACTCTACCAAGTGGGCTTGTAATAGAGTTAGACAACTACTATTACATACCTACAATTAATAGGAACATCATATTTGTATCTTGTTTCGACAAGAAGAATTCAAATTTCTTATGAATAATGGAAGATGTTCTATTAGTAAAGATGGGATCTTTTATGCCAGTGCCCCAATGTCTTATGCTCTATACTTAACAGATGTAGAGACAAGTGCATATAACGTGAATATCAAAAGGCAAAAACTCAATGAATCAAACATAAAATACCTTTTACATTGTCGCCTAGGGCACAAAAATGAGAATTACATATCTAGACTCCATAAAGATGGTTATCTGGACTCTTTTGATTTTGAATCAATAGAGACCTGTGAATCTTGTTTGTTGGGAAAGATGACTAAGACCCTTTTCACCGATAACAATGAGAGGGCTAGTGATCTATTAGGACTCATACATACTCATGTATGTGGACCTTTTAGAACAACCACTAGAGGTGGGTATCAGTACTTCATCACCTTCACTGATGACTTCAGTAGGTATGGCTATATTTACTTGATGAAACATAAGTCAGAAGCTCTTGAAATGTTCAAGGAGTTTATGAATGAAGTACAAAACCACTTGGTAAGAGTATTAATGCACTTTGTTCAGATTGAGGTGGTGATGGAGCCCCCATTTACGTAGTGTTGTGTGCACCACTAAAAATCCTAGAGATAGTAAGTCTCTAAGTTTAGCCTTGCGTATGCTATAATAAGATCTCCACCCACATATGCTAAGATATGTGGAAGTCTTATCGTAGTATAGCTAAGGGTCGAATCCATGAGACAATAGTCTTGTTAAGAGTTTAACAAGATGGAAAATGTAATAATCCTACTTATCCACTTAAAAGTTGATATTTAGATCAAAGAGATGGTCTGCTGATTAAACTAACATGCGGAGAAAGTAAATAACTAGAACGTAAACTTAAAGTTGTAAACGATATTTAGAAACCACTAGGATGTGATTGAGTTTCACCACCACTATGCATGGATCAAAACATACATCATAATAACAAGGCTTGCAAAGAAAAGGGTCAAAACAATTAGTATCTTTGTAGACTTAGCTTCCTTTCATATAACTAACTATGAGAAACGTGGAAGCGTTGTAATGCCAGCCATCCCCAAATGAATGCTCACTTACTTTGCATCACTCCCCTCACAAAGTGTGTTCCTCGACATGTCAAGGTTGTACTTTCATATGTCAACTGATTCCATTTCATAATATGAAAGTACAACAATGGAGGTGAGTTTACCCCACTCCTCAAGAAATGCCCCTAGATACCGAACCAAATGTATGGTGACTACATACATCTAGAACCAACAAGCTATTGATATTTGAATCTAGAAGTACAAACATAGACAATTTGCACTAACAGATAATAGATAACACAAGTTGGTGATCAAGCAACTAGCATTCATTAAACGATTGATGTTGAACTGAAAAGATAGTATTTTTCTATTGCAAACCCATGAATTACAATATATGAAATGAAAGCATGGGTGGCGGGGCTACTCCCCACACCCTAGTGTATGGGATTACTCGCTCATGGCAAGAACAAAGAAGGAGGCAGGAATAGAGAATGAAAGCATCATCTCCACGTAGGAGGGAGGGAGGTCGACCCCTTGGAGTAGAGAGCAACTATCTTCACACCACTTGGTTGACTTGATGAAGACTTCTTCACTTCTGACCTTCTATGTCGATGAGAGAGAAAGCAACTTGAGGATGAAGTGTGGACCTTGGACTGGAAGCCTTGGGGCACAGGATGGAAGATGAAACAGCTCTGGAACAGTTGGGACAACCTTTGGGCATCCAAGAATTCTATCCCAAATGAGGACCCTTGTGGTCCTATTTATAGGCTTGGATGGGGTGCTCACGTTTTTGCTGTGAGTTTGCTCCAAATGGTTTGGAGCAAACGGTCTTGGAGACCGTTTTGTGATCAAACAGTCTTGGAGACCGTTTGACATCCAAATGGTCTTGCTTTAAACTTGATTCAGTTCTGACTTGATCGGTCTTGAGTCTCTGTTCAAACGGTCTTGAAGACCGGTTGATGGAGAAATGATCTTGGCTTCTGAATGGTTTCAAGGCCCGACCGGTTTTGATTTGATCAATATTGATTGTCCGTATGGTTTTGAGTCAACGGTCTTGAGTGATTGCATCCATACAAGTTTGAGTTATGTGGGTCCAATCAGTTGTGGAAACTGTTTGGACTCTTTCGGTTTGGAGACCATTTTCATTCATGCGGTCTCGTTCGGTCTCGGGACCGTTTGGATTCATGCGGTCTCGGGACCATTTGTCTTCATGCGGTCTCAGGATTGTTTGGCTTTTACACGGTCTCAGGGCCGTTTTACTTTTATTCAGTCTCAGGACTGGTTGGTCTTCATACGGTCTTGGGACCGTATTGCTTCCTTTCGGTCTTGGGACCGTTTGTCTTCCATTCGGTCTTGGGACTATTTGGCTTTCACATGGTCTCAGGACCATTTGGTCTTCATACGGTCTTGGGACCGTATGGAGTCCTTTCGGTCTTGGGACCATTTGGAGTTTTTGTAAGTTTTTTTGTGTTTTTCTGTAAGAAGAAAAGGAGAAAAGTTAGTCTAATGGTATATTCACAATAGAGTGGCAAGTTAAAGATTTTATCTAATTTATCTAAGAAAGAGTATGGAAAACTAAGAAAAAATAGTCAGATAACATCACAAAATGAGAGGTTATCACCCCCCAACTTAGAGTCTAGCTTGTCCTCAAGCTAGATAGAGCTAAGGCACGTAGTGGTGAGGCGATTTTGTTTAGTGAAGATTTCTATATTCTTGGTTCAATTCTAAACCAGAGATCTCCTAGAGTTTTATCGGGGCTTCCTCTTACACTAACTCTTTCAGGTATCGAGAGTTGTGTGGATTTCAGGTTTCTTCTGTATTGCGTAACTCGCATTGGGACCACCTTTTCCTTTATCGTATTCTATGCATGTTTTTGACTCTAAGTAGTTTTATACTTCTTTGAAATTCCTACTAGAGGATAAGATAGGTATGAGGGTTGGCTAAAGGTTGTTGTGTAACTCCCCTTTTAAGTGGGGGGGGGGGTTATCTAAACTTTTGGGATCTCACTATCGGGCGCGACAGATCTGCCTTTATGAGGGCAGCTAAATGAACCGGCGGGGTGAGTCCTTTATCAGCTTTTTCATATACATGGAGACCTTAGGATCTCACTACCGGGCATGGCACACCTGCCTTTGTGAGGGCAACTGAATGTACCAACCGGGCGAGACCTTTATTGGTTCTTCGTATAAGTCCATATGCATGGCACAACTCTCATGTTTTTATTCTACACTAGGGCTTTTATTCATATGCTCATAGGTTTAGGAATTGGGTATTTGGGATTTTATTTGGGATGCCAAGCCTCTTTTTAAAAAGAAGAAAACTATTTCTTAGGGTTTCCTGACATACACTTATTACGATTTCGTACTTGGTGGTCCACTTGCGAGGTTCCTGGATTTGGATTTCGCATGGTTCCCTCCCGTCCTCGAGAGTCATTAGCTTGTTTCATCTAAGATGTTAACATGTGGAGAGTCTGATCCATAATTGAAGAACAAGCATAGCAATTGGGTATGAAAGTGATTTACTAATTCGCCATTACATGCCTAAATTCTACTTATGTAGTTTCTTTTGATGACTACTTTGTCTCTAATTTAGCTAGGGGTGACTTTTTTCTTGAAGCAAAAGTTATTTTATATGCAAGAGTTATTCTATCAAAGAACTTACTGAAAAATCTAAATATCAAAGGGAAGAAAAAAAAGTACAGAAGAATAGAGGTTAAAGAAAGAGTAGAGAGAAAAGGGTTTGAATATGATACATCACCCTTGCCCAGTGTACCCCCCCGGTAACTCATCACTCACTCTGTCCTCAGGGTGTCAAAGTGATAGGTTGAGAAGTACATGGGCAAGGGTATTAAGGTACTGTAAATCCCTTATTTGCTCCAAGAGATCGTAGGAGATTAGCTGTGAATTTTCCACGTAAAGCATGGTAATCCATGTCCTTCATGTCCTCCACTTGTTTTCCAAGAACAGTGATGGTATACATCCAGTAGAGGATGTGGAAACCGCAATCATTTGATTCTCTGATCAGCTGGGTACATCTGTGGCTAAAGGATGGGTGATGGAAATGTTCTTTTTCATACGCCATTGTGTTTTCCTAGGAGATCATGTAGTCGTTCAACACAATCCTTAGCCACTTACTCCATTGGTGTCTTTTTTGTTACATCATATTGTCTTTGGTTTGGATCAAACTGGCTATCGAAACTATTGTAAATGATTGTAGTTCCCTCATGCAAATTTGTTTCCAGTAGCATCTAATGCTCAGAGTGAAGAAAAGGAAACGTAATGAACTTCAGAGTCGTGTTTTGAAGATATGAGATAAGGTCCTCCATGGTTATGAAGTTCTTGGATCCAAGTAAATCGTCTTTCATGTATGTCGACGCCATATAAACTATAGGTAGAACCCGTGCTAGAAGAAACTGGTAGGAAGTCATCAAGCTCACAGATAAAGAACCTTTGGTTTGTACAGTTTCACAGAGAGTATCTTCCATTATTAGGATGTTTTCGTGCATGAAGACAAGCTCATCTTTCTCTACGTAAAGCCTTGACATGATGAGTCTGAGTTCATTATCAAAAAGTTTTTTGATTGCGACAAGGTGAAATTTTGGAAATGTTGGTTCTATGGAAGATAGGGGTACCATTGGTTGAGATGATCTGTTTATGGTGACCCCTGTTATCAAATCGATGTCCCCCTGATCATCCGCCATATCGAAGGTATAAGGGTCCCATTGGTGTTGTTTTGAGGCCTTGACGGTCTGTTGTTGCTTTTTTTCTCCAATTCTGTTAGGATTGTTCTGTATGGATGCTTTTGCAGATGTTGGATAGAGGAGAAAAGGTATCAGGGTACGTCATTTGGCACCATTGTTGGGTCTATGAAGAACCATCTGTCGTAGATAAGCTCCATGGCGTAACATCCTTGTAGGGAGTGTATATCTTCTGTGGCTAGCTCAGTGAAGGGGATTTGTCTATTGAGCGCTTCTATGAATCGTATGGTACAGAAGGCACAATCCCTGGAACCAACTAGAGTTTGGATTGTTGGGTTGATGATTTCGAACCAGGGTTGGCTCCAACCATGTCGCATAGATGGGCAAGCAACCCATATTATTTTGAGAAGCCAAAAACGTATGCATCGTGCTTCCCCAGCTTCCAATCTAGCAAAAAATATTTTTCTGACCTTTACCTCACTGGGATAGAAGTTGTACACCTTGGTGTCACGGGCCGCGGTGTCGACAATCATGAGAAGCTAGCGGTCAGAAACTCTAAAGGGCACGAAAATGTAGCGCGCCTTTCGTGCAAGGCCAATTCACAGCCGCTCAATGGACTTTGTCCAGAAGTCCTTATGTAATAAGCTTAAGGATAGAGTAGGTGATGTGTTGAAGACAGGATACAACCTTTTTGGGTTCTGGATATCCTCAATAGAGTTGGAAAGGAAGACACGGAAGATAGCCTTCTTCACCGTCGATTGTGGTCGAAGGATGATACAGAAGTCTTCTCGTGTCAACTTGCTCTTTGTCTTTGTATTGTTGTAGATGATGTCCCCCCATTTTTGGCATCATCTACGATACTGTTCAGGATGAAGATGTCTTGAACATCTAATGTAGAGATGGTCGTCATGTCCAAGTCATGCATTTTGTGAGGTAGTGGTGGCGACGGGGGAATGTGTTGCGGTGGAGGGATTGAAGTCTGCTCATTGTCGTACAGAAAAAGTGGCAAATCTTCATCTTTATCGGAGTCAGAATCAGAGTCTCGTCTATCGTCTGTGTCTAAACTCACTCTGTCAGATTCTTCCTATTCTGGGGGGAAAGGCACAGGTTCCTCCAGAGCAGAGTATTGGTGAAAGACTGTTATGGGAGGGCTAATGTTGGTTCCTAGTATGCATTGTTGGAACTCAGCAAAATTTGCATCTTTGGCAGTGTCCCCTAAGGATCCCGTAGCTAAAAAGTTAAAGAACTGGTCCCCATATGACATTCTTACATTATCATTATTGTCAGGGGACTTGGGATATTTGTTTTCACCCACTTGGTGATCTCTATCATCTCCTTTATTTGCAGGTTCTGTCCCTCAGCTGGTGCCCTCCCCAGCATTACCTGGGTCATCAGGTTGATCATCTGTGGAAGAGCTGTCATCGTTGGAGTCAACCGAGGAGTCAGAATCCTCATCGTCATCTTCAATGTCATCTTTGTCTTCATCTGCTACCTTATCTGCTATTTTCTTGGTTGACGTTTTCTTGCACTGTCGATGAATGGCTTGTATTTCTTCGAGTGCCACTTGCACATGCTCGTGGGTTTCCAGTAGTGCGTCATGGCTCTCTTTAAGATCCATATATCTTGCCTCGGCAGAGAGGAGTTGTGATGACCCAAAATTTAGGATTCTGATACTCAAAAAAATATTAGAAATCATGTTGAGGTAAAATATTAATGATGTACCTAGAGGTGTAATGTGGTCATATAATGAAAGTTGTACTTTTTGATCAAGAGTTGATGATGAATCGACTTGTATTTAAGGTTAATACACTTATTTATGAGGTTAATTAAAAAAATTATTGGCATGGATAAATAATAGTCTTTGATTATCAAATTTCAATAGAAGATAGATTAGGATTTTGTGAGCCTATGTCTGAAATTTCAGAATTTTTGGAGATTGCTACAAAGAGATAGAATTATTTGAAATTGGGGACATTGATGATATTCTTTCTTGATCAGACTTTGGTCTTTAGATATGTGACATATTAATGTCACACTGCCTTTTTACAGTGAGGCACTAAGGGAACCAGTCATCCCTAACCCCCGTAAAGGGAGGTACAGAATGATTGAGGTGCCCATGTGATCCGATGAAGGTGGGGGTAGGCTGAGGAAATCGTGTTAGTAAACCCATGACCTACACAACACGCGAACGAATATACCCTTCACTTTGACATCGGAGACCAATAGTACAGGGAGACCCACCTTCATCTCCTTCTTCCTCCATTGCAGCAAGCAGCAACCAGCCGTAGAGAAGGGGACATATCCTCCCTACCTCCATGAGCCCAACCTTAGTCAAGAAGAAAGCAAACGTCTCATCCATCACTGCCCTCACCCACCGAAGCAACCTGGAGGACCGTTGTCTTCTTTGCTGGACGTCGAGCTTTGTTCTCCTATAGGCTGGGAGCCTCGACGGCTCTAGGGAAGGGACCGCCCAGCTAACAGCTCACCTCCGCACGACAAGGGAGGGCCATCATGGCCTCCATCGGGATCCAAGGGCTCTTCCTCTCCTATTGCCCTGTCCTCAGATGCAATCGACGCTGTCAGAGATCGCCGGGATGCTGTCTGTTCGACCCTTTGTTTTGGGTGCTGAAACAGGAAAATCCCATAAGGGAGGTCGGTGGGCAGTGGGGAACTGTGCTTGACTGGATACTTGTGGTTGGAGGCGGGTACAAACAACCTAGAGTCATGCACAACCACTTTTAAAGACCCAACTAGCAATCTGTAGATGCTGGGAGTCGTCGACCACCGCGCACAGAGGGGGGGGCAGCCCAATCGCAGATTGCTACATAACGTGAAGGTGTGGGTCAGCCCTACTCATCAGATCTAGGATCTACGGCCGACCTCAAGGCATAAATAACAACAATGGTAATAACTCCTTCAACTATAGTTTTAAATGTTGATCTTAAAAAAATGATAACTCCCAATTCCCTTAGCCAAATAGGGTAAATCTATATACCATTTTGATTGTCTCGAAAAGATGTACAACTTGGACATAATTGCAGACCCTAATTCCTCATTTGTTCTCTGTTTTTACAAAAATTCTACCTTTTGATCGTCTTAACATATTTAATGCAATGTTATGATGAATTTTGGAACTTTGATGCATATATACCCACCTAAGTATCAAATTAGTAACTCTCATGTCCTTGTATCCATATTGATGGTCTTATTCTCCCTGTTTTCTCATAAATAACTCCGTTTGTACATATGTGACCATATTGGGCTATAATGATGTACATTTCTCTTATAATCCTAACCTTGCTTCCTAATGACTCTAAATGTTTAACCAATCATGAAATTAGTATTTTATGCTCCTGGAACCTTTCGGAAACCTTATAACATCCCTTGTACTCTCGATGATATAAGTTTGCTATTATGATAACTACATGTATGAGTGAATGTCAGTGCTTCATATTGATAGTTTGATGTCTAGACCCTAGTAGACATCATCCTACCTTGAATGTGTTTCCTATGTTCTTTTCTTGCTGATCTAAAACCATCCCTTATGCTTGACTCTTCTTACTTGATGATACTTGACCTCGGTCTCTCTATTGTGAGTCTTTTGACCCTAGAATGCATGTAAATGCCTTAAAGCTTCGTATGATCATAGAAAGTGCATGGAACATCACAATGACTTGAAACTTGAACCACACCTTCATGATGACCCCTAGATTAGTATAAGATCATTTAATGAACTTATAAGCAACTTGGAACCTATCTTGGTGATGAGAATCTAATGCATGTATGTAATCTTGTTGTTAATAAGGTGATGACCAGATTATCTTGATGATCATGGATATATTTATATAGGAATCTCTGAACTTAGGTACATGGTCTTATAAGTATAAGACTAGATTTCTGATTGTCTATGATATGTAATATCTTGAATGTTCGTATTTGGATATGATTGCTTGGTTGAACTACTATGAGTTATACTTCACCAAATCTAATAGAACATAAATGAGTATGATGGGTTGTACCTACTAGAGCACATAGCCTGGTGTGGATGTATGTTGCCTAACATGGATGTATGATTCCTTGGCCCATGTTAGATGTATGATGATATTATATTTCCCACACTAGATGTAAGTCAACTACAAATGTGTAGTACAACCACATCAAAGTGAATGCAATAAAAGGAATGTTTACCTGATTTTCACCTTAAGAAATTGTTTTATCTCTCTTTCTTCTTTTTCAAATATTTTCCTTTATGCAAGTTTACTAGTGTATCTTTTACCACGTACCAACTTTTGTGGATTCGTTTGTTTCACGTATGTTTTAGGTTCATAGATAGCATGGGAGAAAAAGAATAGGGTGTGAGCAAGTTGTTCAGGTTACCTATTGTGTACATCCTAATTAGCATACATGCTCACAGACTTGTAAATCTTTTTTTTCAATATGTAAATGTAATCCAAGCTGTAATAATTCATGTTGTAAATATACATGTTATTTTTGAGAAATGTTATGGTTGTATGTTCATGTATGCGTATTATGCTTCCGCATCACTCTCTGATATGATTGGATGATGTTTTCGGATTTGGACATCTCATTCCCAATAGGGTTTGGAGAAATCAAAATCCGGGGACGTCACAGGAGTTGTGCTGATAGATCGGTTACTTATGCACGTAGTTAACTGAGTTCAACATTAGAGTTCTCCTCTTGGTGGTGGTTGAGTTGTGCAAGGTTGTTGTTGATGTCGTCCAAGTGCGTGCTAAAGGAAGTTTGTTGCTACTGAAGCTCACGAAGGGTCTCAGGCAAAGGTTGTGTTTGCTGAGAGACCTTGTCGAATTGTTGGGCCAACGCTTCTTACTGGCCTTTCATCTCGAGTACCAACACATGCAGGTTTTGTAGGTGGTCGTCGATGTTGTTGACTTGTTGGGCCGCTACATCCTTCCGTTGTTGAATGCTAGAGAGGATGCCTGGTAAGGCATTGTTCCATTCATCAATCTTGGAGACCTGTGTAGCAATTCCCTGCACATAAGAGAAAATTGATTGTAATATGTTAGAGGGGTCGATGAGGAGGTGTCGAATAGCGTCAAATTGCCATCTGAATTTCTCACCGACTTGTGTAAAGGGGACTCCAGAGATGGATGGGTGAGATGGCTGGGGTCAGGGTGGAAGGGTGGTTGTGCCTTGCGAAAGAGACACTATTAATGGAACCGCGAATTGTGTAGTGAATATGGATGGATTCACCAGTGATATCGGGGTGGTGAATGGGAATGGTGGTGATATCCCAGCTGAAAAGGGTGAAGCTGGGAATGTTGAGGGAAAAGTGGTGGAAGTGAAGGTGGAAGGGAAGGTGATTTCAGGCATTGAGGTGGAGAATGGAATGCCTAAAGAGAAGATTGGTGAAGCGCAAGATGTGGGTGAAGTTGTGGATGTGGAGGAAGGGATAGTGGTGGGTATGGTTGTGGAAAATGATGGAAGAGTGGGAGACATGAGTGTAGTGGTGGTTGTGGAGGGAAACCCAACATCCAAATAAAAAATGAATGGTTCTGGTGTTGGATCCACAACATTCTCTGCATTGTGTGAGGGTTCTTCCTCTGGGTTGATCATAATGTGGGCATCCCCGATTGCTATTATTTTTGTGCACGTAGTTTAGATGCCCGTGAGACTAGAATTTTCTGAGGCCTTGTTGCTGGGGCATTGACGTTGTGCTCTTTCTTCCCTGCCTTTGCTTGTTTTTCTTTTGTTGTGACTGAGTCTATGAGGTTGGCAAGCTCTTCTTCAGTGAAGAGAAGCTTTTCTTTTTCATAGTCAGCCAGTTCTAGAAGAGGTAGTAGAGTTCTGGATTCTTTGATGGTTGGGCAAAAAATATAATGAAGCTTGGCATCCCTCTCCTTTATGATGTATGAGTTTCTCAGACTCTGCTCATTGGTTAGAATGTCTCCCTTTATTATTGTGCACTTGGGAAGTAGTATTTCCATCTTAAGATATTTTAGAATTGATGTAATATGCCCACCCATATAGATTTCTTTCCCGAGGGCATAAGTTGTGTGCTTGTGAATCAGTTGTCGACCTATGTTGACTAGTTGTCCTGTGAGAATGGACTATAGGATAAAGAGATATGAGATAATGATGTTCCCACTCTCTGTCCTGGGGAAAAGGGCGCCAGTAATGATTTTATGTAGTGTGCGCACCAGGACAGAATGCATGTTATAGGCCTTGGAAGTCTTTCCCTCGTAGGTTGGAATCCCCATTAAATACTTCCAGAAGGTGTGCCTATTGAACTGGGAGTTGTCCAGGCCTACAACTTTAGCCTTCTTCAGTTGATCCTGGTTGTCAAAGAAGATCTCATTCACCATGTTCTCAATTAAGAAAACCTTGTTTCCAAAAAGTGAGGTGACCAACCTGCGGTCACTACCGTCTTTCCATTTATCCTTTACATCCAAAGTTTCTTTGTTGAGATATGTGAAGAACTCTATCGTGGGCTCAACATAAGAGGTTTCTGCGACAAAACAAAGTTTTGTGAGATTCGCGTTGTCGAGAAAGGTGAGGACTCTATCATAAATCCCCATTCTCTTGAGTATGTTTGAGTAGACATACTTTGTTGGGTACAATGCTTTGTCACTAGTCGGGAGGTTTTGTATGTATAGGTCAACATGTGCTGGTTCGGCGGTGGTAATAGCAGGAAAGGCAATAGTAGGGGTGGCAGATTCTGCCATGATTTGTTCCCTTGCAGTGGAGGGCCAGACTTGTTTCTGTGCCTGTTTTTTGGTTGGTTTCTCTGTGGTAACCTCTTGCTTCTTCCGTTTTCCTTTGGATGTAGTGACTGGGGATTCTTCCTCGGAATTGGGTGTGTATTCTGAATCTTCATCTGTTGAGGATATTTCTTTAACTTCTTCACTAGGATCTTCTGCTAAACATTTGTTGACTTGCTCAAGGTCGTGGATGACCTTGGGCAAGTCAACTTTTGATGGAATCCTTCCAGTCTTTTCGCATATATTGAGAAGGCGTTGAAGCTTCGAGTGGCTCTGTAGGAGCTCTTCTCTTGTCCATTGGGTGTCAACAAGCTCTTTTGCAGCTGATGTCATTATGAAGAATTGATAAGAAATGATGTATTAGAGAGGATTGAAGTTTTAGTAAAAATGGAATTATGAAATAATGAAATGTAACATTGTATAAAAATGGAATTGTTTTTTTAGATTTTTGAAGAAATCAAACGGTTTGCAAGATCGTTTGGGTTCAAACGGTCTCGGGACCGTTTTGGGTCCAAACGGTCTCATGACCGTTTTGGGTCCAAACAGTCTCAGGACCGATTGGGTCCAAATGGTCTCAGGGCCATTTTGGGTCCAAATGTTCGTAGGACCGATTTGGGTCCAAACGGTCTCATGACCATTTGGGCACAAACAGTTTCAAGACATACTTTTTTTTTTCTCTTTTTTTCACGACCGTTTGGGTCCAAATAGTTTCAAGACCGTTTGGGACCAAACTGTTTCACTCGAAACGGTTTCACTCTAGACGGTTTCACGACCATTAGAGTCTAAGAGGTTTCAAGACCATTTGGGTTGAAACCGTCACAAAGATGAAGTGGCAGGGGTGACGATCAGCGGCAAGTAGAAACGGTAAAAATGACGTAAAATGGTGAAAATGGCGTTTGCGACGGAGGCGATGGTGGTTGTGATAGCGGTGGGAAAGGCAAAGGTCATGTTTGTGGTTGGAAGGTGGCGACAACGGCAGTGATGGAGAAGGTCGTGACAGTCTACCTCACTGTCTGAGTGCGGCGGTGGGAACTTTAGAGAGACGCGCATGACGGAACGGTAGAGCAGCTTCCTTGGATGCACACAGAGACGACGTAGGTGATTTTGGAATGGAACAACGAGAGAGGGGGTGTGGGGGAGTCACGCGGGAGCAGAGAACTGAGAGAATGGAACAGGGATTTTGTGGGAGAGAGAAAATTTCAGAAACTGAAGGAAAGAAAAGGGGAGGGGATGAAGCGATATTTATAAAAAAAGGAGGGGTAACATTACAATTCCTCAAGGGCAAACAATTTTGAGACCGTTTGGATTTAAATGGTTTCGAGACCGTGTGGATCCAAATAGTTTTGAGACGGTGGGGACTCAACGGTTTTGAGACCGTGTGGATCCAAATGGTTTTGAGACTGTGTGGATCCAAATGGTTTCAAAACCGTTAGGATAGGATTAAAATGGTTTTTGGGTTTTATATTTTTTGTGTGTTTTGGATGCTATGATAGGTCAATACGAAATAAAAAAATTATCAAAACTAAGTAAAATAAAATAAGAGGTGATACTCAGTTCTTGGGTTGCCTCCCAAGTAGCGCCTTGGTTTTACGTCACTGGCTCGACGGAGTTTTGACTTGGTTAGATTAATGTAGTAGGATGATGAATCTCAATAATTTGTCTTGGAATTTTGTCAGCTGGGGTATAGTATTTCTTCAATCTATGGCCATTTATAGTTCTCTCCCCTCCATTGTCATCATTATTGATGATTGCTCTAGTTGGGTAGATGTGCGTGATGGTGAATGGCCCATACCACTTTGTGCGAAGTTTTTCGGGGAACATCTTAAGTCTGGAGTTGAAAAGAAGGACTTTATCTCCGACGACGATATCTTTCCTTTTGAGATGTCCATCATACCACATCTTAGTTTGTTCCTTGTAGATCCTGGCGCTTTGGTAGGAAGTCATTTGCAGTTCCTCAAGTTCTTGTAATTGCAGTTGTCTGTACTCGCTAGTGCTTTTGAAGTCAAAAGTCAATTGTTTGATGGCCCACCAAGCTTTTTGTTCCAATTCAACTGGAAGATGACATGACTTCCCATATACCAAACGAAACGAAGTCATTCCTGTTGGTGTTTTATAAGCAGTGCAGTATGCCCAAAGAGCATCAGGGAGCTTGGTAGACCAGTCTGTGTGATGTCTGTTGACTATCTTTTCTAAAATGGCTTGTAACTGTCGATTTGAAACTTCGACTTGGCTACTTGTATGTGGATGGTAAGGTGTGGCGACCTTATGTTTAACTCCATATTTTCTTAGGAGAGTTTAGAAACTTGGTTCTAAGAAATGAGATCCTCCATCAGATATGATTGTTCGAGTGACTCCAAATCTGGGGAATATGATATCCTTAAACATCTTGATAACTGATTTGGAGTCACAAGAAACAGTGGGTATGGCCTCTACCCATTTTGAAACGTAATCCATAACGACCAGTATATAGGGGAATCCATAAGATGGTGGAAAAGGGCCCATGTAATCTACTCCCCATACATCAAAAATTTCAATTTCTTGCCACAGAGTAAGAGGCATTTCATTCCATTTAGATATACCACCGAAAAGCTAACATTTATTGCAAGATCATACAAAAATATGGGTATCCCTTGCTATCGTTGGCCAAAAGACACCTGATTGTAGAACTTTGAGGGCAGTATTCTTTAAACTCATATGCCCCCCAGTGGGGCCAGAATGACAATGTTCTAGAACTGGGATAATTTCTTCTTCTGGTAGGCAACGATGGAATAGTCTGTATGCACTCAAGTGAAAAAGGTATGGTTCATCCCAAAAATACTGCTTGGCATCATGAAGAAATTTCTTTCTGTCATGGTAGGAAGTAGAAGGGTGGATAATTCTTATAGCTAGGTAGTTTACTATATCAACATACCAAGGAAATCTGGTAGTGACTTTCTAAAGTTGGTCATTGGGTAAAGAGTCTCGAATAGGTATATTGTCATCATCTGGAGGCTCGATGCGACTTAAGTGATCTGCAATGACATTTTCTACCCTTCTCATATCTTTTATTTACAAATCAAATTCTTATAGAATCAACACCCAGCGGATGACTCTGGGTTTTGCATCTTGTTTCTAAATTATTTATTTAATTGTAGAATGGTCGGTGTATACTATGACTTTTGATCCGATTAGATAAGAGCAAAATTTTTCAAAGGCATAAACGACAACCAAGAATTCATTTTCAGTAGTTGTATAATTCTTTTGGGCCTCATCTAGCATCTTTGATGCATATTATATCACATAGGGATTCTTGTCTATTCTTTTCCCTAGCACCACTCCTATAGCGTAGTCGCTTGCGTCACACATTATCTCGAATGTTGTGACCAATCAAGTGCTTTCAGAATGGGTGAAGAGATTAGAGCATTTTTTAAGGTCATGAAGCTATTTAAGCTGTGGCAACACATCCCACTATCACACAGATAGCGAAGTGTTAAGTGAAAATGTGTGGAAATCACCATAACCACAGATTACCAAAAACACAGGTTAATTAAAACTGATTGCGGAAAGCTGATAAACTGAGAAAACTATTACATTTAGGTCCACATCCTGCAAGGAAATAGGTTATACAAACATTTACAAGCCTTGATATGTGTCCACACCTTAGAGCAACAGCTGTCTTGTCATCACATGACTTCATCGCCTATTTATATGTACATAAAGGCCCACATCTAGCCAACATCAGGATATACAAAGGATCAACAATTATACATTGTGAAACAATGTCAAAATGCTCCCAAGAACCTGATACTATAGGGATGACTCTAAGACTTTACTAGGAAATATCCGAAACAACAACATATCTGTAACGACCCCGCCTCCCGGTAATCCCCAATTAAGGGAGACCCGAAGGTCAGAGCTGTTATTCAATTAACAGGACCAAAGGTTTGATAAATAATCAGTATTAATTAATAAACTTTACCAACTAAACTGAAAACTGGTATAAACTAAAACTTTTCTTACCTTGGAAAAACTGGGATTTCTAAGCTTCTATCCATGAAGATGTTACTCTAACTAATCCTCCTGTGTACGTTACTTCTCATTTAATTCCACATATTCCACTTTACTGTTTGTTCTTTTCATTTGTACCTAAAACGCCGACAAACAAAACGTCGGTCAGTATATCGAAATATACTGGTATGTGGGGACAACCAAAAGTTTGCACATATGGCTAACAATTTAATAATCACAATCAAATTATTTAACAAGCCACTTTACACTTTTCAGTATGACATTCTCCACTGCTTTTGCCCTAACCCTGGCATACCCACCTTAGGGTGCCCTTTGCCAATGACTTAAGGCCACCTTCTCAATCCCAAGCTAGGTGTCTGGGGGTCACCACTCATGGTGCCCACTAGTCATGCAATATCATAGGCCACCTTCTTGGTGCCTGGGGTCACCACTCAAGGTGTCCATTGGTCTACCCATCTGGGCCTGGCCTTTGGCATCATCCATCAGGGTGGCATGTAGGTGCGAGAATCCATACTTCTATTATTAATGTGATAATCATAGTGACTTTATAATTTGCAAATATGAACATCCAAACTGATAATTTTCAGTCAATGCGATCAATCATCTGGCAACCATGCGGGAAACTAATGTGATTATTCATAAGCGTAACCACATACCTGATCCAAAGCAACTTGTTGTCCAAGCAATAATGATAAAGAACAAGTAATCAACAATTATCCAGAAATTAATGCATGACATCCAAGTGTTATAGTTTATCCAAAACATTCTAAAGCTACACTTGGATTCCACCTTAAGCTTTTTAGGGCTTTATTAGGGTTTTTGCCTCCATAATACTTTTATCATGTTTTAATGCTCTCTTAGTTTACAAACCCTAATTAAAGTCGATTATTTATCTTTTATATCAAAACTGTCATCTTTATCCTTTTCAATTATGACAAAGTCATTACACTCATCTATCGTCAATTCATAGTTCATTACGATCTAATTCACCTATTAATTCCATTTATCATTAGTTCCAAATTTATCCATTAGAAACCCCTAATTATCATGTTAAGGGTATCTATCCATGATTAGAAACTTTTTATATTCTAATATTAGAACCATCATTATCATATTTCTCAAATTAAATATGATCTTCTCCTCTTTTACCCTAAATTAGGTTTTTTAAATTCTTAAACATTCTCAATTGAGGTATAAGCCCTAAATCATGCAAGAAACATCTAGATCTGTTTTAAGTTCGTCATTAATTATTCAACAGGTTGCAATTACTAAATCTCATCAACTAAGCAATATGAACTTAACCAATATGTTCAATTAGGGTTTCTTAATCTAATACATAAGCACTTTTCATTAGATTAAAACACTTTTGCAAATATGAACAGATTCAGGTTATCAAACTAATTTTATTGCATTCCTCGTATTTTTCCAAGCAACTTTCATGTTCTAACTTTATTCATCGGAGCTTCCTATAAAAGTTATGATTTTCGGAAGTAAAACCCTTTTTCTCGAATATTTGATAGAAATAAGATTTTTACCAAAAATACTAGGCCGCACGATCGGTGGTCCGCTTGGATCAAACGTGATCTGACGATCCACGTTGCTTCGCGCACTATACCCAGGATTTTTTTTCACTTGGACGTTTCTACCCCTCCTCCTCTTCATTAGGGTCGGGGTCAAGGAGGTCTATTCCTCCCCCAACCCGTCTTCAACCTGGCGCTCGGCTCCTGTTCGCGAGCCAGGCTAGACGCCGGTCAACCGGAGGGTTGACCCTCACCTCCACCACAGCCACGGCCCAGGAGCTTGCTCCTTTGGCTCCGCCAACCTCCGGTGATCCCGGCGAGCCACTTCTCCACTCCCTCCATCGTCCTCGCGGAGCTTGCCGTGCAAGGGTCCTCTAGCCGGAACAGAGCAGGTCTCGGCTCCAAGATGGTAACTCTCATAGGCGCGATGACGCCTTCGACTGGCCCCCCTTTCATGCGTATTTCTTCTGTGTTTCTCACATGAGGTCTCGAGCCTTATATAGGCAAGGATCGCGATGTATAGGATCTGCAGCAAAAGCCCAAATGTCCGACTTGGACAGGGATTTGGGCAAATCCCTTTCCCACATGGAAAAAAGGGTGCGATTTTCTCTCCCGCATCTAATGAAGCGATCTCCAAGCTCGCACAGGGATCGTGCATCAAGAGAATCGATCGGGAAAAACTCTATCTACATCTTCCTTTCCTTATCTTAGGCAAAAAGCAGCCACTGTTGGATCCAGATCCAACGGCTGTTAGGCCCCAAAGAAGAACATGGTTTAAAATGAATTGTGATATTCAAAGGAAACTTGGAAAATTCATATCTCTCTCCTCGTTTAACATTTTTCACTCAAATTTTAGAAGAAACTCTATCTTGGCATTATATACTCGTGTATTAAATTTGAAACCCAAATTCCAAAGAAAAAGGGTGTTTCCTTCATATGCAAGACATTCATTAATTAATCCAAATTCAATTAATATTCCTTTTCCCCTTTGCCATTATATATTTATTTTGGGTCCCTTAGGCCTCAAGAAAACCTAAAGGCACGGATTCCCATAATGGAAAATATCTTAGTTGCCTTTATCCTCTTATTATGTCTATTTCACATATTCTCCTTTTATAAAATCATTTTCCTTTTTATTTCTCTTTTCTTTTATTTTCTTTTCCTCTTTTCATATTTATTTTATTAGGAATCATATCTAAATGAATTTTATTCAATTGTGGACATTCATTCCACTTTCTAGATACTTCCAAGTATTTCTCATGAATACTTTGCTCAATATCCATTATCATGTAATTTTTCCATTAGTTGGACTTTTCTTCTTTTCTTTTCTTTTATATCCATTAATGGATTAATCTAATAATAGGAATCACGAAATTTCTATCCAAAGGAAGATTTACAGAGAAATCCATTCTTCTAAGCAAAGCATACCACCTTTTAATTAAGTCCATATTCACAAAATTATTACATTTCACATGCAAAATTTGAGGTTATAACAATATCCATCCTTGCCTTCTACTTCTCGTCTTACTTCTTGGCCGCAACTCCACGACCACCACCACGTCTAGCTCGAACACCTAAAAAGGGTGTAAACCATCGGGGTGAGACACAGAGTCCCAGCGAGAAACATAACTCCCCGCCGAAACCATAAAACCAAAGGAAGATTAAAGCAATAGCAACAGATAACTGGTAACAGGTATAACAAGAGCAGTCTATATAGCAAAGCTTATTCTTACCATCAGGCTTACCATATGTACGGAAGGCATACCAACAAATACCTCTTTATGGAACATGAGTGACAAGATAAGAATTATAAGATCTTATTACATAACATGAGGAACATATACGTAACTGCAAGGTATAACTAAACCAACTACACAAGCAAGGCCTCAACCAATGTTCTGTGTTTTGCCTTAAGCAATAAGTACTATTTGTATGGATTACGTATTATTATGCCCTGAGGAAGTGAGTCATACCGCTCAAATCCAACATTTGGTTGCGAAACCCAAGCAGGTGCCATACAAGGTCAATGGAAGAGTCAGACTCCACGACCTCCCACCTCGTGGTCAGTGCACGAGAACCAAAGTAGGACCGCCGTCTCATGCTTAAGTGGCCTCAGCCACAGGGTCAACTCCATAGGCTACCCTTCCTCTAGCCCGCCTCGATATAGGTCACAGCGCTAGTATATCTGAGCCAAGGGCCTGTTCACCGTGCTTTGAGCCATGAACGCATTCATGCTCTATCACACTGAGCCATGGGGCTGTTCTCCAAGCTCTATACATATATCGAGTCTGCAACCGCAGTTGCACTCAATTCCCTCTCTATATTTTAGGCTAGGAGAAACCTTGCATATTCAACAATATGCGCTTCGGGTTAACCCGCAGGAGAACCCGTTTCACCATCACAAACTCCTGACGATGATGGATCTATGGCTAGGGAAAACTACATGATATGTTCCACTGTGATTAGTTAATGTATTTTAAATGGATTGCAAGATTCAACCAAGTTGTATAACATGCAACTAGAACAAGAATAAACAACATGAAACTCAATATTATGCTTTTATTGTAATCAACATCATCTTGATCCATCACAAGGATCCAACATTATATATCACCACTTGGCCTCTTTCCAATCATCTAGATCCATCACAAGGATCATCACATTGCCATGCGACCTCAATCCCTCATCACATAGTGCCATTCACAGGTCCTCAGGCCAAAACACATCAAGCATATTGTTTCATCAACAAGAGTAACCATCAAAGCAATGTTACTCAAATATGTATATATCTATATATACCTCATAACCCTTATTCCTGGCTATGCAACTGTATGAGTCACCTGCATGGTTAGTATACACACTCATCATGAATTAACAGAAGATTTATATTATCAACATAGGGCAACATTGATTTAGTATATATGTTACCATTCATGCTTCAACCTGTGACCATTGACATAGGTCATATCATCATGCAAGGCTTTTTACATGCTTATCATTTCTTAGCATTGAATAGATAATTTCAGATGATCATGAATACATAAGATGTCAGGTCGAGTTACATAGATGTGCACTTAGTATAACAATTACCATCAAGCATATCAAGGGATATTATCGTGACATCATATAACAAGATTTAACACATAGGTTATCCATATAAGGGACGGGACCCTCACTAGAAACACCCACTATCCTCACCAAAGGTAGTATCAGACAGGGCACTCTCCCCTATCATCCAACGCTCAAACACACAATGGCCAACACCTAGGGTGTAACATGCAATGATGCGTCGTGCACTTCCAAGAGTAACGTGCATCTCAGCCCATATCACGCAATGGTGCGTTGTGCATCTCTGGGTCGTGCAATAGCTAAGGTTACTACGGTTTACTATATCGGGCATCATCCCTATGTCGTGACGCCCAACACCAAGCTAGCCACATAGCTTCATATCGTCCAAGGTATGACAAATACTAGGCTACCTCCTCAGGTCAGGTGTATCGGGCAGCAGGGACCTGTCGTCCAACCAACCTATACATAACCCAAAGGCCGACACAAGGCAAGGACATGTTGTGTGACACCTGACACGCAAAGGTCAGCAACCAGGAGCATGACGCCTGACACAACCCCACAAACTAGCTAACAAGCTCCACACCTCAATGCACAACGACATCCAACCATCACATAGGCTAAGTGTATCGGGCAGGTTGCTCATCAAGGTGTGATACCCGACACACACTCAAGGAAGGGACCAAGTGCAACGCCCGACACAACCACAACATGTGTCGTCCTAGGCTCAAGATCAAGATGAATATCGGGCAGCACCTCCCCCAAGATCATAACGGTCAAGATGCAACTCCACAAGGTCGTCATCAACCTCAAGCACAAGGGCACCAAAAACCTAGTGGATCAAGAAGATGGCTAACCTCTCAACAACTAAGAGAGAGGGGTCATGCACATCTCTTATCACCAAACGGGCAACACAAGGAACAACCCTAAATGAGGATCACAACCACTACCAAGCTCACCTTCCAAGTCCATGGTGAGAGGAGGGTGTTGCTCAAGCAACTAGAATACAAGCTCACCTCTCAAATTAAACGAGAGAGGGGTATTTCCCATGCTACTAGAACTCAAGCTCACTCCTCTAGACCAAGGAGAGAAAGGAGTATTTCTCACCAAGAAACCCTAAAACATAGGTTCAGCCAACAATGTGCAACTAAGCAAGAAACTAAACTAACATTGAGCATAGCCGATATGATCATAGCAACATACAAGAACATAGAAGAAGGTAGTTTAGTTAGGGTTAGGAGTTATGTAACCCACCTTAAGGAAGCTCCTTGCTCCAAGAACCACCACAAGAAGGACAACAAGGCACCCTAGGGTCAATCACCACTAGAGGAAGAAGGAGACTCCAAGAAGGATCGGACACCAAGCTTGCAAAAGAAGAGGGTGTCGTGCACCAAGGAGAGGAACAATAAGGAACTAAAGGGATCCTTATCAAGGGAAAGGAAACACTTATATAGAAGGGGATGGAGGAGAAACCAAGGGAAGGTAAGGCAAGGTGTCACCCACCTAGGGAAACTTGTCCATGAGAAAAGCCACATGCAAGCATCAAGCACCAAGTGTCCACTAGTGGTGACACAAATAAGGTCAAAGAAGGTCAAAGGGGTCCATGGGTGACAAACCTCCAAGACATGGCCGACACACCCACTCCATGGCTGACACAACCCTGGGCGACACACAACTAGGGCGACACACAACCAGGGGGACACACAACCTGGGTGACACACAACCTGGGTGACACACTTAGGACAACACAAGCAAGCTCTTGCCTGACACAAGGTCTAAAGAAGCAAAGGCAATGTGGCGACCATCTCGCAAAAACATGATTAACTAATGCGGAAGCAAATTATTTGCAGCGGATTACTGAAAATCACTAAAAATTAAAACTGAGCAGGGGTTACTTTTACATTATCAGGAAGAATTATTCATCATAGAACAAAATAAGATAATCTCCATTCTCAAGGAGGTCATTGCATCGACCCATGGAAGATAAGTAATTCATCTGTCTACCTTGCACAGAATATAAAGAAACATAATTAACATTTATTTACTAAGGAATGCACAAAGAAATGAAACATCAGCCAATGAATCTCTGTATTCAATCCTTAAGCAAACATGCTATACGGATGATTACATTTTACAATCACACTTATGCTCTGAGGAGATGAGGTATACCGCTCATACTCCAACAGACCACTGCTAGGAGTCAAAATCGGTACCATGCATAGGTCAATGGAAGAGCCGGACTCCAAGACCTCATATATCTCGGTCAGTATGAGACCACATGCAGGACATCTCATGTCTTTTCTAACTAGCTAGCTAGAGTATACTGGCACCTTCGCTTCAGAGTTACAACGTCAACTGCACTCTCATCGCCAATCGAGAGTTTTCTTATTTATCTCCTCGATCTGACATTAAGTATAATTGGGAGATGTGTACACCATCTAACCCAATAATCGGGAGATTCGTGATACATCCATCCCGACATATTCATGAAGGATTGAGAGGTTTCTTGTTTACCTTCCAACAATCTATTCAAGAGGATGTAAGGATGTTTTCACCCATTTACCATCACATATTCAAAATATGTGCTCCGGGTTTTGCTGCGGGCACCCGTTTCACCATCACCTATTCCTGACGATGATGGATCTATGGTCAGAGCACTACACGATTAGATTTCACTTGATTTATGAAGTACATTCTCATATTCTTTTAGCATCATGCAAGTTCTCAAACATAACTTATTACAACAATGCTATAAAGAGACATGTACTACTTTCATCAGATATTTATCAGTCTTTCAAAGACCCTGGGAACTCAGTCCCTCATTTCAATACTGGGAATTCTCATCCCTTCACATTCTCATCACCATAATCATATGGTTCTGGGTATTCAAACCCTTCACTCATCATTGAGCATCATTACCACTTATTAGGTAACTATCACCTTCAGGTCATCTGACCAAGGTATACATGATACTTGTTACCCAAGCATCACACATGGCTCATCAGGCCACTGCACATCTTGTCACCTATCACTAGGCAACAACTTATTCACATGGCTCACAAGGCCATTCACATCTTGTCACCTCTCACTAGGCAACAACTTATTCAAAGATATCATAAATATTTATTCAAGATCATTAGTCTCATCATATAACATTAATGATCATTAGTTCAAGGAATGAGTTCATTCATCATCCTCATCATGGTATGACTATATCATACTCATCATTTGGGCTTAACCCCATTTTCAAGGTGCATTAATTAACACTCATCAAGTGAAACAACTCATTACTTTTCAAGTTAATAGTTGCATATCACACTTCATATATTTCTTACCCAATTATTTTGGATTTCGAGTATATCAAGGTATATAAACCCTGAAGTTCTGAATGTGATAACCATCATATCTTGATGTATCATTTTCTCATCATTTCATACCCTCTTGAGTTAACGAACTTTATCCTATATTAAGGTATTTCCCCTCTTAATACATTCCATCACCAAATACTTACCCTTAGCATATAATGCATAGGACACACATTAGAATTGTCCAACTACCTCACATGATATGGACTTATCTTAGTTTAAGGCATTGTTTTATTATAAAGTTGCCTATAAACAGCCACATTAGATACTTCCCTTTTCAGGGTATCAGCTACTATTCCATTATTAGGATTAGGCTTCACATAGATACACCTTCAACTAGGGTTTCATAAGGATACACCCTCAATTAGGGTTTCATTTAGAATTGCCCTAAATTAGTGTTAGAACACAATAACCCTGTCGATTAGGGTTTATGTTCATGATTAGGGTTTCATGATCTCTCTACTTTTAGGATCATACCCTTAATCACCACATGAATCATATTCATATATGAAATCATGCTATCATCATATCAACTTGATTAGGTCATATCAACCCTTCCAACAAGTACATACTACTATAATTAACATAGTGTACCAAGTCATTGATCCTATAAGAAATTAGGGTTCATCCCTTAATTGGCACTAATGACTTAGGTACTATTAGGGTTTCAACCTTTGCACTTCAATGATCATTATTACTAATCATCATTGGATCAATTAATCATTCATCATCTCTATTCTCAAGAGATTCAATCACCTTGGACTTCCAATACATAAGGTATCCAATTGAATTGATCAATTGAGTCCTCAATTACAACAAGTGTCTAAGTGGATTAACCAATTGAGTCCTCAATCAACTATGACTACTTGAGCCCCAAATGGTCTTGTTCCTTCAAGGTTCAAACGGTTTGAAACCATTTGGTAAAGGTGGTGCTTGAGACCGTTTGCCCAAGCAAGTAGGTGAAGACCGTTTGCCCAAGTTTGACTTTTGAAACCGCATGGGCACAAATAGTTTGGGATCATTTGGTCCCAAACGGTCTGGAGACTGTTTGGACTCAAATGGTCTTGAGACCATTTGGTCCAAACCTCCTCAAAACCGCATGGACCAAAGATGGTCTCAACTACACCAATCTGTTTAGGGTTCTCAATATTGATTCCTTCAATCATTGAATTCATGGAACCAATCATCAATTGGACCTATCCTCATACTTCAATTGAGTTAAATAAGTCAACCTTCAACCGATTTGACCCTCAATTGACCCTCAATTAGTCCTCCATTAGGGTTTGAATCAATTTAATTAGGGTTTGGAATAGATGATCCTTCAACACTAATCAATGCAAGATTAGTTACTTTGAAACCATTGAACCATCATCCAAATTGAACATGACCTGACCCTGAACGGTCTTGAGGTCGTTGGATGACCACCAAACGGTCTTGGGACCATTTTCCCATCACATCATCAAAATCCAAGTCAACCAATTAGGGTTTGGATCATTGGATTGATCACCAAATCAGCAATTGATTACACTTTAACTTAGTATCATTGGATCATCAATTGCTTAACCATACTAACCCCTAGACCTCCAAACGGTCTTGGGTGACCTCCAAACGGTCTTGAGACCGTTTGTCTCATCCAACGCTTGGATTCTAGTGAAACATCATTAGGGTTTGAGCTATTGAGTTGATCATCAAATCAACACTTGATTGCAAAGTGATTTGATACCTTTGGACCTTCAATTGGCCAACTATACTTAACCCCAGACCTCCAAACGGTTTTGGGTGATCCCCAAACTGTCTTGAAACTGTTTGGGTGATTCCCAAACAGTTTTATAACCGTTTGGGCTAATCAACCCAAAATCTCAAATCAACTCATTGGAATTTCAGCACTAATTTCAATTAGGGTTTGCCCAATTGATTAGCCTTCAACTCATGATTCCTTTGGAACTAATCCCTAAAATTTGGTGAGTTATTAACCAACATCATTAGGAACAGTAATATCAAACGGTAAACCCTCTCAAACGGTTTTGAAACCGTTTGCCCAAAAAGGCAAATTAGTCAAGTTGAAAATCAGCACTTAATCCAATTAGGCTTTGCCTAATTCATTAGCCTTCAACTCATGATTCCTTGGGAGTTAACCCATAAACTTTGGTGATTCATTTACCAACATAATTAGGAACAGGAATCTCAAACGGTCAACCCTTGGTCAACTCACTCAAACGCTTTTGAATAGGTTTGCCTAATTGATTAGCCTTCAACTCACGATGCCTTGCGAGTTAACCCATCAAATTTGGTGAGTCATTAACCAACACAATTAGGAACAGGAATATAAAACGGTCAACCCTTTGTCAATTCACTCAAATGGTTTTGAAACCATTTGCCCAAAATGTTAAATTAATCAAGCTGAAAAATCAGCACTTAATTCAATTAGGTTTGCCTAATTGATTAGCCTTCAACTCATGATTCCTTTGGAAAAAGTATCCAAGATGATGTCATCATCATCTACCTTCGTCCCTGAAGTTCTAACAACTTCTGATTTCATGAATTAACCATTTTCAACCAGCAATTAAGCAAGATAATGAAGGAATCATTGAAATTGCAAGATTAATGGTTGAATAACAATGAAAAAGGGTTCAAGTTATAAAAACCCCCTCCAATTGAGATCCAAAGCTCCATGTCCACGACAACAATGGTGGATGAAACTCCTTTCACCATTCCAAGGCTCGTCCTCAAGGTTTGAGTGAAAAGGAATGATTAGAATTGAATAGGAGATCGAAATAGGAAGAAATACATAATTTATTTTCGATTTCCACCATGGAATCAAGGTGAAATGGATCAAGAACCTTACCAACAGGTTGGGGGTCGTCCTCCTGATCTTTCCAAGCTCCCTTGGTCGTTTCCCTAGCAAGTAGAATAAGTGGGGTTGAAAACGCCTTCCATTTGGCTTGTAAAGGGTCTTTTGATAAGAAAATCAAGGAGAGAGAAAGTGCCTTATAAAAATTCATTTTATCCCAAATATGAGGCTGACTCTTCCCCCTTATCTTCCTTAGGGATGAGGCTATCTTGTTTGCCTTTTATCCCTCTCAATTATTCATGATTTAAAGAAAAGAAAATTAAGCACCTCAATTCATATTATATTAATATCCATATGTGAGTGGATATTTCTTTTTCTTATAAAATTGTGTGTGAGTTATCCACTCCCTTGGATATTTTCATGGTCCTTGCAAGGATAAAGGACGTCACATACACATCTGAATCCAACCATTTTAATTTTTGGTTGAAGTCCCTTTAATTAATACATTCATTTTTTCCCTAAATCGAATTAGGGTTTCAATTAGGATTAAATATTGATTATTTTAATATCAAGATTCTCTCTCCTCCAACTTAATTCAAATGAGGCACCCCTCTCATTTTCTTTTCTCTACATGATGCCAAGAAGAATTAAGGACATTATTGAAGTGTTAATGTGCATATTGAACCCTAGGTTTTGGGTAAATTGCACTTTACACCAAAACTAGGTTTTAATGCACAAACATTGCTTTATCAGCTCTTTCTTGGTATTCAGGCTTCCATAAGCCACACCTCAGCATCATCTTCACTCTCAAGATGCTTCAACATATGAGGAACGTATTATCATGCACAATTTTCACTTAAACCCCTCAACTTGGGTATTTTGCACATTAGTCCAAAACAAACAAAACATTGATTTCAACAATGTTCAAAAAGGACTAGAATTGCAACATAAGTTCCTCTTGAGGCCTAATTACTTTTCATAAGATGATATTAAGCATTTAATCACATTTCTTAACCAAAACACCTAGGGTTAAAGTATAACCCATGTCAAGGTTATTACAGGCAAGGCACCACAAGGCCCAACAAGCTCAACCAAGCCCAAAGGAACTCCAGCAACGAGCTCAACCCTTCCTCTCAACACAAGAGGAGGCAAAGAGAGGGAGGAACACCACACAAGGTGACAACCTTGCCCACAAACCCTAAACTTTGGGTTCAAAGCAGGTAGCACCTCCAACTCTTAACAAAGCACCAACAAACCCTAATCACCACAGAAGGTGATTAGCAAGCAACAAAGCATCAGGGTTAAGCAAAGAAAACAGGATAAACCCTAAACGGAGGTCTGGGTCCTTACAATCTTAGCCCCTACAAAGGGATTTCGTCCCTGAAATCTGAAGAGAAAAGCGAGGGATACTTCCTCCTCATCTCTTCCTCAAGCTCCCACGTGGCTTCCTCAATGCCACGTTGATGCCAAAGAACCTTCACAAGAACCAGGTCCTTCCTCTTCAGCTTCTTAACCCTTCTGTCAAGGATCATCACAGGACCTTCCTCGTAGGTCACATCTTCATCAATCCCAACTTCGTCTGGCTGTATCACTATCCCTGAATCGAGATGACTTTTCTTCAGCATACTGACATGGAACACTGGATGTAACCTGTGCAACTCTGGCGGTAGCTCTAACTTGTAAGCTACCTTGCCAACACGTGCTATGGCCGGGTATGGCCCCATATACCTGGGTGCTAGCATACCCTTCCAGCCAAACCTCAGGACACCTTTCCACGGTGAGACTTTAGGATACACTTTGTCTCCTACCTAGAACTCCAAAGTTCGTCGGAAATTGTCTGTATAAGACTTTTGCCTGTCCTATACTGCTTTCAACTGTTATTGTATCACCTTAATCTTTTCTATTGTTTGCTATACTAACTCAGGACCCAAAAGCCAATATTCACCAGGCTCATACCAACACAAAGGAGATCTGCACTTCCTGCCATACAAGGCCTCATAAGGAACCATGTTAATGCTCTGCTGATAACTATTGTTGTAGGCAAACTCTATAAAACTGAGATGCATGTCTCAATTGCCTAGGAACTGCAAAACACAAGCTCGAAGGAGATATTCCAAAATCTAAATAGTCCTCTCAGACTGTCCATCTGTCTGTGGGTGGAAGGTGGTACTGAACCTCAACTGTGTTCCCAACGCTCTGTGCAACTATTCCCAGAAACGACTCGTGAATTGAGGACCTCTGTCAGAAACTATTGTTGCTGGCACACCATGCAAACACACTATCTCATCCACATACACTCGGGCGAGCTTTTCGGATGTATACGTTGTCTTCACCGGTATGAAATGGGCAGACTTCGTCAATCTATCTACTATAACCCAAATGGAATCATGATTCCTAGTTGTCCTGGGTAGACCAACTACGAAATCCATGGTTATATGATCCCATTTCCATTGTGGTATTGGTAAGGGTTGCAATGTACCTGCCGACTTTTGATGTTCAGCCTTGACTTGCTGACATACCGCACACCTAGCCACGAACTCAACTACGTCTTTCTTCAAGCCGGGCCACCAATAGAAGTCCTTCAGACTATGATACATCATGGTGACTCCTAGATGCATAGCATACATCGATGTGTGTGCTTACTCAAGCACGAACTTCCTCAAATCATCAGCATTGGGGACCACCATCCTATCACGATAGCAAACTAGCCCATCCTTGGACTCATGGAACCCATCACGCTTTTTGCTACCGAACTCTGATCTGATCAAATGTACTATATCATCTGCTTGCTGTGCATCCTTGATTTTTTGTCTCAGCGTTGGCTTGAATTATATCTGTGCTAAAAGTCCAGCTAACAGGGAAACTTCCATCTGCACATTCAACTGCCGCAAGGAAACAAGCATATCCCATCTATGGCATACCAGGGAACTTAACTGTGCCTTCTTTGAACGAAAAGAAGAAGACTTTTGGCTGAGCGCATCAGCTACCACATTCGCCTTACCAGGATGATACTCGATGGTGCAGTCATAATCGTTGATTAGCTCCATCCATCGACGTTGTCGCATGTTCAACTCATGTTGTGAAAAGATGTACTTTAGATTCTTATGATCCGTAAAAAATTGATACACTTCCCCGTAAAGATAGTGTCTCCAAATCTTTAACGCATGAACTACCGCTGCTAACTCCAAATCATGAGTCAGATAGTTCTCCTCGTGTTTCTTAAGATGTTGTGAAGCAAAAGAAACCACATGATCTTCCTGTATAAGAACACAACCTAAACCTTTCTTGGAAGCATCACAGAAAACAACATAGCCCTTCCCAAGCTATGGCAGCACCATTACTGGAGCACTAGTCTGCTTTTCCTTCAAAATTTGGAAAGCTTGCTGACAACGGTCATCCCAGACAAAAGGTACATCCTTTCTAGTCAACTTTGTCATAGGAAACGCAATCGCACTGAAGTCCTTGATAAACCTCCGGTACTATCCTGCCAAACCCAGAAAACTGCAAACTTCTATCGGCGTCTTCGGCTGTTCCCATTCTATAATAGACTCCACCTTCTTCACATCTACTTTGACCCCTTCTGCAGATATCACATGACTCAAGAAAGTTACTTCTTCCAACCAGAATTCACACTTACTGAACTTGGCATACAGATGATGTGGGCAAAGAAGAGTCAACGCTAGTCGAAGATGTCACTCATGCTCTTGCTTGTCCCGACTGTAGATCAGGATGTCATCTATAAAGACTACAACAAACTGATCTAAGAATGGATGAAACACTCTATTCATCAAGTCTATGAAAGCAGCAGGTGCATTGGTTAGCCCAAACAACATAACCACAAACTAGAAGTGACCATACTGCATCTTAAAGCTGACTTTGGTATTTCATACGCCTTTATGCTCAACTGATGATATCCCGACCGTAGATCGATCTTTGAAAACACAGTGGCACCACGCAGCTGATCGAACAAATCATCTATCCTCGGCAACAGGTACTTGTTCTTGATCGTGACCTTGTTCAACTGTCGGTAATCTATACATAACCTCATCGATCCATCCTTCTTCTTGACGAACAACACTGGAGCACCCCAAGGAGACGTACTTGATCGGATAAAATCTTTCTCCAACAACTCTTACAACTACTTCTTAGGCTCTGCCATTTCTACTGGAACCATCCTATATGGTGTCTGTGCAACTGGCTGCGTACCTGGGACCATATTGATCTCGAAATCAATCTCTCAGGGTGGAGGAACACCAGGGAACTCATCAGGAAACACATAGGCAAACTCTCGAACAACCGACACCTCCTCAAGGCTAGGATCTTTCGCCTTGGTATCAACAACGTGAGCTAAGAATGCCTCACATCCTTGTCGTACCAACTTCTCTGCCACCATAGCTGATACCAAACATGTCAGAAGAATCCTCCTATCTCCTTGGAAGATCCACTTCTCTCCATCATCGTCAAACACTGCTTGCTTGGAACCACAATCCAAAAATAACCTTATACTTCTCTAGTGTATCCATCCCAAGGATCACATCGAAACCATACATATCAAGTGGTATAAGATCCACTTGTATGCTATGTCCCGAGAAAGATAAGACACAAGATGGACACCCTTCTCGAAGCATCGAGGAACCAACAAAAGGGGTTTCTAACAACAGGCTATCTTTTTATAAAACTAACATGTAAATGACAGTTCTCAAGCATACTATAGGCGATAAAAGAGTGTGTAGCACCCAGGTCAACAAGAATAGATATAAAGCAAGAAGAAGACATATTAGAATGAAATAACTCAATCTGACCTGTCACCACTCGCGGGTTGACTATCGCCTCTGGCTGACTCATAGCATAGAATCGAGTCGTTGCTTGCTGTCCACGTCCTATGCTTCTTTGAGCAGACGATCCTGCTTGCGATGCTTGACCACATCCTCATCCTCTACTATCATTGGGCTGCTATCTATCTGACCTTTGATGATTCTGCCTCGGCTGTTGCGTCACTTCATCATCTCTACTTTGGCAGTTTGACTTGAAATGTCCCGTCTGACCGCAGATATAACATGTCTTGACTTCAAACCGTGGCCTAGATGGCCCTGTCACTGCCACAGAAGTTGTACTGTGTGCTTTTGACAGTGAAGAAACATAACCTCTTCCCTTACTCGGGGACCATTGCGACGGTGCACTGGAACCTCTCATCACCGAAGGTGCTGAAAACCTTGGCTTCTTGAAGCCACCAAACCTCTGTCCCTAAAACTGAGCAGGCCTCTTCTTAGACATAGATTCTCTTTTCTCCTTAACTGATCGTTCGATCCTCCGGACGGATTCCATAAAGGTAGCAAACCACTCTCTGTTCTACAATGCAAAAACATGTGTTGTCAGCTCAGAACTCAGACCTTTTTCGAAACGTCTGATTCACTCTTCATCTGTCGTCTCCATGTGAGGAAAAAAGCTCAACAGATCCATGAACTTGGCCTCATACTCAGTGATGTTCATTGCTCCTTATCGCAGGCTCTCAAACTGACTGATCTTCTCATCCAAATATGTCTTTGGGAAGTATCTACTGACAAACTTGCACTGGAAAACCTCCCAACCGATCACCTCACCAGGTCGCTTCTCCTCCTCGATGGTCCACCAGTGGCCAGCACTACCCTTCAAAAGGTAAACAATATGCTTTACTTTGTCCTCTTCGGGGATGTCGAGGATCTAGAAAGCCTTCTCAATACTTGTCAGCCACAGATATGCATTCGCTGGATCAGCCGTTCCAGCATAATCCGACGCTCTGACTCGGCAAAGCCGCTCAAAGGTCTTCCCAATACCTGATGTTTCACCATGGGGAGCCTGTGCTCTCGGCGGAGGCACTGGCAATCTCTCTACCATGAGATTCATCGTAGCCATCATCTTCCCCATAAGCTATTGATAGGCAGGATGTTCAAGAATGGATGGGTCAGGTTGGGGGACCTCAGGCACCCGATCGTCATGTGCCTGCCCTATAGCTCCATCAACTGATGCAGCATCGCTGTTCTCAGCAGCATGTTCTTCATGGTTTCCAGACATCTTGGCTTTTCTTCTGGAAATCTAGAAAACTGACAAGAACACACACAACCTAGTCCTAAATCCCTATAAACTCAGCGAACCTAGAGCTTTGATACAAAAACTTGTGGCAACACATCCCACTATCACACACATAGCGAGGTGTTACGCGAAAATGTGCAGAAATCACCATAACCACATATTACCAAAAACACAGGTTAATTAAAACCGATTGTGGAAAGCTGATAAACTAAGAAAACTATTACATTTAGGTCCACATCCTACAAGGAAGCATGTTATACAAACATTTACAAGCCTTGATATGTGTCCACAACTTAGAGCAGCAACTGTCTTGTCATCACATGAGTTCATCACCAGTTTATATGTACATAAAGGCCCACATCTGGCCAGCAACAGGATATACAAAGGATCAACAATTATACATCTTGAAACAACGTCAAAACACTCCCAAGGACCTGAGAGTACAACGATGACTCTAAGACTTTACTACGAAACATCTAAAACGACATCATATCCATATCTTGCCTTCTACTACTTGTCTTGCTGCTCGGCTGCAACTCCGCGACCACCACCACGTCTAGCTCGAACACCTAAAAAGGGTGTAAACCAGCGGGTTGAGACACACAGTCCCAGCGAGAAACATAATTCCCCACAAAAACCATAAAACCAAAGGAAGATTAAAGCAATAGCAGCAGATAACTAGTAACAAGTATAACAAGAGAAGTCTATATAGAAAACCTTATTCTTACCATCAGGCTTACCAGATGTACGGAAGGCATACTACCAATTACCTCTATATGGAACATGAGTGACAAGATAAGAATTATAAGGTCTTATTACATAACATGAGGAACATATACGTAACTGCAAGTTATAACAGAATCAACTACACAAGCAAGGCCTCAACCAATGTTCCGTGTTTTGCCTTAAGCAATAAGTACTATTCGGTTGGATTATGTATTATTAGGCCCTGAGGAAGTGAGGTGTACCGCTCAAATCCAACCTTCGATTGCGAAACCCAAGCCGGTGCCATACAAGGTCAATGGAAGAGTCGGACTCCACGACCTCCCACCTCGTGGTCAGTGCACGAGAACCAAAGAAGGACCGCAGTCTCATGCTTAAGTGGCCTCAACCACAGGGTCTGCTCCATAGGCTACCCTTCCTCTAACCTGCCTTGGTACAGGTCACGATGCTAGTATATATGAGCCACGAGCCTGTTCTCGTGCTCTGAGCCATGAATGCATTCATGCTCTATCACAGTGAGCCACGGGCCTGTTCACCATGCTCTATACATATCCCGAGTCTGCAACCATAGTTGCACTCGATTCCCTCTCTATTTTAGGCTAGGAGAAAACTCGCATATTCAACAATATGTGCTCCGGGTTAACCCACAGGAGAACCCATTTCACCATCACCAGATCCTGACGATGATGTATCTATGGCCAGGGAAAACTACATGATATGTTCCACTGTGATTAGTTAATGTATTTTAAATGGATTGCAAGATTCAGCCAAGTTGTATAACATGCAACTAGAATAAGAATAAACAACAAGAAACTCAATATTATGCTTTTATTGTAATCAACATCATCCTGATCCATCACAAGGATCCAACATTATATATCACCACTTGGCCTCTTACCAATCATCTTAATCCATCACAAGCATCATCACATTGCCATGGGACCTCAATCCCTCATCACATTGTGCCATTCACAGGTCCTCATATAAAAACACATCAAGCATATTATTTCATCAACAAGAGTAACCATCAAAGCAATGTTACTCAAATATGTATATATCTATATATACCTCATAGCCCTTATTCCTGGCTATGCAACTGTATGAGTCACCTGCATGGTTAGTATACACACTCATCATGAATTAACAGAAGATTCATATTATCAACATAGGGAAACATTGATTTATTATATATGTTACCATTCATTCCTCAACCTATGACCATTGACATAGGTCATATCATCATGCAAGGCTTCTTACATGCTTATCATTTCTTAGCATTAAACAGATAATTTCAGATGATTGTGAATACATAAGATGTCAGGTCAAGTTACATAGATGTGCACTTACTATAACAATTACCATCAAGCATATCAAGGGATATTATCGTGACATCATAGAACAAGATTTAACACATAGGTTATCCATATAAGGGACGGGACCCTCACTAGAAACACTCACTATCCTAACTAAAGGGAACATCGGGCAGGGCACTCTCCCCTATCGCCCAACGCTCAAACGCACAACTGCCAGCACCTAGGGTGTAACGTGCAACGCTGCATCGTGCACTTCTAAGAGTAACGTGCAACTCAGCCCATATCATGCAACGGTGCATTGTGCATCTATGTGTCGTGCAACATCTAAGGTTACTATGGTTTACTATATCAGGCATCATCCCTATGTCGTGCGCCCAGCACCAAGCTAGCCACATTGCTTCATATCATCTAAGGTATGACGGCTACTAGGCTACCTCCTCAGGTCAAGTGTATCGGGCAGCAGGGACCTGTCGTCCAACCAACCTATCCATAACCCAATGGCCGACACAAGGAAAGGACATGTTGTGTGATGCCTGACACACAAAGGTTAGCAACTAGGAGCATGACGACCGACATAACCCCACAAACTAGCTAACAAGCTCCACACCTCAACGCACAATGACATCCAACCATCACATAGGCTAAGTGTATCGGGCAGGTTGCTCATCAAGGTGTGATGCGCGATACACACTCAAGGTAGGGACCAAGTGCAACGCCCGACACAACCACAACATTTTCCATCCAAGGCTCAAGATCTAGATGAATATCAGGAAGCACCTCCCCCAAGATCATAACGGCCAAGATGCAACTCCACAAGGTCGTCATCAACCTCAAGCACAAGGGCACCAAAACCCTAGTGGATCAAGAAGATGGCTCACCTCTCAACAACTAAGAGAGAGGGGTCTTGCACATCTCTTATCACCAAACGGGCAACACAAGGAACAGCCCTAAGCGAGGATCACAACCACTACCAAGCTCACCTTCTAAGTCCATGGTGGGAGGAGGGTGTTGCTCAAGAAACTAGAACACAAGCTCACCTCTCAACTTAAACGAGAGAGGGGTATTGCCCATGCTACTAGAACTCAAGCTCACTCCTTTAGACCAAGAGAGAAATGAGTATTGCTCACCAAGAAACCCTAGAACATAGGTTCGACCAACAAGTTACAACTAAGCAAGAAACTAAACTAACATCAAGCATAGCCGATATGATCATAGAAACATACAAGAACATAGAAGAAGGTAGTGTAGTTAGGGTTAGGAGTTATGTAACCCGCCTTAAGCAAGCTCCAAGATCCTAGCTCCAAGCACCACCACAAGAAGGAGAGAAATGCACTCTAGGGTTCGACCACTACTAGAGGAAGAAGGAGACTCCAAGAAGGATCGGCCACCAAGCTTGCAAAAGAAGAGGGTGTCATGCACTAAGGAGAGGAAGACTAAGGAACTAAAGGGATCCTTAGCAAGGGAAAGGAAACGCATATACAAAAGGGGATGAAGGAGAAACCAAGGGAAGGTAAGGAAAGGTGTCACCCACCTAGGGACACTTGTCCATGAGCAAAGCCACATGCCCTAAACACATGTCCAAGACCATTGCCACATGCAAGCATCAAGCACCAAGTGTCCACTAGTGGTGACACAAACAAGGTCAAAGAAGGTCAAAGGGGTCCATGGGTGACACACCTCCAAGACATGGCCGACACACCCACTCCATGGCCAACACAACCCCGGGAGACACACAACCAGGGTGACACACAACCTGGGCGACACACTTAGGCTGATACAAACAAGCTCTTGCCCGACACAAGGTCTAAAGAAGCAAAGGCAAGGCACCACAAGGCCCAACAAGCTCAACCAAGCCCAAAGGAACTCAACCAACGAGCCCAACCCTTCCTCTCAATACAAGAGGAAGCAAAGAGAGGGAGGAACACCACACAAGGTGACAACCTTGCCCACAAACCCTAAACTTTGGGTTAAAAGCAAGTAGCACCTCCAACTCTTAACAAAGCACCAACAAACCCTAATCACCACAGAAGGTGATTAGCAAGCAACAAAGCATCAGGGTTAAGCAAAAGCAAATAGGGTAAACCCTAAATGGAGGTCAGGGTCTGTACATAAGTGTTCTTGATCAAAATTTAAATTTGCAACTTTTGTCAACAAATAGGTCATCGACTTTGATAGTTTGGAGAAATCATTAATAAATCTTCGATAAAATCCAGCGTGGCCCAGAAATGCTCGCACTCCTCTAATGTCTTTAGGTGGTGACAGTTTTGAAATGACATCAATCTTTGCCTTATCCAATTCAATTCCTCTTTCACTCACTCGGTGCCCGAGGACAACACCTTCTGTCACCATAAAGTGACATTTCTTACTATTTAGGATCAAGTTTGTTTCCTCACATCTTTGTAAAACTTTCCCGAGGTTAAGTAGAAAGTTATCAAAAGAATTTTCATAGACTAAAAAATCATCCATAAATATTTCCATGATTGACTCAGTTAATCCTGTGAATATTGCAGACATGCACCTTTGGAAGGTTGCAGGTACGTTACATAGCCCGAAAGGTATCCTTCTGTGGGTGGAAAAGTGAATGTTGTCTTTTCTTGGTCTTTTGGGTGTATCGGGATTTGATAGAACCCAGATAACCATCAAGGTAGCAAAAGAATTTATGGTGGGCCAAATGTTCAAGGACTTCATCAAGAAAAGGTAGAGGGAAGTGATCTTTTCTTGTTGCTTTGTTCATCTTCCTATAATTGATACACATCCTCCATCTAGTGATAGTCCTTGTGGGTACTAGCTCATTTTTATCATTTAGAACGACAGTAGTCCCCCCTTTTTTAGGGACCACTTGGACCGGGCTAAACCCATTGAGAATAAAAAATGGGATATATGATACTAGCTTTTAGGAGTTTAAGGACCTCAAGTTGAACCACTTATTTGAGGTTTGGGTTTAGTTTCCTCTGATGTTCCCTTCATTGTTTAAACTCCTCTACCATGGGTAGTCTGTGCATGCACAAAGTTGGATTTATTCCTGTTAGGTCAGTCATTTTTTACCTGATAGCTTTCTTATTATTCCTCAGCTCAGTAAGAAGTCTTTCTTCATGATCATCTATTAAGGTAGAGCATATTCTGAATAGGCACAGTTTTTCTTCGTCCAGAAAAATGTGTTTGAGTCCTATTCGTAAGGCTTTCATTTCAAGGGACTTGGGTTCTTTTGTAGTTTCTAAAATGGTGACCGGTTTCAATTCCACGAAGGTGGCTGCTGGAGCTTCTTTGACTTGGTCTAAATATTGCTGACATTGTTGTACTAGTTCGCTGGCTAAAAAATCAACTTCTGGATTTGTCAAGACGTTCTCCAGATCATCAGATGGTTTGGTTGTTTCTTGCTGTAATTGAGACAGTTTTTCTATTGCCTCGAGAAGAAAAACTTCTTCCTAGATGCTGGGACCTTTTAGGATGTTAAGGATTCTGAATTGAATGACTTCCTTTCCTAGTCATAAGATAATTGTACCAGCTGCAACATCGATAAGTGATCTGGCTATGGCAAGGAAGGGTCTGCCGAATATTAATGGATATCCTAGATCTTCCTTTATATCCATAATAACAAAGTCATAAGGAACGTAAGTGTCCTTTCCTATCCTGACTGGGATGTCTTCAATGATCCTCAATGGTGCAGTGATGGTAGAATCAACCAGCTGTATTTTCATTGCAGTGGGTAACAATTCGGTAAAACTCAACCTTTTACACATTGAGAAGGGCATAATAGATATGCTAGCTCCCAGATCAGCTAATCCTTTTTTACTAGAGGCGTTTTCGATAGAACATTGGATACGAAAGGAACCGGGATCCTTCTATTTTTTCAGCATTTTGTTAAGAATAATATTAGAAGTTGTCTGAGCTAGTTTAACAGTCTCTTGTTCTTCGATCATATATTTCCTTGATAGCAAGGTCTTCAGGTATTTGGGCCAAGCTGGTATTTCGGAGAGGGCATCAAGGAATGAAAAATCAATATAAAGTTTCTTCATTGCTTCCTTAAATTTTGGGAATCTAGTATCCAATTTAGTCCCTCTCAGCCTGCCTGGATATGGTATTCTGGGGTTATATGGTGGGACTTCAGGTTATTTCAAATCTAGTTCTTTTTCCTTCCCCTTCTAGATTTCTATAGTCTTTTTAGTTTCTAGATTCGTGCTTGCAATTGGGGTGATTACAGCTATATCTTCATCTTCCTGAATTATTTTTGTGGCTTCAGGGAGGACACGACCAGACCTTATGGTAATGGATTTCAATTGTTCTTGTCTGGGTTGATCGTGTCTTGGGTTTATCTCTGGCTGGCCAACAAAGGTTCCTGCTGGAGGTTTTAATTGGGCTACAATATGTGCTAACTATGCTTCGACAGCTTTTTGTTGGGCTTGCTGGTTGGCTAGCATGGTTTATTTTGATTGCAACATTTGTCTTATCAATGACAGTTCATCTATTGATGGAGGCGGATTATTCTTTTGTGGATTTTGTTGATACTGTTGTGGTTGTTGCTGCTGAGGTGCGGGTAATTGGGGTTGTTGAATTTGTGGTTGTTGTAGCTGAGGTTGCTGCAATTGTGAGAGAACGGTGGATGAGTGTATTGGTAATATGCAGAAGGGTTTCTTGGTTGTGTGAATCCTTGCAATCCTCCTCTGAAGTTTCCCTGGTTTCGAATATAGCTGTTCTGGAAACCTGGTGGCGATCTTTTAAAACTCCTTCTTGGGTCTGGTGTTGCGGGTTGGTAGTCCCCGCAAGATTCCCATACTGAAACCCGAGATGGTTTCTTGGTTGATTTGGGTTATAATAAGCTTGTCCTGGTATGGTGTGAATGGAATTGACTTGCTCTAGTAATATATCCTCAGGATGTTCGATGATCGCTTCATACTGCGGTTGCAGTGTCTGCATGTCCATCATCACATTGTATAGGACCACATGATAATGTGGGATGATCAGATGCATGACATGCCTCACAAGTCCCAGTAGTTGCCTTGACTTGTTGGGGGCTCTTCTTTTCTCCGAGTGTCGTTTCAAGGATTTGTTGCTTGTGAGCTATAGTTTTTAGGGCTTCGGTGATGGCTTTCATTTCCATTGATTCTTCAGCTTTACAAACTTTTAGAATTCCCCCGGTGGATGACCTTCCCCAATTGGAGTGGTCCTCGGCTCCAAGTGTAACAATCTTCCAGGCATAGTCATAGTTCTTTCACATGAAATTCCCCCCAGATGAGGAATCAAAAAATTTCTTAATGTCATCACTTACTCCTCTATAGAATGTTTCTATCAGTTGATTTTGGGGGATTCTGTGATGCGGGCATCTTCTCAAAAGTTCCTTAAATCTTTACCACGATTCTGCCAGTGATTCCCCTAGGAGTTGGGAAAAGTGATTAATTTGTCCCCTAGTCTCATAAGTCAACGAAGGTGGAAAAAAGTTCTCTAGAAACTTTTCTTCCAAGGGAGCCCAGGTGGTGATTGGCTCCCCATCTAGCACATTATAACAGCTCAATGCCCTTTCGGACAAGGTGAAATGAAAAAGGTGTAGCATGATTCTGTCGAAAGGAACTCCGACATGTGGTACTAGCTGACAAAGAGACTTGAATCTCTTCAGGTGATCCATGCAGCCCAGCACTTCTAGAGAACGAAATGCCTTCCATGATCTGGATCCATTTCATGTGGATCTCGAAGTTAGGAACATTAATGAGCGGGGGCCTAACTGGGTGATTATCTTCAAAGTTCTTAGGAACGACATAATCTTGAAGTTGTTTTTTTCTTAACACTATCTGAGCAGCAGCTGTGGCTACTTCATTCTCATCTTGAATGCGGGTCTGTTCTTCAGCTCGATCCTCATCTTGAATCTGAGCACGTGTGTCAGCAATAAGTTGTGCTCTTTGAGATGCTATGGCCACGTTGACTCTTTCCATAACCAAGGCGGCTTGGCAATGTTCGTCAGCCATTTGTCTGGCTCATTGGCAGTTGAGTCAGATGCGTCAGTGGAAGCTTCATTCTACCTCACAGTCGTACTCTGGTTCAGGGGCGAATCTGATGTTATGCAAAGGTTGCATACACGTTTTCTACCTGAGTAGAAGAAGAAACACTCCTTAGATAATGCGGAGAAATGATGAAATCAAGATGATATGAATTATGGTTAAGGAAAAGTGTAAAATCCTAATCAACTAGAAAGTTAACAAGTAAAATTAAAATGTTTTGTTGTCCCCGACAACGACGCCAATTTTTAATGGAGCCCCCACTTACATGGAGTTGTGTGTGCCACTTAAAATCCTAGAGATAGTAAGTCTCTAAGTTTAGCCTTGCGTATGCTATAATAAGATCTCCACCCATGTATGCTAAGATACATGGAAGTCTTATCGTAGTATAGTTAAGGGTCGAATCTATGAGACAACAGTCTTTTTAAGAGTTTAACAAGATGGAAAACATAATAATCCTACATATCCACTTAAAAGTTGATATTTAGATCAAAGAGTTGGTTTGATGATTAAACCAATGTACGGAGAAAGTAAATAACTTGAAAGTAAACTTAAAGTTGTAAATGATATTTAGAAACGACTAGGATGTGATCGACTTTCACCAACACTACGCATGGATCAAAACATACATCATAATAACATGTCTTGCAAAGAAAATGGTCTAAACAGTTAGTATATTTGTAGACTTAGCTTCCTTTCGGATAACTAACTACGAGAAACATTGAAGTGTTGCAATGACAGCCATCCCCAAACGAATGGTCACTTACTTTGCATCACTCCCCTCACAAAGTGTGTTCCTCGACCTTTCAAGGTTGTACTTTCATACGTCAACTGATTCCATTTCATAATATGAAAGTACATGATGGAGGTGAGTTTACCCCACTCCTCGAGAAATGCCCCTAGATACCGAACCAAACTTATGGTGACTACATACATCTAGAACCAACAAGAAGTTGATATTCGAATCTAGAAGTACAAACATAGACAATTTGCACTAACAGATAATAGATAACACAAGTTGGTGATCAAGCAACTAACATTCATTAAACGATTGATGTTGAACTGAAAAGATAGTATTTTTTTATTGCAAACCCATGAATTATAATGTAAGGAATGAAAACATGGGTAGCAGGGCTACTCCCCGCACCCTAGTGTATGGGACTACTCGCTCATGGAAAGATCAAAGAAAGAGTCAGGAAGAGAGAAAGAAAGCATCATCTCCATGTAGGAGGGAAGAAGGTTGACCCCTTGGAGTAGAGAGCGACTATCTTCACACCACTTGGTTGACTTGATGAAGACATCTTCACTTCCCACCTTCTATGTCTATGAGAGAGAAAGCAAATTTAGGATGAAGTGTGGACCTTGGACCAGAAGCCTTGGGGCAGAGGATGGAAGATGAAACAACTCTAGAACGGTTGTGGTAGCCTTTGGGCATCCAAGAATTTGATCCCCAAATGAGGACCCTTGTGGTCCTATTTATAAGATTGGATGGGGTGCTCACGTTTTTTGTTGTGAGTTTGCTCCAAACGGTTTGGAGCAAATGGTCTTTGAGACCATTTGGTGACCAAATGGTCTTGGAGACTGTTTGACATCCAAATGGTCTTGCTTTAAACTTTATGTGGTTCTGACTTGATCAATCTTGAGTCTCAGTCCAAACGGTCTTGAAGACTGGTTGATGGCCAAACGGTCAAACGGTCTAGGCTTCTGAATGGTTTTGGGGCCCGATTGGTTTTGCTTAGATCGATCATGATTGTCTGCACGGTCTCGAGTCAATGTCTTGAGTGATTGCATCCATACGGTTTTGAGTTATGTGGGTCCAATCGGTCGTGGAAACCATTTGGACTCTTTCGGTTTGGAGACCATTTGAGACCTCACTGTTTGGAGACCATTTGCATTCATTCAGTCTTGGGACCGTTTGGCTTCATGCAGTCTCAGGACCGTTTGGCTTCATGTGGTCTCGGGACCGTTTGGCTTTTACACGGTCTCAGGACCATTTTGCTTTTATTCAGTCTCAAGACTGGTTGGTCTTCATACCGTCTTGGGACCATATGACTTCTTTTTGGTCTTGGAACAGTTTGTCTTCCATTCGGTCTTGGGATCATTTGGCTTTCACATGGTCTCAGGACCGGTTGGTCTTCATACGGTCTTGGGACCGTATGGCTTCCTTTCGGTCTTGGGACCGTTTGGAGTTTTTGTAAATTTTTTTGTGTTTTTCTGTAAGAAGAAAATGAGAAAAGTTAGTCTAATGGTATATTCACAATAGTGTAGAAAGTTAAAGATTTTATCTAATTTATCTAAGAAAGAGTATGGAAAATTGAGAAAAACTTGTAAGATAACATCACAAAATGGGAGGTTATCAAGTGGAGAATACTTAAAACAATAGTTTGAAGACCTTCTTAGAGACCATGGGATTGTATCATAGTGGACTCCACCTAGAACACCTCAGCATAATTGAGTGTCACAAAGAAGGAATCATACATTACTGGTTACGTCGCAATCAATGATGAGTTTAGCTGAGCTTTTGACTACCTTCTGGGGGCATGCTCTACAAACCACCATTTTTACACTAAACCGAGTACCGTCTAAAGTCGGTTCAAAAGACACCATATGACATATGGTATGGGAAGTGTCCCAACGTGTCTTTTATGAAGATTTTAGGCTGCAAAGCTTATGTCAAGCAAATGTTTCCTCAAAAGCATGGCCCAAGATTTGATAAATGTTGTTTTGTTGGATATCCTAAGGAGAGCAATGGATATTTATTTTATTCCCAATATGACAACAAAGTGTTTGTTGCCAGAGAGGTTGTATTCCTAGAGAGGGAATTTATTTCCAAAGGAAACAATGGGATTCAAGTATAACTCAAATAGGTTCAAGACCAAAAAGAAAACATTAAACCACTAGATGTACAAGAGGAACCAAAAGATTCACAAGGTCTTGCAGAATTTCAAATTCCTTAGGTAACATAAGAACCTCTTAGATCTAATAGGACACACCTTGAACCTAAGAGATAAGGATATCTTGTAACAAAAGAAGGCAGTGAATTGGTCATAGATGATAAGCTAGTATCCTATAAAGATGATATTGAGGGACCAGAGTCTAAGAAATGGCTTGAAGTATGAGATCTAAGATGGGATCCATGTATATCAACAAAGTATGGACTTTGGTGGATCCACCTTAGAGGGTAAAACCCATAGGGTGCAAATGGATCTTCAAGAAGAAGACTGACATGGGTGGAAAATTTCAAACCTATAAGGGAAGATTGGTTGCAAAGGGTTTCAGACAAGTTCAAGGTGTTGATTATGACAAAACCTTTTCTCCGGTGGCCAAGGTTAAATCCATCAAGATCATGCTTGCTATTATAGCTTATCATACCTTTAAAATTTGGAAAATGGCTGTTAAAACCGCATTCCATAATGGGAATCTTGTGGAGGATGTGTATATGACACAACCTGAGGGGGTTATAGATCCAAAGTTTGCCCAATAGAGTTTGTAAGGTACAAAGGTCAATCTATGGATTGAAGCAAGCTTCTTGGAGCTGGAATCTTCATTTTGATGAGATAGTCAAAGGGTTAGGCTCTGCACAAAATGAATATGAACCTTGTGTGTACAATAAGGTTAGTGGGAGAATGGTGGCATGCCTCCTATTATACGTAAATGACATACTATCGATGGGAATGACATGCCTACTTTATAAAAGGTAAAGACTTGTCTTGGAAATAAATTCTTTATGAAATACTTGGGAGAAGAATCCTACATTTTGGGGATAAAGATCTATAGAGATAGATCCAAAAGACTTCTCAGACAAAGTCAAAGCACATACATTGACAAAGTTTTGAAGTGGTTCAACATGGAGAACTAAAAGAGAGGAAACCTACCTACGCGCCATGGTATCCCCATCTCTAGATCTTAGTTTCCCAGTTCTTGTGAAGAAAGAGAATGCATGAGTGTGATTTTGTATGCCTCAGAAATTGGATCAATCATGTATGCAATGTTTTGTACCCATCCAGACATCTCGTATGCCTTGAGCATGACGAGTAGATATCAATCGGAACCAGGTGATGCTCACTGGATAGCCATGAAGAACATCCTCAAGAACTTGAGAAGAACTAAGGATCATTTCTTGGTCTACGGTAGAGGGGAAGAGTTGGTGGTACAAGGTTACATTGATGCAAGCTTCTAGACTGATCAAAATGATTACAAATCGCAATCGGGATTCATATTTTGCCTCAACAATGGAGCTATGAGCTGGAAGAGTTCCAAGCAAGAAATAGTTGCCTATTCTACAATACAGGTTGAGTATATTATTGCATCAAGTGCAACAAAGTTGTATGGATCAAGAAGTTCATCACAAAACTTGGGGCCGTTCCTAGAATCTATGAAGCAATTGAGCTATATTGTAACAACAATGGATCTATTGCACAAGCTAAGGAACCCAGATCACATCAGCGCTCCGATAATATACATAGGCGGTATCATCTCATACAAGAAATTGTATAGCGAGGATATGTTAAGATTTACAAAATACCAACTGAGAGCAATGTTGTTGATCCCTTTACTAAACCACTTTCGCAGCAGAAGCATGATGGTCATTTAAGGTCAATTGGAATATGATTCATGGGTGATTGTGTCTAAGTGTAAGTGAGAGTTTGGTGCAAGTGGGAGTTTGTTGGTTATGTATGCCCAGAAAGACAATCATGTGGTGATTCTAATGGCATATTGATGCGATGATTTTGAGTCACATTTATAGACCTGTTTGATATGTGTTTTATGCTTTTATTAGTCATTTTTATGGTTAATGTTGCATAATTCATCCACTTTGGTCTTTGCTACTATTTTATGTCAAATCCCCTTTATTTCATCATTTTGAGCATCAATTGTCAAAATATTATTATTTGTGTGAATTTATGTGGTTTCGTGTTTGAATTTTAGGAAAAACAAGTATTTGCTTCTGTCGATACCATTGACGGAAGTCGATACCATCGACCGAACCACAGGCTACCAGCCGCGAGTATCAGCAAAAAGTCGATACTATCGACAGGGATGTCGATGGTATCGAGCTATCATCAGGTTGCTGGCGAAGAAGCAGTCGATACCATCAACACCAAGTCGATACCATCGACACGCGGAGGCTACAACGATGCAAAATGACAAAACCGTCGCTATAGGATAGTCGATACCATCGACCCGCGTCGATGGTATCGAGACTACATCAGGCACTCAGACGAAAGGAAAGAAGGGTTGTCGCTACCACACTGGGTCGATACCATCGACCCCCGTCGATGGTATCGACACCGTAAGATATGTGTTTGATTCAGAATGATCTTAATCGAACGACCGTGGTTAATTAGTGACCTAATGAGGGAGATATACCTAATGACGGCCGCCCAGACGTGGGGATGATCTCATTAGCCATTGCACGAGTACCGAGGAGCAGTAGAGAGGAGAATGGAGGCTAGAAGCTCATACTTGTTGATCTGGAGGCCGAAGGAGATGGATTCCACCATCGAGAGGCGGTAGAGCATGCATCCTACACCGAGGATCAACCAGTTCTTCTCCATTCAGGGGTTCACCTTTCATTTCACATTTTGCACATTATTTCCCCTATCTCTACCTTGTACTTGTTTGATATGAACATTCGGGGCTAATCCCCTTCATCTTTAGGACCGGGAGTAGCCCGGGGATTCATTGTATGACAATTTTATAATAGTAATTCATTTTTATCTCTTAAATCTGTGGTATAATTTTGTTTTCTCCATATATTGTTATGCTTGATCACCATAATAATAACATAATGCCCTTAATCACTTTGAAAGAAGGATTAACGGCTGAAAAGAGATGAAATCTAAATTAATCGATAAATCCCTTGACCAAGGTGGTGTAAAATTAATGGTGGATACTGAGAGATCATTCATAATGCACCTAGTTTAGGGTATAGGTTACTACGACGGTGGAACCGACCTAGACCTAGGTAGTGAATTGCACCACGACAGTGGGCAATTCTGTTTTCAGGCCACTACCCGGATGGAGAGATAAAATTGAGGCATTATATAAAATCTAATACAATGAAAACTTGCGGTGAAACCGTAACCCTAAAGATACCCTTTTGAATTGATTAAATTTACATTTAATAGATCATTTGTTTTGTTTTTTTTTATTTTCTTTTAATTTCAACAACAACTCTCAATTTGTTATTAGGCTTAGCTGATCGCAAATAGTTAGTAGGAGTCTCCAACAATTTCCAGTATCCCTGTGTTCGACTCGGGCCTCACAAAGGTCTGTACTACTCGACGTGTTCTCTTGCGTTTAAGCGCATAGTAAAATTGTGTCAAGTTTTTGGCGTTGTTGCCGGGGATACGGAAATTTGTTGGCACTTCGAGTGCTGTGAGCAGCCACGCTAGGCTACCTTTTTATTCTTTTTTATCATTCCAAAAATTCATAATCTATTTTCTGAGTATTTGCAATCATCAGGCACCGTACTAAGTTAAAATTTCCATTTTCAGGTACTGTGCATGGTGCAGACGCGTAGTATTGACTACACGCGGCACGCAACAGAGGGTTCACTTACGGGACCAGAAGACGAGGACGGTTATAATCAAGACCATCTTGAGGAAACAGAGTCAGAGCCTGAACAAGAAGAGATGGACGAGCCACAAACAATATGGGAGAAGATCAAGGCTTCTTCCGCATCCACGTCAAAAGGGCCTATAAAGAAGCGAGCAATCAACATACCTACCTATAATATTGATCCAGCTTTGATAAATCTGGTGAAGTCCAATGCTTTTCATGGGCTCAAGAATGAGGACCCCGTCGCACATATAAGTCAGTTTGTTGAGAACTGTGACATGGTTAAAATTGACAGGTTTCCACAGGATGCACTTTATCTTAAGCTTTTCCCGAGTTCATTGGCAGGAGCCGCGCGAGAATGGCTACACAATTTAGATGATGAGTTTGTGGAGTCCTGGGACCATATGGTGGAGGTTTTCTGTAAGAGGTTCTTTCCTCCTGAGAAGACCAACGACATGATCAGGAAGATCCATAACTTTACCCAACAGGCAGGTGAGACATATTCTGAGACCTGGGAGAGGTTTCAGGTCATGCTGAGACGGTGCCCGCATCACGGGCTTGATAAAGAAACACAGGTAAAGATCTTCTATTTTGCTCTCTCCGAGCACGATAGGAGTAATCTGGATTCAGCTGGGTCAGGATTCTTTCTGAACAATACGAACACCAGATGTTGGGAGATACTAAAGAACATGGCCAGGAAACAATCATGGGGCGAAAGAGACACCGTGGAACATGTTCGAGCAGTAGGAGAATCTAAGGCAATAATAGAACTAAATGAGAAGATGGATCTTCTCGCAAAGAAATTGCTCGCAAAGGAGGATACTGAGTCCGAGGATGAGGCTCAAGTGAAATTTATGAGGCAACATCAAGGTTATAGGAACAACGATTATTCATGAAGAAAAGACAAAAAGTTATCGTGGAAGGATCCAAACAATTTTCTATAGGATCCGGATGCCAAACCCCAACCAGTTGCAGAGGATAAGAGAATAGAGCTTCTAAATCAGGTGATTAAGCAAAATCAAGAACTCATGACTACGTTTGGCCAGCAAATTAAACAGCAAGGGGAGTTTATGAATCTGTTTGGGAAAACACTGTAGAGCCATGGGGCACAAATGAGGACCATTGAACCATCTATGGCACAGATGGCAGTAGAGATAGCCAGTTTGAAGAAACCGGCACATCCAGGTTTTCTGGGAAACACCAATGTTCCAGGGGGAAACCAGCAGGTAAAGGCTGTCTTGCTAAGAAGCGGCAAGAAATTGTTAAATCCAAGGGCCGAGGAGACAAGAACACCACAAGATGAAGTAGAAGGTGAAGCCAATGAGGAGCTGCCACCACCAGTCACAGGGCAGGTTGATGACACAGCCATGGATGATACTGAAGAATAGGTTGCAGAGGAGGAACCTCAGAAAAAGACACCTTATGTGCCACCTCATCAAAGGGCACAAGTTGTTCTGGTCTCGTATCCAAATAGTGCTAAGGCAAGGAAGGCAGATGCGCACTTCAAGAAGTTCTTAGACAGTTTTAGGAAGCTTTCAGTCAATATCCCTTTATAGGAAGCCATTGAGCAAATTCCTTCATACGGGAAGTTTCTAAAAGACATCATAACTAAGAAGAGGAAAATTCTGGATACAGAGGTTGTCGTGCTAAAGGAGCAAGTGAGTGCCTTCATCATGGGCACTTTGCCGCCAAAGAGGCAAGATCCATGGTGCTTTAACATTTCTTGTTATATTGGGAAGGTTAAATTCGGTGAAGCGTTATGTGACTCAAGGGCAAGCATCAACTTGATGCCCCTTTCTACATTCAAAAAGCTGGGATTGAAGGAGTCACGGCCAAGCAATATGATGATTCAATTGGCGGATAACTCTGTGGTAAAACCTTATGGAATCTGTGAAGATGTGTTAGTGAAGGTGGATAGATTTGTCTTTCCAGCAGATTTTGTAGTCATGGAGATGTAGGATGAACATGGCAACGAGCTGTTACTTGGACGTCCTTTCCAAGCTACAGCTGACATGATCTTAGAGATGGGGAGAGGTCGCTTGACCTTGGGCATAGCCGATGACCGCTTTGAGATGGTCATGCCTTCTAGTACTGTGTCGTCTAAGGCAAAGGAACAATGCAAGGTGGTAAAACATCTGGATAGTAATATTTCACTCTGTCTTGGGAAGCCATTTCTGGACATGGCTCATGTGATGAGCAAGGTGGACAATGGAACTTTGGCTGTGGATATCATGGAGCAGACCAAAGTAGTTTCTCTATGCAAAGCTATCGGATTCCCGAATGATGAGGATGAGGACATTCTGCCTTCCATGGAAGATGATGTAATTGCTATTTCTATTTTTGATGCATACCTGAAATTACCATTGGAGGCTTGTTTGGTAAATATTACACATGATTGGATGAGGAGAAAATCTCTCAAGGAGTGCGCCAAGATGCTCCAGATGCTTCCATGCTTCTATGCGAGGCATTATGAAGATCTAGGTGAACTTCCCCTGCTATTTCAATCATCTTTGATCAGCCCGCCGGATCTAGAATTAAAGTCGCTGCCACCGCATCTCAAATATGTCTTCCTAGCTGGGGAGGACAAGTTACCAGTGATCATATCTACTTATCTGAGTGCGGAAGAGGAAGACCAATTGTTGATAGTGCTGAAGAACCACCGAGGAGCTTTTGGGTGGTCCGTTGCAGATATCAAGGGGATTTCCCCTACTCTATGTCAGCACAAGATTCGGCTCGAGGAGGGAGCCAAGCCCGTGATTCAACCACAACGATGTCTCAATCCAAGCATGATGGAGGTTGTGAAGAAGGAGGTCATTAAACTTCTTGCTGCAGGTATTATTTACGCCATATCAGACTCGACATGAGTGAGTCCCACACAGGTAGTCCCTAAGAAGGGGGGAATTACTGTCACCCAAAATATGTTAAATGAACCTGTCACCACCCGATTGGTAACCGGGTGGCGAGTTTGTATTGATTACCGTCATTTGAATGCCGCCACGCTAAAGGATCACTTTCCTTTACCTTTCATTGATCAAATCCTAGAGCGTCTTGCCGGCCGATCGCACTTCTATTTTCTAGACGGGTACTCGGGGTACAACCAGATCTCGATTGATCCTTTGGATCAAGAGAAATCTACCTTCACTTGTCCCTATGGGACTTTTGCGTACCGCCGAATGCCTTTTGGTTTATGCAATGCACCTGCGACGTTTCAGCGTTGTATGCTCGCCATATTTTCTGACATGGTAGAGCACTGTCTCGAGGTTTTTATGGATGACTTTTCGGTGTATGGTGCATCGTTTGATGAATGTCTCTATAATTTGGACAAAGTTTTACAGCGCTGTGAGGACACACATTTGGTCCTCAACTGGGATAAATGTCACATGATGGTGACTGAGGGGATAGTGCTAGGACACAAGGTGTCTAGCAAAGGTTTAGAGGTAGATCCGGTCAAAATTGAGGTCATTTCCAAGTTGCCCCCACCAAATTTTGTTAAAGGGGTAAGAAGTTTCTTGGGACACGCCGGGTACTATCGTCGATTTATAAAATATTTTTCTACAATCGCGAAACCTCTATCCGAGCTTTTAGAGCAAGACGTTGTATTTGATTTCAATGATAAGTGTCTACATGCGTTCGACGTTTTAAAAGAAAAACTGATTTCTGCACCGGTTGTTCAAATGCCGGATTGGACGAAACCGTTCGAACTAATGTGTGACGCCTCAGACTTTGCGGTAGGAGCTGTGTTGGGGCAGCGGTTGGACAATAAACCCACCGTGATTTTTTACGCTTCAAATACTTTGAATGACGCCCAATTAAATTATACAACTACTGAGAAAGAATTACTCGTCGTTGTTTTCGCTTTTGAAAAATTCCAACAGTATTTAGTGGGATCTAAAGTAGTTGTATGGACTGACCATGCCGCAATCAAATACTTAATGGAGAAAAAAGACGCAAAGCCTAGACTCATTAGGTGGATTTTTCTCTTACAAGAATTTGACATCGAAATCAAGGATAAATCTGGGATTGAAAACGTTGTTGCTGATCATTTGTCTAGGTTAGAAAGGGTGGCTGAAAAAGATTTACATATACCCATAACCGAGATGTTTCTGGATGAACAGATTTTGAAAATTAACTCTAAGGATCCTTGGTTCGCTGAGATTGTAAACTATTTGTCTTGCGAGATCATCCCGAAAGATTGGTCATATCAGGAGAAGAAAAGATTTTTCCATTTTTTACGATATTATTTTTGGGATGACCCAATTCTTCTTAAGCAATGCAGGGATGGTATCTTGCGCAGGTGTGTGCCTGAAGTGGAGTACGAGAGCGTTTTACGTCATTGCCACGCACTACCTACGGGAGGACACCATGCGAGCTCTCGTACGGCAAGTAAAGTTCTGGAGAGTGGCCTTTATTGGTCAACCTTGTTCTGAGATGCCTACGAGTTTGTAAGGCAATGTGATTCCTACCAACGAGCAGGTAATATCTCAAAGAGACAGGAGATGCCCCTAAATGTGTTCCAAGAAGTGGAGGTATTTGATCTGTGGGGCATAGATTTCATGGGACCCTTTGTGTCCTCAAATTCAAATTTATATATTCTTTTAGCGGTTGATTACGTATCGAAGTGGGTGGAAGCAATACCCACAAGGACTAATGATTTCACTGTAGTGTGCAGATTTGTGAAAGAAAATATTTTATGTAGGTTTGGGGTACCTGATGTATCCTCCAGATTCATCTGCACAGTCACCTATTCTAAGGATTTTTGTGCCTCATTTTGAGTGATTTACCCTCTCTTTGGTTCACCTTGAGTGTTTCACTAACTCCTTGCAAATAATACCTAAATAGTTCTAATTGACAGTTTATTCGATGCTATTCTCTCTTACACATTCTCTTTTCCCTTTGCAGATCACTCGCAACCATCCGATCAAGATCCAACGGTTCCTTTTCATCCAACTACGCGGTCTTGACCACCATTCAGCCTTGATCCATTCAGTTTCACCCATGCAGTATCAAGACCGTATGAGCCCATGCGGTCTCAAGACCGTATGAGGCCATGCAGTCTCAAGACCGTATGAGCCCATGCGGTCTCAAGACCGTATGTGCCCATGCGGTCTCAAGACCGTATGAGCCCATGCGGTCTCAAGACCGTATGAACCCATACGGTCTCAAGACCGTATGCACGCCAAGACCGTTCGCCGCTGGATCGGAGATCGAATGCCAAGACCGAATGACGAAGACCGCATAGAGCGTCTGTTTGAGCAAACCGAATGGAGAGCTGCACTGTTCCTATAAATAGGACCCCAAGGGTCCTCACTTGGGTATCGGATCCAGACGCCGATAGGATTCCAGAGCACCAACTCGATCAAGTTCCACTCCACCTACTGCTGGTGTTGCGTCCATGGAGGCCAAGAAGAGAAAGAAGACGGAGCAAGGAGCGCATCTTCTTCACCGGGCTGCGTCCACCCTCTGCACCGAGCTTATGGCGGATCTATCTTTCTCTCCTATCCTTCTTGTATCTCGCATCATGAGCGAGTAGTCCTCTTTCACTGGGGTGCGGGGACTAGCCCCGCTGCCCATGCAAACCATGTTCTTTTGTTAAACTTTCCATGGCAATGTATATAACTCTTCATTTTGTCGTTTATCGTTAAGCTTGTAGGTTGGTTATGTGCTTGTTTCCATCTTTGTGCTCCCTATGTTGCGAGAACTTCAATGCATGGGTATGAATGTCGTTTAGCATGTTAGACTCCTTGACGAAAACTTCCGATGGGATTCCTTGAGGTCGTAAGTGTATGATCCGCGAGGGGACGAGCCATCTAGCCTTCAGTGACGCTTCTGTGTGCCTGACGCCAGTATGGGGGGTTCACAGCCTTAGTTGGATTTTGTATCTTCGTGCTTTTCGTCTATGTTTACACGTACTATAATCGCTTATTTGCTTAACGGTTGACGCAGTTGACTCCTTGACGACAACTTCTGATGGGATTCCTTGAGGTCGTAAGTGTATGATCCGTGAGGGGACGAGCCATCTAGCCTTCGGTGACGCTTTTGTGCGCCTGACGCCCGTATGGGGGGTTCACAGCCTTAGTTGGATGTTGTATCTTCAGAGCCGTAAGACATGTGTTCCGGATGGCGATGAGAAATCGGCTGCCTATGGTGATGCTTACGCGGACCTAATGCCCGTATGGGGGGTTCTGCAGCAGCTCTACTTGAAGTGTTGTATCTTGCCTGGAATGTTTGCAAAGGAGTATGTTTGTGTGTGTAGCGGTGGTCAAACCCGGTACCACCCCAGCGATTCCATATTATTGATCCAACCCCATCTTTCTTGCAATTAGTTTAATCAAACCCAAATCAACCAATTGTTCTAAATATTAGTTTTACTTGAGCTAGATCTAACCGATAAAGATTCTTAAAAACGTTGTCCTTTGGGTTCGATCCTCAACTATACTGCGATAAGACCCGTCCGCTAGCGGGTGGTATTGTTGCACTTGGTTTTGGTAAAAACTCGGGGATTTCAGCCTCGGGTGAATTTGTTAGTGCATTCAAAAGCCACATCAGTACCCTGAATGATAATCAGTGATGGGGGTACACATTTTAGGAATCAGAAGTTCTCGACATTATTGAAGAAATATGGGGTTAAGCATAACATGGGTACCCCATATCATCCGCAAATGCAAGGCTAGGTGGAGGTCTCCAACCGTGAAATTAAGAAGATTTTAGAGCGTACGGTGGCATCCACGAGGAAGAACTGGAGTGCCTTACTGTCGGATGCTCTGTGGGCGTACAGGACGGCTTACAAAACACCTATAGGCACCACGCCTTTTAGGTTGGTGTATGGTTGGGCTTGTCACTTACCAGTAGAGTTAGAGTACAAAGCACATTGGGTGCTTAGAAGGCTCAACTTGAGTTACGATGAAGCGGGGAGGAAGAGACTGCTGGAATTGAATGAGTTAGATGAGTTGCGAATGATGACATATGAGAATTCGTAGATATACAAAGAGCGCACCAAGTTAATCCACGATCGCCACATCCAGTTGCGCACATTCAAGAAAGGAGATAGTGTATTGTTGTTCAATTCACGACTGAAGTTGCATCTCGGGAAGCTCAAATCCTGGTGGAGTGGGTCGTTCGTGGTAGAATAGGTCAAACCACACAGTGCAATCTTAGTGCGTGATGCTGATACCATGTTTTTGGTAAATGGACAAAGGCTGAAGCTCTATTTTGGTGAGAATTACAAGAGGAAGGTGAATGAGGTCAAACTCATTTCACTTTCAGATGAATAAGGTGCCCTAAAATTGTCTAGCCTAAGACGTTAAATAAGGGCGCTTGGTGGGAGGCAACCCAACCATCGATACCTTAGTTAAGTTTACGTACAATCATAGGTTGATTTGTTTTGGTTCAATTTTTAGTGTAAAAAAGATACCGTGATCGGTTTGTTCTTTGTGCAGGCTGAGGCAGAGTCGATACCATCGACACATTGGTCGATGGTATCGACCATGGTACAGGTTGACGACTGTGGATTTTGCTCTATGTCGATACCATCGACGGCCTCGTCGATGGTATCGACCTACCTATAGGCAGGTCGTGAAGAAAAAGTCGATGGTATCGAGATGCCTGTCGATACCATCGATATCTCTAAAGATTTACAGAAGAAATCGACTCAGGAAAGTCGATACCATCGACGGGCGTGTCGATGGTATCGACACATTCAAGTGAAAAAGGCGGCGGCCGGGCTTCGCAAGGATTTGCCCTAATCAGAGGGTCGATACTATCGACTTCCGTTGATGGTATCGACCATCCACGTCACCGATCTACGCGAACAAATCAACGATGATCGCGGCATCAAGACGGTCGATCTGGGTGCAGCGTCGATACCATCGACCCATGTCGATGGTATCGACACGTCAGCGATCCGGGTTTCCAGATCCAGCCATCGACGACTGTCGATACCATTGAGGGGGCGGATAGCATCGACAAGTGTCGATACCATCGACTCACGTCGATGGTATCGACGGGCCAACAGTGGTGCCGGCCAAGTCTATTTAAAGAGATTCAATATGTCAGTTGACGTCACACCTTCAGAGAGATCTCCTCCCTTTGCGCCGAGCACTCCCCCGAGCCGTCCAAGCCCGAAGAAAAGCATGACCGAGCGAAGGTCTTCATCGAGCGGAGATTACAACTCTCCAATCTTCACCGAGCTCTCTTTCTGATCCCCATCTCTCATCGCAAACATGGCACATGTGGTCGGAGCTTCCTCCTTGCGCACGAATCCGATGGACATCCCAGAATTCATGCCACCACCGCCATCGTCGATCGCGCATCCCCGACTTGTCCATCCTTCCTCGGAGGTCTGGAAGATCTACGAGGAGATCATGCGAAGGAAGATAGAGCCCACCTGGTATGTGGACCGGGAAATGATCCGAGATCTTGGATTCGAGGCCAACTTGACCTACATTCTGAAGGGGCAGGCCCGCCACACACCAATAAGGCCTGGCGAGCTGGAATTTCATGCAGATGGCCAACCGTTCTTCGCCGACTGGCCCACGTACAAGGAATTGGTGGCGGAGTTCATGGCGTCGCTCGACGTTTGTGTTGTGCCCAACGACATCGTAACTACCGATCGTGAGTGGATCAAGGTTCGGGTGTCTTTCTGGCTGTACAACCACGACTACACCCTCACACTCAAGCAGTTCAACAAGATTTTCAACTGGAACCATTCGCAGTATGACCACCGGCGGCCGGACAACCGCATCGACTACGACGCCATCTTCTCCGAGCTGGTGACGGTGCCGCAAAGGAAGTCGGTGAGCTACCACAATGCCGCGGTAGCTGATTTCGAGCACCCTTTCATTCGGGTACTGCACCGGATGCTGAGTTCTACGCTTTTTTCCCGGGGTGATCTGGCCCTCAGCAAATTTCAGGGGTCAGACCTATTCTTTCTGTATGAACTCCTGAAGAGACAAGAATGCAATTGGGGTGCCTTCTTTCTGCAACGAGTATTGGACGTGAAGAGGAGTACGAGGAAAGCCCTGATTCACTTTGGTGGGCTTATCACTAAGCTGGCCATCTACTTGGGCTTGAACCTCGAGCAGCTGATTCCGCTCTCTACAAGAAGCAAGGTCAACTTGCAGCATCTCCACCGGTCCAATCTCCTACTCCTCCGAGATGGCGTGGCATTCGCACACTGCCACGTAAATCAAGCATATCAGGCGTGTTCCCTTCCTGACCCCGTCTTCAACATCGAAGGCGCACAGAACTTCTGATGTCCAATCATAGCCATCGACTCCGATGAAGAAGACGGCGGCAACAACGGTGACAACGACAATGAGGCGGCGGAAGAGGAAGAAGAGGCGTTCACACCTCTTCGATCACGAGTGGCACCCCGGAAGTGCCCTAGGATGCATCTGGGTGCATCTTCATCTTCTCCGCATCTGCCTCCACCACCACAGCCGTCGCAGTCGAGCGAGGATGTCTATTCTATACAGGGCATGTACACAATGCTGCAGGACATCCAGCAGACCCATCATAGCCACACAGCTACCTATGCCGGTATTCAGGACACCACCGACCGGCTCTTTGTCAATCAACAAGCGATCTTCGAGAATGAGCGCCTTTTATTCGAGAATCAGCAGAACATCCATGACCGGCTGCACAGGATGGAGGAGCAGCAGTAGCTGTTTTTCGATCATTACTGGAGCCAAAATTATTTTGGGGGGTATCCACAGCCTCCTCCGATGCCTCAGTATGATCCGAATTTCCAGGGGCAATACCTGTCTTGGGACCCCACGGTGCCGCAATACCCACCTCCACCACCGCAAGAATGATTCGGTATCACTGTTCCAATCCTTCAGTTTGTTTTTTACTATGAAGCCATAGTCGGATTCAAGCTTAGGGGGGTAGTTGGAACAACTTTATCTTTTACTAGTTTTAGTTTTTAACTTTATTTTTTTTGTTCTTGTTATTTGTTTCTTGCAATTTTAGTTTGTTTAGGATCCACATGCTATCTAGTGTAATTGTGGATGTCATAAAGTTTGTGTCATCTCTATAGTGTGCATGGGAAAAATCAAGGAAATTTAAAAAAAAAATTGTACATGTGCAAATCTTGTCTTGTTTAACCTTGTGCAATTAACCTACGAAAATGATTAGTTCTGTCAACTCTAAAACAACAATTCACAACTGTACTCCTAATGATTCATGAAAGTGGACGGACATGTTTGTTTGAGCCTAATCCGACCAAATGGTAATGTGACTTTAATCGGAAGTAGGAGAGAGAAACTTCTTAACTACTACACAGGTCAGTAAGGAGGGACACATAATATTTATCTAAGGTTCAGTCACCTAGTCTTGTGATCTTTCCACCTTTTCACTTTTTGCAATCCACCACAAGAATTGGAAGTACTTTACATTTTTAACTTCTTTGACTGCATTGCACGTAGATAGGGCTTGCATTAATTCTTTTTCCATATGTTTTGCATAAAAAGAAAGAAAAAAATGAGAATAGTGATACATGCACATTACCTTTAGGTGCATGTCATGTAGATGCATTCATAATTTTTCATGCATAAAGTATATCATGTATCTCAATTTTTCTTCAATGGTGAATTAAATTGTTCCATACCTTCTGAATAAGTGCAAATTTCTGAGTTATGAAGAAAAAATAAGCCCAATAAAATATTCATTATCAATTATGGATATAAGGGTTTGAAAAAATGAAAAAAAAAGAGAAAAAGAGAAAAATATGAAAAAAAATCTTCATGTTAAAAAAAAGAGAGAGAAAGTTATTTAGAAGCTATTAGAATAAGAAGGAGAAAGGAACGTAATATCACCTACATTTTAAGATAATTGAGTACATGATGTAGCTTACATAGACGTCCATCTCGTTTTGAGGTGGATGGTTAGTGCATGCATCATTCCACCCAGTTTTAGGCATTAGGGCATTTTTCATGTGCATTTGCATCATTTAGGACATTTTTCTTTTATGCATGTTGAAACTGTATCATACTTCCATTTTCTTCCATGAACCACCCATTTTCATTCACCCGTTGCTCGGATTGGTAGGCCACCGTGAATTTCTCCTCACTAATGTATATCAGGAATACTGCTTCCATTTAGATGGTAGTTAGGGCGAGCAATGTAGTATAGGAGATCACAAGATGCACCAAGTCTGAACCGGCGAGTTTTATTATGTTAACTGCCTTATGTGATAGTGTTCATCAGTTTTGAGGTCAATTTCTCTTATGGATGATTACTGTCGCCTGCAGGGTAATTACCATTCTATGGTTAGAGAGGGTCGGTATGTGACTGTTAGGTGGGAGTCATTTGGATGTTGGTTGTGATGCGTTGTTCTTCAGTTGACATTAGCAATTCTATTCTAAGGATTAGTTGCTCGAGGGCGAGCAAAGTTCAAGCTTAGGGGAGTTTGATGCGATGATTTTGAGTCGCATTTATAGACATGTTTGATATGTGTTTTATGCTTTTATTAGTCATTTTATGGTTAATGTTGCATAATTCATCCACTTTGGTCTTGGCTACTATTTTATGTCAAATCCCCTTTATTTCATCATTTTGAGCATCAATTGTCAAAATATTATTATTTGTGTGAATTTTTGTCGTTTCGTGTTTGAATTTCAGGAAAAACAAGTATTTGCTTCCGTCGATACCATCGACCGGACCACAGGCTGCCAGCCGCGAGTATCAGCAAAAATTCGATACTATCGACAGGGATGTCGATGGTATCGAGCTATCATCAGGTTGTTGGTGAAGAAGCAGTCGATACCATCGACACCAAGTTGATACCATCGACGCACGGAGGCTACAGTGACACAAAATGACAAAATCGTCGCTACAGGGTAGTCGATACCATCGACCCACGTCGATGGTATCGAGACTACATCAGGCACTTGGATGAAAGGAAAGAAGGGTTGCCGCTACCACACTGGGTCGATACCATCGACCCGCGTCGATGGTATCGACACCGTAAGATATGCGTTTGATTCAGAATGATCTTAATCGGACAGTCGTGGTTAATTAGCGACCTAATGAGGGAGATATACCTAATGATGGCCGCCCAGACGTGGGGATGATCTCATTAGCCATTGCACGAGTACCGAGGAGTAGTAGAGAGGAGAACAGAGGCTAGATGCTCATACTTGCTGATCCGGAGGCCGAAGGAGACAGATTCCACCACCGAGAGGCAGTAGAGCATGCATCCTACACCGAGAATCAACTGGTTCTTCTCCGTTCAGGGGTTTCACCTTTCATTTCATGTTTTGCACATGATTTCCGCTATCTCTACCTTGTACTTGTTTGAGATGAACATGCGGGGCTAATCCCCTTCGTCTTTAGGACCGGGAGTAGCATGGGGATTCATTGTATGACAATTTTATAATAGTAATTCATTTTTTATCTCTTAAATCCGTGGTATAATTTCGTTTTCTCCATATATTGTTATGCTTGATCACCATAATAATAACATAATGCCCTTAATCACTTTGAAAGAAGGATTAACGGTTGAAAAGAGACGAAATCTACATTAATCGATAAATCCCTTGACCAAGGTGGTGTAAATTTAATGGTGGATACTGAGATATCGTTCATAATGCACCTAGTTTAGGGTATAGGTTACTACGAAGGTGGAACCGACCTAGACCTAGGTAGTGAATTGCACCACGACAGTGGGCAATTATGTTTTTAGGCCACTACCCGGATAGAGAGATAAAATTGAGGCATTATATAAAATCTAATACAATGAAAACCCGCGGTGAAACCGAAACCCTAAAGATACCCTTTTGAATTGATTAAATTAACATTTAATCGATCGTTTGTTTTGTTTTATTTTTATTTTCTTTTAATTTCAACAACAACTCTCAATTTGTTATTAGGCTTAGCTGATCGCAAATAGTTAGTAGGAGTCTCCAACAATTTCCAGTATCCCTGTGTTCGACTCAGGCCTCACAAAGGTCTGTACTACTCGACGTGTTCTCTTGCATTTAAGCACATAGTAAAATTGCGTCACATATCATGTAAACAATTTGATTATTAATAAAAGGCAAGCTTCCAATTTATTCTAATTAATCCAGTTATGAGGTAATGATGTAACATTATAAATGTCTAGAGAACTATATTACTCAATGACGTATGTCTTCAAGTATTAGACTTAAGAAATGCGATTGGATTGATGTTAACAGTACATATACAAATTCTTGTTATGTCCCTGATCAGTTGTTATTGTTGAAGGTTGATAGACAACAATAACACATAAGATCAAAGTGTGAGTTGGTTGATTAATGAGTCTCATTGGTCTTGATATGGTTATATCAAACCAAGCACATAGATACATGTTAGAGAATAGTGTATCCGGCAGACCCACTATGAAACTGACACATGGAATCCATCTTTATGGAAGTCATAGTCAGCTCTCTCAATGATGGTGGTAGTAATGGTTCTTAGACCTGAAATCACTACACTCAACACATGTCGTCGGGTAAACTTTGAAATCATCAAACGCAGTCCTAAAACATGGGTTGTTATAACGGTGATGATTGGGTGGCTTTGTCACATGGGGATTGACTGTGAGTAACAGACATGGGATTTGTCCCTCCTGCTGAAGTGTGATGCCTAGGCCTCATTATTAGTGAGATTGAGAAAAGTGTGGCCATGCACATGTGAGTCAATATGTGATATTGATCTTACATATATCTCAGACACTCTGCTCTTGGTTCAAAAGAAAGATTAAATAATAATGAGGGTGATTGCTCCATGCCTCTAGTTCAATCTGGACATCAGTGACAAAGGAACTATACAAACACTATAAAACCATACACAGATTGTAGGTTGAAGTTATTACCCAGTGATATTCATCTCAAGTGTTGAGACAGACATATGGGGGTCGGGCCGGTTGTGAGTTGAAATTGGCTAAGGATCGAACCAACCCAGCCGAACGGGCATGATTCGGGTCACCAGAAGACCATTTGGGTGATATGAGATGGCTGTCTCACATGGGTGAGATGGCCCATCACGGTCGGGGAAGATTCTAGATGTTTCTTTATCCATTTTGCTTGAGAAATATGTGTTGCACAAGAAAATCTATGTCTAACATTGATGGGAATTAATTTGCCAAATTCGTGTACAACTTGGAGCCATGAAATGATTGTCTCATAGTGTGAGTTGAGCGTATGGATGAGACAAATGACCATTTTGGAACCGCAGGCTGTACAAATTCCAGAATTCTTGCAAAAATTCAACTTCATCTGGTCCTTTCGACTCCCGTACATTAATCCCGCATTGGATAGAAACTGGGAACTTTGACCCTGGCCTCTACTATAAATAGAGTGGTACTAGGGGCTTCCCAGAGTACAACACAGATAATTGAGAATCATTTCCTCTGACAACTATTGTCCTCTCTAGTTGTGGTAACCACAAGAGCCCAGGCAAGTACTACCAGACTAGGGAGGGATAGCCATGGGAGAGAACAACTGAGAGTTGTCATTGTGGGAGAGCAAGTTGGTGACTAGTACACCAACAGGAGGGACAACTCCTTCCTGTCTGATCTAGAAGGATGACATGAGTTCTAGGAGATCCATGTGGACTACCATAGAGGCGAGAAGCCATTATTTTCTACTTTGAGGACAACGCCAACCAGCAGTCCATGACGAGATGAGTTGCTCAACAAAATGACATTCGTGGCTACACTCTCTGGTGCGAATATGAGGAGTTGTAGCAGTCCTACTACCTGAAGTGCACATTAGAGGGTGCAACAGTCAAACGAGTCCCAGTACAACAAGGAGCTACACGGACACCATCTGAGAGAGTTGTGCATCAACAACGATGAGGAGATGTCACTGGACTTGCTCCAAGATCAGGTATATCCTCAAAACCATCCTTCCAACATTATAGTTATTCACGTGATCTACTGATTATGGGGAATATTGTAGATAAATTTTAAATTTTGTTGCTTTATTTGTACCATATTACCCAACACATTTACTTACCATGAATGCCTTTAGGTTTGTGAAATGTACCGACGACTTTCGAGAGATGCATGCTTGCCATTTATTCTGATATGGTTGAGCATTGTCTTGAGGTTTTCATGGACAATTTTTCAGTTGATGAAGAGTCATTTGAGGACTATCTTGATAGTATTGACAAAGTATTGCAAAGATGTGAGGACACTCACTTAGTTTTTAATTGGGAGAAATGTCATATGATGGTGAGTGATGAAATAGTGTTGGGACACAAGGTGTTCCATAGAGGTATGGAAGTCGATTCGGTTAAAATTGAGGCTATTTCTAAGCTACCTTCACCATACTCAGTGAAGGGAGTTAGGATTTTTTTAGGACATGTAGATTTAAAAAAAATGCAAAATCACTTTCTGAGATGTTGGGAAAGGAAGCTGATTTGAATTTGGTGAGCGGATTTTGAAAGTGTTTGAGGTGTTGAAGGAAAAACTGGTCTCCACACCTATTGTTCAGGCTCCAGATTGGAGTCAACCTTTTGAGTTGATGTGTGACACATCACATTATGAGGTAGGGTTGTTTTAGGCCAAGGTCAAGACAAGAACCCCATTGTCATTTATTATGAATCAAAGAACCTAAGTAATTCTAGTTAAATTACACAACTATTGCAAAAGAATTGTTGGCAGTAGTGTTTGCTTTTGATAGTTTCACCAATATTTGATTAGGGCAATGGTTATTGTGTAGACTGATCACGTAAGAAGTAAATATTTGTTGCAGTAGAAGGATGACAATCTAATTAGGTGGATTTTTCTACTACATAGATTAGGTATTGAAATCAAGGATAAAGCAAGCACGTAGAATGTGGTGGCAGATCATTTGTCTAGGCTTGCGATAGTGGATGGAAAGGATATAGACATATCAATAGTGGAAGAAATTCTGAATGTGCAGTTGTTTTCTGTGAAAAGCAATGATTTGTGGTTTGTAAACATTGTGAACTACTTATCTTGTAGTGATCTAGAGAAGGATCTAATTTTGTGCTTCATTGTGATGCATGTCAACGTGCAAGTAACATATCAATAGACATGAAATGCCCTTAAACATCTTTCATAAAGTTGAGGCTTTTGATTTTTGGGGGATAGATTTCATGGGTCCTTTAGTGTCATCTAACTCTAATTGTATATATTTCTTGACATTGATTATGTATCTGAGTCGGTGCAAGCAAGTACCACCTACACCAATGATGCTCAGGTGGTATGTAGATTCATGAAAGACGATTTGTTTTGCAGGTTTGGGGTGCCAAGACTTATAATAAGTGATGGGGGATCTTACTTCACCAATAAGAAGTTCAGTGTATTATTGAGAAAATATGGAGTGAGGAATAGGGTCGGTAGCCCATATCACCCACAAAATTAGGGATATGTTGAGGTGTCAAATAGAGAGATTAAGTAGATCTTAGAAAAGACCGTCTCAAATTATAGGACAAATTGAAGCATGCGGCTTAGTGACGCTCTATGGGCATTTAGGACAACCTATAAACACCTATAGGAACCACTCCTTTTAGTTTGGTTTATGGGAGAGCATGTCACTTACACATAGAGTTGGAACATAAAGCCAAATGGGCTCTGAGTAAATTGAATTATAATTTGGATGATTGAAGGAAGAATGGAATGTTGCAACTCAATGAGTTAGATGAGATCAGACTGAATGCCTATGAAATATCTAGTATCTACAAAAAGAGAACAAAGAAGATCCATGACCATCACATCTTCGAAAAAGTGTTCACTTTGAGACAAAATATTCTCTTGTTTAATTCTAGGATGAAGTTGCATCTGGGGAAATTGAGGTCTAGATGGAGTGGTCCATTTGTGGTAGTTAAGAATTTTCCTCATGGGGTACTAAAGATAAGTAATGGGGCTGAGACATTCCTTGTAAATGGCTAGTGGCTAAAGTACCAATTTGGGGGAGATGTGGTCTGGGAAGAAGAAGAGTTGAAGCTCATTGAGCTTCACCAATTTCTTGATTTGATCGTCAATCCCATGATGTAAAACAAGTGTTCTTGTTGGGGGGAAACCCAACAACCATTCACTACCTTAGGATTTTGTTCTTTAATTTCAAGTTTGTAGTTTTCACGGCTTTAGTTGCATTTTATTAGTTTCAATGTAAAAAAGGTGCCTTGATCATTTTTGTGTGGTATGCATATAGGAGAAAATCGGTACCACCGACAGAAGAGTTGATATGATCGGCATAATTACATGGACGATTGGGCCGATTTTTATAAAAACTCGGTACTATCAACATTAACTTGATAATACTGACGATTTGCAATAGGGATGGCCACAATTTTTCTCTGATATGCCGACAACATAGTTAGAATTACTGACTTTCTGTAGAAATGAGATGACTTAACTGAACAGGGCTCGGTACTACTGATAACAAATCAGTAGTACCAGCGTCTGATCCATGCTCTAGGTTTGGGATACCAAGAGACATTTTGAGAGTATCGATATTTTTAAAGACTTGTTACAGTTGAGACACATGACGGTAGTACCAACAACATTCAACATGGATGAGCATAAAATTAGTTCGGTACTACCACCACCCAGTCAATAGTACCTACATCCAAACAATCAAAATCCATGGGTGCACATCAACGGTCTAAAATTTTCCCCATCCAACGGTCAGTAGTACTGATCCAACACTCACTTTTAGAAGTAACTACTACTGACACTCGTTAGTATTATCGATGTGAGGTGATCTGTGCACATCAAGATCAATGGACGAGGCATGTCAGTATCAACGGTTGGTACCAATTCACACAGATTGTAGGGAAGAAGTTGCTACTATCGATAGCCATGTCAGTACTACCAACATGGAGCCTGAATGGAAAATACAACTATAAAAGGAAGGCTGTGGGTGGTGCTCAAATCAAACCCACACCACATCCTCTACTAGATGAATTGTGCAAGAGCTCTTGGGTATTCAGAGTCTTCATCGAGTTCTTTCTTCTCTACCCCCTTCTTGTACTAGGTCAATGGTGTCTAGGCGATCATCTTCCTTAGTAGTGGGGAAAACCATTTTAGTACCCAAGCCAACACACATTGCTCACCTTAGAGCCGACCACATGAAGATCTATTAAGGCTTGATGAATTGAGCACTCATCCTGACACAATATGGAGACTATGTGTTCCTTGCTTTCATAGGCTTCACTGATAACCTGCGCCAGGTCCTCACCGCCCAAACCTTGGTGGGTGATCACTCTTTCTTTAGTGATTTTCCCACATATCAAGAAATTATCTATGATTTCTTGACTTCCTTGCAAGACTGCTACACCCTGAGCACGGGGAAGGATTGGTGAAGTTCCACCTCTTCAACACCCCTCACCATTTGACGATGAAAGAGTTCAACACCATCTATGGGTGGCTTCCTAGAGAGGCATGCTACACCAACAATGAGTTTAGATACACAGATGCATGCAGGCCTTTGACAAATTTTCCATAAGGCTATTCAACTTGTTGGCAAAGGAACTTTGTCATCAACATCGAGCACCCATTTACTCATATCCTACACCACTACCTCACCAATACAATATTTTCCATGTCCATCCAGGGATAGGGGAAGGTACAAAAGGTGGACCTCTATGCCCTCTGGGATTTTTTGGCTTTAGGGGCAGAGACATTTGACTTTGGCGCCTTCATTATGCAACACATGACGGCGGTAAAGAGATAGGTGCATAGGAAGCCCCATATCCACTTAGAAAGGTCCATTATTCCCTTTGTTATGCATCTTAACCTTGATCTCTCCACATACACACCTTTGAAGTCATCCTCCAAGTTGGATCTGAAGCACTTCAAGAGAGCCAAACTCATCACCTAGCACCACGGGAAGGTGTACACTTGTTGTTCACTTAGGGAGCAATACCAAGAGAAAGAACTCCTTGACCCCATCTTCAACTTGAAAGGGGTCCGACACAAGAGGTGGCCGGAAGATAATGCCATGGAGGTAGATGAAGAAGAAAAGGACAATGTTGAATAGGACCAAGAGCATGTTTAGGATGAAGAAGACAAAGAGAAGGAAGAAACAACCATCACATTCATGAGGAGGAGAGTAATCCAAAAGTGCTCTCAAGGATAGGGTGCCTCTAGTTCTTCTTCTCCGTCACCTTCTCAAGATGATGACCCATAAATGGTAGGTATGTATGGGGTGTTACAGGAGATATGATAGGAGCAACAGCATTAGACCGCAACATTGATAGACATACAACATGTCCAAGGACAGCTATACCAGAACAAGTAGGCCATCTTTGAAAATGCACGACTGGTTCTAGCCAACTAGGAGAACATGCATGTGTGCATGTAGGCTGCACCCTATGGAGAACTAGAAGCAACCATTCTTCGACAACTACTAGATTCAAGGCTATTTTGACATTTATCCACATGCTCCAGAGATGCCACCGCAGCCCCATACTTTCCAAGGGACTTTCTACCCCTGTGGCTTGACCATGCCACAACCACCATCATCCATATCGATACCACTATTCCACCTATGTGATTAGATTTTAACTATGAGGACATAGTCAAGTTCAAGCTTAGGGGGGTGTTGGAACAACTCTATCCTTTATTTTTTTTTAGTATTTATTATTTTGAGTTGTAGGATCCACGACTATTTGGTGTAACTATGGAGTAGTAGAAGCATGATTTCTATCTTTGTCATCATAGAGTCTATTCTTCTATCTCAGTGTAGTGAAAATCAAAAATGAAAAAAATAGCTTAGTTGCAATTTTTTGAGTGACACTACCTAAAGGAAGTGTATGAGATAGCCAGTTTGTGGACATTTGATCTGAATGGAAATCTTAATTATCCATGTGAAGTGGATGAAAATGGGGTTTGAGCCTGAGTTGATCAAACAATTAACGAGACCTTAAATTGAAAATTTAGAAAGAAATCCTAAGGTTACCCTATACACAGGTTAGTAGTAGAGGGCATATCATAGCTTAAGAAAGAAATTGTCTCTTAATTATGTAATTCCATCCATTTTGATCCACCACTTTAAGATGATCAAGTAACCTGAATTGTTTTCTTTTGATTGCATGCATTGCATATTAGGTGACATGATAGTTAGTTTTGTTTATTGCATTAGTTACAAACTAAAAAGAAAATGAGAAAAGCTTTTATGCTTATCATCTAGTTGCATAACAAATTCCATGTAGATTGCATACTTTTCACATCATGTATTCATGTGCTTTTCTTCATAAAGCAAAAGTGCAGGGACACACATCCATACCCTTAGAGAAATAAGAAAAAAAGATGAATAAGATGTTTTAGTGCAGTCCAACACAATTTGCAATCATGCTAAAATAATGGGCCAATAAAAAATATAAAGTAAAGAGGGAGAAAGTATGCCCTGAACTCGGGTCTAAATTTTCTTCACCAAGAAATGAAAATGTCTACATCATGCATGTTTTTTGCTTCACTTTCATCAGTCGGACAAATTTTTCAATGCATACATCATTCCACCCAAAATAGTAGGCATTAGGATTCATGCATTCATGCACTCCCACCATGTTAGGTTTGTCATGTTTAATTTTTACATAAATGATTCAAAGTTGCTTGTGATTCTCCATAGCCACCTAATTCATTCCATCCATTTCTCTTATTGGTAGACCAAATTGACATGATTGATCTCCTCATTCATTCTTATAAAGAGAAATGCTTCCAAGTTCTTGGTATTTAGGAAAGAGCAATGTAGATAGGGAATCACATGATGCACCCTGTGAATGCCTAATTAACTATAATATTAAATACTCTACTGATAGGGTTCATTGATCTAATGGTGGACATATTTTATGGATAATTTTGGTCACATGAGAGTAGTTGATTGTTTAGTGGTCAACAAAGGCCGGTTTGGGACCACCGGGTGGGGATAGTTGAGAATGAAAATTCATAGTGTGTGTCCTTTTGCTGGCTTGCCTCAAATAGATATGAGGGTGTTTCTCAAGGATGGGTAACATTTAAGCTTAGGGGATTTTGATGTACTGAATAATTATCATTTTCATAGGTTATTTTACAATGGATTTTTGTGTACTTATTGTTTATTTTGATATCAGATGTGCATTATTTATCATTAGTAGCCTGTGACACTTAATTTCATCGAATCATTTTTATTTTTATTATTCTAAATGATCTAACATTATTTTCGACTTATATTCTTTATTGTTCACATTTCAGCTAAATCTACAAGAAATGGATCATCTGGTACTATTGACATGCCTGTCTAAGGTACCAACATTTGACAATAAAGGAACGGGTTGATTCGAGAGAAAACTCAATAGTACTAATAAAGGAATCAATACCATCGACAGATCAACAAGAACGCCCACGATGAAATCTCGGTACTACCGATGGTCAGTTTGGTGGTACTGACTCATGCCAAAAATCTAACAAAGAAGGTGAAAAAAAATCTTGGTACTACTGACTGGTAGCCGGGTAGTACTGAAAACTTACAAAGAATCCCGAATAATTGAGGACGTCGATACTACCGCACCCTATTGGTAGTATCGACCTAACACAATTAGCCTAGATTAAAGATCATTGTTAACCTGATGGTTGGGACTTAATGACACCCTAAGTCACTTCTATGACTTAAGGGAATTCAGACAAACTTAATAATCACACCATATTCAGTTGTACAATAGAGTAGAGCAGAGAAGAGAGAAAGGAGAGGAGAAAGCAACGTTTTGGGCAGTTTGAGCACTTTCGGTGGCCCAATTTGCATTCAGAAGATGGAAAATCACATCGTTCATCAGAAGGAACCATCCATAGCGTCTTTCTCTAGGGTTTTTTCTTTGTTATTGATGTATTCATCATTCATTTCTTTTTCTTCAATGTGTAAAGAAACTAAAATCATGTGGAGCTAATCCCCTTATTCCTTAGGACCTGGAGTATCCTGATTTTGTATTGTAATTGACGATTATGATTTAATATCCATGCTTTCTCTTAATTTCTAGGCATATTTATATGAGAGCATCATGAATTATCTGTTCTTGATCACCATAGGTAGTTATTTAGACTACTAATTACATTAAGAGAGGGATTAAGGGTTGGAAAACTCATAGATTTAACATTCTATACCGCACCTCGAGAGAGGGCCTATGAGTGAGAAGAGAACAACACAAAGATTTTAGTAAAGCATCTAATTAATAACACAATTGCTACGAGAGTGGGATTGGTGTTAGATTAGGAAATGAGTTAAGCTGCGAGAGTGGGTAATTCTTTCTACAGGTCTCTTTGTCCAGGGTTAATAGAGATTAATATTAATGAAATAATAATTTAATTAAAATGTAAACTATGGTGAAGCCATAATCCTAAGGAATTCTTTCCAATTATGATCACAACCAATAATCTTAGTTTTAATTCTTACAATTTGGTAATTAAATCAACCAAATGACTCTTTTTATCAGACCTTGCTATTTAGGTTATTGCTAGTAGGAGTTTCTAGATACACATTTTGACTATGTTCAATATCTGGGCCTCTTTAGGCCTATATTATATTGATGCGTGCACTTGCATTTTTGACGTGTAGTTTACGCACATCAGGCATCATATACATGATTTGATAATTATAAAGTTAATTGTGTCTAATATGTTTGTCTGAATTATGATATTATGTCACAAACATGGTAGATTTATAAAGAATGATGTTACTCATAATAATGTTACTCAATGACATATGTCTTTAGGTTGAGGACTTGAGCAATGAGATCATATGTATGATAAGAGTACATACATTCTTGTTATGTCCCTAGTTGGATATTATTGTGGAAGTAAAACAAACAACAATAACATGTAAGATAAGAGTATGTGTTGAATGATGACAGAGTCTCATTAGTCATGATATGTGATATCAAGTCAAACACACGTTTACATGTTAGTGAACAATGTATCTGACATACCCACTATGAGAGTGAGGCATGGAAACCATGGAATTGTAGTTAGAATCAACTCTCAGAGTTATAGTGGTGATTTTGGTTCTTATATCTGAAATCACTACACTCATACAAGTCATTCGATGTACTTAGACACCATCCAATGTGACCTTGAATAAGGTAGAAACCATGACCCTAGACCTCCTATAAAGAGAGGACTAGTGGGGGGCTTTCTAGTGACACAATAATAATCTCATACAATTGTTATCCTCACTGGTTTTGGTAACCAAGAGAGCTCGAGAAAGTTCTACCCATCAATGGGAGGAACAACAAGGGATGGACAGTTGGAAGAGTGAATCAACAATAGAAGGTTGACATTCAACGGGACAACTATTCCCATTGGCTCTAGTAGCACAACATGGAGTCCTGGTGGTTTGTGCGGTCAACTATAGAGGTGAGTGGCACTTTCCCTACTAGGAGGACGCAATCAACTGCCATATGTGGTCATCAACCAAGAGTTTGTTGCCAAAAGTCATCTAGGTGAGACTTGAGAAAGATGAACACTACAATATGAGTTGTCGGTGGACTAGCTCCAAGACCACGTATATCTGTTGATACCCTTCCTTCCTTGATACATTGTTGTTGACAACATCTTGATGAACAAGGAATCAAACATTAAAAATTTGTTCGCACTGCCTAATTTGTCGCACTTATTTCCCAACATCTTCATCTTATACCTCTAAAACCCTATTCACCACTCATATTTTCCATCTTGCATATGCATCCACCTATTGTGAAACTTCTCATTCATGTGGACTTTGGACTCACATAGTGGTCGATGCAAGTATGGGTGGCACTCTTTGGAGTTTGACAAGCCCTCATGGCCCTATCTACATTGGGGACAATGATGATGTAGTTGTTGTTGTAGTGCACAATGCAAGACTATAGGTAGGAGAGGGGGTAACCTCTTGACCAAACTATGCCCCGATCAACCACAACATGGGCAAGCCACAGGAACAGGACACCCCAGTCGAGCTTTCACGTGGGCATGTTGTTGGTATGTATGCCCTGAGAGCCAATCATGGGATGATTGGTGGGATACATTAAGATGGATTTCATAAACATCAAAGGAAAGTTTCCAATTCATTCTGGTTTAGTCAGTTATGAGATAATGACATAACATATTGAATGTCTAGAGAATGACAGTACTCAATGATGTATGCCTTCAAGTACGTGACATGAATGATGAGATCATACAGATGTTAAGAGTTTGTACATTCTTGTTATGTCCCTACTCGGATGTCATTGTGGAAGGTTGATAGACAACAATGACACACAAGACTAGATTGTGTTTTGGTTGATGAAAAAATCTCATTAGTCATGATATAGTGATATCAAACCAAGCACATAGGTACTTGTTAGAGAACAAGTGTATCAGACAGACCCATCGTGAGAGTGACACATGGAACCATGACTTCGTAGTCACAGTCAGCTTTCACAGTGATGGTGGTGAGTGTGATTCTTTGACCTAAAATCACTACACTCAACACATGTCGTTGGGTACACTATGACATCATCAAATGCAGTCCTAAAATATAGACTGTTGTAAAGGTGATGATTAGGTGACTTTGACACATGGGGCTTTTTTGGGGTGAGTGATAGATATGGGATTTGTCCCTCCTGAGGGAGTATGATGTCCATGGACACTTTATGAGTACGACTGAGAAAGGCATGTGTGAATCAATATGTGATATTGATGTCACACATATATCATCCAGTCTGCTCTGAGATCAAGGAAGTGAATGGATGTTGAAAGGATGATTGTTCCATGCCTTGAGTCCATCCTAAAATTATACATTCACTATAACACCAATCACGGATTGTAGGATTGAAATTTTTTCTCCAACTTTCCTTTTTGCTTGGGTAGCACTGATGTGCGACTAGGCACCGCTCTTTGCTTGTGAAGTCATAAGTGTTATGGACTTTCACTGCCAATGTGAAATGGGCCTACAGGGTCACACACATAGGATTTAAACTGGAAGAGGAGTTTATCCATGAATGATGTTTAGATTGTTTACTAAATGTGTTTAGTAGTTCAATTAAACATTCAATCAATTGACTTGACTCAGAATCACCAAGTTCAAGTGTTGGACTATCAGATTTTGGTGTCAGATTGATTCAAAACTGCATTGACTGATTTCTACACAACCTGGATTGCCAACCGACCGGTTCAAGCTATTGAACTGATTGACTTAGGGTCAAGTGAGACGACCGGTTCAAGTGTTGAACCGATCGGTTTAGCTGGACCAAACAAGCCAGTTTGGGAAAGTTAGGTTGGTGAGAAAATATTTTTGTTTCACTTGTACAATTTGATTGGGACAAATATTGATCTTTGGATTAATTGGAAACACAAAGAGGTAAGTCAGTTGGGAACTTCCCTAGGAAGTGAAATGATTGGTTCAGCTCCCTAAACGACCAGTTCATGAGATGAACTGATCGGTTCAGTCCCTAAACGATTTGTTCATTTATGAAACGACTGGTTCGGTGTCGCAGTGTATCAATTCATGGAAATTCCAAACCCTTATACTCCCTCTTTAGTCCCGATTTGTCCGGGGCTGAGAACCCTGACCCTTACCCCTCCTATATATAGAGGGGTACTAGGGGCTTCTCAAATAGAACAACTCAGAATATCAGTTGATCTATAAAGTTGTCGTCTCTGATTGTGGTAACTGAGAGAGCCCAAGCAAGTGCTACCTGATTAGGGAGGCACAACGAGGGAAAGACAACTATAGGAAAACAACTGGTGGTGGGAGAGCACGTTAGTTACTAGTACACTTATAGAAAGGTATGACTCCTTCCAGTGTCCTGTAGGACAGGACGACTGAAATTCCCAGTGGTCCATGTGGACTACTACAGAGGCAGGAGATTTCTATCGCTCGGAGGACAGTTGTCAATCTGGCAGTCCGGGTGTGACTAGGAGTTGCATAGATGTCATCCAAGACTGGAGGTGAAGGTTGCACTCGCCACGAGGTAACGTCACCGAGCAAGACTTGGGACAAGGTATGCCTCTACAAACCATCCTTCCTTCCATATAGATGTTGATGACATCTCTTTGGGTTCTGGGTTTGGGGAGAAAATTATTGATTCCGCTGCCATCTCTGCCCCCCTAAAACCCAACAGTGGTATCAGAGCCGCATCAACATTCTATACTTTAGAATAATCGATGTGATTAGTTTTTGGTTTTTCACCTTTTATTTATTGCATACGATGCGAATAATTAATTGGCTTTATGCATGTCCAATATAAATCCACAAAATCCCTATATATACATATATGATATGGTATATAAATGCATTCGATATGTGTCACCCTTAAATAGTTTCTATGGTGATTATAGCATGATTGTTGCCATAAACCCTAAATATGTGTGTGTCTGATTGTTGTTGCTTGCATCTCGGTGTGTGCACTGATTCCCTACCTCCTATTTCTGATGTAACTTGAGATAACTTGAGATTCTTTCCTACTGTTGCCCCCCCAATGTAACTCGAGGTTTTCCAATGAAATTGTAAATAGGATTAGTTTATTCCTATTATGTCAAAGAACGGTGGGCACCTGGAGGATCGAGACGATTGTCTCAGGAGTGAGACGATTGGCTGGTGGACCAAGGCAGCCGGTTCCTAGAGTGAGACAAGTGGGTGATGACCTGAGGAGATGCATTATGACCAGTGAATCGATCGGTTGAAGGCTTCAGTCCATTGGCTGGTGGCACCCAACTGATCGGCCTGATGGTGAGCCGATCAATCATGGAGATGAGTTGATCAAACCCAGAACGGAAAAGCACAGAGTTCATCTTGTACAGGTTGCATGGTCTATGGACCTAGATGACCGTGATTCCTCTTGGCTCAAGGAATCACATTAGGATGGCCATAATCATCGCTTTTATCATTTCACATGTTTTCTTGTTGGATATAGCATGTATATGATACATACTATATATTGTCGTGATTGGATATGTATATGTACCTATAAAACCAAATCCCTCAATAAATATTAAGTCTTATATGCCTTCCATTAGCGACACACATGAAAAACTTGATCGACCAAGCATAGGTTACACCAAAGTGTGGTGCACCATCTATCTCGTGGAAGTGTGATGGTAAACATGTAGGATCTGCCAAAGCAAAGTGCATGTTCATCGTGTTGGCTTTTAGGTTAGACTTAACTGGTGATTCTCAGAGAGTCTAAGCTCCATAGGCATAGGGATGGCCATGGCAAAGAGTTGTGCATGGCATCCATTTGAGAGTTGCATAGGATGCAATTGGCAAGTGGTGCCTACCTAAATAATCTATATTGTGGGCGATCAGCCAAAGCTGACTCATAATTGGATGAAATATGAATCTTGGACCCACTAGAAGGTTGTACACTGCAATCTTCCGGATTGATGGTGAGGGCTATCAACTTGAAAAAAAATAGTTGGAGCGATAATTAATTAAAGTCCTAGTTATATATCGTAAAATGTTTTTAAATCAATAAGTCAAAAATGAGTTTTTGGACTAAATTGCATATATTTCCTTTTGTATGAAATGGATATAAACAATAATCACTTTCTTTGTGATCGGTCCTTAATACGGACAAACTAAATGGGAATAATTCCATGACTGGTTAGGACATTGAGAAGTGTTCTCAATCAAAGAGCAAAAGTTCTAAGTCCTAGTTATACCAGAACCAGATGAACTCGCTCCCACCACACCAAAGGCTAAAAGGGATGCAACTGGAAGCATTCTAAGGATTCCATTGATGTGTAGTTCTTGAATGTTTTATTCTCTGAACTATGAGTTGCAGAGACAATATGAGACATATGATGTCTCCAAGGCACTGTCCTAATATGTCATGACAGAAGGAGATTCAGTTGGTTCTCACACATTCAATGTGATTGCATATGTGGAAAACCTGACTAGAGTGGGATTCCCTCTGAGTCAAGAGTTGGCTATTGGTATGATACTACAAATGTTGTGAGAATCATACAGTTCATGATGAACTACAACATGCATAACTTTGACAAGCCATTGACAAAGTTGTTGGACATGTTGAGGATAGAAGAGGCATAGATGAAGAAAGACAAATCCTAATCTTTGATGTGATCAATGAAGGGTAAGTCTAAAAGGCAAGGTCAACGGAAAAGCAAAGAAGTGTTCTGATGCTAGCCAGCAACCCAAGCCGTCTTTAACCTCAAGGCATATGGGAAGGGTGAAAGAGGGAAGAGAAATTGCCCTCTATACTCTATATCTAGAAGAACAAAAGAAGATGAAAGGAGGGAATAGAGATCTCCACCATAGATATCATGAAATAAACACTTCTTTATCTGAGGTATATGATACCAAGATGAAGATCTAACATATATGATAAGCAAGATCTAAAAGGAAGTGATGGCCTTTGTGAAAGGACCAAGAAAGGAGTACTCATCATTGGAGCAAGTGTTGCTGCCATTGATAGGAGTACCTTTAAGTTTATTTCAACCTAAAGGAACAAAATAGAGTTGAGAACTGCTATTTTAGTTTGCCAATAGAAACACTTTATTGTTGCATCTTGTTGTGACAAGGATGTCTATTAATAAAGTTGATGTTTCAATTTTAATGATGTGATATTTGTGGCAATACCTTATTTATCTTGTGGTAATTGGTATGCATAAGATAAAATGATACCTAAAAGTTATTGATAATTCAAATAATGAAATAGAATTATCATGAGAAATTCATCTCTAGTTTCCATTTTGATGGATAAAGCTAGACTCTATTGGTTGTGAACCATTAAGAGACATGAATATCTTGGACATGATGACACGTCAATCTTCACTAGATGTAGTGGGAGAATGACTATCCTATTAGGTATAATACATATGATGTATTTACATACCTATTGAAGAAATGTTAATACTTCAAATGGTGTTTATAGAAATACCAATATGAATGTCTTGAAGTGTTCAACAAGATCATGAATGAAGTACTAATTTGGCAAAAGTAATAATTCTTGATGTGATCAATGAATGAGATACTTAAACCAAATGTTTGAGAACCGTATGAGTGATTATGATAGTGTATCATAGAGAACTCATGATTAAGGCATAGTGTTATCTAAATCAAAGGGAAGTCATACTCTAAGGAGTTAGAGGATGATTATCAAATAACTAAATTCTTCTTAAATACAAAATACCTTACACTAATAAAGGATATCAAGAATCACAAAGTGTTGTGAGTTCTCAAATTCCTTAACAGATACACCTCAAACATCTATATGATGAGTTGGTCATATGATGAGTCAACAATGTAGATGATATTGAGGAACCGGTTTTTGAGTTATGGTTTATGACCATAAGATCCTAAATGGCTTCCATGTGAACCATAAGGTATGACCTTAGTGGTAGCACCCATTGGGATAAAATCCATAAGTGTGAATGAGTCTTAAGCATTAAGACACATGGATGACATTTTGAGAAGGATCATGCTTGTTGATTGCAACTTAATGACTACAAGATTTGGCATGTGGATATTACATCCACATTCCTATGAGGAATAAGATAAGGATGTGTGCATGACACAACCTATAATTTTTATGAATCCATTGATGCAAATGAAGTCTATAAGTTACAATGGACTAATCAATGTGATTGATTGAGTAAAAGCAACTCAGAGATGGGATCTTTACTTTGATAATATAGTCAAAAGGTTTGACTGATATGTTAAAGATAAAGGAGGGATCTGTGATTTAGTGGGAGCGTATTCACATTCCACATATTGATGAGGAATGGAATGTTCTAAAATGGAGACCTTTGTGGAAATATATTTAAGGGAAGACAGAGAATTTTCCTATGTGATAGGAAAGGAGATATATAGAGATAGTTCTCAAAAACCTCTTGACCGGGAAAAGAGAGAATACATTGGCAATCTGTACTAAAGGGTCCAGTATACACAGATTCAGAGGGAGAAAATGTTTCCATGTTACATGGAGTTAGTATCCCAAGGCCAAGTGTCCAATTCTTATGAAGAATGGGAACACAAAGAATAGATATGGATCTATCATGTATGTAATCATCCCATTATCTTGCATGTATGGACACAACAAGAATAAAATGCATTTATCATCTTGTATGTATGACATGACAATATGATATGCTCATCCTAATAACTCGTATGTGGGACAAGTTGAGTGGATGTCTGTCTAGTTCCAGTAAGGGTTACTGGAATACCATGAGAACCTGATAAGTACTTGAGAAGTACTAGTTCTTTAGAAATAAGGAAGGGTTTAGTGTAAAGAGTTACACTGATACGAACTTCTGAAAAGGACTGAAAATGTATCGCAAAATATATATGGTATATATAAAAGTGAATGTGTGTTGTAAAATGGAAATGCTCCAACAAAGTCATTTTAAAAGGAAATTCCGAGTATCTGTGTGTTAGAGAACAACGGTGGATACTATATGGATGTGGGAGTTCATAAAGATGAACTTATAGATATTATGAGCATTGATGACAAGTAATGAGTGCTTGGTCATGCAATGAGGCTAAAGGTTAGCAAAGGAATATTGGATCGCATATTACGAAAACTCCATCTCATACGTAAGATGTACAACAAAGAGATGTGAGACATGCAATATACCGACTTAGGCAAAATATTTCCATAACTCACTGCGTTAGCACTCGAGCACAGTAACATGTGGGACATGTTTGGAGATCACTGAGAATATGATTCAAGGGTGATTGGCTCGCAGTGCAAGTGGGAGTCTATTGGTATGTATGCCCTGAGAGCCAATCCTGGGATGATTGGTGGGATACGTTAAGATTGATTTGATAAACATCAAAGGCAAGCTTCCAATTCATTCTGGTTCAGTTAGTTATGAGATAATGACAGAACATATTGAATGTCTAGAGCATGACAATACTCAATATCGTATGCCTTCAAGTACGTGACTTGAACGATGAGATCATATAGATGTTAAGAGTTTGTACATTATTGTTATATCCCTAGTCGGATGTCATTGTGGAAGGTTGATAGTCAACAATGACACACAAGACTATATTGTGTGTTGGTTGATGATATAATCTCATTAGTCATGATATAGTGATGTCAAACCAAGCACATAGGTACTTGTTAGAGAACAAGTGTATTGGATAGACCCACCATGAGAGTGACACATGGAAACATGACTTGATAGTCATAGTCATATCTCACAATGATTGTGGTGAGTGTGATTCTTTGACTTGAAATCACTACACTCAATACATGTTGTTGGGTACACTTTGACATCATCAAACACAGTCCTAAGATATAGATTGTTATAAAGTTGATGATTGGGTGACTTTAACACATGGGGATTTTTAGGGGTGAGTGATAGATATGGGATTTGTACCTTCGGAGGGAGTTTGATGTCCATGGAAACTTGATGAGTAGGACTGAGAAAGGCATGCTCATCCATGTGTGAATCAATAACTCTGAACATTAGTTGCTCTGCAAAGTTGTCCTCTCTGGTTGTGGTAACTGAGAGAGCCCTAGCAAGTTCTACTCGACTAGGGAGGCACAACGAGGGAAAGACAACTACATGATGACAACTGGTGGTGGGAGAGCACGTCGGTGACTAGTATGCCGACAGAAGGGCACGACTCCTTCCAGTGTCCTATAGGACAGGACGACTAGAGTTCACAGTGGTATGTGTGGACTACTACAGAGGTGGGATATTTCTACTGATCAGAGGATAGTCGTCTGCGTCTGTCCAGGTGCGACAAGGAGCTGCACAGACACCGTCCAAGATCGGAGGTGAATGTCACGCTCACCGTGAGGTAACTTCACTGGGTAAGCCTCGGGACAAGGTATGCCTCTACAAACCATCCTTCCTACCATATAGATGTTGACGAGATCTCTTTGGGTTATGGGTTTGGGGAGAAAATTTTTGTTTCTGATGCCATCTCTGCCTCCCCTAAAACCCAACACATGCCACATGCATGAGATGGTTTTGACCTGGATGGCATGTGGGAGAACCAGGGGCTTGAGATGGTCCGGGCCCGGGTGCCATTCAAGGAGGCCTTGGAGAGTGAAAGGGGAGGCATATTGTGGATGTCAGAGCACCCATATAGGGCTGAGATTGATCACTAAATGATATCATAAGATGTTCTTGATTTCTTTATCATTTTTCATTCAAGATCTTCTCAAATTAATATCTTTCTCCTCACTTGGCCAAATAAACCAAAACTATATATCAAATCATCATCTTGACGAGATCTACACAATGGTCCTTTTTGTAGACCCTAGATTTCCTTATATTTACCCCTATTTTGGTAAAACCACAATCTTGAATATGTTTGACCATACCTAATGCATGTTTATGAAAATGCTTGGATCACTGAGGCTCAATCTAACATCCAATCCCCAAATAAGTAACTTTTTTCTTCTTTTAAGCCTAGAGATGAGACAAAGCACCTTTCTTACTCTTGTTCACTGAAATGCACATATGTGACATGTGAATATTAATGATATGATATGCCCTACGATGCTAATCTTCCATCTTAATGTAGACTAATGTTTAATCATATATGAAATAAGTTAACGATATCCCTCCAAGACTTGATATCGACCCTGATCCCCTATTTAATATGCTTACACATGGTTCTCAATGCATGAAAGTGACCTATACACGGTAATGTGGTTGGTTATACCCTAATCATGTGGAGTTTCTCCTTTTGATGTATTAATCGAAGTTGGATCTTTTGAAATATTAAATTTATGATCTGTTAAGAACCAAAGACCTAAGGTCACCCTCTTTATTCTATCATAGAGTATATGGCCCTTCGACATCCATGTCGACCTCTTATGTGACATATATAGCTTTTTGTCTTTCGTGTGTCCTAATCTTGATTTAGGCCTTAAGCTCATGTTCTCTCCTCTTAAATCAAATTCACTCTAGTCTTTGTAGTTACTTTGATGTAGATGTCCCAATTAGGTTATCTATTGGACCCTTATTACATAGGTTTTATGTTTTGGTTATTGGAATGCATGTTGATATTATTGACTCTTATGATGCCTAGACTTGGGGACATCCCCCTAGCCTTGATTTATGAATTGTTTATCTTTCTATTTGTTGGACTATACTCCCTTCAATGTTTGAATCCATGGTTTGATGATTCTCGGCCTAGTTTGCCCAATTCTTAGTCTTTCGACCCTAAAATTCAAATTAGAGATTGAAACCATAAAATAATTAATGAATGGAACCTCAAAATAATTGAAACTTGATCCATACCTTTATGAAGGACCCCAGATTAATAAATGACCATCAAGTATGTAATTAATCAATCTTGAACCTAACTTCATCAAAATCCTAAAATGGAACTAGTTAGTATTATTGATGAGAACCTAAAGATCAATGTAATTTTGTTGTTAATCAGGTCTGTCTTTTACATAGATGATCAATGATAGGTTAACTAATAATATGTGATTAGATATCGGATTGACATAATTATATGATTATTCATTCTTTTTTTAACATTGATATAGATGTATGTTTGTTTACTTACTCATATTTTCATGTAGTATTCTAGTGTTATACTTGATGCTTTGATTTATAGCTTAAAGAAATAATATAGAACTTAATCATAAAATTTTGTGCACTTGTCTGTATTCTTAGGGTAAGGACACGATTTCGGGCATCCTACTTGAGTTGTCAATGTAAAATAGGTCATGTTGATAAATAAGGTTAGGTAATGACATTGAGCCTTGAATGCCCTCGTAGACCCTTCCAATGAGAAGCTAGTCAAAGACCTTATGATGCATGTATTGTTAGTCTAACTGGAGTGACGATTCACATAAAATATGGACTCTTATTTTTTGAAGTAATTAAATCGTTTATTCTTGCTCGTTTACTTATGTAAATCTCTTATATTATAAAAGTCATAAATACATGTATCTTTATGTCATATACTTAACAACTTGTGTGTTGACCCATTTTTTCTTACATATGTCTTAGGTTCACATCTTCAGTCCCAACTCTCTATTTCTTTGTGTGTCCCAATTAATCTGATACGTTCATACCAGCAATAACTGCATTGCTATATGGGCCCATCTTTGTGATATAGATGGTTGGGATGTATGGGACACGGAGTCTGGGACAGATGATTTCAACCGCCCAGTCCCACTCCCCATTAGCCACCACCATATCATTTATGCTTGTGTCCCTGGAGGAAGACATTAGCCACCACCGTTTCTTTTACCCTCGTGTCCCGTGAGGAAGACGCACCTTCAGCTCTGTACTCCAGCAAAGGATTTTCCCCGCACCATATATCCTAGCCAGAACCATCTCCCTCCCACTCCTTGCGTAACTTTAGGAACTTGAACAATCTGCGCTTTGTTTATTGCTCGACTTGTGGGATCACTATCGCGACGTCATCGTGCAGCACATTTCTGTTAATTCGTGTATGCACGTCATGTTATATATGAAGCCAAAATCTGTTGACAAAGGCTCGCTCAGCATCAAGAAAACGTGTCTCCTCGTTCTGTGTGCCGTCAGAACTAATCTCGGAGCGGTTCCATCAGCACTTTTGTGGGAAATATTCCTATGCCTGCCCACCTTCTCGCATTTTTTTATAAGGGGTTGATAGTCACCGGCCTCACATCCATTATCCTCTCCTTCTAGTCCCCGGCACATGTCGTTGTTATGTGACTTGAAGACTCCTAATCCTAATCCTACATGGTGTGGCAGTCCTATTTTGGTCTTGTCTTAGTTTGAGTCCAACCCATGTTCCTACTTAGATTTAGATTAGTATTACTATTTGGAGTTGTAGATGGCTCTATCTTCATGCAACTTGGACTCCTATTGTTGACTAGACTCCTATTAGGATTGTTTATTCCTAGTTGAAGCCTTATGGCATGAAGCCTATAAATAGGACCTTAGGGGCATGAAATTTTCTTGTACAGAGAAGTGCCAACGTACAGTGTTGTACTGAAGAGAGTTCTCTCTTCTTTGAGAGTATCTCTCCTTTGTAATATTTTCTCTGAAATAGTGGAAATTTCGCCCCCTCCCGTGGACGTAGGTCATCTCGACCGAACCACGTAAATCCTGTGTTTTTGGTTGTGTGATTGCTTCTCGTTTCTTGTTCTTATGCTGCGAAATCGTCATATTCTCGCGTTCAACTCTTAACAAAGTGGTATCAGAGCCGCATGTTCAAGATCCGAACGATGACGAGTCTGTACAAGATCGAGAAGTTTGATCGCACAATCAATTTCGGACTATGGCAGATCACGATGCGTGGTTTGCTCGTTCAACAAGGAGTCTCCGAGGCTCTGGAAGGGATCGAGAAGATGTCAACCACTATGACGCCGCAAGAAAAGAAAGTGATGGACCAGAAGGCTCTCACCGCCATCCAGTTATCCTTGGACTACAAGGTTTTGGCCGAAGTTACCAAAGAAACTACTGCTGTCGGTATTTGGAAGAAACTCGAAGATCTCTACATGACGAAGTCTCTCCAAACGAAATTATATCACAAGCAGCGTCTCTACTTACTACGCATGGTGGAAGGTACATCTGTCCGTGATCACATTGACGAGTTTACATCTATTATTATGGATCTGGAAAATATAGATATTAAACTCGAAGATGAAGATAAAGCCCTTATTCTTCTGTGCTCTTTACCCCCTTCATATAAGTAATTTCGGGAAACTATTCTGTACGGAAAATCTTCAATCACGGTGGAGGATGTTATATCTTCATTGCTGTCAAAGACCATGGTTGATAAAGACCTAATTGCTTCTTCTAGCGGGAGTCAGTCAGAGGCTCTCATGGTGAGGGGTCGTACAAAAGAAAAGGGAAACAACAAGAAGAAAACACACAGATCTAAGTCTAAATCAAAGAAGGTCTGTAAATACTGCAAGAAGTCTGGACACATTGTCGATGAATGCTACAAGTTACAGAACAAGAAGAAGAGGGAGAACGAAAAACAAGAACAACCTGCAGATGCTAATGTAGCACGTGAAGATTCAAAATATGTTCTTATAGCTTTATCTTCCTCATCCGTCAATTTTCAAACTTCTTGGATTCTAGACTCAGGATGTTCACACTACATGTGCCCACACAGAGATTGGTTTTCTTCTTATGAGTACTTTGATGGATGTGATGTAAACATGGTAAACGATTCTACCTGTAAGACAATTGGCATTGGGTCAATCCGTATAAAGATGTTCGATGGTGTTATCTGAACTGTCTCCAATGTTCGTCATGTTCAAGGTCTGAAGAAAAATCTCATCTCTATTGGCTTACTTGAAGCCAACGGTTTTCCATACAAGGCTATAGATGGAATCATGTCTATTACCAAAGGAGATGATGTTCTGATAAAGGGAGTACATATTCCTGGAAACTTTTATAAATTAATTGGTGAAACTGTGACTGACGAAGCTGCTGTTGTTTCTTCCTCATCCATTCCAAAACTGGATGCCACTAAATTGTGGCATATGCGACTGGGACACATGAGCCAGAAAGGCCTGGAATTATTATGCAGGAGAGGACTTCTAGGTGATATCAGTACTAAAAAGTTAGATTTCTGTGAGCACTGTGTTATGGGAAAGCAGAAAAAGGTCAGTTTTTCTACTGCAAATCATACTACAAAAGGTACTGTTGATTACATTCATTCAGACATCTGGGGTCCTTCTCAAGTACCGTCCAAGGGAGGTGCTAGATACATACTTACTTTCATAGATGATTTTTCAAGGAAAGTCTGGGTGTATTTTCTGAAGCATAAATCTCAGGCTTTTGATCAGTTTAAGAAGTGGAAGATGCTTATTGAAAAACAAACAGGAAGGAGCATCAAGACACTGAGGACAGATAATGGCATGGAGTTTTGTTCTTCTGAATTCAATGAGTTCTTCCAGTCTGAAGGTATTGCAAGACATCGCACAGTTAGACATACACCCCAGCAGAACGGTGTTGCAGAACGCATGAACAGAACTCTTCTAGAGCGTGCACGTTGCATGCTGATCAGTGCAGGACTTAGCAAAGATTTTTGGGCTGAAGCCATCTCTACTGCAGCCTATCTTGTCAACTGTTCACCATCTACTCCACTTGGTTTCAAAACTCCTGAAGAGGTATGGTCTGGTCATCCTGCAAAATATTCAAATCTACGTATTTTTGGTTGTCCTGCATATGTCTATTCAAATGAAGGAAAGCTCGAGCCTATAGCGAAGAAGTGTATTTTTCTGGGTTATGCTGATGGTGTGAAGGGATACAGATTCTGGTACACTGAGCCAAACTCATAAAAATTCTTGATTGAAAGAAATGTTACTTTTGATGAGTCTACCATGTTTTCTGCAAAACAAGATGGCGTCCATTCACAAGCTACAGGTTCTCAGAGTTCCACGGAACACGTAGAGCTTGAAGTTAGTGCACACAGCCCGACACCTCCTGTTGTTACACAGGAAAATCCAGATGATGTTGAAGATGACACTCATGAAGAATAGACATATAGCATTGCTACTGGGAGACCAAGAAGACAGATCAGACCACCTGCAAGGCATTCAGATTATGTTGTTGCATATGCCCTTGCTACAACTGAAGAAACAAATGATTCTGGGGAACCGACTACCTATAAAGAAGCCTTGGCTGATCCCAATTCAGCCATGTGGATTACTGCTATGAATGAAGAGATGAAGTCTCTTCAAAAGAACAAGACATGGGTACTTGTTGATCTTCCTGCTGGAAAGAAGATTGTTGGATGCAAATGGGTATTCAAAAGGAAGGAAGCTGGTCCTGGAGATTCTATTGAAAGGTACAAAGCACGGCTAGTTGCAAAAGGCTACAGTCAGGTGGAAGGTATATATTACAATGATGTGTTTTCTCCTGTTGTCAAACACACTTCCATCAGATTTCTATTGGCATTAGTTGCTAGATATGATTTAGAGCTTGAGCAACTTGATGTGAAGACCGCATTCCTCCATGGTGACTTAGAGGAACAGATCTACATGTAACAACCTGAATGTTATATTTCTGCTGAAAAGAAGGATCATGTGTGCTTACTGAAGAAGATTGTAAGCAAAGAAAATCCTGCAGACATGATGACAAAGTCGTTGCCAGTTTCTAAGTTCAGACATTGTCTGGACTTGGTTAGTCTACACAGCACGCAGTGACGCCCTTAGGGGCTGGAGGGGGAGAGAGATCTACTATTATTCTTTTTCAGAGAGACAAAGACTTCAAGTCAAGGTGGAGATTGTTATGTGACTTGAAGACTCCTAATCCTAATCTTAATCCTAATCCTACATGGTGTGGCAGTCCTATTTTGGGTCTTGTCTTGGTTTGAGTCCAACCCATGTTCCAACTTAGATTTAGATTAGTATTCCTATTTTGAGTTGTAGATGGCTCTATCTTCATACAACTTGGACTCCTATTGTGTACTAGACTCCTATTAGGATTGTTTATTCCCAGTTGAAGCCTTATGGCATGGAGCCTATAAATAGGACCTTAGGGGCATCAGATTTTCTTGTACTGAGAAGTGCCAACGTACAGTGTTGTACTGAAGAGAGTTCTCTCTTCTTTGAGAGTATCCCTCCTTTGTAATCTTTTTTCTGAAATAGTGGAAATTTCGCCCCCTCCCGTGGACGTAGGTTATCTCGACCGAACCACGTAAATCCTGTGTTTTTTGTTGTGTGATTGCTTCTCGTTTTTTGTTCTTCCGCTGCGAAATCGTCATATTCTCACGTTCAACTCTTAATAGTCGTTCATGTTGTTCACCCAGACATCCAACTCTGTCCTCAGTGTTCGATGAAACGTCCTCGACAGTGGACTCATTGTGGACCGTCCTGAACCCCTATGGTATCCAGGTGGAAATCATTCCATATGTGCTGTTTGTCAGCTCGATTTCCCACTTTCCTCGATCATTTCCATAAACACACTACCGTTGTTGCCGGGTCATTTTTTAACTCCCATCTCCACACCTGTTAGAATAGCTGGCCTGCCTTCATATTCTTATATGATCGAACTCGGCACGTTTTGTCATCGTAATGTCTACCTCTTCTGTCTGAAGCTGCACGTCTGCACCCTGTGCCGCCTATTAGATATTATGATATTTAAGATGAGCCATTTCCCCACCACTTTTTCACCTATTTCAGTGTCCCCAGGGGTACCCACCAACTATGAGATTAAGCCTCAAGTAATTCATATATGAGCCCCCTATATGGATGCGACGATCGTGTTGCAATATATATAGCACGATATATCCTTCACTGTGGATGAGCAACGAGTATATGCAATCACTTGTTCCGAAGCAACATTGGATGACCAAGGTTCACTATTTGATTCAAAATTTATAAACATGAAAGTAAATAATGAATCATATTCAACTATACTAGGTGCAACAAAACTATCGGAAGAAGACATCCTTCAAGCTGAACTGAATGCAATCCAAACTGGGATCCGAGAATGCAGGAGTAGATTCAAGAACATCACCCTACCGTTGGATTCACAACAAGCCTTCAACATGATTACTGGGAAAGCTCCACAACCACCGAAGTATAAGCTGATATGCAAAAAAACAGAGGGAGATTAATCTGTGTTTCATTCAGATGCTATTTCAAAATAGATTATATAATAAAGTTGCTAATAAGATAGCGAAATGGACTACATCAAAAAGTAAATTCTATGATAGGTGGCTTCGTTCCCTGAATTCATCTCAAATTTTGTTAGAGGTTACTCGCCTTTGATCCACAATGTAACTGAACCATCTGATTTACCTATTACAAGAGTGCACGATGAATGATAGAACTCCATAGTTTAAAAAAAAACACTATATTAGGCCCAATAAAAACATGTCGAACCTAATTCCTAAGGTGATTACCCTCAAGGTACTAAAATTATTAAATCTCTCTAGTCAATCTCTTGAAATTACATTACCAAATATATTGATTTGACATTGAGTTATGTAGATAAGCATAAACAAATCATGTTTTATGATCTATCTCATCTTCGAACATAAACAAAATGTACGGCATATCATAAGCCTTTTTTTGTTGACTTGAAGTACTGAATAGGTTAATAAGCATTTTCCACCATCAAGCAATCAATACATAAAGTAATAACTTGTGGTGCTTCCTCTCCGACGTTGTACTATATGTTGTAGCTACATGCTTTCAAACACAACACCAAAATTGATTTTTGGCCCCATTGTTTTTTATATCAATCTTAGGAAATGTTATTCTAGTTAGGGGTTGTCAAGGTTGGCTCTATTCTAGCTAGGGTTCAAAACCACATTGTACTAGGTGTGGTCTTGACACATTTCGGAAACAAAAATAAATTTGGACATGTTTCAAAAACCAAAATGAATGGGTGGACGTCAATAGATTGGTCAAGAAAAAGGAAAGTAGACATGTCGCCATGTTTATAAGGAAAATGGGGATAACAATAAAAATACTTTGGAAAGCAGGTGGATATGGAAAAAGGTCAGCAAATGATCAGGTAAGTCATCATGTTATGTGTGGGGATGGTTTATGTATCCTATTCCACACTTTTATATTGCAAATCCAAAAGAGGTTAACTAAATTTTGTTTTAGGAATGGGAAATGGTCTAAAATAACAAGAAGACAACCAACAAAATAGAAATTACATTTGACAATATGATATCAATGGCCATCAACCCTGATTACTCATAACATCACATCACTAGAGGAGAATTGGAAGGGTGAGAAAGATCTACATGGTTGTTAGTCCCAGAATACATTATTTGAACACATAGGAGACATAGATGGAACTTTTTGCTTTCATTTAGAAGTTGAAAGGAGCATATCTAAGCGTTTGGATGTTAAAAGGTTCCCTAAGGTTGAAGTATGGTACTAGACATTGTAAATATGTTCCCAACCAATTTAATCGATTATCTAACCTTCTATTGTACTCCCAAGGTGTCAACTTTTCTAGCCCTTGTAAATAGGTTATCAATCAAAGTCTCTAGTGGATATCCTTTCAGATAAATGTTACAAGGTCCCAGTACATCTATCCTCTATAAATGGCTTCTAGGAGTCCATATATAAAGGGATAGGGTTACTTGGGGTTTTGGTTTAAGTGGATCCTCTCTTAAGTTAGGATGTGGCAGGTGTGCATGCCAAGTGGGTACCCTGCCTTTTAGAGGATTCTAACATGGTTGACTAGTTCTTCAATGACTAGTTAGATCTAGATGGGGGAATGCTTGACGACAACTCTACCTTTCATAGCCTTCCTAGTATATTTGGCTTGCGTTTCATTGAACATTCAATGGTGGAAAAGGGGTATGCACCTAGGACGTGTTTGATGCATTCATAATCATCGTTAGTTTCAAATGCTAATTTATTTTATTTTCTCTCATATCCATGCTTTTTTCATTTGTACTATAGTAAATTAGGATTCAGTCATTTTTGCATTAATATTACTTATTTTATGAAAAATTAGGTATAATGTATTATAAAATAAAATTGTCCTAAAAGTGTGTGTTCTATTATAGGGAAAGTTAGGAAGAAACTCAGAAAGTCAGTGGCATCAGCCTCGAGTTAATAGAATGAACATAGTTCTCAAAACAACAAGGAGTTCCATATTCAAATCTTCTTGGATATGCTTAAGTCGGTGGCACCGAATCTATCATTAGGAAAGTTTAAGATTCAACTTGGTACCATCAACTTCCAAGTTAGTTGCACTGACTTGTCTCTATTAAAAAAGATTGAGAAGTTTGTAACACCAAATCCAAGTGAATACCATCAACTCTAGGGCTTCGATGGTTGATAGAAGTATTTTAATTGACAACTACAATTATAACATGGGGATTTGATTCCTCTATGACCTAAACAACGAGAGAGTCATCAGGGGAGGATCTAATCATTTTCTAAACATAATTTGGTGGCCGGAGGCAAGGCTTAGAAGATGACCAAAGGAGGAAACAACATTTTGAACAACTTCATAGGGGTATTTCTCCATGGAACCACTAGTGGATCACGTTCATCTTCAGATGAATGCTCTATTATTGTCATATCCAGGACAATAACATTGTTTTTACATTTTTTCTTCTTAGTTTTCTTTGTGATACCTTGTTAGTTAAGCCTAATAAAACCTAAGTATCTAGATGCAACACATTAATTGAAACATGGATATTATTAATACATTTGCATTGCATAACTTTTATGGAATTCATTTTGAGATATGTTATTCATGTTTGGCCATCTTTGGTAGTAACTTCAAACATTTACCACTTTATAAGAAGGGTTTCCATCAGGGGTATTTTCATAAACTCAATTAATAACTCATTGTGGAACCAGGCTAACAAAGGAGAGAATATAGTAAAGAGATTGAATTATATGGCATTGAATTTACTTCTTGAACACTATAGTAGATGGTATTTGACTAGTTGGACAAGGTTTCACACTTTGAAAGAAGGTGGCACTATTGTGAGATTCCTACTTTTGTGCAATGATCTATTTTTAATGATTGATTATAACTCAATCACATCAAGCCACTAGTATATTTTTTACTTATGGAATCACTTTTATTGGCGTCCATTTATATACGAAATGACACAATAGGCCTATAGTGTTTGTTGGTATAACACAAACATCACTACTGGTCAAGTATTGTAGATTAATAAAAAAACAACAATACTTCTCTTACTATAATGTTAGTTTCTTTTTTAAGAACCGACATTTAAAGTAGACCACAAAATTCAATATTTTAATGAAAAAATATATATAGGTTGGTTGCATCAATTGTACAAAAATGAATGACAAAGTCTTTTTTACAAAATAAATTTTGCCTCCAAAAAGACTATGTCATTATCTTTACCAAAGAAACTGATCATAGGTCAAGTACACCATGAAAAGTTTTTCCTACAAAAATCATGTATCATCTGTTATTTCCAAAATGAATCGAGTACAAAGGGTTCCCGCCATGCATCCTGCCAAAAATATTCTCCTCCAAATTGGGTTATGACGTCAATTATTCTATTAGAAACTGAAGACTAAAGTCTTGGTGAGGTTAGTATTTTTTATTAAGGATAAGTACATGTGGCATCGATGTTTTTGTGAGAAACCAATAATACATTTCAACATAAGGGGTCAATTTTTTGATAGCAACTTACGTCTAAAGTCTTAGTGAGGTTATCTTTTTACATTATGGATAAGTACATGTGGCATTAATTTTTTGGTGGTAAACCGGTAATAGATTCTAACATAAGGCGTGGATCTTTTGGTAGCAACTGAGTACAAAAGTTTTAGCGAGGTTAGCATTTTTTATTAGGGATAGGTACATGTGGTGTTGGTCTTTTTGTGGGTTATCAAAAAAAAAAGTTGACCTATGGCATCGATATTTTACTACCAATGATGGATAAAGTTTATGTTGTCAGTTTTTTGCAACAACTAATGGCAAAGTCTTATTTAACAACACCCACGAAACATACTTTCTTTAATTTTCTATTTCATTGGATGTCAACTTTCTTCCTCACTCTTCCAATTTGTCACTGCCATTTTTGTCTCCACTGATGTGCTACTATTTCCATTTCTACCACCGATTCTCTACTCACCACTCATGTTGTTATCTTCCTCAACTTTTTTGATATGTTGATCACACTATTAGTTCTCTTCTCACCATCTCTATTGCTGCTCCATCTCCTCCAATGGACATTCCTGTGTTGGCTGCTCCACCACCCACCACCAGTGCAACCACCACCACCCACCTATGACTGCTCCACAACCCATCATCGGTCTACTGCTCAAGGTTTAATTTTATTTATTTTTATCTTTTTATCTACATTTTTTCTATAATTACCTATATATATGTTGGTATAATGTAACTAGGATTTACTCATATTACCAAGGAACACTATAGCCCTTGTTGGGAGAATCTGAAGAAGAATCAAACTACACATATTCAAAATGAAGTGCTTGTAGGGATAACAACCAAGGCATACCGTTGCTTGTTTCTTTTGTATTATAGTATCTCTTGCGGTCATACCACTGGATGTCGTGATAAATGATATTGCTCAAAGTCATCAGTCCATACAAAACATATGTTTGAGTTGGCATCTTGTTGAGATGACCAAGGAGGCTATATTCAGACTGTAGTACTTCCTTCTATTGGTTAGATTCTAGTCAAAGGAAAGCTCTCTTTGAATCTGACTTCAAGTTTGACTTAATCTACAAGCCTCATCTTCCTTATGGCAATGTGGGACGTTTGTAGGAATCCTGATATAGTAGAAAGACTCTGTCGGGAGGCCGACCACTACATGGGAGTGAGGGAGAAGCCAAGTTCTCAAAAAGGTGAGCAGTCCTATTTGAAATAGTAAATGGCCCACATATAGACCTTTTTTCTTCTACTATGGGGGTGCCCCAAAACAAGACCGGTCTTCCTTCAAAAGAACCCCCCTCCATCCTCAGGGATACCTATATTGATATCAATTGAATGATGTAATGTAACTAGGATTATAATTTGAAAATTGGAGAAATCATACTTGTATAGTCAGAATTCTTTTCTAAATGGTTGTATAATTTGGTCTATTGTTCAATTAGAAGTTTTATGGATAAATAATCACAACTAAGAATTAATTAAACTCAATTGATATGAATTACCTAAATTATGTTTATTTAGACTAAATTTTGTATATTTACTTAAATTCTAAATTGTAAATCCTAATCTAGACATATATATTGTTGTCCTAGAAATATGTCTGAGATTTACTCATTAGGGGTAAATCTTGGATAGTTCTAGGTTTCAGACTGTTCTTGAACACTTTATCTCACTTAGAATGTAAGTTTCTAATGGGTATTTGATTTGTAAGATGTTTCCTTAGCACTTCCCCATTTTTTCTCTAAGTACATATGTAGGTATGTATTTTCCCATCTACAACAACGTACTTGGAGAGTTATAGACAAATGCTTCTCAAAATATTCTTGAAACCGGAATTCATATTATAAACTTACTAGTGAGATTGGGTGTTCAAGAATGATATAGGTGGTATACATTCATTAGTAAACCCTAAACCCTTATTTGTAATCCAAATCCTTAAATCTATAGAGCCTAAACTCTAAATCCTAAATGATAAATCCTAATCTTTAAACCCTAATATGTAAACCCTAATATCTAAATCATAGTCTCCAAATAATTGATTCAGTACACATTTTCTTAGTGATCATAGAATGGACTAATCATGGATTTCCATTTCAAATTGTTTCACTCTAGAATTTATTATTGATCTTGATCTAGTTATAATATTTGTGGAGGAACATAGGAAATTGTCTGGATATAGTAACTAATGTTCATGTATGAATTGCAATAATAACTTGAAATTCGACACTGTTGACAAAATCAAAAGTCAATTAATCCTTTAAACTACCTAAATATCTCCTCATCATCTGTTTAGGTGAGGCAAACAAACTGGTCTGAGCAATCACTAGGCTCACGAACCCATGAGATATAATCCCTAACTACCCCAATACAAAAAGAGCATTCATGAATTCTAAAGGTCTAAACCCTAATTTACAAGATAGTCAAAGTGTATTAAGAAATGATGAATTTGGTCATTATGTCCAGTGTATTAAGAGATCTTTCAATTAGGCATTTCCACTCTCAATTACCCCCACTTCTTGAAGGTACTAGATCAATAGAAGATGAATAGAAGAAGGCCGGCACACAGTCATCTAAAGTCACAAAAGAGGAGGATGTTCGATGGGATTGTACATGTCTATATAGAATGGTACTGGCATGGAGTAGTTCCTTGTATGAGATCATTAGATGTCGATGGCATTACTTGAAGAAGAAATTGCCGACAGTGATGTAGATGTGAACGAATTGATTCCAAGAAACATGGTTAATGTGATGCAAGATGGTTGTGGGGTAAATCTTACTTACCCACCTTTTTTTTATTTAAAAACATTGTGCATGATATAGGGAGTCTATTAACTTAGGTTGTACTAAGTTTATGAAGCTAAGTGTTGTGTTGAGATTGTACATTCAAAAGGCTAACAATAGATGGAGCGACAAAAGCTTCACATCGTTGTTGTCTTGGTTGAATGAAATTTTCCTGAAGGCAATTAGCTTCCAATCTCAACATACTAATTAAAGAAAATGATGTTCCCAATGGGGATGGTGGCTAAAAATATACATGCATGCGCAAATGACTATTTTCTATTTAAAAAGGACTATATTGATTTGAAAGGTTGCCCAAAATGTGGGGCGTCCATGTACAAAATGAAAACTTTGGGTAAGCCCAAAACTGGCTCTCCTACAGGGTGTTGTGGTATCTACCTATAATACCATGGTTTCAACACTTTTTTCCCAATACCATGGATGAACAACATTTACCTTGGCATGCAGAGGCAAAGGGAAACAATGATGGGATCCTATGACATGTATATGATTCCCCATAATGGAAGAAAATTGTTTTATTATGTAATGAATTGGGACCTAGGTTGCTACTCTAATCCATGATTATAATCTAGTGAGATCGTTCTATTAGATTTAACCAAACAAGGATAACATTAGATACCTAATTGATACATAAATAGACTTGGAAAAAAATATGACATACTACTCTCATATTAACCACATGACCAGTAAAGAGTACATAAATGACTAAGGTATGTTGTTAGGACAAATAGTATGCTTAAAACATGTATTAGAAAAATAATGTGAATTTACATGTCCATACTTGTGAATAATGTTGCACTACCCTAAGAAATATAGATTAAGTGGATTTAATGGCATAAATAAGAAATATATAGGTTTTCTACCTAATAATAAAAGATGACTCTCTTGGTAACATTTGTGAAATTTGATGATACTCTAATTCAATATTATTAATGAAATGGGGATTTATAATAATATATATGTAAATAAATGGACTAAACCATAATGGTGATATAATTCATGAAAAAAAACTACAAAATCCAAATCTAATACAAAAATCATGTTCCTTAGGTCCCAATTTCCTTAGGTGCCAAGTTTCACATTATTTAAACAATAATAATTATCCTAATTTTATTTAGAGAATAAAATATGAGAAAAATGCAGAAATATTAAATAAATACTACATATATTCAAAAGTAAAATAAATGCCTAAATCGGAATTTGAATGTCTTAGTTAGTCTAGGTGTAAAATTTCTTCTCATTTGAGCATTGAATGAACCCATAAACATATTTAGCAGGAAATGTACATTTAAGGACTAATTTGATAAATAATCCAATTAATGTGATTGATTTCCTAATGTATCTTACTGATTTCCTTGTAATGTTGTCACTTTTTCATGATGGCCTAGGATCCACCTTCATTTTTCGATCTTTATCTGATAGAGCTTGTTTTGTCTTCAAGCTCGACCCTAAATAGGAGATAGCTGCAACAACAACCTGAATTTGCTTTTAGAGATTTGTCTCTCATCAATGAATGTTTTTTTTAGATTCTCTCTCAACTATATTCATCCTTCCTTTCCACATCAATTAATACTCAACTCATCCCTTAGGGTTTCCTATATAGGAAACCCCCAAATCTACTCTTTCATCTCCCGGTTCCATCTAGTTGCACACTCACTATTGTCAACTCTTGTCTAAATCTAAGCACTCAAACATCTATGTTGAGTCTCAATAAACCTTTCCCCACCCTCAATTGAACATGAAAGATATTGGAGTGGTGACCAATGTTGATGTTGGTTGTTGGCCCTCACTGTTCTCTCCCTATGACTCAAATCACCCTCCGTCAAATCAAACTCACTCAGGCATCCTCAACACACACACTATTTATCCTAATCACCCTGACCTGGTCCCTTTCTCTTGGTTGCTTCCCCCTCAAACTGCCTTCCACACTGAAGATGGCTTTCATTGTTGGACATTTTGCTGCATCCTAGACCTCATTTTCTCATCGCCACTCCATCTTCTAGGGACCTTAGATTTAAAAGAAGTTCCTGACTTTTCCTTTGTGCTTATAATGGTCACCATGACAGTCTTGTCTCACTACCTTACTTGAGTAGTTGTGTCTCCCATGGCGGATAGTTTGTTGTATAGTGCTGATCTCCCCACAACTCTTCCAACAACTTGTTGATCGCTTCAATAGGAGAGTGGATGCAAGGTTTGTCGTAATAGATGGATCACTTAAACACAACATCAATCCCAACACTCCATGCTCCCATGATCTTCGTTCTATCTGGTTGAGAATGAACAAGATTCAGGATGAGTAAAATTTAGACAAGCCCTTACATCTATTTTGTTTCATTTCATGAATCAGGTGTGAAATTATCTTTTCACACTTATCTAATTGTGTTCACCACATTGAGTTGGGGCACCTCGCTTCTAAGTGGTCTAGGCCGTTTGGTTGTCGTTGGTTGGTCCATGTCATTTCATTTTCTAAGAAATAGATAATTTTAAGTGGTTTTTTTAATTGGTCACTTTCATTTAAAATTCATAGAAATTAAGATTTAGACCATAAAAATAAAAGAAAAACTATTCTGAAATCAATGTTTTATTCTCTACCCAATGACATAGTTTTCATCACCTAAGTCCAAACAAATATTATGTGATTTTCAAGGATTTATTAAATTGATTAGTTTCTAAACTTTGTAACTATAAATATATAAGTCAAAAGAGTAAAGAAAAATATATTATGAAAATAGAAGAATATAATCTAGAACATGGCATGTTTTGATAATCTAGTTCACTAATTACAAAAAGGTGATTTTTAGGGTTTATACAATTAATGTAAACCTAACCCTAATTCAAAATATATGTGTAATAGGTGCTTTGGAGACCTAGGCTTGGACCTAGGACACACTTTGGTCTTATGTAGACTTCTTACAAGGTATGTTTGCATCCATAATATTCTATATTGAAAAATCATCCAATTTTTGCATCTCTCTCTTGGTCCTTTTGACATATGCCCTACACATTATTCTCTCTCTCCTAAGATGGGGTCTCATTTGAATGCTTATATTCTTGTATTCAACTTATTTATCTAATTTGATGGATGTTCTTATTGGACTGTCATTTGTACCTTGTTCATTTATTCCATGAGGAACACTAATTTGAGTATTTAATGCTTTAATCTTCTTGTGGTGGATGTTTAGATCTTAATTTGCATCTCATTTGTGAACACGATTATATATTTGGTTATGGGTCCTCTTTCCCCACATGATAATTTTTTGATAGTTTCATTTTTTTTATTTCTTATGACCATACTATCACTTGCCTTTACATTTATGCATTCTTTTTTATTCAGTAGCCTCAAAATATTGTAATACTTAGGTTTGTTATGTTTAATTCCCCTGGGTTTTTATTCCCCTATGTGATAATATTAGGCATTGAATTTTATTCCATTGCCATGCACTGAGGTTTTAGTCCTCCTACACTTTTATATATTTGAGATGGAGGATTGTATGCCCCATACCCCAACTTGTATACCAAGGGAGTTTGGTTGTGTGCCATTCTCTATCAAGTTTTAAGGTTGTGAGCTTTAGCTTCCATTGACTTTATATTATCCAGTAATATGCTTATCTAACATGCATGCATGATGATGTTATTGTGATGTGTTTTGTTGCCAAAATTTATGTGTGCTTCTATAGCATAACTTTTATATTTTATTTATGGCAAGTGTTCTTATTATTTATCAACATAATGAAATTGTTTTTCTCTTAAAACCCACATGAGTAGTCCTTTTTGCTTCTATGGGAAGTCTCATTTATTTGACGACATTTATATCTTATAATGCTCAATCTATATTTAATATGCACATACCAACCTTTGTGTTGATATCTTCTACTTTTTCTCCTTTTTTTGGGGTATGCTTCCAACCCTAGGTGTAGGACATGGATGACTGGACTTGGTGACATAGACCTGCTCAGTGGATCTCTTGGGAGATAGACTTGAGATACTTGGATGTACCTCTACTTAGATCCTTATTTTGTAACTTTCATGTAAATCCTATATGGGAGATAATGATGTACTTTTAAAAAGTTGAATATAATGATGACACTTTATTGTGCTACTATACTTTGGTCTTTTTTAATACAAATATTTAAAGAAAAAATATCTATTCTAGCATACCTTCTTAGTGTGTTTGTAATAGATGTTATATTCCTCAAATTAAGTGGGGTGTGGATCCTCTCTCAGGTCCTACTCAGAAATATGATTTTTATATACAATCTTCATCCCTGGTTCTGTGTAAAAAACAAGTATGTCATGTTATCCTTGTTTATATTGGGCCCCAAACAACTTGGAAATGATATCTAAGTTTTTCTTGAGCCTCTTATTGATCACTTAAAGAAACTATAGGGATGTTTGATGACATATGATTCTTGATATAGAGAGACATTTTGTCTGCATGCTATGTTGCTTTGCACTACTAATGATTTTCTAGCATATGGCAATTTGTCTGGATATAACGTAAAAGGATCTAAAACATGTACTACATGTTTGGAGAAAATTGATTCAATATAATCAGACCCACCTACTTATGAGTGTTGTTATATTTTTTTGGCCTAGAAACCCGCCCAAGATTTACTCATTAGGAGTAAATCTTGGATAGTCCCCAGTTTGGGACTGTTCTTGAACACCTAATATTACTTAGGATGTAAGTGTATAATGTGTATTTGGTTTTCAAGAAAATTTTGGTAGCATTTCCCCGTTTGTTCTCTAAGTACATATGTACTTGGAGAATAGCGGGGAAATGCTGCCGAAATTTTCTTGAAAACCCAATACATATTATACACTTACTAGTGATATTAGGTGTTCGAGAATGGGATAGGTAGTACAAATTTATTATATATAAGACCTTAAACCCTAAAGTTTTAAAAATAAACCCTAATCTTTTAACCCTAGACCCTAATCTTGTTCTAATATATAATTGTTTTCACTTTGTTCATAGAATGGATAGATCATGGATGTCCATTCCAAATCGCTGCACCCTAGAGTTTAATTTTGGTCTTGATCAGTTTATTAGATTTTTTGAGGAACATAGGAAACAACCTGGTGATAGGATCTACTGTCCGTGTAGGCATTGCGACAAGAACTTGAAAGTCTGCACTAGTGACAAAATCAAAAGTCATGTCGTGTGCAACGAGATTGTACAAGGCTATACAAAATGGCACTGGCATGGAGAGATTTCAAACCTAAAATCAGTGGATGTCGATAGCAGTGCTTGTGTGGAAGAAGAAATTGCCTCCGATGACGTAGATGTGAATGAACCAGTTCCAGTAGACATTGTTGAGGCATTGCTGGATAGTTGTGGGGTAGAGTACACCAATCCACCTCCCATGTTTAGAAACATTGTGCATGATGCTGAGATACCGTTATACATAGGTTGTAAGTTTACGAAGCTTAGCGTTGTGTTGAGATTGTATAAGTTGAAAGCTAACAATAGATGGATCGACAAAAGCTTCACGTCATTGTTGTCTTTGTTGAAAGAAATTCTTCCTGAAGGAAACGAGCTTCCAATCTCAACATACCAGTTAAAGAAATTGTTGTGCCCAATGCGAATGGAGGCCAAGAAGATACACACATTCCCGAGTGATTGTGTATTATTTCAAAAGGACTATGTGCATTTGAAAGATTGTCCCAAATGTGGTATGTCAAGGTATAAATTGATGACTTCGGGGGAGTCCAAAACTCATTCTCCTGCTAAGGTGATGTGGTATCTACCTATAATACCCTGGTTTCAAAGCTTGTTTTCCAATCTGATAGATGCAAAGAATTTGAGGTGGCATGCAGATGTTAAGAAAAATAATTATGGGATCCTACGACATGCGTTTGTTTCCCCACAGTGGAAGAAGATTGATTTATTGTACCCTAAATTTAGTGAAGAAGTCAGGAAACTAAGACTTGGGCTTTGTACAGATGGGATGAATCCGTACAGGACACTGAGTAGCCAACATATCACTTGGCCAGTTATGCTTGTTATATACAATCTTCCTCCCTGGTTGTGTATGAAAAATAAGTAAGTTATGTTGTCGTTGTTGATATCGGGCCCTAAACAACCTAGAAATGATATCAACGTTTATCTTGAACCTCTGATTGATGACTTGAAGAAACTCTGGGGTGATGGTGTGATGACCTATGATGCTTCACGAAGAGAGACATTTCGTTTGCACGCTATGTTGTTTTGCACTGTGAATGACTTTCAAGCATATGGAAATTTTTCTGGATATAGTGTCAAAGGACCTAAAGTGTGTCCTATATGTGAAGATAATACTGATTCAATATGACTAAAACACGGCGGCAAGACTATATATCTTGGTCATCGAAGGTTTCTTCCAAAATTCCATTCGTGTCATAGGTTGCACAAAGCATTCAATGGACGGAATGAGGAACGGAGTGCAGCTAAACCTATACCAGGGGAGGATGTTTATGAAAGAGTAAAAGACTTTTCCAATGAATTTGGTAAGAGATCACAATGTACGATGGCCACACGGAGTGACAAATCTTTATTCAAGAAGAAGTCAATATTTTGGGATCTTCCTTATTGGATTTCTTTGGCAGTCAGGGATTGTATCGATGTCACGCACATTGAGAAAAATGCCTGTGATAGCATCATCAATACTCTGTTGAATATACTAGGTAAGACTATAGATGGGATAAAATCTAGAATGGACCTATGTGAAATGGGAATAAGGACAAAATTAACAGAAGTAGTTAGTAGCAATCGGAGAACATACTTACCTTCTACTTGTTACACGTTGTCGAGAAAGGAGAAGAAAGCTTTTTGTGAATGCTTGGTAAATGTTAAGGTGTCACAGGGTTACTCATCCAACATCAGTACATTGGTATCAATGAAAGATCTAAAGTTGATAGGTCTTAAATCTCATGGTTGTCACACTCGAATGCAAAAAATATTGCCCATGGCAATTTGATCTATATTGCTGAAGCATGTAAGGTTTGCAATCACCAGAGTATGTTTCTTTTTCAACAGTCTATGTAGCAAAGTTATTGACTTTGACACTCTCGATAAATTGCAAAGAGAAGTGGTTGTTACCCTATGTCAGCTTGAGATGTATTTTCCTCCTTCGTTCTTTGATATCATCGTACGTCTTGTTGGCCACTTGACTAGGGAAGTGAAAATGTTGGGACCAGTTTTCTTGCATTGGATGTATCCCTATGAACGATACATGAACATTTTTAAAGGTGATGTTTGAAACCATTATCATCCTGAAGGGAGTATTATTGAGGGTTATGTGGCAAAAGAGGTTATGGATTTTTGCAATGACGTTCTGAGTGCTAATGACGCTCCTGTTAATGACAAGAATATTCAGGAGCATTTTGGCACAGGAATTTTGGGATCACAGATGAAAGTAATCAGCCGTGAGCAGTTGGAACAAGGTCACTTGTATATTTTACACAACATCTGTGACGTCCCCAGATTTTCTAAACCTTAATCTGATGTGTGACATCCAAATCGAAACCCTCACCTCAGCGAGAATCCCAATTTAAACACCCCACACCAGGCTAAGAAGAAGAAAATTGAGGGAGTCATAAGGAACATACATCAGTAGCACATGCACATGAACAATAAACAAACCACAACACATGCTCACCATTCAACATATAATTACAACATGAATTGTTACAACATTTGATATTACATATTGAACAACAAGCTTATGCATATACATGTACTACATCTAAACTACATGATCTTAAGACAACAGGTCCACCTGTACATCAGCTCGCTATACAACTCTCAACTATCCTGGATCTTCAAGAGCATAACCATAACCTATACAAAAGATTACATGCGGTACACGTCAACACAATATTCAAGAATATTGTACTGAGTATGCCTACGTCTCTTTTATGTACCTCTCATCATATCTTGGCAATAAGATAAAACTAATACTTGGCAACATTAAACAAATATAAGAAAATAATATACTTCCACAAAGATATTCATTAACAAAAGAGAACACATATTTTAAGCTCATTTTCCATTATATGCTTGTGCATCTGCCTACCAATGGGATAGATGCATCCAGGCCTCATGATTTTCTTACCAAAGAGATAGATCATTGTACATGTGATCTGCTTACCAAAGAGATAGATCACTCACTAGCACTATGCTTACCAAAGAGATATAGTGCTTTCATATAATGGAGCAGATATATTATGTTTCATGTGTTCATAGCCATAAATATAGAAAATCAAGCAAGATATCATAAAAAAACAATCACTCATCCAATATCATATGCCAAGTATTCTAGTACACATATAACACAAGCATATTGTATAATAAGCCAAGTAAGAGGTAATGGCGTACCTTGATCAAGAGATCAACTTAACATCACACATATTCCTGATGTCAACTACATCTTTGTTAAACCTGATCAAGATAAGATTACATGTACCATCATTAGGTTCTCATTATTTTACATCTCATCTTAACCCTAGTTAATCCATTCTAGGGTTTCACTTAGTTTATTAGGATATGTGCGTTATTACTTGTATTCTAGTCTTATGATAATCTCACTGATATCATTTTCTAGATTATGATTCATTATCAGAACATTATCTTCCATAGAATTTTTGTGCACATTAATTAACCCTAGGTTACATCATTAACCTAGATTAGGGTTTTATAACATGCATTAAGATTCGTCTTCATATAACATAGATTATGTGCATCATCATGATCTCATCATTAAATCTGAGGTTCCAAATATGGATATGAGCTTACTCTGTAAATTTCATCATTTATTGATCATTAATGTATTTTCTACATTTTCTTTAGGGTTATTAGCCCTAATTAGCTATATGGAGCAAATTACATAATTTCATGCATCAACAACATAATAACTGACATCCACAGGATTATAGACGTGATTTATGATCTATTGATATATTCTCGTAATTTTAGGTCATCGTTTATTATTTATTATACATGAAAAGACCATTATACATATTGTAAGATATCACTGAGATTTAAGCATCAAAATCCTGATATTATCATTCCATGTTGTTCTGCTCATTTTTTTGAGAAAAACAATATATTATTTGTATTTTTCTGATCAACGGGCTATTTACTGTGAATTATACAAGGTCTGGGCATTTTCTTACCTTTTGGCCAATCATGAGTTGACACGTGGCCTGACGCGCCTCTCTTTAGTCCAGCTCGATCCGGACCTTTCTCAGCATCTGTGGATCTGAAGATTCGATAACCCGATCAGTCCTTTCTCTGGTCCTCGCGTTCAGCGCAGACAACACGAACTATGTTTCCGCAAGGCGCCGCCGCGCAGGGGCACTCCGATGAGCAATAAGACACCCTCCATTGCTCCTTGTGAAAGACTTAAAGCTCCTTGAGCTTCAAACTCCATCCCCACACACTACTAGAAGCTTGGATTTGCTGCTGGTGTCTCCTCGTTCTTCCTCCATGTGCTCGCCGTCGCCTGCTCCTGCCGGAGCGGGGAAAAGAGGCATATGGCCTCTGCTCAAGCTCGGGCCAAAGAAATACATGGAGAAGAATTGCACATCCAAATGAGATTCTCCTGAGGACTCCAAACACGATGGGGAACACCTATTTATAGCCCCCGAGCTCTACCTTCATCTTCGGCTAACCAAAGTTCGTCGGCCATGGAAATATCACAGAGTCCTACCGTGAGACTGGGGTCAGACTCCCTCAACTACGAGCTTCATTTTCCCCTTCTTTGTTCTGCTCAGCGAGCCCTATTTCTCTATTCTATCCCCTCGGCCACCACCTGCTCCGCGCAGTGGAGAGCCGATGGCAATGGAGGGCTCGTTCTCCTTCTTCAGTCATCTAAAAGACACGAATGAGGGGTCATACTGACCACCTCGGTGAGCCGAGGAATACTAACCACAAGTTTCTCTTTATGGTGCACATCCTCGGAGGTGATGGCGTCGAGGCTAGACCACGACCATCCCACGTCTCAGCCCGAAACGGTTGGGAGGTTGGTGACAAGAAAATGACCCTTAGATCTATTATTTACTGCCCAAATTAAAGCTCAACACATGCCAATCCGTGGCATCTTAAGGCTGTTAGGCACGACCACTAGATAAAAAATCTTGGGCACACAAGAGGCGACGCAGCCCGGCCCAAAACAAAAGGGGCGTGACATAGATTAAAGGTCACCAACTTAGGTCCAACACACATCAATTAGGGTTATTTCATGATATTTAAACCTAAATAACTTCATCTAGGAACATCCAATTGCCACCAAATTTTAACCATAGCTTCCTCACTACAAAAGGTACCTAGTACATGAAGTTGGTGCCAACAATCAATTGTTAGACCATTCAATTAAATTCCTCAAGAAGGCATAAAAAGAGAGATCTTAATCATTATATAAATCTCAATCAACATTCCAACTTTACTAAAATACTTAGAACTCTCATTATAACTCAAGATATGGATTCTAATATGTTATTGGATATTTATGGATTTCAAAAATCCACTCCATCACATCCTACACACCTTAAAATATATTCCGTCCTCGGAATTAAGCCAGAAAACCCACTTTGTCACATCATATACATCTTAAAAGAACTTTCGTCCTCGAAAGTTAACCAAACTCGTACTCCAAGGAAAACTACCATGTATCCAAAACACTTATTAGGGGGTTTTCACAACCATCTTGGTGCACAAACACCCCATTCAAGGTTAAACTCAGGGTTTAGAAACTTAGGTTATGTCATTACATATCACATATGCTAGGGTTGCATCCTTATCTTTACCCATGCATTAGGATTTCCACATCATATTACCATGTTCTAAAGGAGTTAACTAAAGTTAACCCAAGCAACAAGGTTTCATCAACATTTTATTGAGCTCAGTTGTTAGAACATGTTCCACATTAACATATGCCTTTTAGGAGGGAGTTAACTAAAGTTAACCCACTTTATCCATATAGATCATAACAAGCTATCATAATCATTATGTTGTGCTAATCTTCAAACTATATTTTCATCTTTATTAAGAACTAAGATTAACACCTCATGTAACATGATCTTATTTCATTACTCATAATAACTTGCAACATTACTAGTGAGTTCATCAAAAGATTAGCCAACAATTTAACATTATCATCATTATTCATTTACATGGTTAAACACATATTGATAAAGAGCTTTAAAACATCTATAAGTTTTCCATCATGTCGCATCTATATGTTACATGTCAAGATCAAACCATGTTTTTACTTATATTACACCATGGTTGTTCTAAACAAACTTATACAAGTGGCTCATCAAACATATATCAAAACTTTATCTAGTCCAACTGAGGTTCTCCTGACCCATATCATGAGGGTAGTAACATGCTCAGTCTCTCTGAGCTAACTCAACTCTATGAGTATCTCATATGTACAAACTATATCTTCCCTCTTGGTCTAGGGTTCTCACATATACCTCATTGGCACTAACTAATAGCTTCCTTAGCTTTAGCCACATAAGCAAAAACCAAAGCATGCTATGACATACTCTTCATAGGTTCTATACCCATGAAACACTATACCTTGAAACTCTCTTGTATGCACCACTAGATTCCTATGTGGGAAACCACCAACCTGAGCATGAGGCTTCACAGAAACTAACATAGCTACCTCCTCCAAGGTCTTGGGCTCTCTCCCTCACCCAGATGGAAGGCACTCATATTGATGTTTGCATATGTACATGTAACCAGACTCTCTCTATATCTAGGGTTTGGTCCTCCCAAGGATATCTAGGGTTCAAGATAACTATAGGAATCATGCATAAAGCAACTCAACTCAATCAATCAGGAGTATTCTTGTTTAGGACATATCATATCACATATTTCTCATATCACAGAGTCTAGGTTCTCTAACCTTCTCCCTATGGGTATCACTCTCTCTTGAGCTAACCCCCAAACTGGTCCTAACACTAGAGGTCCTTCTTTGTAAAAGAGTTTGAGGCTCATGCTGACTCACAACTTTGCCTCGGCTTAACATATCTTATCTCATAGAAGAACTTATACTTGTATCATCAAAACTTATCTCAAATCCTCAAAACTAAACTTACATCCTCAAAGACAAACATATATCATCACAAACTATCTTATATCATCTATGTAAGACTCACATCATATAATCAAAACTTATATCATCTATTCCATCTATCATATACTCCAAACAAGGCTCTAGACATCTAATCTAGAACTACTCTCTCTTCTAGACACTGATGTCATCACTTTCACTTAGGTTGCATGAACACTTCCTACTCGTACATGTGTGGGAACACATTTTTGGAATACATATACATAATAAAATATTATATAGTTTTTCTCTGATAAAACAAACGTCAGAGAAAACTATCGAGGTTCGATCTGATTGGAATCAAAAAACAAATCTAGAAACGAGTGTCCCGCACATAGTAGAGAGTCCAGTATCATGAAAACTAGTGAAATAGGTGAGAACAAGGGGTAAACTAGTGTACCTGCTCTAGAAAATGTGCGCAATATGTCAGGGGTTTTTCTTCCCTTGATGCACATCATTTCCAAATAGTGCAACGTCCCATACCACTGCACTACAAGGAAAGAACGACATATAAGGACTTGATATACAACAAGCACCAGTCTAAACCTAGTTCTCAGACATCTAGGTGCTAACCTAGAGGCTAGGTCAGATCTAGTCTCTAAAAGATGACTAATCTAACCCTAAAGATTATTAATGTTCAAGGTTCTTTAGTTTTGAGTTGCATAATGAGAAAATGTCAGGCTTTGCTATTGTTCATGCTCTGATACCACCTGTGACTTCCCCGGATTTTCTAAAACTTAATCTGATGTGTGACGTCCAAATTGAAACCCTCACCTCGGTGAGAATCCCAATTTGAGCACCACACACTAGGTTAAGAAGAAGAAAATCAGAGGAAGTCAAAAGGAAACAATCAGTAGCACATGCACATGAACAATAAACAAACCACAACACATGTTCACCACTCAACATATAATTACAACATGAATTGTTACAACATTTGATATTTCATATTGAACAACAAGCTTATGAATATACATATACTACATCTAAACTACAGGATCTTAAGACAACAGGTCCACCTGCACATCAGCTCGCTATACAACTCTCAACTATCATGGATCTTCAAGAGCATAACCATAACCTATACAAAAGATTACATGTGGTACACGTCAACACAATATTCAAGAATATTGTACTAAGAACGCCTACGTGTCTTTTATGTATGTCTCATCATATCTTGGCAATAAGATAAAACTAATACTTGGCAGCATTAAACAAAAATAATAAAAGCATATACTTGCACAAAGATATTCATTAACAAAAGAGAACACATATTTTAAGCTTATTTTCCATTATATGCTTGTGCATCTGCCTACCAATGGGATAGATGCATCCAGGCCTCATGATCTGCTTACCAAAGAGATAGATCATTGTACATGTGATCTTCTTACCAAATAGATAGATCACTCACTAGCACTATGCTTACCAAAGAGATATAGTGCTTTCATATAATGGAACAGATATACTATGTTTCATGTGTTCATCACCATAAATATAGAAAATCAAGCAAGATATCATACAAAAGCAATCACTCATTCAATATCATATGCCAAGTATTCTAGTACACATATAACACAAGCATATTGTATAATAAGCCAAGTAAGAGGTAATGGCATACCTTGATCAAGAGATCAACTTAACATCACACATATTCCTGATGTCAACTACATCTTTGTTAAACCTAATCAAGATAAGATTAGATGTACCATAGTTAGGTTCTCATCACCTTACATCTCATATTAACCCTAGTTAATCCATTTTAGGGTTTCACTTAGATTATTAGGATATGTGCATTATTACTTGTATTCTAGTCTAATGATTATCTCACTGATATCATTTTCCAGATTATGATTCCTTATCTGAACATTATCTTCCATATCATTCTTGTGCACATTAATTAACCCTAGGTTACATCATTAACCTTGATTTGGGTTTTATAACATGCATTAAGATTCATCTTCATATAACATAGATTTTGTGCATCATCATGATCTCATCATTAAATCTGAGGTTCCAAATATGGATATCAGCTTACTCTGTAAATTTCATCATTTATTAATCATTAATGTATTTTCTACATTTTCTTTAGGGTTATTATCCCTAATTATCCATATGGAGTAAATTATATAATTCCATGCATCAACAACATAATCACTAACATCCACAGGATTATAGACGTGATTTATGATCTACTGATATATTCTCATAATTTTATGTCATCATTTATTATTTATTATACATGAAAAGACCATTATACATTTTGCAAGATATCACTAAGATTTAAGCATCAAAATCATGATATTATCATTCCATGTTGTTCTGCTCATTTTTCTGAGAAAAATGGTATATTATTTATATTTTTCTGATCAACAGGCTATTTATTGTGAATTATACAAGGTCTGGGTATTTTCTTACCTTTTGGCCAATCATGAGTTGACACGTGGCCCGACATGCCTCTCTTTAGTCCAGCTCTATCCGGACCTTTCTCAGCATCCGTGGATCTGAAGATTTGATAACCCGATCAGTCCTTTCTCTGGTCCTCGCATTCAACGCAGACAACACGGACTCTGTTTCCGCAAGGTGTCACCGCGCAGGGGCACTCCGGTGAGCAATCAGACATCCTCCATTGCTCCTTGTGAAAGACTTAAAGCTCCTTGAGCTTCGAACTCCATCCCCACACACTGCTAGAAGCTTGGATTTGTTGCTGGTGTCTCCTCATTCTTCCTCTATGTGCTCGTCGGCGCCTGCTCCTGGCGCAGTGGGGAAAAGAGGCATATGGCCTTTGCTCAAGCTCGGGCCAAAGAAATACACAGAGAAGAATTGCACATCCAGACGAGATGCTCCTGAGGACTCCAAACACGATGGGGAACACCTATTCATAGCCCCCAAGCTCTGCCTTCATCTCCGACTAACCGGAGTTCGTCGGCCATGCAAACATCACAGAGTCCTACCGTGAGACTGGGGTCAGACTCCCTCAACTATGAGGTTCATTTTCCCCTTCTTTGTTCTGCTCGGCGAGCCCTATTTCTCTATTCTATCCCCTCGGCTACCACCTTCACCACGCAGTGGAGAGCTGATGGCAAAGGAGCGCTCGTTCTCCTTCTTCAGTCATCTAAAATGCATGAATGAGGGGTCATACTGACTACCTCAGTGAGGTGAGGAATACTGACCACATGGTTCTCTTTGTGGTGCACATCCTCAGAGGTCGTGGCGTCGAGGTTGAACCACGACCATCCCACGTCTCAGCCCGAAACGGTTGGGAGGTTGGTGACAAGAAAACGACCCTTAGATCTATTATTTACTGCCCAGATTAGAGCTCAACACAGGCCAATCCGTGGCATCTTAAGGTTGTTAGGAACGGCCACTAGATCACAAATCTTGGGCACACAAGAGGCCACACAGCCCGGCCCAAAACAAAAGGGGCGTGTCATAGATTAAAGGTCACCAACTTAGGTCCAACACACATCAATTAGGGTTATTTCATGATATTCAAACCTAAATAACTTCGTCTAGGAACATTCAATTGACACCAAATTTTAACCATAGCTTCCTCACTACAAAAGGTACCTTGTACATGAATTTTGTGCCAAAACTCAATTGTTAGACCATTCAATTAAATTCCTCAAGAAGGCATAAAAAGAGAGATCTTAATCATTATATAAATCTCAATCAACATTCCAACTTTACTAAAATACTTGGAACTCTCATTATAACTCAAGATATGGATTCTAATATGTTATTGGAGATTTATGGATTTCTAAAATCCACTCCATCACATCCTACACACCTTAAAAGATATTCTTTCCTCGGAATTAAGACAGAAAACCCACTTTGTCACAACATCAATGAAGTGAGTGTTTATATCGAGGAACATACCAATTTCATCAAGAGACAATATCCTCGAGCCAGTTCAATGTGGCTTGCTAGAGTGCATAAAATGACATTTATTAAGTGGTTTGAATATAAACTCTTGCATCAACTATCTCAAACACTAGATAATCTTACTAAAACTATCAAATGCCTCGCCTTTAAACAAAAATTGAATGTTATGTCTTATGAAGGGTTTGACATAAATGTATTCTCATATTACACAAAGCGTCAAGAAGATTAGAGTGTCGTCCACCCTTCAAGCGTCTTCATTTTTTTTTGCAAGTGCAAAAGATAAGAGGCCATGTGAAGCAAAAATGTCATATTACAGTGTCATTGAAGACATTTGGGAGTTTGACTACGTAGATTTTAGAATTCCTCTCTTTAAATGTAATTGGGTTGATAACACCAAAGGAGCTATAGTGGATGAATTGGGTTTCATATTAGTAAACTTTAAAAAGATTGACGAGAAGGGTGAACCATTCATATTGGTATCACAGGCGAAACAAGTATTTTACATCGATGATCCTGCAAATGATAAATGGTTAGTTGTTCTTCATGGTAAAAGATAGTTCACTGAAGATCCTATAGATGAAGAAGAGTACTATGATAAGTATGATGACTCCAATCCATTCTCAGTTTGGTTGCCAACACCACCAAATATTGAAGCTAAAGATGACTTGTATGTGCGCAGAGATCACAACGAAGGATTGTTAATTGATAAAAGATTGCAATATTAGAGGCATGCATGTTTATATTTTTTTATATGTTTTATTTTTCTAAATTTGAACTTTACAATGTGAATTACTTTACAATGTGAATGTGAACTTTACAATTTTACAATGTGAATGTGAACTTTCAGATGGTTGAGCATTCTCCTGATGACCGTGCTGATGATTACTGTGAGGGTGAGGATGTCAATGTGCTGCCTCACAATGTAAGTTTTAAAAATATATCCCTGAGGTTTCTATCTATATGTTAATTTATAGTTATATCATGTAAGTTTGTTTTTTTTGTCAAATTTTAGGTTGGTGATGTACCCCCTGAAGAAATTGGGGAACTTGATGAGCAACAAAAAAAAATTGAGAAAGTAAGGGGCATCACAATGATGAACAAGTTACTACAGCAAAGGGGCAATGGACCCAAACTGGTTGTGGATTTCGATCATGTAGGAAATCCAGTTGGAGTGAACCGCAACTCATTTATTTCATATCTTGGGGTTTTCACTCGCAGCCATTGTAGTCCTATTTTTGAATCCTGACATAAAGTTCCTAAGGGGAAGAAAGACTTAGTATGGAAGGAACTATGTGTGAGTAATTATTATTTGCAATTCTATTTTTGTAGATTACTAATTTTTAGTATACTAGTTTATAGCAATTCTATTTTGTAGAGTATATTTGATCTGGATGAAAAGTTGCATCATAAATGTGTGATGCAATACTGTGGGAGGGTCCTAAGGAACTATAGGACAAATCTCACCTGAGATTACATACGCGATGCTGAGAAGAGGTTCTTGATTGATTTCCAATTCTAGACATTGATCACTTTTTGACTAACTCTACACTAATAAATTTTTTTTTGTATTCTTTTTAAAAAATAAATTTAGGTAGAAGGCAGCCACTAAGTAATGAAACTACCTGGACACCAAAGAATGGGAGGAGTTTGTTAACCAAAGAAAAATGGATGAATTCAAGGTATTAAGCACCACTCCCAATTTAATTAATATACGTTCTTATGTATTCACCTATTCAAGATTAACCTTTAATGTTACTAACCAAATCAATGTGCTTACTAACAAGGCTATCAGCGATGCTCAAAGAGCAAGGCGTGCACTGAATGCGCATGACCACACAATGGGTCCAAGAGGCTATGCAAGCATTCGCCAAAGACTACAGGCTGAGTCTACTACTCAGTCTGCTACTACTCAGGAGTGCTCTACTATTGGTCCTGCACCTCTGCCTCGCCATGCTATGTGGATAGTTGGGAGGCAAAACATGAAGGGATCTATAACGAAGCCCGCAAGTGCTGAACTAGCTACAAAAATGGTAAAGTTCAACTCTTAGAGGAATCGATCGATATTGATTATGGTTATGTTTGCTTACTAATTTTTGTTGATGTCGATTAGCGGGAGCTGCACGAGCAAAGGAAGGAAGGCAAGTTCAGCCCTTAGGGCACAAGGGATGAATTGACAGTTTCTCTTGGTAACCCAAAGCATCCTAGATGTGTTTAGGGTGCAGGTGTTGGTGTGGGCATCAAATCGTTCTTTGGGCCATCACAGCGTAAACCAGTCCTAAGAGCGAGACTTTCACAAGAAGAAGCAACTTATTCTTTTTTTAGATTGTTATTGCAAAAAAGAATTCAATAATCAGAAGCTAGCATTTCTTTTGTCTATGTATAGGTAGATTAGTTGATTGAAAGGAGTGTCGAGGAAGTACTTGATAGGAGAGTTGAGGAAACACTTGATAAGAGAGTCAATGAAGCAATTAGCAAGTGCCAGGCATCTCAAACTACCACTCATACAGTACCTATGGTGGCCCTCTCTTCTCCTACTACAGAGATTGGGAGTAATCCTGTAGACCAACCACCTAGCACATCCACTGTAAGTATTTTTATGACATATATAGTAGCCAGTCTTTTCAAGATGATATGTTTATGTATATATGTATATAACATTCTTTACGTAAATTTGTAGGGGTTGAAGTTGTGTCATCTAAAAAGTCAAGAATATATCGTTGCAGAGGCACATGCTTACCCAGCCCTTCCAGGGGAGATGTTTCATGGGACTCTAGTACCAACTGGTGTGATTCGTGTGAGCTCGATACATATACTCCCTGATTGGAGGGATCTTCCACTGCCATATGTCCACCTAGATTATGAAATGCTTGGTGAGGCAGAAGGCGGAGTGATAATGTGGCCCAAAGCAGATGTCGTCTATACTAATATTGCATGGTAAATTTACATTACGTTAATTTGTTAGTGTGTATATATGAGTCAATTGATCTGAAATTATATATACATGTCAAAGGAAGACACCCGCTACATCTTGGCCTCCACCTTCACCTCCTAAAGTACCAATTTGTCTTCCAAGGGACCTACACGCCTTGTTAGGTCCTAATTGTAGGGGTATGGCAGTATGGATAGGAGAACATGATTCAAATTTCCCTATAAATGTTACTATTCCGGAGAATGTTGTAGGTTAATCATACGGTAACAATCTATTTATACAAGTTTTGCATACGTAGTAATGCATACGTAATACAAGTTTTGCATATGCATTAATACATATGTATTAATGCAGGTCAATCATATGATAACAAGCTATTTATATAATATATTTTGGAGTTGTTTTTTTATGATTGGTTGAACACATATATGATAGAGTTGTGGATATGGTGAGATCTTATTTATACATCTATATACCTTTTTTTATATATGGTGATCTGGTTTCTTATATATTAATGCATACATAATACTTGTTTTGTAGCCACTTACATATGATATGTACAGATTTTGCATTTTCCCATGTGGGTTTTTGGTTCCATCTTTGATTAGTCTTGTAGATACAGACCCTTCTTCACTTACTTCATACTGTTGTGCTGCTTTTGAATATTTTGATAAAAATAAGAAGATAGTGGTAATAGCTCTATTCAATGTCGAGTAAGTTTACTTTGCTTATAATTTGGACTTAAGAAAATTACATTTTTATTGTGGATTTTGAGTTATTAATTTTTAACTTTCTAACCTGTAGTGGTAGGCATTGGGATTTACTAGTTATTGTCCCCAAGATGTTCACTGTCTATTATCTAGATCTTGTGGGGAATGAATTGAATACATTATATGGACAGACAATGAAAAGGCCATTATCCCCATGAGAAATATTTCATATTTTTGTATTTTTTAACATATGTTCTTACATTACTATTTAATTATGCAATTTAATGTCTTACATTAAAATGTAGGGCTTTACAACAGTTCAAAAAAGTTGGAGGAAAGGTCCCCAAGATAAATAATCAGCCACTAATTTGGGAGAATGTGAAAGTAATTTCCCGACTCCAATGTATATATTATTTATGTGAACTATGCTTATTTTTATTTTTGAATATTCTGTATGTGTCAATTTATAGAGTGCTACATAAGACAACGACTAGGCATGTGCCTACTATGTGATGCAATTTATGGACCTAATCATAAAATATGCCGCAATGGAAATCGATACTATACATAAGGTATTATATATAGTCTCAATAGATAATATAAAATATATCAATCTTATTATATATTATTAATTATATATATGTCATTTTCTTTGTAGGTGTTTAAAATTGAATTCAGTATAGGTGGAAAGTTATTGGATGTACATACTCCCTATATGAGGGAGGAATTAGATGTTGTAAGAGAAGAATGGGCAAAAGCCCTACAAGTAGTGGGAATTTTTAAATAAAATTGGGTAATTGATGACAATGATGGCGATGATGAATAAAGAATGATATTTCTAAACTTTGTTCTCATAATTATTTTTGTGTGAATGTGAATGACTTTTTCTGAATTGTCATATGTGTGAATGTGAATGACTTTTTCTGATCAATACATGAATGTATGAATGTGAAAAGAGATGAAATGAATGGAACTGAATGTGAATGTAAATGGCTTTATAGGTTTCTACATGTATCTAATCAATACATGTGTCTGAATGTGAATAAATTTGTAGGTTTGTGGCCTATTATTGGCTGATATCAATGGATGTTGTAAACTTACAGTTCGGAACTGAACTATAGGTTTTGTATCCTACTGACCAGCCAGACAACAGGCCTACAAACTGATAAGAAAAAAAATATAAACATAGGCATCGGTTATTTGTATAAAACTAATAACAAAGACAGACAAGGTCGGTTATTAGAAAAAAACTAATGTCTCTTCCATGGATGGCGTCGATTATCTGTAAGAACCGATGCCTATTGTGGCCAGGTACCATGGCCGTGTTGGGAAGCACGGCCGTGCAGGCAGGGATATGGCGTCAGTTATTGTTTAATAATCGACGTGTTTAACCATGATATAGTGTCAGTTTCTTTACTAACTGACGCTTATAGTTCCCTTGCTGGCTTGTTTTTGGTGGCAGGAAGGGTTATGGCGTCGGTGTTTGTTTAATAATTGATGTCTTTGATCATGATATAGTGTCAGTTTTCGTTAAGAATTGACGCTTATAGTTCCCTTGCGAATGCATTTTTGGTGGCGGAAAGGGTTATGGTGTCAGTTAGAAATCGACGTTGAAGGTGCCGACCTTTAGCGGCGCCCACTTGGGTGTCGCTTGGAAACTGATGCTAAAGGCTCTAAATAACTGACGCCAAAAACCTTTTCTGTAGTAGTGAATGAATACATTGAGCCTATGAAATATCACAATCATAAAGTATAGAAAATCCTGCCTACATATCTGATTAGAACATTGGATATTAAGTTCTCATTTGAGATGCATGTAAATTTACTAGATTTGATAAACCAAAATACTCATGGGCATGAACCACTTACCTCTTGTACTAATGGTATCTATAAGAAAGTCCTGATTCCAAGTTCCATAACTTTAATAACCTGGATATCATCATAGTTTTATTAGTCCTAGTGTTTGTTCCCTCTTTCTATTTCTAAATCTCACACCCCATATTCCTAACTATATCTACCAACTTAGGGTTCTTAAACATAACTTTAATCTATGACCACCATAAAATCTTGGCGTTGAAATTAAAATAAACTCTTATTATGTAGTTACTATAATCTTTATACTCAACACTAATATGAACATATACTTCATATAATGAGAATAATCCTCAAACATAGTCACATATTCTAAACTTACTGACTCAATTAGGAAAACATAGTAGAATACCATCATGTTACTAATATCAGGCCTAATTAGCCATACACATATCCTTATTATGTCAAGATAATCATCCATTATTCTTTCATAATGGCCACTCAGGTCAAAAACTAAATACTAATATCATAACATAGGAAACTCCATCAAATCTCTAGAATAGTAACCATACAATCTAGTAAGATCATGTACTAAAATATCATGTCATTTCAGAATCAGATAATGGGTGAAATACCCAAAATACCCTTATTTGGGTTTTAATCAAAAACCTTGATAAAACTTCATATATGAAATATCAGGCTTTAAAATCATGTTAAACATATCAAGATACACATTCGATAAAATTTGCATGAATTTCTAAAGTCTTTTGCTATTTTTAATGGACCAAACACCAAAATCATATAGTTTTGAATATGATATATTTTATAAATATCAGATATCAAAATAATAACTAGAAAGTATTTTTAATTGATAGTACTCATCATGAGCTTTCTGTAGGTATCTTGTTTGATAAAATCTAAGCTCCCAATCTCAAGATATGAATTTTATAAGAATACCTCTGTTTGGATCAACATTAGCTGTCGATTTGGGATCCAAAGGGCATAGGTCACAGCGCCCCATTTCTTCTGTTGCTTTTCTGGTCGTGGATCCACCCAAGGATCTGGCTCCTTATTCACCCATTTAGATGAACGAGTGGGACTTCCCCTATTGTACATATGTAGGCCACATCCACTGCATGTTTGCCTTCGACAAACCTTGATCTCGAAGCTCAGGTCATAGTAGCTTCTGGTCGGGCATCCACTACCTCCACCGGACCCTCCCCTGGCTTGGGTGGCACTATTGACGAGCACGAGAAGGCCGAGATTAGAAATTGTTAGCCTCTGTGCTACTTCCGCCACCATGGCTCTCCTTCATGCTTTCTCTTTCTCTCGCTCTCAATTTCATGTGAAACCCTAGGATCAGGCTTGCTAGTCCCACATAAACCAGAATTTGTGGCTTTTATAGCCCCCCATAGTCGAGTTCAAGGGCAAGGTCCCCCTTTTTTGTAGGGCTCTATTCGGACCCTTTTTCCTTGGGTGTGGCTCTCTGGTCCGATACGGACGGTTGTCACCCATTATTTTCTTCTTATTTTTTATAAAAGTCCAAACCAAAAAAATAATTAAATAGCCTAGTTCATAGCTCCAATTGATCCCAAATATTGGTACAAACACTATATTATCATCATCTTTATATCAGCAAGATTCTAGGTAGAATCAAACTGGATAGACAATCCAAAACTATCTTTTAAATAAAAACCAAATAATTACTAATTTAATCACCTAGGCCACTAAATAAATCAAAAACATCTAAATTTTCTCCCTTGATCTTGTATCACAATTATCTATCTATCAAAATTACATTGAGTATTTATTATGAACACGAAATTTTAAATCCCTAAATTTGAACTCCAAGCACCCATATGTGAATCTTAATTGGCTCAATCATGATTGAATAAATGGTGTATCATGGATCTACACTTGCATCTCCACAAATCACTTCTCTACCATCATAAACGGTGTCCCTTTTGGCTATTTCCATAATACAAATGGACTTAGACAAGGTGACCCCCTCTCTCCCTACCTTTTCATCATCCTTACCACCCTCCTTTCCAGGATGATCCATCTGGGTGTTCAAAATAATATCATTTCTTCTCCTGAGGAATGCAAGGAAAATATTATTCAATTTGTGGATGATACCATCATCTTTTCCTCTCCTGATTTATCCTTGGTTCAAAACATCTTCAGGATTCTAGGCTTATTCTCCTACATATCTGGACTTAAAGTTAACATTCAAAAGTCTTGCATCTTTGGAGTTAATGTTATGACCCATGTTAGGGTTAGTCAAGAAATACCTCGATTAACATGAAGAACCTTGATTAGTGCGTAATTAAGTAATTGAGACAGGTTAAGTGCATCATCAAGTTGATTAAGTTAAATTAAATATATAAGATGCAATTAGTGCATAATTAAGACGATTAAGTTAAGTGATCATATATGCAATTAGAGTTTTGATTAGATGAGACAAGCTTATTGGCATATAATTATGCCTTGAGGTTGTAGAGGATCCCACACTTGAGAAGTTGCAAAAGAAATCGTGTTAATCGGACCTTTGAGGCAAGAGTTATGGCGTTTTCATGTTCCTTTAGACTTGGATGCAATTTTTCCAGAATTTGTTTTTCATTAATTGGGTCGGTTTCTTTTCTTTCCTTTATCTTTTCTTCTCTTCACTTGATACAACACAGAGCAGCCGTAAGCGGCGCCCAAATACCCAACCAGAACGATCGCAATCGAGCAAGAGAAGATTTCAGGCGATTTTGGGCGATTCACGATCTCTTCACCTCTGGCAGCTAGGGTGCTACCTCCCCCTTCTTCTTCCTCCTCCATTCCTTCCTCATCCTTGCCCTAGTGGCGCTCCACAGCCACCCGACCTGCCTGGGCGGCCGACCAGCAGGTGCGGCACCCTCTCTACGGCGCCTGACCAGCGTGATGGAAGGAGGAAGGGCGGCCGATTTTGGGCCCTTCTGCCTCGGTTCACCAGCGCCCAACCTTCCCCAACCCTCTCCTTCACCTGCTGCGTGGCGCTCCGGCCAGCAGCGGAAGTATCGCGCGATCGTGAGCTAAGGGGAAGAAAGGGGCAGCACCGCAGTACCCCACCTCCATTGCGGCCACTCCATCTGTAGGACGGTGCCCTGAGTAGCAGCGCCATGTAGCAGCTGCAGCAGCCGGCCCGGAGCTCTTGGATTTGCCCAACACCTCGAATCGATGGCCCCACTCCGACCTTGAGGTTCCAACCAGAATCTGCAGCTCCCAGTTGTGCTTAGGCACCCAGCTAAGGTTCTTTTCAGCTTATACGTGTAGATGCTACTGCTTGCTGTAGTAGGTTCTAAATCAGTAGCAACTGGGTGGGTGACAATACTGCTTGTTTACAACAGGTTCGGCCATAAGTAATTAGGTCGTAGCTAGCACCTGATTTGATGCCAACGAACTCGTCTGGAGGTCCAGATCAGAGATCCGTAGTCAACTAGTCACAAGAAGCGACGAATCAGCCGAGCCCTTCCACCTCTACGTGAAATCAGTCCAAATCCAGAACTGAACCGAGGTTGAAGAAGACCTGCGTGTGCCTAGAAACTGGCCTTAGATGCATTTCCGGACGAATCCGGACAAACCAAACCAAAGTGAGTAGAATTTCATTCATCTATCATTAATAAACTCAGGCGTTTGAATATTTCCAGTTATGTGCGCGAATTACGCTGATAACAGGCATTATCAGGCATAGGGCAGCGTTTGGCGTCGCCCGACTTTTTATTTCATAAACTGCTTCTAGACGCTGTTATATGATTAAATTTAGCATTTGATCAGTGTTGATTGAATCGGTTGATTTATATGGTTCATTGGAACCTAAATTGCTTATTTGAATGTTGAAATTAGAAATTCATATCTGAAAATAGTATGGTTTGGGTATGAACCCAGACAATAGGGATTTCTGATAAATTATCAGATGTACGATTTCAAAGTTGATATGAATAAATGGAATATGCATTAAAACCCTAATTGCATATATCTTTTGACGTTAATATGTGTAAATTGATATTTACATGAAATGGCACATTTCTCTGAAATATTACCAGAAATTCTCAAGTATTGTTATTAAATTGTATTGTGATATGTAATTAACTCTTAATTGAGTTAAGTAATGCACAAACCAGGATTTGGGTTAATGTGCACGTTTTTCGAGAATTTTAGAGAATTGATAATTGTTGAGTATGATTCTCATATGTGAAGTAAATTTCTTTAATTTGTGCAATAAGATGTTCAATTGCGTAAATTCGCTATGTATGTGCCAAATTGAAATAAGTTGGGTTATTTATGCATTTCTAATTTGTCTGAATGCATGGTATGAGAATTTCTCAGAAATTACAATGATTTGAAATATATTGCTCTGTCAGTTTAGAATGACAGTGTATTGTGATCTGATATGAAATCAGTAAATGTGATATTCCTGTTTAAGTGTTTATATGTTAACCAGTTAATAGATTTAGATGCCCTGACACCGTAGAACCCCTTTTGGAGGTCTGTGCCTTAGGGGTGAAATGACCTACCTAGCGTGAGTCTAGATGGTCAGTGGCTCGTGTTCAACAATAATCCGTGCGTGTGTCATGGTGGCACGAGGACAGAGAGGCAGTGTTCAACAATAATCCGTGCGTGTGTCACGGTGGCACTGGAGTAAATAGGGGTTATTCAACAATAATCCGTGCGTGTGTCACGGTGGTAACCCAGACTCTCCGCCTGTGTGCTCAGGTTAGAGGAGGAGTCTAGAGTACACTCTTTGAGAGTGCAGTGAGGCCCTTGAGCGCCTGAGAGTCCTGACGCAGACTAGGACAGCAGTCAGACTTAGCATTTCCCGGGTGTGTCGCTAAGTCTTGTACGGTGGGACCGTAGCATGAACTTGTTGTGGATCTTTATATGCAGAGTACACTGCATATATTTAGGGCATAATAACAATATGAATAAGTAATCAAGTAGGATCACAGTAAATTTATATAATTGTTTATTTACCTGAAATATCTGTTGATGCTTAGAAATGTGATTAATATATGTATATCTGCTATGTTATTAGAACTGCCTTGTTTAGTTCTGCATTTATGTTTAATTTCAGTTTAAAAACCTGATGAGTTGTTTAGTGATAGCTAAGTGAAATACTATTCACTGAGCGAGTAGGCTCAGACCTCTACTCAAAACATTTTCAGGTTATCGTCAGCAGCAGGAAATCAGAAGGATCGATTTATCCTTACACCTAGTCGATAGAAGGTTCGTAGTTAGTAGTTAGAGGTCTCTTAGTCCTTTCCCCTCGATCTTTGGGACGACGTGTGAGTGAGAGAGTGAATGTGTATAAAGATGTAAATTATCTGTTATGCTTTATTTTTATGTCAAACAATGTAATATGTTGTAGACTCTGTTTATATTGCTAGTCAGTTAATAAAGATGCTTCCGCAGTTTGTTTAGTTTCATTTGACAGCATAAATCAGATTTTCCTATTAATATCTTTAAAATGTTTTTAAAAGTGAAGAGTGGTTGGCTTATGTGTAAATCCCATCCTGTTGCGTCCTAATCTTGTGGTTTGTGGTTAATGTGAGATTGGGGCGTCACAATTTTTGGTATCAGAGCGAGGTTTGAGTACATAGTTACTCAAGGTCAGGGGACGATAAGAGACCAATAGGATTAAGGTTTAGGTGTCTTTCTTCTATCTGTAATTTTCTAACAGGAAGTGTTCTGTTATATTATTGCAGATAGTAGGAAGAGGATGTGGTTACGAGAACCAAGTAAAGAGTTTAAGTTGAGTCGTTAAGAACAATTAAGGTCAAAAGATAAAGTTATAAGTGAGACGAATAATAAATGATGAGTTTTAGCTCTGGAAGGTCTGAGTGTTTAGATACCCTGGCCAGGTGTCTGAATACTTAGATTGACCAGTATCAAGCTACTCTGTCTGTTCTTCTCTGGATGCCCTGGCCAGGTATGCAGAGGAAGGATAGGCTAGAGAGAAAACCCTAGAAATCTTAGGGTTAAGAGATCAGAAATTAATAAAGGAATAAGAGATTACATATTAGATGCGATTCAACTCTTGTTTATCATTGTTTATTTGATTAAGGATCACTAGAAATGCTCTTATATGCATGAATTTAGATTTTCAGTTTGTACAATAAGTATGATTCTTTTATATTATTGTGACATGAAGTGAATTGTTTAATGTTTGTTTTCTTTGTATTAAAGTAGACCCGAAATCATGTATAAATGAGTTGCCCTAGGTGGATATTCTTTCCACATGTTTAAGATTAATAGGGGTTGATTAATCCCGAGTAGCTCTTGGCTTCAGGACTACAGGTTCGGCCTGGTCCGGCTGGCAGGATGCGTTACTGGGATCTAATGACTCCTATTAACAGTAATATAAGAATAGACTCTGGATGATTTAGACCCGTAATATAGTGAGAATGTATATACACTAGAATGTTTTAACTAAGATAAGAAGTCTAAATGTTCTTAATCTTGAGAATTAAGGCTTGAGAAGCATAGACCCTAATCGGCCCAAAACAGGGTTTTGATGATACATAAATACAAATTTGACAAGTAAAGTGTTTTAGTAAATGATTTTTAGTATCTTATGTGTAACTCTAATTTGGCTAAAATTGGGATATGATTTGGATATATAAAATGTGAACAACATTGGAAGATATCAGAAATTTTTTTTTTTTTGAAGAATGTTCTGACCTGTTCATCGGCTGAGTTTCAAACTCGACCGACCACATTTTCTGAATGATATAGCAGTGTGGTAATTGAATTTTATCTTTTTATTGGTATATCCAATTGATCTCAAATTTTAACTGTGTTTGAAAATCACAAATTTTAGATACTCTATTAATTTGGCGTAATTTTTGGATGACTTTTGATCTCTACAGTAAGGTGTCGGTCGAGTTGCAACTCGACCGAATCTGCTGCAGACTGCTATATAGCAGCGCACTGTTTGATTTTTAATTAATTATTGGTAACTTGAAATGATCTCAAATTTTTACTGGAGGTCTGAAACTTCATTAGAAATAACATATAAAATTTCCAGAATTTTTAGATCTTCTGTTAGCTATTTAATAAACGAATTACAGAAACTATTGTGAAAACTGAATTTTCAGCCAATATATTAAAGTTGAGTGTTGGGTTAATATGCTATCGACCCAAGCAACTCAAATTGATCAATATGATCGACCACACACACACACAATAATGCTATGTTATTAATAAGGACCAAACCCTAGAATGATTAAGTTTGTAGTAGTTTAAGGGATATCATTAGTGATGTAACCTTGAATACCAGTATCCTTGTAAAATAAGACCTTGAGATTTGTTCTATGAAAAGTAAACTGGCTTTGATAGTGATCTAGGGTTTTGAGGTAGATAAACTGATCGGTACATGAACAACATGAAATGACTTAGAGAAAAGAGTAAAACATAAACGTAAAATGTAACAATAAGTAAGTAGCATAGAAAGCGGAGAATTATCCGATATATGATATGAAGATAGCTGATGAAGTTCATGTTTTTAAGACATGGTGTCGCTATCTTTATGATGTGACAATAGATTATCACCCTGGTAAAGAGAATGTGGTGGCTGATGCTATCAGCAGAAAGTTAAGTTCAACAGTTAATGCGTTCTCTATAGCAGGTTTCAATAGAGACCTGTTAGTAGAAATGTGGAAGTTGAACTTAGGCTTAGGGATGACAACACAGAGTGATTTGATTGTACAGATGTAAGTCAAGCCTATCTTTTATGATTAGATCAAGGAACTTCAACAAAATGACAGTGAGTTACAGCAGATCATGTATGACATGACAAAGGGAAAGAGACCAGAGTTTAAGTTTTTAGATGATAAGGTGTTGTATTAGCATGACATGTTGTGTGTACCTTGAGATAGTGAATTGAAAGAAAAGATTCTTATGGAAGTGCGTGTATTGATGTATGCTATGCTTTCAGGAAACACTAAAATATATATATATGAATCTCAGGAGTTGTATTGGTGACCTGGTGTGAAAAGGATGTAGCTGAGTATGTGGTTAAAAAGTAGTGTGTACCAGTAGGTTAAGGCTGAACCCTAGAAATCTATAGCTACCTTGTAAATCTTTTTCTATACCTGAATGGGAATGGGAATTTATCACAATGGATTTTGTGGTAAGATTACCCAGGACACCTAGAGGTTGTGATTTGATATGAGTGATTGTGGATAGATTAATTTAGTCTGCTCGCTTTCTTCATATTAAGTCGACCTGTGATGTCTCGAGACTTGATTAAGATATACATGGATAAAATAATTAGGTTGCCTGGTAATCCAGTTTCAATCATATTATATTGAGATTCTAAGTTCACATTTAGGATTGTAGAAACAGTTGCATTGTGCTTCGGGCATAAAGTTAAGATTCAGTACAATCTTTTCATCCACAGACGGATGGTCAGTCTGAGAGGACCATTCAGACTCTTAAGGACATGCTGAGAGCATGTGTTATGCATCTCAGTGGAAGTTGGGAAGAACATTTAAGTCTTATAGAGTTTGCTTAGTTTGAATGTTGAGTTTATAAATACACAAATGATAATGGTACAGTTTGAGTATGAACCCAGAAAACACATATTTGGTAAATCATCAGGTGCATGATTTCAAGAAAGTATGATACGAAAATAACTCTTAATTGAATTATGTGATGCATAAACCAGGAATTTGGTGAATATGCACGTTCTTCGAGAAATTTCAGATAATTGAAAAATTTTATAGATGGTTTCTTATAGGTGAAGTAAATTACTCTTATTGATTTAATAAGATGTTCAATTACATGAAATTCAGTATGTATATGCCAAAATTGATTGAGTTTGAAATATTTATGAATTTTTTAATCTGTCTGTATGTATGATATAAACATTACTCAGTAATTACAATGATTTGAAATATATTGTTCTGCCAGTTGTAGAATGATACCGTATTGTGATTTGAATTAAAATCAAACAGATGAGATAATGGAAACCCTAAGAGTAGGGTGTTGCCATGTGATTAGTGAATGAGATAACCCTAAGAGTAGGGTGTTGGCATGCGATGAATGAATAAGGAAAATGAAACCCTAAGGATAGGGTGTACGATGAATCAAGTATATTGATATCAATTTTCATTATGAGATGTGATGATGTTTAACAGTTAAATTGCATGATTTTATTTTAGTACCAAATTGACATACATTTGGTTTATTTAAGAATTTAAAAGTTTTTCTGCATGTATAGTATGATAATTTCTCAGTAGTTATCATAAAGTGAGATACTGTTATAACAGTTCTGGAAAGACAATGTTTTGTGGGTCAATCTGGAATCAGATCAGATGTGTCCTAGGTTAAGGGACCTATACAGATGATTGATCGGAGGATCAAGAAACTCACGAATTGTGAGATACCATTAGTGATAGCTTTGTGGAGAAATCTTAACCTAGAGGGATCTACGTAGGAATACGAGTCAGAAATGAGTAACTCGTTTCCTTTCTCTTTTTGGAATTTCGGGACGAAATTCCTATAAGGGAGGGTGATTGTTATGACCCACGTTAGGGTTAGTCAAGAAATACCTCGATTAACGTGAAGAACCTTGATTAGTGCGTAATTAAGTAATTGAGACAGGTTAAGTGCATCATCAAGTTGATTAAGTTAAATTAAATATATAAGATGCAATTAGTGCATAATTAAGACGATTAAGTTAAGTGATCATAGATGAAATTAGAGTTTTGATTAGATGAGACAAGCTTATTGGCATATAATTATTCCTTGAGGTTGTAGAGGATCCCACACTTGAGAAGTTGCAAAAGAAATCGTGTTAATCGGACCTTTGAGGCAAGAGTTATGGCGTTTTCATGTTCCTTTAGACTTGGATGCAATTTTTCTAGAATTTGTTTTTCATTAATTGGGTCGGTTTCTTTTCTTTCCTTTATCTTTTCTTCTCTTCACTCGATACAACACAGAGCAGCCGTAAGCGGCGCCCAAATACCCAACCAGAACGATCGCAGTCGAGCAAGAGAAGATTTCAGGCGATTTTGGGCGATTCACGATCTCTTCACCTCCGACAGCTAGGGTGCTACCTCCCCCTTCTTCTTCCTCCTCCATTCCTTCCTCATCCTTGCCCTAGTGGCGCTCCACAACCACCCGACCTGTCTGGGCGGCCGACCAGCAGGTGCGGCACCCTCTCTACGGCGCCTGACCAGCGTGATGGAAGGAGGAAGGGCGGTCGATTTTGGGCCCTTCTGCCTCGGTTCACCAGCGCCCAACCTTCCCCAACCCTCTCCTTCACCTGCTGCGTGGCGCTCCGGCCAGCAGCGGAAGTATCGCGCGATCGTGAGCTAAGGGGAAGAAAGGGGCATCACCGCAGTACCCCACCTCCATTGCAGCCACTCCATCTGTAGGACGGCGCCCTGAGTAGCAGCGCCATGTAGCAGCTGCAGCAGCCGGCCCGAAGCTCTTGGATTTTCCCAACACCTCGAATCGATGGCCCCACTCCGACCTTGAGGTTCCAACCAGAATCTGCAGCTCCCAGTTGTGCTTAGGCACCCAGCTAAGGTTCTTTTCAGCTTATACGTGTAGATGCTACTGCTTGCTGTAGCAGGTTCTAAATCAGTAGCAACTGGGTGGGTGACAATACTGCTTGTTTACAGCAGGTTCGGCCAGAAGTAATTAGGTCGTAGCTAGCACCCGATTTGATGCCAACGAACTCGTCTGGAGGTCCAGATCAGAGATCCGTAGTCAACTAGTCACAAGAAGCGACGAATCAGCCGAGCCCTTCCACCTCTACGTGAAATCAGTCCAAATCCAGAACTGAACCGAGGTTGAAGAAGACCTGCGTGTGCCTAGAAACTGGCCCTAGATGCATTTCCGGACGAATCCGGACAAACCAAACCAAAGTGAGTAGAATTTCATTCATCTATCATTAATAAACTCAGGCGTTTGAATATTTCCAGTTATGTGCGCGAATTACGCTGATAACAGGCGTTATCAGGCATAGGGCAGCGTTTGGCGTCGCCCGACTTTTTATTTCATAAACTGCTTCTAGACGCTGTTATATGATTAAATTTAGCATTTGATCAGTGTTGATTGAATCGGTTGATTTATATGGTTCATTGGAACCTAAATTGCTTATTTGAATGTTGAAATTAGAAATTCATATCTGAAAATGGTATGGTTTGGGTATGAACCCAGACAATAGGGATTTCTGATAAATTATCAGATGTACGATTTCAAAGTTGATATGAATAAATAGAATATGCATTAAAACCCTAATTGCATATATCTTTTGACGTTAATATGTGTAAATTGATATTTACATGAAATGGCACATTTCTCTGAAATATTACCAGAAATTCTCAAGTATTGTTATTAAATTGTATTGTGATATGTAATTAACTCTTAATTGAGTTAAGTAATGCACAAACCAGGATTTGGGTTAATGTGCACGTTTTTCGAGAATTTTAGAGAATTGATAATTGTTGAGTATGATTCTCATATGTGAAGTAAATTTCTTTAATTTGTGCAATAAGATGTTCAATTGCGTAAATTCGCTATGTATGTGCCAAATTGAAATAAGTTGGGTTATTTATGCATTTCTAATTTTTCTGAATGCATGGTATGAGAATTTCTCAGAAATTACAATGATTTGAAATATATTGCTCTGTCAGTTTAGAATGACAGTGTATTGTGATCTGATATGAAATCAGTAAATGTGATATTCCTGTTTAAGTGTTTATATGTTAACCAGTTAATAGATTTAGATGCCCTGACACCGTACAACCCCTTTTGGAGGTCTGTGCCTTAGGGGTGAAACGACCTACCTAGCGTGAGTCTAGATGGTCGGTGGCTCGTGTTCAACAATAATCCGTGCATGTGTCACGGTGGCACGAGGACAGAGAGGCAGTGTTCAACAATAATCCGTGCGTGTGTCACGGTGGCACTGGAGTAAATAGGGGTTATTCAACAATAATCCGTGCGTGTGTCACGGTGGTAACCCAGACTCTCCGCCTGTGTGCTCAGGTTAGAGGAGGAGTCTAGAGTACACTCTTTGAGAGTGCAGTGAGGCCCTTGAGCGCCTGAGAGTCCTGACGCAGACCAGGACAGCAGTCAGACTTAGCATTTCCCGGGTGTGTCGCTAAGTCTTGTACGGTGGGACCGTAGCATGAACTTGTTGCGGATCTTTATATGCAGAGTACACTGCATATATTTAGGGCATAATAACAATATGAATAAGTAATCAAGTAGGATCACAGTAAATTTATATAACTGTTTATTTACCTGAAATATCTGTTGATGCTTAGAAATGTGATTAATATCTGTATATCTGCTATGTTATTAGAACTGCCTTGTTTAGTTCTGCATTTATGTTTAATTTCAGTTTAAAAACCTGATGAGTTGTTTAGTGATAGCTAAGTGAAATACTATTCACTGAGTGAGTAGGCTCATACCTCTACTCAAAACATTTTTAGGTTATCGTCAGCAGTAGGAAATCAGAAGGATCGATTTATCCTTACACCTAGTCGATAGAAGGTTCGTAGTTAGTAGTTAGAGGTCTCTTAGTCCTTTCCCCTCGATCTTTGGGACGAGGTGTGAGTGAGAGAGTGAATGTGTATAAAGATGTAAATTATCTGTTATGCTTTATTTTTATGTCAAACAATGTAATATGTTGTAGACTTTGTTTATATTGCTAGTCAGTTAATAAAGATGCTTCCGTAGTTTGTTTAGTTTCATTTGACAGCATAAATTAGATTTTCCTATTAATATCTTTAAAATGTTTTTAAAAGTGAAGAGTGGTTGGCTTATGTGTAAATCCCATCCTGTTGTGTCCTAATCTTGTGGTTTGTGGTTAATGTGAGATTGGGGCGTGACAGTTAACCTCCATCATTCCACCGTCGAGATGCTACAAGATTTTCTTAAATGCAAATCGGAAGTCTTTCCAATCAAGTACCTGGGCCTACCCATCACTCCATACAACATCACAAATGCCATTTGGAATCCCATCGTTACAAAAATAAACTCAAAACTTTCTAGCTGGGAAAACAATTTTCTTAATCTCTCGGGCAGACTAACCCTCCTTAATAGTGCCATCACTCCTATAACAACCCATTTCCTCAGCTGCATTCCCTTGCCCTCAAAGACCAGACATATCTTGGACAAAATTCGGAGAAAATTCCTTTGGAACAATGCACACAAAAATGATAAATCGGGGAAACACTGTCATCTGGTTAATTGGAAAACAATCTCTGCTCCCATTGACCAAGAAGGATGGGGGATTATAGATATTGAAACACACTCCCTTTGTATGATTACCAAAATCATAGATTGCCTCACCCAAAAAAAAAAATCTGGACAAATCTCATCATGCATAAATATTATCGCTCAACACCGCCTTGGCATCAAATCAAAAGAAAATCTGCTTCCCCCCTTTGGAAATACATAAATAAAAACATCAATACTATTCAACAGTTGCTAATTACCCCTCCACACTCTCATAAGAATATTTCTTTCTGGTCAGACCATTGGTATAATAACAATTCAATTATAAACCTCAAAACAGCTTGGGCTATTCCAAAAAAACTCATCCATATAAAAATCGATAAAGCCCTATCCCTTATCACCAGCAAAAGATCAAACTTCTTAAAAAGATGTATCCTCTCTGCTTTAAGTCAAGAAGATCTCAGTAATATCTCAACCTCTTTAGAAGAAAACACCTCAAATAACATCTCTTGGAAATGGGGTAAAGATTATTCGGTGAAACTTGCTTACAACTTTCTTTCTTTCAGAGGTATCACCCCATCATCATCTAAACTTTGGAAACAAAAATGACCACATAAATATAAAACATTCTTATGGCTTCTACTCCACAATAAGCTCCTTACAGGAGAAATCATCATAAAAAAGGGCTTCCATGGACCGTTTAGATGTGTCCTCTGTGAGAAAAATGAGGATTCGACAAGTCACATCTTTTTCAAATGCCCTTTCTCTCAAATTATCATCTCACACTTCCTGAGTTATAGTCTTCCTGATCTCCAGGAATCTATTTTCCCTATTCATATTCCTCCATCTAGGCTTTACAGGCAGCACAAAAGTAATGATCTATTCTCAGCCATCTGCTGGAATCTTTGGAAGGAAAGAAACAATAGGATGTTCAATAACAAGAAAAAAATGGCTAAGACTATTTTAGATGATATCGATGCCAATCTCCACATCTTTATCAAACTGCAGGAAAAATAGCAGGTATTTCCCAAGAGCAATCTGGTGAAGGTGATTCTGAAGCAGTGGAATCGGAAGCAGCTTTCCTTTGTGATTTAAAAGCCATGGTGGACGATGAGACGGGCGTCAGTCTTGTGCAGCAACCATGGTGTCATTACATCCCTTGCATGTTCTGTGCTTTTAGTCTCTTTTTCTAGTATGAAAAAACTTTATTTTCTAAAAGAGGTTTGTCTTAAGGGGTGCCTCCCCCCGGTTTACTTTCATCTTATTTCCTTTCCTCTACAAACTCTTTGTTGTTTTTTCACATTAGCAGGTCTTCGCTTGCTGAATGTGTTTATTCAATATATCATTACCTTGCCTAAAAAAAAATCATTATTGAATAAGGTTCTAGGGTCCCAGACCATTCCCTGATCTCTAAAAAGATCCATTATCAATTATCAATCATGGAACTAAAGCATGAATCAATATTCCCTCAATGGAAGCCTTTATATGATACATTAGGCCAACATTACTTTACTTCCTTAATACTGAGACCTAAGTTGGTCTAGAGCTCAAACTAGTAACTCAAGTCTTCTTATTATATATATTCATCACATTATTGTTCTTAAGAATAATTTATTCATACTTATCTACACTTGACTACAATCATACAAATTTAAGACATTATGTGTATATTGGTTGATCAAATGACTTGCAATACAAATTTTGTGAACTTGATTATATACCTAGCCATGGTTAGGTTCATTAGGTCCCTTGGCACACACTTACTAGAAAACCCCACAATTAAAAACTTACATTAGTTATGAAATTGAGGATGTTACATAGATAGTGATATATCCTATGTAGAAGGTCCTATTCTGATCCTAGGTAGAAGGATCAAGAAGTTGATGAAAAAGGACATTGTGTTGGTCAAGGTTTTGTGGTATCATCGTGGCATTGAAAAAGCCATGTGGGAACTTGAAGATGAGATGTGGAAAAGTAGTTGTCTCTTTTTACATAGAATTTTGGGAAAATAGTTGTAAGACCCCTACCCTGGTTTTATGCTCAATTGTAATTTCTTTATAATTGATACTTAAACCTTAAATTAATCTTTTGAGATGTTTTCATATCATGTGATGTGCTTATATTTTCAATTGGGTCCAATTTGAATATGTTGAGTTATCTTTGCTATATTGTATATGTTTTTGACCATCTTGCAAATTACTCAAAAGTGAAGGTTATTTTTCAAAATTTCACATGAAGAGAGTGTTTATTCTACTCTAGCATTAAGAGAGACAAGATTGTGATATGGGGTACCTTGTCTGAATCATAGTTGTATTTATGACATCATCTAATAAAATTAAGGTTTCTAGGGTTACTTAGTTGACATGGTGACTATCCTAGGGTTTGATGTTGTCATCATTACATCACTTATGGTGAGAGATGCGACCAAGACACATGCTAGGATGCATGGCTATGAGCAAGACACCCTAGAAATAGGATGGACGTGATAGTTGGGTCTTTCAGAGTAAGTATCTTGACCATGATATGGTGTTTTAGGATTGGGTCGAGACAAAGTGTGCATGGGAGTATCTCGACCGCTATAAGGGAGCTAATCGACCCAAGAGGTCATGACACACCTATTGGATAAACATGGATATTTCATTATTTGTGTGTGAAGGAAATAAGGTTAACCCTTTGAGGAACAAGTGTCCTTTGGTGATCTATGGTGTTGACACCTCAAAGACCCCTACTTCTGTCCTCCTTTGGATACATAATCCCTTCTTTTTCTTGCAAGCTAATCTTTTCATCTATACACACCTTCATGTACCTTGGGACAACCTTTGGATTTTCATGAGCAAGAAGAAGCAAAACTTGATCCTTGGGTGGTCGATCCTTGGTGCATGATTGAAGGTTTTGTGCTAGGGTTAGCTTTTGGTGGTGAATCTTGGTGAATCATTTCCAGGTAAGTCATCCCTTCTTCTAGATCAAGTTCTGTTTTTGAAATTCTTCATCTTCTTATTCCTTTTTGGCTATGGATCATCCATGGTAGTTCTTCTTGAAGATCTCTTCTTTAAAAAGATCATAAATAAATTTTGTTATGGTGAACTTGAGTGAAAGATGATCCCTTTTCTTTTTCCTTTTTGGACAACATCTATTTTCCTTCTTTGAACCTCCTTCTGATCATGCATTTCTTCTTCATGGAGGTGATTTCTTGGCCAAAGTGTTGGAGTTCAGTTGAAGGTCTTGGAGCTTGAGTCTTGGTAGGTTGTTTCTCATCAAAATCAGGTGGGTTTTATAACTCTTTCTACCTCTATTATGAGTTTACCTTATATGTGGTTCATTATAATTATTTTAGGAGGAGCTTTGGATCTATCATACATGCATACAATTATATGTTGTCTTCTTTTAAACATCTTTCTTTTCATGATCATCCTTTCTCACATTTAAGGTTTGAAGAACCTAATGATTTAGGGTGTTGCATACTCTATTACGATGGGTTACCATGTTGTTATCCATCAGTTAGACCTTGGTTTAGATCTACCATGGGGTGTTGCAGGTGGTAGAGGAAGCTCTTGAACTTCTATTGTAGTCAACACCCTTTTGTAGGGTGGTTTTCGTCGTAACATACTCACTTAACCCTAGACTAGTTGCTACCTATTAGTTGGGTCACGACCTAGTAATGGGGTCGTCGTCGCGACACAATTTGTAGTGGTTGTGATGTCGTGTTGCATAGCCATGGTGTCACGATTGTAACATCATGCTGGTGTTATTCTAGTGTTGTGATTGCAATGTTGAGGTCTTCCAGTTGTAACTAGGTGTAGATGATTGTCGAGAAATCCAGTTGAGGTGATGGCCGAGACTAGGGTAGAAATAGGTCTAGACCTTGGGATGTGTCTCAGTCGAGACATATGGGTTGTGTTTCAGTCGCGACACCCCATACTTGGTCAGGTCATGATGCGTCATTTTTGATAGGTAGACACTCATGTGTCAAGCATGATCGACACTCAAGTATTGAATGTGGTTAAGATATATATATATATATATATATATATATATATATATATACATGTAAGTACGATTATCATTAGTACCTAGAATTATTGTTTATCTAAAAGTGTTCTGATTATGAATGGATAACCACCAATTATAATGCTAAATTCTCCAACAACATGGGAAGTGATGGAATTAGGTTTTAGAGATGGTATTATGCTATCAAACCGTAAATGGGTACACCTAGACCCTAACCCTAATTTAATGTTAATATGATAAGTGTGTTCAATCTACTTAAATATTGTTACTCTATCCTAGTGCTTTCTCTCTTGTACTTGAGCAACACTAAGTTGCATGTGAGATAAACAGAATACCTAAATGAATGCTATGTTGAGCCCTATACAATAAAAATTCGTGATTATGAAGTAATGTTAAAGCTTTTTGTGATATTGAATGTTGAAGGAACATATGATTTGGTATAACAACCTAGAAAGTGCCTTGTATATAATTGAGGGACTGAAATCCATAAGTGGCATATTTTTAATGATGACATTGAGAATGGCATTATTACAAGTGCCATGAGATGTTGAGACGAGTTCTCAGTTAATATGTTTTATATCTTCTGAAGTTGTGTCCTACCTTAATTTTGTAGAAATTGTTTAACGTTAATACAATGTTACTTGATTTATGCATTAAAACATACCCAAATGGCATGTTTACTCAAGTGAAACCCTAATCATGTAGTTGAAATGTACCATAGATCCATATACAACCTTAGTATCTAGCTAGATGGCGAAACGAGTAACTCTAATAGGAAACTCAGAGTGCATATTATTGAATGTGTGGGGTACAAGTGATATACTTCCTTGAATCATTCAATTGTTGAAATAGTGACAAGTTTTTATTATTGAATGGCCACACATAAGCCAGTTTTCTAGTGTTGTGGCATGTATCAAGGTTGACTAGTTGCTTACAAGTTGTTGTCTTTTAGTATAATGACTATATCTCACTACATTTTAGACTTGAACTGACCAAGTAGTGTTGGTGATGATAATGGTGTCCGACTCTTCCATTGATCTTGTATGGTATTGATTTCTACTTAGCAGTGGTTAGTTGGATTTGAGTGGTATGCCTCAAATCCTTAGGGCATAAAATTAGCTAAACAACTGTATAATATATATTTGCTTAGGGTCACATATGAATCACATTGAATGATCCCATGGCTCGACTTTTTATTGATTTCTTGAATTATAATGTGATAATAGAATTCACATGTCATACATGTTCTTCATTTTCCTTTTAAAAGAATAAAATGTTTTACTGTTCAGTTGTATTTGCTTAAACTATTCAAAATGAAATGCATGTTTAATTTATTATTTCTTTATATTATCATGCTTATAATAGACATAAGAGAAGAGCTATATCTCGTGTTGGAACGTTTGGTCTCATCCTGTAGGTTACACAACTTTTTAGATGGTCCTGGATGAGGAGGTTGAGGTCGTGGTGCAGCAGCTGAGCGGCAAGGAGAACAATAGTTGTCTGAAGGTTGGACATGCTACTGGTTTAGTGTCTTAGCAGATTCCTATTTGTCATCATCTCAGTCTTTGGGAGATATTTTTTTGTTTTGTTTATCAATGTGGAGATGTTGACTTCATGCCATGAATGTATACAAAGGTCATGCACATACAAACAAGATGCAAAATGTATCACATATGGCTTGATAGCCTTTGAATTTAATATGTAACATCTTTTTGTATATGTAAAATGCAGAGTGCCTATGTCGAAGGCTTCTTTACAAGATACATCTGCTTGAGATATTAAATTGCAATTGGTTTTAAGTTACCCTATTTTTTGGTAATATTGTGATTAGTGATAATTTTGCAATATGTTTTGAGTAATCTCGTTCATTGTGGTGATGGTTGTCACAATTTATTGTTATCAAAGCTATATATGTATTGGGTCTAGACATAGGACTAGGGTTTGAATCTGTTCTAGTGTCCTCCAGTATGTCTTATAGTGGATGCTTCTATTGCAGAAGTAGAAGAAGATAGAAAAGATGTTTGGAGAACATGATGAGCATGTTGTTGAAAGAAACATTGATGTAACATACTAAAATCTAGACCCTAATCCTATTCCTAAGTTGAGAGGTTAGAATCCTAAATTCCTTAGGTTTATCCAAACATGGATAAAGATATACACATTAGTATCTTAATTGAAACCCTAACAAGTAGACATATAAAAAAATATGACTAATTGTCTCGTAATTAATGTTTAGACAAATAAAATGTGTCACACATGATAATGTTGATCAAAGTATGATGTTAAAAGTAATATGCATATAAGAACGAAAAATGTCCATATAGAGAATAATGTTACAATATTCAAATACATATGGAACTAATGCCTTAATGAAATAAAATATGAATACATGTAAAGTCTTGTACATAATAATGCAATATAACCCTTTTGGTAATAAGAGTGAAGGTAATGGGACAAAATTAAATAAATAATAAGGATGATGAAATAAATAGAATGGTGTCTATCCAAAAACGTTAATTCATTTAAAAAGATCTCCAAAGTGAAATCTAACCTTGGGTCACCTTGGAAGTCAAATTTCAAATTTTTTACTTGATAATAAATATTTTGATTCAATTTGGAAAACAAGATATGAATTTTCCCTAAAATATTAAATAAAATAATGAATGACTGAAAAGTAGGAAAATAACTTTATATTCCAAGTCTAAATTTTTAATGAGGCTATGTGTGAATTTTCAAGTACTTTTGATAATCTTTAATATACATGTGTAGATTATGAGAGAGAAAGTCCAAAACATTAAATTATGTGCAAAATAATCTCAATATATAAAATTAATGGCCAAACCATGTTCTACAAGTTTTGGATTGCTTAAGTATGAAGTTTCACTTTAATTGGGTAATTCTAGAAGTCTCTAATGCCTTAAGAAAGTGAAAATATTAATTACTTTAAATGAATTAAATAAAATAATGAAGGTCTCCAAAACTGAAAACTAATTCTAAAATTAGGAACTAACTTAGGTGCAAAATTTGGCTTTAGTTGGATAATGTTTGGATACCCAGTTTGATTGGGAAAGAAAGAGAAATTAAAATGCTTCACATTATTCAAATTGGTTTGGAATTATATTAAATGGCACGCATGTTTCGCATATTAGCTAATTTCACACCTTATCTGACTGCTGGTACAAATCATATGGTTTGTCTATCACCTCCTAGCTTGGGTAGCAGGGGTACATGAAAATAGTAAATTGGCCTAGTTTTTTGCGGATTTCACATACTTTCTCGATCTTTCTTTGTTATTTCTCTTACACACAATTTGTGAAAAGAATCTTCATGAAACAATCCATATATTATACCTCACCTACCTTATTTCAGGAATTTCCTAATTTTGTCTCCTTGCTTCTCAAAACCTCCTAGTGTCGGGCATGCATGTCGTGGCCTATATATATGGGCTTGCTCTTCCCATGTTTGACACACCTAAAGAAATTGTCATCTTGCTTCAATTTTGTTAGTGCCATTGTACTTCACCAACAGTAGCATCATTTTCTATCTTTCGAAAGAAACCTTGTCGGCGGAGCTCCACATCACCTTCTTCCTAGTTAACACATGACCGAGGTACTATGTTCTGACTTTATCATTTGTGGTTAGTTGGTTTTGTTCCATAGTTCTCAAAAAAATTTGCCCAATTCTTAGCCTGAGCCAGGCATGTTGTTGGAGTGGCAATGGCGGGCAGGTGAAAGGGGGAAGAATCCCCCGCCTATTTTCCCTAATCTACCATCCTATTTTCTTCTTCGTTGCTTTCCCTCATTAAGGGTAGAATGGTAATTTTGCCCTAGTTTTCTTTGTTTTAGGGTGCGTCAAATGAACCGCTGACCACATGACTTGGCTGCTTCTGATTGGGCCAGGTCATTAGGTTGGTCCCCTCTCTCGCAAGTTTTCTATGCCTCTGTGGAATTTTGGAAATTACTGATTGGTCGATTTTCTAAAAAGTGTATCTTTTAATTCGTTTGTCCAAAAGTAGATTATGTTTTGGAATAAAAAAATGTGTTATTTTCAATAAAAATAGTTTCAGAGCCTAATTTCCATGTTTTCAATGATGATTTTTATGAAGATATAATTAATTAATATAAAATTCCCTAAAAATGGTAACTAATTCATGTTAACTCCAAATACAACCAATGAATATATTTTCTTGATCTGAAAAACATAAGGAATCGTTTGGTCTAGGTTTTGAGTCCAAAATCCTAATTTTGCTAAAAAGGTCTATAATTAGGGTTTCATTACATTTATATGAATCTCAAACCCTAATACATGTGAATAATTTGTAACAAATTGATTGGTTAAGAGCATTTCCATGACTCAGGTTTAAGGTATGTTTGCATCCCCTATTATTACTTTTGAGTAATAACATATTTTTATCTTTCTCTTGGTCCTATGGACACTAGCCTACACATTATCTATTTTTCTTTGAAAATTATTATTCATGTGAACTATTGTATTTGTTACTGATCTTGTGATAATATTATCCTATTTGGACATTCTTTAGGACTCTTCCTTATACATTACTCATGATGGAACATTCCTAGGTGATATATCTCTTTTTCCCTCTTTTAAGGTAGATGTTCATTAGGATCATGTGATCCCACTTTATGTATTTTTTGTATGTTCTCATCTCTCTCATTTGGTTCATTCTAGTCTTTTCTTTTGTTATGCATCATGTGGTGACTACTAGTATAATGTACATGTGTTATTTTATGTGGATGTGAAAATGTGTACATATGAATGTATATGTGAAAAATCTTGCATATGAAAATATTTAGGGCAGACATGTTTTTCCTACCCAAGCAGATGTTGATAGGCCGTATTACTCCATATATTAGAGTAGATGTATACAAGACCCTTCTCACCCCATATTTTTGGTAGATGTGTTATTTCCTACTTGCAATTTATATTGTCTAGTATTATCACAGGTGAAACACATGGATGCCTTGTTCTTATACATTTCTCTTATTTATCTCTTTTATTGTGATTCAATTCTTTTATTCCCCTTTGGGTTGTCCTTTTTATTTTTCTATGGGAATCCCTTATATTTTACATCCTCATCTCATTATATTGCTCAATTTACATTCAGCATGCACATATCAACTTTTTGTTGATGTCATCTTCTATTTTCCTTTGTTGGATATGCTTCCAACCCCGGATATAGGTCAAGGAAGAGACAACCAGATTGGACATGGACCTCAACAAGTTTAATTGGATCTTTATCGGAGACTTTATTGAATTCGTTAGGTGATCATCAGCTAGCTCTATGTTTAGTTAGTTTTTTCCTTTTATCATACCATGTTTGGTGAAGGATAGAGATTATAACAATCTTTATAATGGTTAGATACTTATTTAACTTCTGTTGGTACTTTGGTGTTATGATACATACATGTCTAATAAATTGGTTAACATCCCTTTTGAAAAAAAAATAATGTTTTGTTTGGTTTGGGATGTTTTCCTTTTTATTTAAGTAGGGGGTGGATCCCTTCTGGGGTCTCACTCCTTACAACATGGTATCCGAGCCAGTGGTTCTCAGTTATCTAAATATTTCAATCTTGTCTCCCTGAGTATGTCCACCTTTTCATAGGTTTCTTATACCTAGTAGCCTTACTTTCTGCTGGCAGAACCTTCATCGTGGGATATAACTCATCTGCTGAAAACTAGTTTGGTTATGAGAAACCCCAGAACCCTAGGTTTGGGATTCCAAGGATGGATCCACCCTTTACCCCTCCATTGACTTAAGGTACTCCTCCAATTGGAATTTGACCATCAGTAGATCAGGGAACCCCAGTCTCTATTTCTACTAATGGAGGCATAGTCATATCTCCTGAGTAAGAGTTGGCTATGTTTCGACACCTTTTTTCTAAAACTATGACAAGGAAGATGAACAACCCACATGTGTCTGATAAGTCTAAGGAGTATTCAATAATGGAATTCATGAAGATGCAACCTCCCTCCTTCAAGGGTGAAGGTGAAATAGAAATGGTTGAAAAAGCTGATGATTGGGTGCTAGACATAGAGCAGACTTTTGATGATATGGGTGCCCTCCACACCAGAAAGTTAAATTTGCTTCATATGTTCTAGATGGACCCACTCAAGTTTGGTGGAATGGGATAGCAAGGACTCGCGATATGTCTACTATGAACTAGGAGTAGTTTTTGGTGATTTTTTGTCAGAAGTACATATGCATTGGTGCTCTAAAGAATAATGAAGAAGAGTTCTATCTGCTCTAAAGAATAACAAAGCAGAGTTCTATAGTCTGAAGAAAGGTTCATTGATTATTTCTGCATATGTGTAAAAGTTTGTTTTGCTTGAGAGATATGCTTATGGACTTAGTGAAGGTCGGAGAGATAAACTATTACTACAAGGACCCAACTACAATGTGGGCCATTATCTTATACCATAAATTCCTCTGGCCTTTCAATAGATGATGGATAAGGCCTTAGTTGTGGAGTCATATCCAAGTTTCCTTACACACAAGGAGAACAATCATAAAAGGAATCACCCTAAAGGTTATTTCTGACTTGAGGACCTCATTGCATGGAGAATTAATTGGTTACCAATATTTCATAGTTGTAATGAACCAGGACATGTTCTCCCTATGTTCCCCAAGCTTCATAATGGACAAGAACCACCTCATCAACAAGCACCTCATAAGAATAATGGAAACAATAATGGTAGAAAACCTATGGAAAGAAGAGTTGGAAGAGATTATTCTTTAGATGATGAAGAAGTTCATGAGGAGGAACATGAACAAGGCGATCCATATTTCTATAGTTAGGATTTACAAGTTGTGTTTTCTTTTTGCATGATGCTTATGTAGAGGATGTAAGAAAGTATAGTGGAACACTTTGTGTACTTATTCAACGAACAAAATCAGAGGAATACATTTTTTCAAGTGATCTTATCAACTCGGAGCTCTGCTAGGGTTCCCTAGGAGGTGATTTTTTGCATTCTCGTGCATGCGTGGAGGTGGCGTTGGCGGCCGTGGTGGCCACAACGTGGGAAGAGGTTACTTCAACATCGCCCACATCACCAGTGTTGGGAGCATTGAAAGCCTGTCGGATCTGCTCGAAGATGACCCCCCTCCGATGTCAGATGGTGGCATCGATAACATAGTTTGAGGAATCTATTGCCATGCCTAAGAAGTCGACTAGGAATCATCCTCGCAACCAAGTCTCCTACCGAGACACGGTCTCATGTTGATCGAATAGTGCCCCAACGCTAGTTAGGCCTGCATCGCCGGATGTTCTCAAACTAGATGATATTCATGTCGACTGTAGCGGCATCCTTCCCCATATCACTGTCAACCTAGATGCCTTACCACCGCTTCTAGAGCCATGCAAGTTTGTAGTCGTTATCAAGGTCGTCAGGATCAACATGGGATTCACCGCCCTTATCAACCGCATCATGTCCCTATGGTGGTTAACAGAGCAGTTATGTGTGGTTGATCTTGAGTTGGGGTATTACATCATTCAATTGAGTAATCACGATGACTACATCCGTGCCCTAACAGAAGTTTCATGACCAATCTTTGAGAATTATTTATCTATCCATTCCTAGTCCTAATCCTTTTGTCTTACAGACCATATACCTCGCAAACTCGTGGTTTGGTTAAGGATCCCTGATCTCGCGGTCTTCCTTTACCAATGTGAGTTGTTATCTAGTATTGGTGATGTTGTGGGGAAAATGATCAAGGTCGACACCACAACCTTGTCTGGCCATCGAGGTAAGTTTTCCAGACTAGCAGTAGAAATGGACACTATAAAGCCGCTACTACCTGCTATCTACCTCAATGGAGAATACTATAGGCTCGAGTACGATAACATGCCAACTGTCTGCATGAAGTGTGGAAGGATTGGGCATGAGGATAGAGACTGCACATTTATCACATTGTTCGTCCCTACAGATCCCTTGTCTTCATCGGGCCTTGCCCTCTTGAATACCACTGCATATACCCAACAAATCCATGCAAAAAACCAGAACGACGCCCCACTCCAGTGAAGAAGTCATCCCGTGAGCAAGTAGGCCATGTGGATGGCAACGTCGACTCCACAAAAGTCTGATGATACCCCGCCGCTTGAAGAAGGACTGGACTAGGAGGGCGAATGGCAAATAGTCCAATCCAAAAAATAGAAGAAGAGAATTCAAAAGGAAAAGTTGCACAAACAAGAAAGCCAAGGCGCAAACCTGCCACCCAAACCACCATTGGGTGTTAATAGGAACAACAGTGGTAGTAATACTATAGTCACTTTGGTTGATGAAGACACCTGCTTGAGTAGGCACCAAGAAACTTCTACTAACCCCCCCTTCGAGTTCACAGCCAAAGAAAACCCGATGGTGCTCAACTATCCCCACCAGGGGTTCCACTAGGGTGATAGGGGGAGTGGGGGGGAGTCCTTCTCAGGAGTAGGAAGACTGTGTATCAAACTGTTAGTCCAGTATGGGAGAGAAAGAAAGGGAACCTTTCACAATACGTGGGTAATATGAGCCAAGGTCCAGCGACCAAGCGCGCTATTGATTTCAATAATGAAATAGTGGAAATCCGTAATGATGAGATGGCCGGTGACGATGCCTCAATCGACCTTTGCACAACCATTGCTTGATGGTTGCACCACCCCCTCCTAATCCTTTTTTAATGCATAACATCCTCTATTGGAATATACAAGGTACATGCTTCAAGAAGAAAATGTGTCTTCTTAAAGACTACAAAAGGCGTTACAAGTTACATATGCTCGCTATTGTGGAGCCACATATTATTGGTTTTAAAGTTGAGAATGTCATCTAGCAACTCGATTTCTCCTCCTCCCATCGTGTGGAAGCCATCCGCTTCTCCGGCGGTATTTGGATCCTCTGGGAAGACACCCATTTCTCAGTTGAGGTTGTCCAGAACCACCGCCAATTCATCCATTGCTTCATCAACAACTCCTGGCGCCTGCCTGACCGTGGTGTACGGAAGCCCCAACCCCTCTAAGAGGGACTACCTATGGAACAGACTGTGTTAGATCTCCACTACTGTCCATGGTGCCTGGGAAGTACTAGGTGACTTCAACACAATGCTAGATACATCAGAAAACCTAACGTTCTTTTGATCGTTGATGCAGAAGAAAATTTAACTCCACCCTCCTCCAAATAGGTCTTGCTGATATGAAAGCTAACAGACCCTTTTTCACCTTTAAGCACTTCTAACTGCTTGACTGGCTTGACAGGGTCATCGCCAATGAGTTATGGATGGCTCAGGCTAGTACCACCTCCATCACTGTCCTCCCTTGCCTCTACAGTGACCACAACCCACTTCTTATTCATGTGAGTCCACCAAACAACTGAGGCCCTCGTCTTTTCCGCACCAAATATAGCTGGTCCCTCATGCCTGCTTTTAAGAGCTTCCTCAACAGCACTTGGGATCCTTGCAAAAGTTTCACGAACGCCCTCCCTTCCTTCCATGTAGCTTCTATGAAGTGGGACGACGAGCACCACCGTTCCAACAACAAACTGAAGAAAAAAATCTTGCACAAACTCAACAAGCACCAGTTTTCAACTAAACTTTCAAATTCATATTCCTTTAGTCTCACCAAGTATAGAATACAAGATACATACAACAACATCCTTCTCCAAGAAGAGGCTGACAGGCGGCAGTGAGCCAATATCAATTGGCTGAGTCTGGGGGACGAGAATACCAAATTCTTCAACACTTATGTCAAAGATCGGAGATGAAACAACCAAATCTCTCTCCTTAAAGATGCAAACGATACTTGGGTAGATAACCCGCTTACTATGAAAGACATGGTGCACACATTATTCCACAACCTGATGACAACACCCCCTGCTCATCCAATGCTCTTAGCGGCTGTTGAGGCTTTCCCTGGCTAATTCCTACATCCTAATACTAATGATTGTGCCCTTGTCAATCAAACTCCTACTGTTGAGGAAGTAAAGAAAGTCATGCTCAAGATGGCACCCAATAAAGCACCCAGGCCTGATGGTGTCTACAACTCATTCATACAGAAGAACTGGACCTATATGGGACCTTCTATCACCCGCACCGTACAAACTTCCTTCCAAATGGGTGATATAGATGATCATCTTTTTTATTCCTTCACTGTCCTGATTCCCAAATGCAAGCAGCCTCAGTCATGTGGTGATCTATGACCCATCTCACTGAACAACACATGCTTCAAGCTCATCTCCAAGATACTTTTGGAACGCATTAAACCCTTTCTCCATAACTGGGTTTCTGAAACCCAATCCATCTTCATCCCAGGAAGGAGGATCACTGATAACATCATCCTCGTCCAAGAAGTAATCCATACCATGTGCAACAAGCACAATGGGAATATGATGGCATGCATCAAAATAGATTTGGCTAAATCTTTTGATAAAATGAGCTGGTCCTTATTCTTGACACTCTACAATGTACAAGACTCCGAGAAAAAACCATTAGCAGCATCATGCAAATTGTGACCAAGGGTAGCATGTCTATTCTATGGGAAGGCATCCCGCTTGAGCCATTCAAATCTTACCAAGGCATTTTCCAGGGTGACCCTATTAGCCCTTATATATTCATTCTTTGTATGGAAAGGCTGAGTCAAGCCATCTCCCTCTCGGTTGAACACGGTGAGTGGAAGGCAATTCGAATGTCCTGCCATGGCCCTCCTCTATCGCATGTCCTCTTTGTCTATGATATCCTCTTAATGGTCGAAGCGTCCACCGCACAAGCAAAGGTTATCAACAATGTGCTCAAGATTTTCTCTACTGCATTAGGACAAGTGATCTCTAAGGCAAAATCAAGATGTTATTTCTCTCCTAATACATCACATCGGACCATTTCCTCCTTATGTCGAAGATTGGGTATTAAAATCACTACTGACTTGGGAAGATACTTGGGCATCCCCATACTGCACCACCGGGTAAACAAATCAACACACTCAACAATCACATACACCATCAAGGATCGTATGTCCAGTTGGTCAGCCTGCTACCTATCCCTCACCAGATGGATCACTCTCACAAAATCCACCCTACAAGCTATTCCAAGCTATGCCATACATTCTGTTCAATTATCCCCATCGCTTTGTGATGATATTAACAAGAACATAAAAAACTTCATTTGGTCGGGTGGTAGGGCACATCACAACATCTCTCTTGTCTCCTAGAAAGTTCTCACCCTATCTAAGGATGAAGGCGGGATGGGAATTAAAGAAGAACGAACTCAAAATCAAGCACTTCTGCTAAAAAATGTATGCATCTTTATTAGTAATATGCATGCTCTTTGGGTACGTGTGATGAAAGCTAAATATATGTATAATGGGACACCAACTAAGAAGGCCTATTCCTCAGCATGGACTTTCATTCAAAAAAACTTATCAAGCATCCAACAAGCTTCCGGAGTCAGCATTAACAATGGAAATTCTATAAACATCTGATCTGCAAAGTGTATGCACGGCCTCTCCATGCGTGACTTGGAATCTAATTTCTCACCACCACAAGGACTTGAAGACCTATATGTTGCTTCTATGGCACTAGACGATGGAAACTGGGACTAGGCCTTCATTCACGAGTACCTCCCTGGGAGCTCTTAGCAACACATCTGCCACATTCCACCACCGGTTATGGCAACAGGTGACGATGAGTGGTACTGGCCGCTCACAACATCAGGGATGCTCACGGATAAATGAACATATCAATGGCTTTGCAACAGCTTGCAAACTAGCAGTGATGGGAACTGGAGTTCCATTCGAAAGCTTCCTCTCCCTTCCCGTCTCAAGACCTTCCTCTGGCTTCTACAACATAAGGCTTTGCTCACAAATATGGAGAAAATACGATGACATATCCCTACTGAAGTCACCTGCTCCATGTGTAATAATGCCACAGACATGCTTTTGCATTGCCTCCGAGACTGCCCGCCGAGTAAAGGTGTCTAGCTCGCCTTGAACGCCCGACAACATTTCTTCTTGCTTGCGGAAGACGCTTGGCTTCTTGAGATCCTCTCTTCTCAATGCATCAATGAGGAGTCCATACTCCCTGTGGTGGCCACCTGGGCCATCTAGCTTCACCGCAATGCCTTTGTCCATAGCCAGTAGTCTCTCACAATGGCTCAACACATTGCCTTCATATAGAACAAAGCACATCGTATTTTGAACATCCCAGCCATTGCTCACTACATCTCTGTCGCGCCTATGGCAGTGAACCGACCACCTACTACTCATAGCATCCTGATCTTTGTGGATGCTTCTTTCACTTCAACGATTGCTGCTGTCGGACTAGGTATCCATGTTGTGGATAGGAACGGTAGACATATCATGGGATATGGCTCACCCAGCTGCGCCAGATCGACATTGGAAGTGAAAGTCCAAAGCATCCTCTGTTCCTTGGAGCTCTACAAAACCACGGGGTGGCACTCCCCTGCCATCCTATCAAACGCTCTCACCGCAGTTCACATTACTACTAAGTTCAATCCTACAACAACAATGCTTCATCCCCACATGAGTCATCTTCAGATGCTATGTGAAGATGTGGGGAAACCAAAGATCTCACACATACCTAGAAAACACAACAGTGTTTTCGTTGGCATAGATCGTTTTCCAAAAACTCGCCTAGTCCTCTTTCTTTTTCTTCAAATAAGCCACCTTGGCTCAATATAGAACTGAATGTATGTGTTTCTGAAATTTGACCTGCAATAGACAGTGGGATGAATGAAAATTAGTCTCTATGGTTCCCAAAAAAAATAGTGGAACCCTTTGTGTTTAAGAAGTAGTTTGACTTGATAAGATGAATTCTTTTAAGGGGTGGTAAATGGTTTAAATTTAAATTTCAAATATGAAATCCCTTGAAGGGGTGGTATGTTGTAACATACTAAAATATAGAAACTAATCCTATTCCAAGGATGAGAGGTTAGAATCCTTAATTCCATGGGTTTATCCAAACATGGATAAAGATATGCACATTAGTTTCTTAATTGAAACCCTAACATGTAGACATATAAAAAAATATGACTAAAGCTCTCATAATTAATCTTTAGACTAATAAAATGTGTCACATGTGATAATTTTAATCAAAGTATGATGTCAAAATAATATCCATATAAAAATCAAAATGTCCATAATAGAGAATAATGTTACAATATTAATATAAATAAGGAATTAATACCTTAATGGGATAAAACATGAATACATGTAAAGTATCTTACATAATAATGAAATACAACCCTTTTGGTAATAATAGTGAAGCTAATAAGGCACAATTAAATAAACAATAAGGATGATGAAATAAATAGAATGGTGTCAAGCCAATAATGTTAATTCATGGAAAAAGATATCCAAAGTGAAATCTAATGTGGAATTCGAATTCCTTGGGTTCTAATTATCTTGGGAGTCAAGTTTCATATTATTTACCTGATAATAAATAATTAATTCAATTTGGAAAACAATATATGAGTTTTTCCCTAAAATATCAAATAAAATAATAAATGATTTCAAAAGAGGAAAATAACTTTAAATATGAAATCTACATGTTAAGATAAGGTTATGTGTAAATTTTCATGTAATTTGGTAATCTTTAATATACATGTGTGGATTAGGACAGAGAAAGTCCGAAATATTAAATTATGTGGAAAATAATCTCAATATCTAAAATTAATGGTCAATCATGTTCCATATGTTTTGGTTTTCTTGAGTATGAAGTTTCACTTTAATTGGGTACTTTTTGAAATCTCTAATGCCTTAAGAAAGAGAAAATATGAATTACTTTAAAAGAATTAAATAACATACTTAGGGCATCCAAAATTGAAAGCTAATGTCAAAATTAGAATCTACACATCTAATTAACTTAGATGAAAATTTCGGCTTTAGTTGGATGATGTTTAGACATCCAATTTGACAGGGAAAGAAAGAGAAATTAAAATGCATCATTTTATTTGAATTAGTTTGGAATTTTATTAAATGCCATGCATGTTTCTCATGTTAGCCAATTTTGTTCCTCATCTGGTCTATTGGATCCAAATCGGATGGTTTGTGCATAATCTCCTTCCTTGGGTGGGAGGGGCGCGTGTGAATAGTAAATTGACATGGTTTTTTGCAGATTTTGCACTCATTTCTCGGTCTTTCTTTGTTATTTCTCTTGCATTGAATTCATCATTGGAATTAGCACAAAATGAGCCATAAATCAGACCTCACCTTCCCTATTTCATGAATTGCCCTATTATATTTCCTTGCTTCTCAAAACATCCTAGCGTTGGGCATGCATGCCCTGGCCTATATATATGGGCTTGCTCTTCCCATGTCTGACGCACCTAAAAAACTTGTCCTCTTTCTTCAATTATGGTTGTGCCTTTGTCCTTCACCATCACTAGCATCATTTTCTGCCTTCTGAAAGCAACCCCATCAGTGGAGCTCTGCAACACCTTCCATATTAACACATGATCGAGGTACTATGTTCTGCCTTCATCATTTGTGGTTGGTTGCTTTTGCGCCATAGCGCTCAAAATTGTTTTTCCCGATTCTCGACTTGATCTAGCCATGTTTCTCGAGCAGCAATGAGGGGCAGGTGAATGGGGGAATAATCCCCCACCTATTTTCCCCAATCTACCCTCATATTGTCTTCTTTCGTTGCTTTCCCTCGTTAATTGTAGAATGGTAATTTTGCCCTTGTTTTCATTGTTTTAGGGCAAGTCAAATGAACCACTGACCACACAACTTGGCTTCCTCTGATTGGACCAAGTCAGCAGGTTGGTCCCCTCTCTCCCTCTCTCTCGCAAGTTTTCTATACCTATTTGTAATTTTGGAAATTTCTGATTGGTCAATTTTCTAAAAATCCTATCTTTTAATTCTCTTGTCCAAAAATTAAAATAAAATATGTTTTTGAATCAGAAAAATGTGTTCTTTCTAATAAAAATATCTTCAAAGCCTGACTTCCATATTTTTGATGATGGATTTTTGATGATCTAATTAATTAATAAAAAAAAGCCCTGAAAATGGTAATGAATTCATCTAAACTCCAAATATATCAAATACATGTGATCCTGCTTTATGTATTGGTTGGATGTTCTCATCTCTCTTATTTGGTTCATTAGGGTCATGTTTTCCCGCTTTATGTATTGGTTGGATGTTCTCATCTCTCTTATTTGGTTCATTATTGTTTATTCTTTTGTTATGCATCATGTGGTGACTACAAGTATAATGTACAAGTATTTTTTATGTGGATGTAAAAATTCCCACATATGAATGCAGATATGACAATTCCTTCATATGAAAATATCCAGGGCAGACATGTTTTTCATGCCTAAGTAGATGTTGACAGACCTTGCCAGTCCATAGTTTAGAGCAGATGTATATAAGACCCTACTCACTCCATATTTTTGGTAGATGTGTTATTTCCTACCTACATGAATATATTGTCTAGTATTGTCACGGGTGAAACACATGGATGCCTTGTTCTTATACTTTACAATTCTTTATCTCTTTTATTGTGATTCATTTCTTTTATGCCCCTTTGGGTAGTCCTTTTTCTTTTTATAAGTGAAGCCCTTTTATTTTACATCCTCATCTCATTATATTGCTCAATTTTCATTGAGAATGAACATACCAACATTTTGGTTGATGTCATCTTCTCTTTTCCATAGTGGGCTATGCTTCCAACCCTAGATATTAGTCAAGGAGGAGATAACTAGATTGGACTTGGACCTCAACAAGTTTAATCAGATCTTTGTGGGAAACTTTATTGAAGTCTATAGGTGATCCTCATCTAGGTCTATGTTTAGTTAGTTTTTCATTTTATCTCACCTTGTGTGGTGAATGATAGTGATGATAACAATCTTGGAAATGGTTAGATGCATCTTTAAATTCTGCTACTAATTTGGTGTTATGATTCATACGTTGAATAAATTGGTCATCATCCCTTTTGAGAAAAAGTTTATGTTGGTGTTTGGTTTGGGATGTTTTCCTTTTTATTTAAGAAGGGATTGGATCCCTTCTAGAATCTCACTCCTTATAGTTGTTGTACCAGAAGATGCTGCTAGGAGGCAAGAGAGGACAGAAGTTGTATCCGAGATGCCTCAAGTCAATCTAGCTAATTATGTCAACCCTATATTAGAGTCCATGGTTGGACAATTTATGACTACAAGGAACTGTATGACGGATAGGATGCCTGCAATTCAACCTAGGGTAGAGGTTCCTGGTGTAGAAACTCATGGGTCTAGAAAGACTTTTGAGAGACTCTGACTTGTTCGAGCATTGGAATATGAAGGAACATATGATCTAGTTGATGTAGATATGTGGCTGACTGAGTTGGAAAAGATCTTTAAGATCCTTAATATTCCCAAGGAGGACAAGGTAAAATATGCAGTTTATCTGCTGAAGGGGAGTGATGGCCACTGGTGGGCCATTGAAGAGGAGAAAAGATCAGGAGTAGTAATTACATGGGAGGAATTCATATGGGAGTTTGTAAGTTGTTACTTGGATGAGAAGATTGCACAGTTTGAGAATATCTAACAGGGACATATGTCACTAAGTGCCTATGAAGCCAAGTTCGTGGAGCTTCTATAGTTTTATCCACACATGGATGTAACCAAAAGGTGAGGATCTAGTTTTTTGAGAAGGGTCTGAGAACTGAACTGACAATCCCAGTGTAATCCTTGTAGAATAGAAAAAAGTTTGCCACTTTTTGGAGTTAGTTAGGAGGGTTGAATGGTTAGTTTTGGAGAAACGTGAAGTGAAGGACACGAAGAGACCTACATAATACCAAGGAAAATCTATTGGAGGCTTCAAGAAGCCTGGGTACTCAGCACCACAGTCTCAACAAAGTTCAGTAACTCATTCACGGTGGACATAGAGCAAAGGCATAGGCCATAGTTTGTCACCTACAAGAGTTCAAAGTACAATGTCAGTGTCAGTGATAGGGTCGTCTAGGGCATGGTTTGAGGGAAAAACCTATTTTAAGTGTAGATAGGTGGCGCATACTAAGTGGTACTACCCTATGAAAGATGAAGAGGTGAGTCAACAGTCTAGGAAGAGTCAGCATAGTTTGTAGGAGAGAAAACATCATAGTGGTAGAGGATGCGGACAGACGTCTCATGTTGGTTCATCAGGACATGCTAGAAGAGGTAGAGGGTGACAACAGGTGATGACTCGATTCTATGTGATGAGTCAGCCAGAGGGAGTCGTTAACCCAAGGGTCGTGATAGGACAGATGGAATTATATCATTTTGATTTGTCTTCTTCATGTTTTATATCCATTTTTATTGACCCAGGTGTGACACATTCCTTTATCACTAGGGAAGTGATAGCTAATTATTCCTTACATGTTAGTTGTAGAAATGACAGTGTTCATCTAGAGACTCCTTTAGTTGGTTTAGTAGAACTGTGAGAAGTATGTTTGTCTTGTGTTCTTTCCTTTTCTAGACATAGCATTCAAGTGGATCTTCTACCACTTGATATGAATGGATTCGATGTAATCCTTGGGATGGATACTTTGGAAAAGTATTGGGTAATCTTGGACTGTAGTGCCAATATGGTGATGTTTGTAGATGATGATGTTTCATGGGTTTTCCAATGTGATAGGAAAATCCTTTGAACATGTCTAGTTTCTACTATGATTTCAAAGAAGTGGATGAGACAGGGTTGTGATGCATTTTTGGACATGTTGTGGATACAAAAGCAAAGGGTCCTAGTATTCAGGAAGTTCCAGTTGTATAGGAGTTTGATGATGCATTTCCTGATGAGTTTCCAGTTGTACCTCCTCCTAGAGAGATTGATTTTGATATAAATTTTATTCTAGGTACTAAGCCTATAACACAGACATCATATAGAATGGCACCAATAGAGATGAAATAACTTTAGGAACAGTTGCAAGAACTACTTGAGAATGGTTTCATTTAGTCGAGCACGTCACATTGGGGTTCTCCTATTCTATTTGTAAAGAAGAAGAATGGATCGATGAGGTTGTGTATTGACTATTGATAGTTGAATAAGATGACGATTAAGAATAAGTATTCATTTACATGTATAGATGATTTGTTTGACCAATTACGAGGTGCCATAGTTTTCTCAAAGATAGATCTGAGGTTGGGTCATCATTAGCTATGGATTAAGGCAGATGACATACCTAAGTCAGCCTTTCGGACAAGGTATGGTCATTATGATTTCATGGTTATGTCGTTCGGGCTAACCAATGCACCGGTATCGTTCATGGATTTGATGAATAGAGTGTTCAGGACCCATCTAGACCAATTTGTACTTGTGTTCATATATGATATCCTAATCTACTCTAGAGATGGTCAACAACATGAGCACCACCTATGTCAGGCTTTGTCTTTATTGAGGCGACACCAGTTATACACAAAGTTTAGTAAGTGCAAGTTCTGGTTAAAGGAAGTGGCTTTCCTAGGACATGAAATATCAGCCAAAGGAGTCAGTGTAGATCCTAAGAAGGTGAAGTTAGTGTTGGAGTGGGATCATCCGAAGACACCTATATAGGTTCACAACTTTCTAGGTTTGGTAGGATATTACAGAAGGTTCATTAAGAACTTCAGTGTGGAGGCATTACCCCTAACCAAGATAACTAGAAAGGATGTGCCATTTGTATGGAATAACAAGTGTCAACATTATTTTCAACTCTTGAAGGATTGACCAGTCCACCAATGTTATTATTTTTGGAGCAAGGAAAGGGTTATATATATTTTGTATGATGCATCCAAGAATGGTGTCATGATCGCGACATTGTGCTGTTCCAGTTGTAACTAGGTGTAGATGATGGTCGAGACATCCACTTGAGGTGATGGTCGAGACTAGGGTAGTGATAGGTTCAGACCTTGGGACGTCTCTCGGTTGAGACATATGGGTTGTATCTCAGCCATGAAACTCCATACTTGGTTAGGTCGTGATGCCTCGTTGCTGACAGGTCGACACTCATGTGTTAAGGGTAATTGACACTCAAGTGTAGAAGGTGGTTAAGATATCTATACATGTAAGTATGAACATTACCAGTACCTAGAATAATGGTTTATCTAAAAGTGTCATGATTATGAATGGCTAACCACCAACTATAATGCTTAATTTTCCAACAATATGGGAAGTGATGGAATTAGGGTTTAGAGATGGTATTATGTTGTGAAAGCCTAAATGGGTACATATAGACCCTAACCCTAATCGGATGTTAATATGATAAGTGCGTTCACTCTAGTTAATAATTATTACCCTATGCTGGTGTTTTATCTTTTCTACTTGAGCAACACTATCTTGCAGGTGATATAAATGTCATAGCTAAGTGAATGCTATGTTGAGCCCTATACACTACATAATTGTTATTATGAAGTAATGTTGAAGATTTTTATGATATTGAATATTGCAGGAACATATGATTTGGTCTAACGACCTAGCAAATTCCTTGTGCATAATTGAGAGATTGAAATCCCATAAGTTGTGTATTATTAATGATGACATTGAGAATGGTAGTAATACAAGTGTTATGTGAAAATGAGACAATTTCTCACTTAATACATTTTAGATCTTTTGAAGTTGCATGCTACCTAAATTTTTTAGAAATTGTTTAAGGTTAATATGTTGTAACTTGATTGATGAATTAAAAGATACCCAATTGGCATGTTTAATAAATTGAAACCCTACTCATGTAGTTTCCATGTACCATAGATTTATCTACAACATTAGTATATAGCAGGATGGTGAAATGAGTAACTCCTACGGGAACCTTAGAGCGCATATTATTCAATATGTGGGGTACAAGTGATATACTTCCTTGTATCCTTAAATTGTAGAAATAATGGTATATCCTTATTATTGAATGGTCATGTGTGATCAAATTCTCTAGTGTTGTGTCATGTACCAAGGCAGATGAGTTGTTTACCAGGTCATATGTAAACTATGAGTTGTTGTCTCTATAGGATTGTAGCTATAACTACATGTTTTTATCCTCTAGAAGTATGACTATATGTCACTGCATTGTAGACTTGAACTAACCAAGTAGTGTTGGTGATGATCATGGGGTCTGACTCTTCCATTGATCTTGTATGGTATTGATTTTGACTTAGCAATGGGTAGTTGGATTTGAGTGGTATACCTCAAATCCTCAGGGCATAAAATTAGTTAAACAGTTGTATAGTATATATTTTCTTAGGCAAAAATACAAATCACATTGAATTACTCCATGCCTTATCATTATATTGATTTAATGAATTATAATGGGGTAACTAAATTCAACTATTATACATGTTCTTCAGATTCCTTTTAAAAGCACAAAATGTTCTATTGTTCAGTTGTATTTGCTTAAACTGCTAAAAAAGAAATGCATGCTCTATTTATTGTTTCTATATATTATCATGCTTATAATAGATGTTGTTGAAGAGTTATATCACTTGTTGGGACGTTTGATCTCACTCCTTGGGCTCCATAACTTTTAGGGTGGTCTTGGAAGAGGAGGACAAGGTCGTGGTGCAAGAGTTGAGCAGTAAGGAGAACAATAGCTATCTGAAGGTTGGACATGCTACTGGTGTAGTGTCTTAGCAGAGTCCTATGTGTCGTCCATGTACTCCTAGGTCTTTGGGAGAGATTATTTTGTTTTGTTTATCGACATGAAGATTTTGACTTTATGCCATTAATGTATAGAATGGTCTTGTACATATGAACATGTTGCAATATGTATTATATATGGCTTGATAAACTTTAAATTTAATATGTAACATCTTTTGGTATATGTGAAATGCAGATGGCCTATGTTGAAGGATTTTTTACAAGATACTTCCGCTTGAGATATTAAATTGCGATTGGTTTTAATTTAACCCATTTTGTGGTAACATTGTGATTAGTGATAATTCTGCGGTATTTTTTTAGCAATCTCATTTATTATGGCAATGGTTGTCACAAGCACAGACGTACTATAGCTAACTTGTGGCATCAGTTTTACGAAAAAACCGTCATTGTAAATTTGTGGTGTTAGTTGTTTATCTACAACGGATGACACATCCACCCTTATCAGTTAAAATTTAACCTATTATGAATGTAAGAAATCGATTATGGTGATTGAACCAATGAGATAGTGTGTTATGTCATTGGTTCTTATACTCAAATTGATGAAACATAGTGATTCCATGACTCTTTATTGCTCTGATTCATCAAATGTGTCGTTGATTTCTATTTTCACAGAAAACTTGCTCTAGGTCGTCATTTTGACAACTCCCAAAAAAATGACGCATAAGGTCCATATTTGTTGTGTTTCCCACTTATGTGTGATGAAAAATATACATTATAGGGTTATTATAACTCACATTGAAAGTGGTATTTGTACTACTAAGCATTGTGGTATAATTGGATATCCTAAAGCTTTCATCCTTATTAATTTAGAATCCACTTTTAAATGTTTTCTTTATTTTAATTTTAGTTTACTAATAAAAAAATAAAATTGTCTTTGCCCTAGATGATTAGGTTTTAGTTAGTAATAGTTTCTAGTGACATAGTTTACTATGTTCGACACCGATAACTCATATTCAGGTATAACCTGACACTTACACTTGTGTTTTATATGCATAGTGTATGAGTTTCAAAATTTTTTGCATCATTTTCAAAGGACTAGTGATACTAGCATTACAAATACTAGATCTAGAAACTCTAGGATCTAATTTTTATTTTTATTTTTAATAATTATTTTTACAAAACACTTTGATTTCATTTACTTTAGTACTATTTGATCCACACTTTGTTATTCATTGTATTAGATTATGTTTCAAACCCGCTCTATAGACTGCAATGATCATACATCGCCATTTCATATTGAGAAAAGGAGTTTGTAGCATCCTCATCACTCATCCTATTTCCATGATTCAAAGATCAAGAATAACTAAAGAGAATGGATGACCATGAGGATAATGTAGTTGATGAAGAGAAGTAGAAAACCTACAAGATGATAAAAGCATCCTCATCCACTACATACTTGGATCCAATTGAAGACAAGCAGTAAATGTGGTCACATGTAGAATTAAACCAAGTCAAGTATATTTGGTCACTCGTATGATGATCTAATGGAACACATCAATAACTTTTTGAAATTTTGGATACTCTGAATATTGACAGGGTGGATACTAGATGTACCTAAATTTTTTTTCTTTCTTTCTGATGTACATGATAAAAACCAAGTTTGCCGTGCACTAGAGTCTATTGAGACGTGGGAAAAAGTGATTCAAAAATTTTTAGGGATATTTTCCTTCACAAAAAACTATAGTTGGTGGGTAAGACACATAATTTTAAGCAAGAATCCAATGAATACTACTGACAGGCATGCGAGACTGTCCAAGACATGATCATGAAGGTACTACACCATGTCATATTTCCTTTTTATCAGGAAAAATGTCTTATATAGTGAGTTACATAAGAGGGACTGGATGTCACTACATAGTGTAGGTAGTGGTTTTTTTGTAAATAATTATGCTTCATAGTGTTAGGACATTTTAATTCATATTGCTAGGAATCAATCCTAGGGAAGAGAACATGAGACTCAAGGGGCAGCTAAGAGTTCCATGGAGGCATAGGAAGTAAAGGAGCTGAAGTCACAAATGAGAATGCTAACAAAGCCCTTGGAGGCCTTGAACTTCAACCCATCTTATATGGAGGAATGCAAATATTTGGAGAAGCCCAATAATAGACTCATTGATCACTATTCTTGGCACAATAATCCCAACTTTTCTTGGGGGGATCTCAAAATTTTTAGGAAAGTCCATCTCAATAGCAACATACCATGCGATTGTAAAACAAGAGAGATAGAGGCCCTCACATGTAGGACATTTTGGAACATATATATGAAAATTCATTAAAAATTTAAACTTAGTTGGATCATTAAAGTTCAAATATGTGGAATTGAGGGATAGTGTAGAAACTCAACTTTCTCTGCTAGCAACAGATATTTTTTATTTCAAGAAGCTAGCATAAAATGAATATCCAGACAACACACAGGCTACCCACAATCATTAATAAGCTAAATATATTGCAATCCACAATGGGAAGGCCCACACAACTCAGGAGACTCTCAAGCCACATATACCACAACCCATATGAGGATATACAATATTGATCACATACCCCAATAGCTTGATTTTAGGTAGATAGAGATCCAAGGGTGAAGTCATGAAGCATGTGCATGCACTAGCACAGCAGGAGCAGCCATAGGAAGTCACGAGGATGACAAACTCTATTCTAGTAGTCCTTGACACCAAATCAATCATATAGGAGGAAACCCTAAAACAATCTTATCTTCCACCACCTATGTGAAACTCCACACCACCAATGTTAGTCCTAAATATTCTAGATTTGGGAAAGAAGAACAATAGATTACGAAAATTTCAAGATATTTTTAGGAAGATCCATATCAAATTCCTCTAGTTGATGCAATTGAAGAGAGTCAAGTATACGTGAAATTTCTAATTTATATCATCACCAAAAAGTTGAAAATTTTCAGACTCAAATGTGGTGATAGTTAATGAGGTTGTAAGTGCTTTGATCTAGAGAAGACTACCTCCAAAGAAAAAGAATCCATGATTTTTTAGATTTTTTGTTCCAAAGGTAGAAAAATATTCAAAAAAAATTTATGTTATTTCAGGGGAGAGTTATGAACTTACCTCTTTGCAAGAGTTGTGGCTGAGGGAGCCAACAAAGACCAATATGACTCTATCGTTAGCTAAAGGGCCTATCACTGGGTCTTTTAGTATATTTGTAGATGTGTTCATGTTCACATGTTCATCTATCCATTTTACTTCATTGTTATGGACATGAAGTAATTTCACAAAATGAAATTACTTTTGAGGAGGACATTCCAAAATACAACAAAGGTGATATTTGCAACAGGTTGAGGATACTTGAAATTTATCATTGGTGATGATCGTGTACATCTTATATTTCCAACCTAATTCTCATCATAATTGTGAAATAACCCATGTTTGTAGAATGTCATCAAACTTAATATGCAATGAAAGGGTGTTTTGTCAGAGGTAAACCACCTTGTGGCATTAGATTTTCTTATGATCATTTTTTATTTAAGTATAAGATATATGTTTTAGGATTAGTTTATTTTAGTTTGTACTTTAATGAAACTATGGTTTTGTTGCAAGTAAACAAGGTCTTGATATGTGTTTATTATTTTGAGGAAACTTCATAGACTTAATACCACTAATCTCAAGTGAGTGGAACCAAATTAGTTGCCTTGCACAACTACATATGCTCAATTCAACAAACTCACTGGCAACAACAACATGGTTAGTAGAACTAAGAAATCACAAAGAAATTTCTGACATCCAAGTCAATACTAGTGACGACCTAGTCATTGGCACCGACTTCCATAGATTATGCTATGGAAAATTCAAGACTCAGACTTGGTGGCATTGACCCACAAGTTGATATCATTGAGTCATTTCCCATGTTTCTACGAAAAGGCCCCAAAAATAACACGATGTCTATGAATCCAAATTTTATGGCACCAAGTTCAATTGGGAAAATTTAGAGTAAACCACAGAGTCCAACTGGGTGCCACCAACTTTGTTGTACTCCCTTCAACATCAAGCCATGATAAGAGGTAATAGAATCCACGTTGCTAGCTACTAGTATCTACCAATACTCAAGGTTGGTACCACAAACTTCATCTTGGTGTCACTCAAACTATTAGTTCAAACAATGGGCTAATTTTCTTTTAGAGGGACTTTTTTAGCATGAATTTCATCACACCATAACCTACCCTCCTCATATCCTAGCATGATGACCTTATCAAATATTTTCAAAGGATATCTCACTGAGCTAACACACTTTTCGGACCAAAGTATTTCAATGTAGATTCACTGCATTCCTCCCTCATGGCTGAGACACCCATTGGTACCACTTTCCATTTTAATCTATTTTCTTATGACAATGGGGACATGTGAGATTCAAACATAGGGTGGGAAATTGAATGAAACTTCTCTTTATTACTAAATCATTTCCTACATCATTCTATATTCATTCATGCATTACTTTTCTCCCAATTTATTATTGTCAATTTTAACCTAGTGATATCTAGATGTAAACCGTAAAAATTAGAAAAATTAAGAATTTTAGGCTAGTTTTCTCATTTCTGGTGACATGGTATCCAAGTATCTGCTCTTGACAATGCTCTCATTTTTTACTCTATAAGCTATAATTGCTTCTATGAAGGTGAACTATTTTTTGGAATTGAATTGGACTAGTCAGCCTAAAGATATGCTTAATGAATAAAACACCAACCAATCATCTGGAATATGACTTGACAAATTTGTTTGACTCCAAACAGACCAAGAGGTAGTATGATCTTTCATGTAAATTTTGGAATTAGATTTATGATTATCCTATTTGACAAGGTAACTAGAGAGGGACATATTAACTTTGTAAAGACATTGTCTCTTAGTCATGTAATCTCATCCACCTCACTCAAATCATCACCACCATAGGAAGAACATGTAACCTAAGTTATTTCCTATTGTTTTGCATTACATATCACAATAGAATCCATACATGTTATCCGAAAAATAGAATTAGAAACAAAAAAACCTCATATAAAATTGCTAATTTTTTGTCATATAGATTGCATATGCATTGCAAAAATCATAAGGTGTATTCATGACTATTATTTGTGCTCAAATTCATAGAGATAAGTGCAATACTTACTCTACATCATAAATTATTACAACCATAGCATTAACACATCATTATTCTAAAAGATGATACTGGAAAAAAATATGATAGAAAAGGAGAAAAAAGGCTTCTTTATATTCAAATATCACTCTTTGGATAATAAGGCATAATAACATTGAGGTAAATTGTGAATAACACATAGCAGCTACAGTCTCATCACTAGGACTAGGCATTTCATGCATGAATCATTTTACCTTAAATTGCATAGTCATTAGAAAATATATAATTATTATTCATAAGTGAAGTGTATCATATTCTTTCAATTGAATAATGGATATGGATTGGAATGTGATTATTATTTCATGTCAACCTATCATCGACCCATTTCTCTATATTGTAAGATATCGACATAGATATTCCCTTCATCCATTAATATTTGTGGACTACATTAATTTTAGAGTGATTAGTTTTTAGAGCAATGTAGATTTGGAGATACTATGGTACACCAAGTGTGTATCCAATTGATCATGGTGTACTTCTTCACTAAAAAGTTGTGTTTGAATTAATATTTTTGTATAGTTTCTATTATGATGGGATTTATCATTTTGAACTATCTACATTATTTTCGGTTGGTCAAGAAATGTTTGGGACTGACCAAGGGATGGTGGTAAAGAGAGTTGGGTTGGGTTGATTTCTCCTCTTGCTGACTATTTCAATCAAATATCAAGACAATGTTTCTTAAGAATGTGCAATATTCAAGCTTAGGGGTTTTATGCATGCATAATCATCAGCATTTTATATGCTAATTTGGTTTATTTTGGTGTAGTCGATCTCATATACATGTCTTTTCATTCATATTACACCAAATTAAGATTTAATGGTTTGTGCATCAATATGTCCTATTTCATGTATAATTTGGCATCTTTTATTATAATATTAAATTGACCTAAGAATTGCCCATTTTGTATAGGAAATGTTGTGAAAAAACTCACAAAGTTGGTGGCACCTAGCTCAAGTGGGTAGCATTAACACAATACCCATAAATGACATGGAGTTTCTAAATTCAAATCTTCCCAAATCTTCCTAAGTTAGTGGCAGTAGCTTTGTTATTAGAGAAGTATGAGACTCGACTCGGTACTATTAAATTCCTAGTTACTGGTACAAACTTCCACTATTTAGAATATGATTGAGAATTTGATATCACCAACTCTAATTCGACACAATCGACTCTGAAATGTTGATTGTTGTGATTGAAGTGTTCAAATTTGACAACTTTTGTTACAACTTAGAGATTTTGTTAATCTATGGCATATACCAAGTGATATCAATTAGGGAAGGATCCCATCAATGTAAAATTCACATTGGGAGGCCATAGGAAAGGAAGAGAAGAAGAACATACGAGAGAAAAAGACATTGTTAGTGGTTTTGTAAGGCAATATCCCAGTGGCATCAATGGTGGATTGCGTTCATCCTTGGAAGACTGCTTCATTGTTGTTATCTCCAGGGTTCCATGGTGATATATTTATGTTTTCTCTATTTCATATTTTTCACTGTGATACCATGTTAACCATGTCTATCTGATTTTATTATCTCTAGCTAGAGGAGTATCCCAATGTGATATTGTAATTCATACTTTGATATTGTTAATAAACTTTTCATTACATAACTTTTGTGGAATTTGTTTCCAAATATGATGTTCTTGTTTGGCCAACTTGAATAGTAATTTTATATGTTTATCTCTTTGGAAGATGTGTTTTCTTCAAGGGTAGTCTCATAAACTCAGTTAATAACACATTGTAGAATCAAGATAACAACTAGGAGGGTATAGTCTAGAGATCAAATTTATAAAACTACCTAAAAATTGGTGAAGTGGTTTTTTGACTATGTTGGACAAGGAATCACACTTTGGAATAATGTGATAAAACATTTAGACCTCTAATTCTAAATAACAATACATTTTTTATGGTAGATTAGGACCATTTGTAACACCCAGGCCCACTACAACATGCTCTAGTAGAGTTTCAAGAATGAGGAATGGCCTCACATATCACCACTAGCTTTAATTATGTGCTTTGTCCTCACTCACATGTAAGGAAAGATAAACTTCCCGAATGGTGATCCATCCTAGTACTACTTTTGAATGAGCACGCTTAACCATGGAGTTCTTTAGTGATGGGCTTCCTAGAAAGGAGGTGCACCTTGGGTGATATGGGTAGTCCAATTGTTCCTTATAAGATCATTTTATTCGAGGCCTTAAATCTTAAGATGTTACAATCTCCCCCACATAGACTCTTGATGTCCTAGTTAAGAGTCTAAGTGGGGGATTGTAACATCCCAGGATTTGAGGCCTCAGATAAAATGATCTTAAAAGGAATGATTGGACTACCCATATCACCAAGGTCCACCTCCTTTTAAGGGAACCCATCACTAAAGAACTCTATAGTTAAGCGTGCTCAGCCCAGAATAGTACTAGAATGGGTAACCGATAGGGAAGTTTATCCTACCTTATGCGTGAGTGAGGACAAATAGTGTAATTAAGCCTAGTGGTGATCTGTAGGGCCATTCATCATTCCTAAAACTCTACTAGAGCATGTGGTAGTGGGGTTGGGTGTTACAAATGGTATCAGAGCCATAACCCCTCCAGTAGGTGTGGCCCACATGGACATGCAGCATGACAGTCTTGAGTCGTGCGGTCTAGGAAAGTTGGAAAGGGTTGACCATGGTGATGTAGCCACCCTTGCTCTGGTATTTCGTGATTAGAAGCTGGGTTCCGTGGGCCATTTTGGGTCTTCACTTAATGGGGCAATATTTTTAGGCCATATAGTTTAGCCTTGATGAGGATGTCAAGAATCAAAGTAGGGGAGATTGTATCATCCCAAGTCTAGAGGCCTCAAATGAAATGATCTTAAAAGGAATCATTAGACTACCTATATCACCAAGGTGCACCTCCTTTTCAGGGAACCCATCACGAAAGAATTCAACAATTAAGCATGCTCAACCCAAAGTAGTACTAGGATGGGTGACCAGTAGGGAAGTTTATCCTGGCATGCACATGATTGAGGACAAATCATGCGGTTAAGGCTAGTGGTAATCTATGGGACCACTCAGCATTCCTGAAACTCTACAAGAGCCTTGGCCAGTGGGCTTGGGTGTTACAGTTAGAATCTCCTCCTCGATCTCTAATAGATCCTTGGGATGTCAAATGGTTGTTGGGCCAATGAGGGTGGGTATTTATAGACCTTTGGAAAGGAGTAAGGTCTAAATTTCTGCTCAACAATGCGGAGTCTCATCGGTCAATAGGTCCAGTTCTTCTATTGGTACAATCTCATTGGACAAAAAAGTTGGTCCTCCATCATTGCTCAAGGACCAAATCATCATCTATTGTAGGTCTAAGGATCACTTAGGTCATCTCTTCCAAATATGAGTAGGGATCTCATTGTATTTTTCTTATTTCTCTTTTATCCCCAATAAGACCACATTGTCCATGTTAGACTTGAACCATAAGTTCCTAGATCCCTAATGATACTCAAAAGTCTACTCAATCCTCACATGTGAAGGGAAATGAGACAACATGTCCATCAATCATCGTGGGTCCTAGATCTTTGATCAAATTCATCATTTAATGAAGCTTGGAATCTCATTGGTTGAGCATAATATGACTCATATCAATCAAGGATCATTTTTGGCATATCCAATGAAAACCAAGGACTAACTCCCAACCATCAATAACATTCCTCATCAAGTGTAGGAAGTAGGAAATGAAACCCTTTATAACTAATATCATAGGCACCCAAACCAAAACCAAATAAGCTTGATTATAAAGTCAAACATGGACTAAGATAATTTATATTCCGATTGTAATTTAACCATCAAGTAGGGTAAATTTTACATATAAGGCCACATAAGTAAATTATATTGTAATTCAAGTTTAAAAAGGTGAAATTTGAGTCAAGTTAGAGAAGAAACTAAATGAATTAATTTCAAAACATAACCAATCATTCAATTAAGATAGTCAACCATACAATTATGGAAAATAAGAATTTTTAGAGATTGTGATAGGTCGGGGATCTTACAATAGATATGATGACATTATGATGACATAGAGTGTTACATGTACTAATTTTTTTTAAATACAACAAATCATTAATACTAGGTTAAACATTTGTAATAAACCATTTAAAGAAGAAAAACACATAGTGTCCATTAGGAAATTAAGTATATGTCTAGGAATGGTGATGACTGTACGAACTTCATAATTTCTCTTACTCCACAGACATGAAGACTTTAGAGTACCTCCATTGTGACACCTCAACACCATAGACATGAGATAACTTGAAACCAAAGCTCATGATCAACATCTAAATAACCACATTACCAAAAGAATGGGTAAATTAAAACAGATTTCATATTACCATCACTGAGAAGAAACATATTAAAGCAAGATACCTAACCTGTAACACACCACATACTATACCAGGTATTCACATCTATTGTAGAACATATTTGTTCACATATATGAGCCACATGTACAAGCCATATGTACAACCCAGGCATACTACCAAAACACTGTGTCATTATACAGATCATCTAGAAAAGACATCCCTCCCAGATGTGAGAGTATAGGGATGACACATAGACTCTCCTACAAGACTAGAAACTATCCAACCTTCTGCAACAATTGATCTCCATGTTTCTATTCCTTAACAACATGATCCTTATACAACTACTGATCTCCAAGTTGCTCTTCCTCAACAACACGATCATGCCCACATCACTGACAACTACCTAAAAAGATGTGGCAAACCACAAGGGTGAGACCCTTGTCCTGGCGAGAGATATAACTCTCAACCAACAATTATTGAAACACAAAAGGATATAACATTATTAAAATAGGATGAGTAAATTTGGATAAATGAATAACTCAAATTGATTACACAATTTAGGAAGATTTAACAGATCTAGCAGATAAGCAAATCATCCTATACTCTTAGAAGGAGTATGAAGAACATGTATAATAGTCGATTTCTCTTATTGCACTATATAACAACTAAGTAGTAATGAAAACAAGTCAAGGGTAACATACAATGTGAAGTGTATTCAACCCAAAGAAAATATACTACACGGTTGTATTTCATATTTAATTAATGTCCTTAGGATTTGAGTTGTACCACCCTGATCCAACTGATTATTGCTATGTTGAAATTAGTGTCATTCTAGATCTAGGAAGAGATAGAATCCAAGATCTTCTCCCCACTCAACTAGTATGAGTCTACATTGTAGTAACATGTCAGTAAAACTACCACTAGTGACATATAGTCAAGCTAAAAACACTTAGCGCATCTTGGTACAAGTTATAACAATAGAAACCATGTTATACTCACCTGTAACATCTGAGGTAAAACTATAGTTGTTCTCACCATTGTCCTTATATATCATATATATACACCAAGACGCAACCATAGACATTCTCAAACACCTTGGGATCTGGATGACAAGGATGTACTCTCCGAGCACCCCCACATACTCAACAATATGCACTCTAAGTTTCCGTTAATAATACTCATTTCACCATCAAGCAAGTTCTGACACTGGAATGGATCTATGGCTAGGGCAACTACGTGATTAGTGTTTGACTTGATTAGTTAAGGTGACGTGTATTTTACTACGCGCTTAAACGCAAGTATACGCGTCGAGTAATATAGGCCTTTGTGAGGCCCGAGTCGAACTCAGGGATACGTGAATTATTGGAGACTTCTACTAACTAATCGCAATCAGCTAGACCGATTAACAAAGTAGGGGTTTTGTTGTTCAAATTAAAAAGAAAATAAAAATCAAACAAGGAAAACAATCGATTAAAGGTTAATTTAATCAATTCAAAGGGATATCTTTAGGATGGCGGTTTCACCGCGGGTCAACATTGTAATAGGTTTCATATAATTCCTCACACTTCTCTCTCTATCCGGGTATTGGCCTGAAAACAGAATTACCCACTGTCGTGGTGTAATTCACTACTTAGGTTTAGGTTGATTCCACCGTCGTAGTAATCATTCCCCTAAACTAAGTGCATTATAAACGGTCCCTCAGTTCCCACCATTAATTTTACAACTCCTTTGTCAAGGGTTTTATTGATTAATGTAGAATTCGTCTCTTTTCAACCGTTAATCCTTCTGTCGAAGTGATTAAGGGTGTTAAATTATTATTATGGTGATCAAGCATAACAATAGAAATGGAGAAAATGAATTTATACCACGGATTTGAGAGAAAAATATGAATTATTGATATAAAAATGTCATACACTGCATTCCCGGGCTACTCCCGGTCCTAAAGATTGAGAGTTTTAGCCTCTCATGTTCATCTCACACGAATACATGGTAGAAATTGGGGAATTCATAAGAAAAACGGGAAATAAATGGGAAAACCCCTGAACGGAGAAGAACCGGTGGATCCTTGGCGTAGAACACGAGCTTTCCCCGCCTGTCGGTGGTGGAAATCGTCTTCGGCAGCGTCTGAATCACCCGGGATGAGCTTCTCGACCTCCGTTCTCCTTTCTCTCCTCCTTGGCACTCGTGCAATCCAAAAATGAGATGATGATCTCGTCTCGGCGGTCGTCATTAGGTATAAGTCCCTAATTAGGTCGTCAAATAACAACAGCCGTCCGATCGAGATCAAAACAGATCCAACACATATCTGCCGGCGTCGATACCATCGACGCGAGTCGATGGTATCGACGCAGTGGATTAGCGGCAGCTTTCCTTTCTTTTATTCTGAGCGCCTGTGGTGATCTCGATACCATCGACTGGGGTTTCGATGGTATCGACTCCTGTAGCGTCGGTTTTGTCTTCTAGCGACGCTATAGCTCTCCTTGCGTCGATGGCATCGACTTTGGTCGATGGTATCGACTGCATCTTCGCCAGCAACATGAAGTGATCTCGATGCCATTGACTTAGGTGTCGATGGTATCGACTTTGTATTGCTCTTCTCGGCTGACAACCTGTGGCTTGGTCGATGGTATCGACTTCCGTCGATGGTATCGACGGAAGCAAATACTTGTTTTTCCTAAAATTTCACAACAAGACCAAGTAAATCCACACAATTTATAATAAGATGATAAATGATGCTAAAAAATAGTAAAACAAAGGGGATTTGATATAATATGATGGCAAAGACCAAATTAAGTGAGTTATGCAATATTATCCATGAAAATGAGTAATTAGAGCACAAAACACATATGAAAAAGGTCTATAAATGCGACTCAAACTCATCGCATCAAAATCCCCTAAGCTTAAACATTGCTCACCCTCAAGCAACTAATCCTTAGAATAGAATTACAGATGTCAACTAAAAATCAACACATCACCCCACATTCCACATGACTCCCACTGAACGTTCTCAAACCGGCCTTTCCTAATCACAAAACAGTAATTACCCTACAGGTGACAATAATCATCAATAAAAGAAATTATCCTTCAAACCGATGAACACTATCACATAAGGCAGTTAACATAATAAAATTTGCCGATTCAGCATTAGTGCATCTTGTGATCGCCTACACTACGTTGCTCGCCCTAACTACCATCTACATGGAAGCAGTTCTCCTGATAAACATGAGTGAGGAGAAAATCACAGTGGCCTACCAATCTGAGCAACGGGTGGATGGAATGGGTGGTTCATGGAAGAATTTGGAAGTATTACACATTTTCAAAATGCATACAACAAAATGCCCTAAATGATGCAAATGCACAATGAAAATGCCCTAATGCTTAAAATTGGGTGGAATGATGCATGCACTAACCTTCCACCTCAAAAAGAGATAGAAATCTAATTAAGCCACATCATGTACTCAATTTCCTTGTTATGCAAGTGATATCGTTTTCCTTTCTCCCTCTTATTCCATTTCCTTCTAAATTCTCTCTTTTTTTTCTCAATTTTTTCAGATTTTCAAAAAAAAAATTATTTTTTCTTGGCCCACATATCCATAATTGCTTAGAGATACATGTGTTAGGCTATTTTCTTCATGATTGGAAATCTTTGTACTATTTCGAGGGTATGGAACAATTTAGATCACTTTTCAAGACAAACTGAGGTACATGGTGTACTTATGCATGAAAATCATGAAAGTTATGAGTGCAACTACATGACATGCACCTAAAGGTAATGTGCATGAATCACTATACATTTTTTCCGTTTTATGCAAAAGTATGAAAATAACAATGCAAATCCTATCTACATGCTATGCACGCAAGAAGGAATTAAAACTGTACTTTACTTCCAATTCTTTGGTGGATTATGGAAAAATATGAAGTGGAATGATTACAAGATTAAGTTACTGAACCTTAGAAAAATATCATGTGTCCCTCCAAACTGACATGTGTAGTAGTTCAAAGGGTTCTTTCTCTTATATCCAATTAAGGTCTCATTACCATTTGATTAGGTTAGGCTCAAACAACCGTTACTATCCACTTTTCATGAGTCAATGGGGGTGTGGGTGTGACATATTGCTTTAGAGTTGACATAATCAATCATTTTCATAGGACAAGTTTCCCAAGGGACAACCAAGTTAAGCTATCCAAAAGACACAGAAATTTTTAAATTCCCTTAAATTTCCCATGAAAACAGTGAGATGACAATTTTTAAGACATCCATGATTACACTAGATAGATGTGGATCCTAAACAAACTAAAATTGCAAGACCAAATAACAAAGCAAAAACTAAAAACAACTAAAGAAAAGATAAAAGATAGAGCTGTTCTAGCCACCCCCCTAAGCTTGAATTCGACTATGGCCTCATAGTAAAAAACCAACTTAAGGGTGGAACAGTGATACCCTGATCAATCCTGCGGAGGCGGTGGTGGGTATTGCGGTGCCGTAGGATCCCAAGATGGGTACTCCCCCTGGAAGCTTGGATCATATTGGGTCCTCGGCGGAGGCTGTGGATAGCCTCCAAAGTAGTCTTGACTCCAGTAATGGACGAAGAAGGGCTCCTGTTGCGTCTCTATCCACTGCAACCGGGTGTGCATTTGCTCTTGGTTGGCGAGGATGAGCCGCTCGTTCTCAAACATAGCCCGTTGGTTGTCAAGTACCTGGCTCGTAGTCTCATGAATGCCGGTATACATACCCATGTGCTGCTGCTGAGTCTGCTGGATGTCCTGCAGCATGGTGTACATCCCCTGCATGGAATAGGGATCCTCGGTTGGCTGCTCGTACTGTGGTGATGGCGGCGGGGGCTGAGATGATGAAGATGCACCCGGATGCATCCTAGGACGCTTCCGTGGTGCCAAACGTGCTCGAAGAGGTGTGAAAGCCTCCTCTTCCTCTGCAGCCTCACCTTCTTGCCCATCACCTCCGCCTTCTTCCTCGGAGGACTCGATGGCTATGATTGGCCACCGGAAGTGCTGCTTGCCCTCTATGTTGAAGACATCGTCCGGTAGGGAGCTCTCCTGATAAGCTTGGTTGACGTGGCAATGAGCGTACGCCAACCCGTCCCGGAGAAGAATGAGGTTTGAACGGTGCAAGTGTTGCACGTTCACCTTGCTCCTCGTAAAGATCGGAGTCATGGACTGAAGGTTCAGCCCCAAGTAAAGCGCCAACTTGGTGACAAGACCACCAAAATGGATTGGAGCCTTCCTTGTGCTCCTCTTCACCGCCAGGATGCGCTGTAGCCAGAACACCCCCCAGTTGCATGGTTGACGCTTCAGGAGTGCGTAAAGGAAAAACAAGTCACTCTCCTGAAACTTTCTCAAAGCAAGATCACTTCGAGCGAAGAATGTCAAGCTCAACATCCTATGCAAGACCCGGACGAACGGGTGCTCAAAATCTGCTACCGCTGCATTGTGGTAGCTCACGGTCTTCCCCGCCGGTACTGTAACTAGCTCGGAGAAGATCTTTGCATAGTCGGTGTGGGAGTCTGGCCTTCAGTGATCATGTGGAGAGTGGATCCAGTTGAAGATTTGATTGAACTGGACCAGTGTGAGATTGTAATTGTTGTTGAAGAGTCAGAAGGACACCCTTCCCTTGATCCATTCTCGGTCCGATGCTACCACGTCGTTTGGTACGACGCAGACGTCGAGAGATGCCATGAACTCCGCCACCAGTTCCTTGTAGGTGGGCCATTCGCCGAAAAACGGCTGCCCATCTGCATGGTACTGCAGCTCGTCAGGGCGTAGGCTTCTGTTGGTGAGGCGTGCTTGTCCATGAAGCACATAGGCCAGGTTGGCCTCGAATCCCAACTCCTGGATCATGCCCCGGTCCACATACCGGGTTGGCTCGAACTTTCGCTTCATTATCTCCTTGTAGACCTTCCTCACATCCATGTTGGCATGAATTAGGCGTGGACGAGGGATGGAAGCGGTTGGGGGAGGAATGAACTCCTCGATCTCCATAGGGTGTGTGCTTGAGGACGACGCTCTGGCGGCGTGCACCATGGTTGCGAGAAGATGGGATTAGAAGAAAAGAGCTCGGTGAAGATGGAGAAGAAATTCTCCGCTCGATGAAGATCTCCGCTCGATGATGCTTCTCTTCAGTCTTGGAGGGCTCGGGGGAGTGCTCGGCGCAAAGGAGGATACTTGCTCTGAAGGTGTGACGTCAAATGACGTTGCAAGTCCCCTTAAATAGGCTTGATCGGCGCCCCTGTTGACCCGTCGATACCATCGACGCGGGTCGATGGTATCGACACATCTCGCGGGTATCCGCCTCCCTCGCGAGTATCGACGGCTGACGTTTGCTGGATCGAGAAACCCGGATTGCTGACGGGTCGATACCATCGACGGAAGTCGATGGTATCGACGCAGCACCCGGATTGCTGACGTGGCTGTTGCGATCGTCGTCGATGTCTGTGTACGGATCGGTGACATGTCCGTCGATACCATCGACGGATGTCGATGGTATCAACTTGCTTTTATTGCGACACCGCCGTTGTGTTGCATTCAACCTGTGATGATGTTGATACCATCGACGAGGCCGTCGATGGTATCGAGTTGACTGAGCAAAATTCGTCTGAATATCTCCAGAGATCTCGATGGTATCGACTGGGGTGTCGATACCATCGACACTTTTATTGCAACATGCCTGTGACCATGTCGATACCATCGACTGGGGTGTCGATAGTATCGACGCAGTGCGATTTTTGTTGGTGTCAACCTGAACCCATGTCGATACCATCGACGAGTGTGTCGATGGTATCGACCCTGCCTGTGCCTGCACATTCAATCAAACGGATCAAGGTATCATTTTTAAACTAAAATTTAAACGAAATTAAAAGCAATCTATGACGAAAATTAAACTATCCTAATGTATCGATGGTTGGGTTGCCTCCCAACAAGCGCCCTTCTTTAGCGTCTTAGGCTAGACGTCTTCCTTCATCTCATTCATGCACAAGTGAAATGCATTTGACCTCATTCACTTTCCTCTTGTAATTCTCACCAAAATACAACTTCAAGCATTGCCCGTTCACCAAGAATGTGGCATCTCCATCACGCACGAGAATCGCTCCGTGCGGTCTCACTTCTTACACCTCGAAGGGTCCACTCCACCGGGATTTCAGCTTCCCGGGATGCAGTTTGAGACGGGAGTTGAACAATAGAACGATGTCTCCCTTCTTGAACGTGCGCATCTCAATATGGCGATCGTGGATCAGCTTTGTGCGCTCTTTGTAGATGCGGGCATTCTCATATGCCGTCATGCGTAGCTCATCCAATTCATTCAATTCAAACATCCTTTTTCTCCCGGCCTCATCATAGCGCAAGTTCAGCCTTCTTAGCGCCCAATGGGCCTTGTGCTCCAATTCCACCGGAAGGTGGCAAGCCCGGCCGTACGCCAACCTAAAAGGCGTGGTGCCTATAGGTGTTTTGTACGTCGTTCGATAAGCCCAACATAGAAACATGGAATATCAAATGTAACCTTTGCAACTCTGGTGATAGATCCAACCTATGAGAGGCCTTCCCAACATGTTCCACCATAGGACAAGGTCCCATAAACCTGGGAGCCAACTTACCCTTCTTCCCAAACCTTGATGCACCTTTTCAAGGAGAGACCTTGAGATACACCTTGTCTCCCACTTGTATCTCAAAAGACCTATGATGATTATCAACATAAGACTTTTGTTTGTCCAGAGATTCCTTCGGCTGATGTTGTATCACATTGATCTTCTATCACTACCATAGAAATGGCTTATAACGTCACTTTTAAAGGCGTCAGTTGTATAAATACACAGACACCTAAACCCTAAAGCCTCAGTTTAATAAAAAAATTGACATCTATCTGTGAAGGGTGACCAGACATGGGTATCACTTTTATTTAGTGTCAGTTCCCTAATAATAAACTGACGCCTAAAATTAACCGCCAAATCCAAAATTTCTAGTGAAAAAAATTACCTCCAAAATTTAACATACGGCGTCGGTTATTAACTACGAAACCGATGACTAAAGGTTATTCGCGAAACAGAAGTTGGGCACATTTTGGTCGTCGGTTTTGCTATAATAACCGAAATTTATGGGTTTTCCTGCGTTGTTCGCGGGAAATTTTTTACACCCTTTGAGCTACGGATTTAAAAAAAAACGAAGACTATGGTCATTAATCGAGAACAATTTTTTTAATCGACATATGTAGATATATGTTGGTTTGTTTCTAGTTAAAACCGATGGCTATTATTGATAACAAGTGTCGGTTTTTGTGTAGAACTGACACCTTTTGTTTTATGTGTCAGTTTTATTTAATAACTCACACCGAATGTTAACTTAATAGCACCCGCGTGAGCCCGACTCTTCCCCTTTCTTTGTTTCGTTGCAATCGAAGCCGATTTTAGGGTCTGGTGATTCTGGTGAGCAAGCAGACTCCCTCCTTGTGTGCCGCCGCCCAACACCGCCATTCTCCTTGCTCACCACCGCCGATCTCCTTACTCGCCGGTGTCGCCGCTATATCCTCTATGCTCACCAGCTGACTACTCACGACCACCCTGCTCCCTCCTCCTTGCTCACTCGTCGGCTACCTACCTATTTCCTGCTCGCCGGCTGCCCGCTCGACTGCCTACCAGCTCCCTGCTTGCCTGGCTGTTGACCGTCGCCTGCCTGCTCGCCCCTTGCCTGCTTTCCTACCCTCCATCTCACCCTCTCTCCCTGCTTATGCCCGGTTGGGCTCAAACAGAGGTAAAAATCCCCCAAAAACCCTATTTTATTACATTGTTTGATCTCAAATCACATAGAATTAATCAACATTGCTACTTGTATGATCGTAGTGATTAAAATCACTCTTTCCTAGTACCTCAGTAACTAATGTTCCCTTGAGATGAGTGTTAATTGAGCTAGCTTGCTTACTTTCCTTGTAATGTATCTTTTATGTGCTATGACCCACTAGTCACCTTTACAATATTAAAATGATGCAACTTGTACACTTGTTAAGTTTGAATCTATAAATCCCATGAAATGATATCACCCCACAAAATTAGTAGTCACTATTATGTCTTGTATACTCTAGAATGAAGATCTAATACTTTTATGCTATTTTAACACCATGAGACCTTGTTTCTCATTCTAGTGGATTATTATGACCTATGATGACCTAACACGAAACCATGCTCTTAATGATATGATTTTTTTGGCCTAGAAACCCGTCCAAGATTTACTCATTAGGAGTAAATTTTGGATAGTCCCCAGTTTGGGACTGTTCTTGAACACCTAATATAACTTAGGATGTAAGTGTATAATGTGTATTGGATTTTCGAGAAAATTTCAGTAGCATTTCCCCATTTGTTCTCTAAGTACATATGTACTTGGAGAACAGTGGGGAAATGATACTGAAATTTTCTTGAAAACCCAATACACATTATACACTTACTAGTGAGATTAGGTGTTCAAGAATGGGATTGGTGGTACACATTTATTATATATAAGAATGACAACACATGTATTTATTGGCCTAGAAACCCATCCAAGATTTACTCATTAGGAGTAAATCTTGGATAGTCCCCGTTTGGGACTGTTCTTGAACACCTAATCTCACTTAGGATGTAAGTGTATAATGTGTATTGGGTTTTGAAGAAAATTTCAGAAGCATTTCCCCGCTGTTCTCCAAGTACCAATACACATTATACACATACTAGTGAGATTAGGTGTTTAAGAATGGGATAGGTGGTACACATTTATTATATATAAGAATGACATCACATGTATAAAACCCTAAAGTTTTAACCATAAATCTAATCTATTTACCCTAGACCCTAATCTTGTTGTAATATATACTTATTTTCTCTTTGATAATAGAATGGATAGATCATGGATGTCCATTCGCAATCGCTGCACCCCAGAGTTTATTTCTAGTCTTGATCAGTTTATTAGATTTGCTGAGGAACATAGGAAACATCCTGGAGATAGGTTCTACTGTCCATGTTGGCATTGTGGTCACAACTTGAAAGTCAGTACTGGTGACGAAATCAGAAGTCATGTCATGTGCAATGGGATTGTACAAGGCTATACAGAATGGCACTGGCATGGAGAGATTTCAAACCCAAAACTAGTGGATGTCGATAGCAGTGCTTGTGTGGAAGAAGAAATTTCCTTCGATGACGTAGATGTGAACGAATCAGTTCCAGTAGACATCGTTGATGCAATGCTGGATAGTTGTGGGGTAGAGCACACCAAAACTGATCCACCTCCAATGTTTAGAAACATTGTGCATGATGCTGAGATATCGTTATACACAGGTTGTAAGTTTACGAAGCTTAGTGTTGTGTTGAGATTGTATAAACTGAAAGCTAACAATCGATGGAGCGACAAAAGCTTCACGTCATTGTTGTCTTTGTTGAAAGAAATTCTTCTTGAAGGAAATGAGTTGCCGATCTCAACATACCGGTTAAAGAAATTATTGTGCCCAATGGGAATAGAGGCCAAGAAGATACACACATGCAAGAATGATTGTGTATTATTTATATGTGGATTGGAAAGATTGTCTGAAATGTGGTGCATCAAGGTATAAATTGATGACTTCAGGGGAGTCCAAAACTGGTTCTCCCGCCAAGGTGATGTGGTATCTACCTATAATACCAAAGTTTCAATGCTTGTTTGCCAATCCTATAGATGTGAAGAATTTGAGGTGGCATGCAAATGTTAAGAAAAATAATGATGGGATCCTACGACATGCGTCTGATTCCCCACAGTGGAAGAATATTGATTTATTGTACCCTGAATTCAGTGAAGAGGACAGGAATCTAAGACTTGGGCTTTGTACAGATGGGATGAATCCATACGGGACATTGAGCAACCAACATAGCACTTGGCCAGTTATGCTTGTTATATACAGTCTTCCTCCCTAGTTGTGTATGAAAAATAAGTATGTTATGTTGTCATCTTTGATATCGGGCCCTAAACAACCTAGAAATGATATCGACATTTATCTTGAACCTATGATTGATGACTTGAAGAAGCTCTGGGGTGAATGTGTGATGACCTATGATGCTTCACGAAGAGAGACATTTTGTTTGCACGCTATGTTGTTTTGCACTGTGAATGACTTTCCAGCATATGGGAATTTGTCTGGATATAGTGTCAAAGGATCTAAAGTGTGTCCTATATGTGAAGAGAACACTGATTCAATATGACTAAAATATGGCGGCAAGACTGTATATCTTGCTCATCAAAGATTTCTTCCAAAATTTCATCTGTATCGTAGGTTGCGCAAAGCATTCAATGGACGGAATGAGGAAGATAGTGCACCTCAACCTATATTAGGGGAGGATGTTTATGAAAGAGTAAAAGACATCGCCAATGAATTTGGTAAGAGATCACAAGTACGATGGCCACAAGGAGTGACAAGTCTTTATTCAAGAAGAAGTCGATATTTTGGGATCTTCCTTATTGGAGTTCTTTGACAGTCAGGCATTGTATCGATGTCATGCACATTGAGAAAAATGTATGTGATAGCGTCATCGGTACTCTATTGAATATACCAGGTAAGACTAAAGATGGGATAAAATCCAGAATGGTCCTATGTGAAATGGGAATAAGGACAGAATTAAGTGAAGTAGTTAGTAGCGATCAGAGAACATACTTACCTCCTACTTGTTACACGTTGTCTAGAAAGGAGAAGAAAGCATTTTGTGAATGCTTGGTAAATGTTAAGGTGCCACAGGTTTACTCATCCAACATACATACATTGGTATGAATGAAAGATCTGAAGTTGATAGGTCTTAAATCTCATGATTGTCACACTCTAATGCAACAAATATTGTCTGTGGCAATTAGATCTATATTGTCGAAGCATGTAAGGTTTGCAAACACCAGACTTTGTTTCTTTTTCAACAGTCTGTACAACAAAGTTATTGACCCTGATACTCTCGATAATTTGCAAAGAGAAGTGGTTGTTACACTATGTCAGCTTGAGATGTATTTTCCTCCATCTTTCTTTGATATCATGGTACATCTTGTTGTCTACTTGACTACGGAAGTCAAAATGTTGGGACCAATTTTCTAGCATTGGATGTATCCCTTTGAACGATACATGAGCAGTTTTAAAGGTGATGTTCGAAACCGTTATCGGCCTGAAGGGAGTATTATTGAGGTTTATGTGGAGAGAGAGGTTATGGATTTTTGCAATGACTTCCTGAGTGGTAATGACGCTCCCGTGAATGACAAGAATGTTGAGGAGCATTTTGGCAAAGGATTTTTGGGATCACGGGTGAAAGTAATCAGCCATGAGCAGTTGGAGCAAGGTCACTTGTATATTTTACACAACATGGACGAAGTGATTGTTTATATTGAGGAACATACCAATTTCATCAAGAGACAATATCCTCGAGCCAATACAATGTAGCTTGCTAGAGATCATAACAAGACATTTATTAAGTGGTTTGAAGATAAAGTCTTACATCAACTATGTCAAACACCAGATAATCTTACTAAAACCATCAAATGCCTCGCCTTTAAACCAAAATTAAATGTTATGTCATATGAAGGGTTTGACATAAATGGTGTATCATATTACACAAAGCATCAAGATGATAAGAGTGTCGTCAAAAACAATGGGGTCACCCTTCAAGCATCTTCATTGTTTTTTGCAAGTGCAAAGGATAAAAGTCCACGTGAAGCTAAAATGTCATTGAACATATATGGGAGTTTGACTATGTAGATTTTAGAATTCCGCTCTTTAAATGTAATTGGGTTGACAACAACAAAGGAGTTATACTAGATGAATTGGGTTTCACGTTAGTGAACTTTGAAAAGATTGAAGATAAGGGTGAACTATTCATATTGGCATCACAGGAAAAACAAGTATTTTATATCGATGATCCTGTAAATGATAAATGGTCGGTTGTTCTTCATGGTAAAAGACAGTTCATTGAAGATCCTATAGATGAAGAAGAGTACTATGATAAGTATGATGACTCCAGTCTATTCTCAGTTGGGATGCCAACACCACCAAACATTGAAGTTGGGGATCACAATGACTTGTATGTTCACTGGGATCATAATGAAGGATTGTTAATTGATAAAAGATCACAATATTAGAGGCATGGATGTTTATATTTTTATTATGTTTTATTTTTCTGAATGTGAACTTTACAATGTGAATGTGGACTTTACAATGTGAATTACTTTACAATGTGAATGTGAACTTTACAATGTGAATGTGTACTTTACAATGTGAACTTTACAATTAGTGTTACTTTACAATGTGAAATTTATAATTTGAATGTGAACTTTCAGATGGCTGAGCATTCCCATAATGACCGTGCTAATGATCACCGTGAGGGTGAGGACGTGCTTGCACCGCCTGACAATGTAAGTTTTAAGAATATATCCCTGAGGTTTCTATCTATATGTTCATTTATAATTATATTATGTAAGTGTGTTTTTATCAAATTTTAGGTTGGTGATGTACCCCCTGAAGAAATTATAGCTCTTGATGAGCAGCAAAAGAAAATTGAGAAAGTGAGGGGCATAACAATGACGAACAAGTTAATACATCAAAGGGGCAATGGACCCAAATTGGCTGTAGATTTCGATCAGGCAGGAAATCCATATGGAGTGAACTGCAACTCATTTGTTTCATATCTTGGGGTTCTTACTCATAGCCATTGCATTCCTATCCTAGAATCATGACATAAAGTTCCTAAGTGGAAGAAAGACCACATATGGAAGGAACTATGCATGAGTTATTATTATTTGTAATTCTATTTGTGCAGATTACTAATTTTTAGGATACTAGTTAATAGAAATTTTATTTAATTTGCAGAGCATATTTGATCTGGATGAAAAGATACATCGTAAATGTGTGATGCAACGTTGTGGGAGGGTCCTAAGGAACTATAGGACCAATCTCACCCAAGATTACATACGCGATGCTGAGAATAGGTTCTTGATTGATTCTAATTCTAGACATTGATCAATATTTCACTAACTATACACTAATAATTTTTGTTTGTATTCTCTTTCAAAAATAAATATAGGAAGAAGGAAGCCACACATCAATGGAACTACTTGGACCCCAAAGAATGGGAGGAGTTTGTTACCCAAAGAAAAACAGATGAATTCAAGGTATTAAGCGGCACTCCCAATTTAATTAATATATGTTTTTATGTATTCACCTATTCAAGAATAACCTTTAGTGTTACTAACCAAATCAATGTGCTAACTAACTAGGATATCAGCAATGCTCAACGAGCAAGGCATGCACTGAATGTGCACGACCACACAATGGGTCTAAGAGGATATGCAGGCATTTGCCAAAGACTACAGGCTGAGTCTACTCAGCCTACTGCTACTCAGGAGACTGCAGAGTCCTCTACTACTACTCCTGCACCTCTGCCTCATCATGTTATGTGTATAGCTGGGAGGCAAAACAAGAAGGGAGAGATACGGAAGCCTGCAACCACTGGGGTGGCTGCAAAAATGGTAAAAATCAACTCTTAGAGCAATCTATCGATATTGATTATTATTATGTTTACTTACGAATTTTTGTTGATGGTGATTAGTGGGAGATGCACGAGCAGAGGAAGGAAGGCAAGTTCATCTCTCAGGGCATAAGGGATGAACTGACAGTTGCTCTGGGTAACCCAGAGCATCCTGGACGTGTAAGGGGTGCAGGCGCTGGTGTGGGTATCAAAGCGTTCTTTGGGCCATCCCAGCACAAACTTGTCCCAAAAGAAGGACTTTCACAAGTTTAGGTAACTTATTCTTATTTTAGAATGTTATTGCGAAAGGGAATTCAATAATCAAAAACTAGCATTTCTTTTATCCATGTATAGTTAGATTTCTTAATTGATAGGAGAGTCGAGGAAGTACTTGATAAAAGACTCCATGAAGCAATTAACAAGTGGAAGGCATCTTAGACTGCCACTTAGACAGTACCTGTGGCAAAACTCTCTTCTCCTATTGCTCATATTGTAGAGGTTGGGAGTAATCCTATAGACCCACAACCTAGCACGTCCTCTGTAAGTATTTTTATGGAATATATAATAGCTAGTCTGTTCAAGATGATATGTTTGTGTATATATGCATATAACATTCTTTACGTAAATTTGTAGGGGTTGAAGCCATGCCGACGACAAAGTGAAGGATATATCATTGTAGAGGCATCGGCTTACCCACCCCTTAAAGGGTGCATGTTTCATGGGAGTCTAGTACCATATCACATGGTACGTGTGAGCCCGATACATATACTCGCTGGCTGGACGAATCTTGCACTGCCTCATGCACACCCAGATGCTGAAACACTTGGTGAGGCAGTAGGCAGAGTGATACTTTAGCCCGAAGTGGATGTCCTCTATACTGATATTGTATGATAAACTTTTATTACTTTAATTTGTTAGTGTGTATATATATATATGAGTCAATTGATATGAATTTATATATTCAGGTCAAAATGACGAGACCCACTACATCTCGGCCTCCACCTCCTCGACTACCAAGTTGGCTTCCAGGGGACCTACACGTCTCGATAGGTCCTAATTGTAGGAGTGTGGAAGTATGGATCGGCGAACATAATCCAAATTGTCACATAAATGTTACTATTCCGGAGAATGTTGCAGGTAAATCATACGATAACAATCTATTTATACAAGTTTAACATACGTATTAATGAATACGTAATAGAAGTTATGGATATGTATTAATGCAGGTCAAACATTCGGAAACAAGATATTTATACAAAATATTTTGGAGTTGTTTAGTTATGAATGGCTGAACACATCTATGATGGAGTTGTGGATATGGTGACATTAATGCATACGACAATCTGATTTATACATCCATATACCTTATTTTATATACAACAATCTGGTTTCTTATATATTAATGCATATGTAATACATGTTTTGCAGCCATTTACACAAGACATGTATAGATTTTGGGTTTTCCCATGTGGGATTTTTGGTTCCATCTTTGATTAGTCTTGTAGATATAGACTCGTATTTAGTTACTTCATACTGATGTGATGCTTTTGAATATTTTGGTAAAAATAATAAGACGATGATAATAGCTCCATCCAATGTCGAGTAAGTTTACTTTGCTTGTAATTTGGACTTAAGAAAATTACATTTTTATTGTGGATATTGAGTTATTAATTTTCTACTTTCTTACCTGTAGTGCTAAGAATTGGGAGTTATTAGTTATTGTCCCCAAGACATTCACCGTCTATTATCTAGATCCTATGGGGAGTGAATTGGATGTATTATATGGACATGCAATTAAAAGGCCATTATTCTCGTGAGAAATAGTTTATGTTTTTATATCTGTTAACATATGTTATTGCATTACTATTTAATTATGCAATTTAATGTGTTACATTAACGTATATAGGGTTTACAAGTGTAAAAAAAGCTGGAGGAAAGGTCCCCAGGAAAAAAAATCTAACACTCATTTGGGAGAATGTGAAAGTAATTCCCTGACTCCAATGTATATATTATTTATGTGAACTGTGCTTATTTGTATTTTTGAATATTTTGTATGTTTCAATTTATAGTGTGCTACACAAGACAACGGCTGGGCATGTGCCTACTATGTGATGTGATTTATGGATCTAATCATCAAACATGTCGTATTGGAAATCGATAACATACAACAGTTATTATACATAGTCTCGTTCAATAATATGAAATATATGAATCTTATTATATATTATTATAATTATGTATATACGTCATTGTCTTTGTAGGTCTTTAAAACTAAGGACTTTAACACAGGTGCAAAGCATTTCGATGTACATGCTCCCTATACGAGAGATGAATTAGATGTTGTAAGAGAAAATTGGGCAAAAGCCCTGCAAAGAGTGGGAATTTTTCAATATGATTTTGTTGACAATGATGACAATGATGAATAAAGAATAACGTTGTTCTCATAATTAATTTTGTGTGAATGTGAATGAATTTTTATGAATTGTCATATGTGTGTGAAAATCATCAATACATGAATGTTTCTACATGTGTCTGAATGTGAAAAGAGATGAAATAAATGGAACTGCAAGTTGCTACTGGTTTCTACATGCGTGTGATGAAAAAATAATATGAATTAAATGTTCTTATACATGAGTGTGAATCACATATATATAATATTGTCCATCATGTTAATTTTGCATGTTTGTGGCCTATTGTTGGCTGATATTAATGGATGTCGTAAAACCTGCACTTCATAAATGAACTGCAGGTTTCTCATCCTGTGACCAGCCACAGTAGGTTTGCAGACTGACAGAAGAAAAAAAATCAAAACATAGGCGTCGGTTATTTGAACAAAACTGTCACCTATGTTATACGGCGGCGGTTTTTCACCTAAAATCTATGTCTATGTGACCATGTACCACGGCCGTGCTGGGAAGCACGGCCATGGTGGCAGGTAGGGGATATGGCGTCGGTTATTATCACAAAACCGACGTCAGTTCATATGATGTGGCGTCTGTTTCTTTTAGCAAACCGACACCTATAATCCCTTTGCTGGCGTGTTTTTGGTGGCGGGAAGAGTTTTGGCGGCGGTTGTTTAGTAAACAATTGACGCCTATAGTCCCTTTGCTGGCACGTTTTCAGTGGCGGGAAGAGTTTGGGCGTCGGTTTTTACTTAACAACCGATGCATATAGTCTCTTTGCTGGCACGTTTTTGGTGGCGAAAAATGTTTTGGCATCAGTGGGGATTCGACGCCGAAGGTGTCCCCCTTTAGTGCTGCCCACATGGGTGTCACTTTGAAACCGACACTAAAGAGATTAAATAATCGACGCTAAAAGGCTTTTATTTAGTAGTGTATGTAGTCTGCTCTACAATCTCAGGACCCAAAAGTTGATACTCACGGGTCTCATAAAAACAAAGTAGAGACCTACAAAGCCTCCCATCAAGGCTTCATACAGTGCCATGTTGATACACCTATGATAATTGTTATTGTATGAAAACTCTATCAAATTGAGGTGCACATCCCAACCTCCAAGAAACTACAAAACACAAGCTCTCAACAGATCCTCCAAGATCTGAATGGCCCTCTTTGACTGACCATCTGTTTATGGATGAAACATTGTACTGAACCTCAACTATTTACCCATGGTTTTATGTGGACACTCCTAGAAATGACTAGTAAACTAAGGCCCTCTTTCAGACACTATATTCCCCGGGATACCATGAAAATGCACTATCTCATCTACATCTCTCTGTGTCAACTTCTCTATTGTATATGTTGTCTTGACAAGAAGAAAGTGCACTAAGTTGATCAACATGTCCACTATCACCCAAATGGAATCATGACCTTTGTTTTCCCTAGGAAGAGAAACCACAAATTCCATGGTGATATGATACCATTTTGATTGTGGTATAGGTAATGGTTGAAACATACATGTAGGCTTCTGATGCTTAGCCTTGACATGTTGAAACAGAGGACATCTTGCCACAAATTCTGCCACATCATGCTTCAAGCCAAGCCAACAATACAAGTCCTTCAAGTTATTATACATCTTGGGACTGACTAGATGGATCACATACATTGAGGAATGAGCTTTCTCAAGGACCATCTTCCTTAGACCATCAACATATGGAACCACTATTCTGACATGGAAAAATATAGCCCCATCCTATATTTCATGGAAGTCGTCACCCTTCTTGCTACCAAACTCTGATCATATTTGTTGTATCATAGTATCATCACAATGTGCATCTATAATATGTTGTATCAACATGGGCTTCACCTACAACTTCACTAGCAAGCCTTCCAACAAGGATACTTCGAACTTCACATTTATCTAATGCAACGACACTAACATGTCTCACTTATGGCACAACAAGGAACATAATTGTGCCTTATCTACGGGCAATGATGAAGAAGTCTTCCTTCTCAATGCATATGCCACCATATTTTCCTTTCATGTATGGTAGTATCTGATGCAATCATAGCCCTTGATCCACTCCATTTGTCATCTCTGTTTCATGTTCATCTCCTGCTTTTAGAAGATATACTAAATATTCTTGTGGTTAGTCATGTGTTGACACTTCTCTCCAAAAATGTAGTGTCTACAAATCTTGAAGGCATGAACCATAGTTGCAAGCTCCAAATCATGTGTCAGGTAGCTCTCCTTGTGTTTCTTAAGTTGTCATGAAGCAAAAGAAATCATGTTCTTATCCTGCATCAGCACACATCCCAAACCATTCCTTGACGCATCACAAAAGATGATATAACATTTCCTTGCTTTGGCAGAGCTAACACTAGTGCACTGGTCAACTGCTCCTTGAAAAGCTAGAACAAACACTAACACTTGTCATCACACACAAATGGTACACCCTTCCTTGTTAGCTTGGTTATGGGTAATGCCACAACATTGATGTTCTTGATAAACCTCCTATAGTAACCTGCCAAGCCTAGGAAGTTGTGCACCTCCGTTGGTGTCTTAGGATGTTCCCACTCCAATACTGATTGTACTTTCTTGGGGTCTACAAAGACACCTCTAGTATATATCATGTGACCTAGAAAAGACTCCTCCTCTAGCCAGAACTCACACTTGTTGAACTTGGCATACAACTTGTGCTGTCACAACAATGTCAATGTCTGTCATAGATGGTACTCATGTTGATGGTTGTCTCTATAGTATATCAGGATGTCATCTATGAGTACCACCACAAACTGGTCAATATATGTCCTAAACACCTTGTTCATCAGATCCATGAATGTTATTAGTGTGTTGGTTAGCACAAACGACATAACCACAAACTTGTAGTGACCATACCTAGTCTTGAAAGCTGTCATGGGTATGTCATCCACCTTGACCCTCAATTAATGGTATCCTAACCTCATATCTATCCTCAAGAGCACTGCAACACCTCTCAGTTGATAAAAAAGACCATCTATCCTCAACAAAGGGTACTTGTTCTTTAATGTAACCTTGTTCAACTTCTGATAGTCAATGAACAACCTCATATAATAATCCTTCTTATTTACAAACATGAGACCACCGTAAGGGGAAGTGCTCAGTCTGATAAAGCCCTTCTCTAACAACTCCTACAACAACTTTGTTAACTCCTGCATCTCTATGGTTGTCATTCTATACGATGAATACACTATTGTCTTTGTACCGGGAACAATATTGATTTCACAATCAATATTTATAGGAGAAGGAACTCCAAGAATGTGACGACCCAAATTTCTATATACTTTCCATAGGGACATTCATAGATATGTGTGCACTCATATCTATAGATGTCAAAAGGGAAAATATAAGAGATTAAGGTAATCAACTAAAATTAGAGATTGAGCCAAGATCAAAGTCCACATCATCTCATAAAGCTACACAAATAGTCATTCATAAGGATAAAATAAGGTCATTACATAAAGAGAAAAAATATTGTTCTAGAGAAAGATAACTTTATTACATAGGATCCCAGTTATCCTCAACATCAACTAGGAAAATAAACTAACATCTAGAAAGAGTAAGATAAGAGGAATAGATCTATCTAATAAATCCTCCATGCTTATTAATTTATGCCTTTAGGTACTTTGAGCATGCATTTCACTGTGTTTGTCAATTGTTCCTTGCACCTAGAAAATACGAGAAAAAAAAACATCAACAAAGTTGGTACGTGGTAAAAAGTTACACTAATAAGGTTGCATAAAGGAAAATATTTGAAAAGGAAGAAAGAGAGAGATAAAACCATTTCTTAAGGTGAAAATCAGGTAAACATTCCTTTTATTGCATTTATTTTGATGTGGTTGTACTACACATATTGCACTTGACTTACATCTAGTGTGGGCAATATAACATCATCATACATATAACATGAGCCAAGGAACCATACATCCATGTTAGGAATCATACATCCACGCCAAGCTATGTGTTGTAGTAGCTACAACCCATCATAATCATTTATGTTATATTAGATTTGGCGAAATATAACGCATACTAATTCAACCAAGCAATTATATTCAAATATGAGCATTCAAGATATTACATATCATAGGCAACCAGAAATCTAGTCTTATACTTATAAGACCACACACCTGCTTGTTTAGATCAAAAATCCAAAGATTTGGGATCAATCAAGAGATAAGTCACCCTGCAAGGAAAGCAAGGGTACAACATTACTATTGGCCCATGTGACCAAAACTAATATATGTTCTTAGTTATCATTACTTTTATGCTATCTAATTCGGATTAGGGATTATTCATCTTTTATTTGGGTTATGAGACTTTATCAGGTTTGATCCATCATAAAAAAATAGTTTGATTAAAAGACAATATTTAATTAATCAATTAGAAGATTTCCATAAACTAGGGTTTCTAAGATGGTTGGATAAAAAGGGAAAGCAACCCTAAACATATTAATAATTTCATAACATCAGGGTTCGTTTAAGGGTTCATGACCAATCATGATCACTAATCATCATCTAGTGATATCATATTTTGTTATGAAGATATACCTTTAATTTCATGTAGAAAGAGAAAACTAGATTTAGGGTTTCTTCTAATCCTTTGATCATTTATCACCTTAGAATAGTATTTCAATTTATTTAGAAATCAGGGTTTCATCTAGGGTTAAATACATTTTAGACAGTCGTACATCATCCAGAAAAGTCATTATCAATAATTAATTATAATTAAAGAGGTCATTTAGGCTTTAGGAAACTATTTTTGAAATAGGGAACGGATCTAGGTCCTGATAACATTTTATTTGGACAGAGAATATTTTTTTGATCAAAATGGTATATAGGTCTGATATTTTCGGATAATTCTAACATTTACTATGATTTTTCTAAGATAATCCATTATTCTATTGTTTAAGGTAAAAAGAAAAGAAAAATTACCTTGATCAATGGTCGGATCCAACTGGATCGACGACTCTCGTTGATCCAAGGTGTTGCAATATAGCATGCGGATCTCTAAGTTGGAGTAGTGGCCCGCGACTCCTCTAGATGATTTGGCGATTGACTATTGGTCCAACTCGATCTCCGCTGGCACCCTTCCCTCCCTTGCTCTGTTTCTTCTTTCTCGCTGCTAGCCGAGCAGCTTGATCAACTTTGACGAGCTCCTGCTAGCTCCTGGGTGGTGTTTTCGTGAGAAAGAAGGAGCCTTAACCTTTGTGAGGCTGCCCCGATCAGAGGAGTGAGTGTTTCCGACTATGGCTCCCTCTAGATATCAGTGTCTCCGCAGGATAGGAGAGGTCGCCGGCGTGAGAGAGGTTGTCGGTGGAGAGGGATTCTGGGAGGCTGCCTTCTTTCCGCGTACACTAGCGGTGGGTTGGCAAAAGTGTTGGAGGGGTAGGATTTGAGCAAGGAGTGTTGTGGTGGTCTGACAGTGAAGGGAACCGAGGTTGAAGAAGGTGGATAGGAGGTGTATGCTCGGGGTATCTCAGGTGAAATTGAGGCTGTGGAATGGCTAAAGGGGGAGAGGTGGAGCTTAGGGAGGTCTTAAATAGGTGTGGGGGAGGCTAGGTGAGGAAGCCCTAAAATCAACTGCCGCTGGGGTGAGAAGTGCGAGGAACAGGGAGGTCGTTCTCCCTGATCTGAGGGTCTTGGGTGACATGTGAGGACACATTGAATTCGTTTTGGTGAGAGGAATGCGTCCTCCAAAGATCTCACACGAGAGCAGTGGGAATCGGACACACGAGGCTGTTGTTGGTTTGGTCAGCCGTTGGGGTCGATACCGATCCTTGCGGGAGGTAGGAGATTAAGTCTTCCCTGCTGGATCGTTGATCAACGGCCAGAAAATCTCGGCCTAAACCAAGGTCTACACCCAAGCTTTAAAGGGTTGTGTGACACATTTTAATAAAAAGGGAATTCGGAACTTAGGTCATTGGGTTCAAAATGAAATGGAATATGCACCAAATTAAATTAGTCATATCTCCCAATTGGTTGACCCAATTGCAACAAAATTTTAGGGATAGCTTAATGATGTCAAAACGTGACTATGGAATAAATTAGGGGTCCAAAATTGAAAGTTTGATATGTTCATTTATTAAATACATTATCACATGTATTTTATCATCATAACATATTAGGGTTTGCAATTATTTTGACACATCTTTGTTCGATTGAGTGAGGAAAGTATATGAGGGTATTTTGGTCAACAATTTGATATAAATCTTTTAAGAGAGAGAAAAAATAAAAAATAAAAACTCACTTTGTCACATTCTCCCCTCTTTTTTAAGAATTTTGCCCTCAAAATTCATGCAACCTGAAAGAGATGTGGATATTTCTGCTCGACCTCTGACTTGAGCTCCCATGTGGCATCAGTTTGATCATGGTGGCTCCAGAGAACTTTCACCATATCTATATGCCAATTACTGTGAAGCTCCTTTGTCTTGAAATCAAGGATTTTGATTGGTGACTCAGCATACGACAAATCATCTTTCAGCTCGAGAGGCTCATGATTCAGAATGTGACTGTGGTCTTTTACATAAGGTTTCAGATTAGATACGTGAAAGACATTATGCATGGAACTATACTGAGGTGGTAAAGCAAGATGATAGGAACATACTCCAACCCTTTGATAACACCAAAGTTTGTGATGTTTTTGGCCTTTATTTTGTTATCAAAAATGCCCTTTTTAACTATTTCCCTCTTCTTTTTGTCATGTTTTTGAATAAATAGGCCACACTATGCTATTAACTCAATTTCATCATCTTTTGTAGAGTTTTCCTCATTATTCAACTCATTTATCAACAAAAAGGCATGTCCCGACCCACGAACCTGTTCCACCTGCATCAGACTCCTTACCAATCAATCAGTCGATACGACCACTGCCCGATAGGGCAGCACGATACACTACCCCACGACACGAGGGTGTCGCGCAAGAGGAAGCGGACAAGCGATACGTGATTTACCCGACAGGGAGCTGGACCCACCACGACTACTGAAGCATGTCGCGCGATACAGGCCACCCACTGGCTGGCACCACTCGTCACGACGACTGACAGCCTGACATCCTTGTGTCGGGTGACACGCATATTGGGCGCCCCTAAAGACACAATAATGGAGACGAAGGAGGACACGTGGCGCTTGGAGAACCATAACTTCCCCCAACTGTTGCCTATAAATAGCAGCTATAGGAAGATGAAAAGATAGTTTGGAACCCCCCCCAAAGCCAACTCAGGAAAGCACCTGGAGCTAGCATGTCGTGCCTCAGAGGTGTGTCGGGCGATTCTAGGTGAGCACTTCCCCATCCCGAGAGGGAGGGAATGGTTCACTTAGGGTCGTCCCGGGCACCACTGCAGGCCGATATCGGCCAACAAGACACCTAATACGAGTGACAGATACTGGAAGCAACACTCTAGCCCGACACGATACCGAACCCCGATACGCGTCACCAGTCGCGGCGTGTTGCCTGAGAGGGTTCCGCCCAACACCATCGTATCGGGCAAGGATGCCCCACATGATTCGTTCGCCCGTCACGACGTGTCGCCCAAGAGGGTGTGCTGCCCGACACGGTCGTAGAGGGCAAGGCTCCTACCCGGTATCGGGCTGGAGAGTCTACTGTTGTCTGTCGCCCTTCTAAATCAAGAAGGTGACATTTATCTTTTCTTATTTCAGTCATTTACTTCCTTTATTTATGCAATGTAATCAGACCCTTACATGTTAATGGAATTAGAAGAAGTTTAACTATCTGCTGCTTTATGTTTGGTACCTTTTGTTGGATGATTTCTATGTTTAACATTTGAACTCTAGCTTGTAAGCTTGGATCACGTTTCGATTAGCTACTGAATCATGTTTTTCCCGTTGCAGCAGCCTCGAGAGAGGTTTTGTGGCTCTAGTGTTTGGTCTAATACTGGAGTACGAGAGTGCCCAGGATTGGAGTTGCTTTAGTAACTTTTCCACTCTAACTTAAGTCCAGCAACCTTGAGAGGGGTTTTGATGCTTGGTTAGAGGTACACGCTTTGAGAGGAGGGGTACAAGATGTTTTTGTTGCCGTTTGTTTTACCGAAGCTTTCTCCTTCATTCCTTACTATAGCAATAGTGTTATCTCTCTATTTCCGTTGCACGAAAACCCCTAAAAACTGATAAATGCATAAAATCTTAATTTTTGCTCGTAGCTCCAGTTGGAGATAGTTTTCTTTTGTTTTATCGACCTTACCCTGCTATTCCCTTCAGGAATTTTATCATCTCCTTACCCTTACCAGAGTGTAACATGTCGATTATGTGTTATCAACACAACCACCCTTGTCCCTACGTTCAACCCCGTATATCTATTTTGACCCTGTAAACAAAGTTGCGGGGGCCTAGAAGGTTTCGGGTTATAAATTTAAAAAGTCTGACTACTTCAAATCCGCTCCACTTTCAGGACGCGTGATTTAGGTCGGTCAACTTTTTGGCGCCGTTGCTGGGAATAAGGCAAAATGGTGCTGTTGACGAACCCGAATCCACTAACTACACTCCAGTGCCTCAAGCTTAGAAATGAGCTTGACAACACTCTCTTTTTCCCTTTTTATTATTCTTACCTGAAATGAGTAATTCTTATTATTAATAATAGATTTTCTAACTTGAATTTTCATGTTATTCAGTTACTCAGAAGGAAGGCATTCTTCTCAACTGAGAGCTGAAACCATCAAACATGCCGCCACATGTTGAACAACCTCTTTCAGAAGGTGAACGCCAAGGGAGAGCTAGACCTCACGTGCCCCCGCCTGAATATAACGACCGCTACGACGGCAATGATCACTCTAAAGATCTAGAAATGGAGCAGTTCGAGGAAGATCATTTCCAGGATAGACACCGTCATCACTGGAGGCATAGGAGGAACCAAAATAATCAAGAACAGCACCAGGGAGGCAGCGACAGTGAAGATTTAGATGAAGAAGAAAAGACTCTAAGGGAGTTAGCTTCCACAAAGGCTCACAATTCCAGATGCCCTGTCATCATTCCTCGATTCAACGCCACCAACTTCGAGCTTAAGCCATCAGTCATCTCCATGATTCAAAACAAAAGCTTTAGAGGGAGTTCTAAGAATAACAATCCCTATCACCACTTGGATGCTTTCAAAAACATCTATGACACCATCAAGATGCGGGGAGACCCCCAGGAGGTAATCTATTGCAAGGGCTTCATCTTTTCTTTGGAAGATAAGGCTCTATCATGGTATTTGGGGCTGCCCCACCAAACTCTGAACGGATGGAGTGCACTACAAAATGCCTTTGTGAATAAGTTCTATCCTACTGAGAAGATTGTCTGGAACAGACAAAGGATTACATCTTTCATGCAAAAGCCAAACGAGAATCTCCATGATGCCTGGGAGCGATTTCAAGAATATCAGAGGGACTGCCCTCTTCACAACTACAAGAAAGGTTTCTTGATCACTACCTTTTACAATGGTCTAACCCCTAAGGAAAGGGTTTCACTGAACACAGCAGCAGGAAGTGACTTTCTGGGGAAGAAGCCGAGCAGGTCCGGGAAGATCATCAAGAACATGGCCGAGCTGCAAGCCGACACTGACTATGATAGATCTGATAGGGGGCAAGCTAAGAAGGCTAGTGAAGGACCATCTTTTGAATCCAAGGCTTTGGAGACTATCACTTCTCAAATTTAGAGGATAGTGACTGATGTAAAGCAAATAAAAGAATCTGGTGGGAAGGGAAAGAAGAAGATTGAGAAGGTCATGAAGTGTGTCACCTGTGGAGAGGGTGGACACGGGGTAGACAAATGCATCTACACCTGACCTGACGCATCGAGCGATACTGAATCTGAGGCTGAGGAGACTGAGAATGTCTCTTTTGTAAATTTCAAGATGTCGAACCATCCTGGTTTCAGTTATGGCAACAAAGATGCAGCTGAAAACTCACATCAGCTGCATAACTCCACCAATCCACCTCAAGCTTTTGAGAAAAGGGGAGGATAGAGTCAATTCGCCAAAAACACCTCCTTCCAGTCAAACAAAGGAAATTTCCAATGACAAGTTAAATACCAAGGTCAAGCCAAAGAGTAGGGACAGGACTAGGTTTCAAACCAATCAGATGTGGTTAGACAATTGTTTGATTTTGTAAAAAGACATGATACAATTAATAACCAGCTAGCGTAGAGTGCGCTTTCAAATTCGAGAGTTCTGAACTCACTGCAGATCCAGGTGGCGGATATGCAGACGCATCAATGCCAAATTGATCAACAATTAGCTCAGATGGCCTAATTAATAAAGAATCCCTCAGGAAAAATACCTTCCAACACCGAAACTGCCAAAAAGGCAGGGTTGTGATCAAGAAAGACAGAGATCGAGTTGCAAGATATGGATGATGTTGGAGGCTAAAAGTGAAGAACCTAGAGCCGTCGAGCTGGCGACGAAAACTATAGCACTCCTCGGGAGGCAGCCCGAGCTTTTATTTTTCCTAAAATAGGATGATATTTACTTTCTTGCAAGACAAACATTACGAACATTTGGATTGTAATAAGGCCCGAGTCAGTGCATGCGCCACATGCACTGACTCTTCTATTTTATGGGCCACCGCTCTGTTTTATAGAACTGGATGGGTAATACTATCTGAGGCTGGGAACTTAACCTTAGGCCAATGCTGTTTTACTCATCGACCTCTTTTTCCCTCACTTTGTTTTTAAAGTTTTTCATCTAGATTTTGTTCTAAAGGTATCGTATCGGGCAGCAGCTCAACCGGCACACATAACATGCTCATATCGGGCGACGGTATTTCGGGCATTGCAAAAGCCGTGACAGATGACATGCTTGGGTGGCGTACACCCGTATCGTGCAAGATGAGTAATCACCCTTGTTCTGACGGATGGGCTGCCCACCTCGGGAATGACTTATCTCAACGGCCGACACGCGTCCCGGAATTACCTGTTTTACCCCCAGTTGGGATTGCTATATATAGTACAGAGGTTTTACCGTGTCAGGCTACTGCCTTTACTCTTTTCAGCTACCCATATCGTGCTGTGATTTCTTTCGTTTTCTCCCGTGTCGGGCAACCATCTTCTGCTCTCGTGCCACACAAAGTAGCTTCTAGCAGCAAAGGTATAGCCCGACAACCGTATCGTCCTGGCTTGCCCGAAACGACCTTACGATCGTGCATAACGTAATGGGCTAACTGCTTCAGTTAATTTCCTTGTATCGCCCGACACTAGTGTCGCGCGACACGCCTTAGCACACACTTGCCCGATATGCCATATCGTGCGCCAGCTGTGTCGCCCATCCTTGTGTTGCCCTTCTTGTTTTGTTGTCGGTCGACACGTTGTTCTTTTTATCAGAAAGGCTCTATCGGGCATTGTGTTTCATGCGACCATATCGCCCAACACACCCATGTCGGGCGCCGAGCCTGCCGTGCAGTTTTCTCCGTATCGTCTAGTTTTGTATTGCCTAAGATGTGCTTTTGACGGACGATACACTGATCTCGTACCGGGCATGAGCCTACATCTTTGAAAGCTTCGTATCACCCAATATAGTGGTGTCAGGTAATTTTTGTATCGGGCCGAATTTTATCGTGCTTTCAGATTTCCTTTTAAACGCCGGTATCATTTTTTTAGTTCTACCTACCTAATATCGGCACATCTAATTGATAAATGAATTTGTTTAATGCCAACAGAAATGGCCCGTACAAAGCAAACTGTCGTTCGAGTTGATGGACACGGCAGAAGAATCGACACCGAGGCCGCAGCTGAAGCAACAACGGTCAGGTAGAAATGCCCAAATCCCGAGGCAACTAGGCCAACAATAGCTGAAAAGAGAACAAGGACGGGAGAAGTGATGGCTCCAACCACAGCTCCAACAACAGTGGCAGAACCTCTGGATCACACACCAAGAAGTTTCGTGCCAAGAGATGATGAGCATGGACGCTGCTACTCGGAATTGGTGACTAAACTCTACAGGCCGAGCAGATTCTGCCACCAGTCATCCTTCATTCAATTGGGGATTTTTGAATGACTGGAAAATGTCCTCGCCGCGGCAGGACTGAGGAAGATCTACCTCAACCGTTCTACCTCCTGCACTAAACTCACAAGGGAGTTCATGTCGTCTCTCCACCGGGTGAAGAATACAACTAAGGAAGTTGAAGAATACGGCAGAACAGACAGACTGCAAGGGCGGCTGTACAACTCGGAGCACACCATCTCTGAGAAGCTGCTCAACGAGATCTTCTCTTCCGGCGAGGAGGAGAAGAAGCTGATGAATAATTGTTACGACCCCACCTCTCGATAACCCCCGATTAAGGGAGACCGAGAGGTCGAAGCCGCACCCATAACTTCTGGATCAAAGGTTCGGCAATTAACCAAGAATAATTATCAAACTTTAACATACTATACTAAAAAGCTGTAAGAAAATAAATTTTTGCATACCTTTTTGAAAACGGGGATCTCTAAACGTCTATCCACTTAAGGATTCTACTCTAACTACTCCTCCTTGTATTTTACTTCGTGTATTACACAGTATGATGATTTACTGTTTGTCCTTTTAGCTTGTACCTAAAATGCCGACAAACAAAACGTCGGTCAGCCGAAGCTGGTATGTGGGGGAAACAATAATCATGTAATTACGTTAACAATGTAATCATTCAATTAATCATTTAACAAACAAGATTACATTTTAGATATAACTCCGCGATCCAAGAGTACTCTATCCTCTATGTTGTCCCCATTAAACCCCTCATGATCCACCTATAAGTGAACCAATTTCTAGGGTTGAGTCACATGGCACTACTCGTAAGTAGCCTACTCCTTAACTCATGACAGGCTAATGAGTCTCATGGCACTACACGTAGGCAGCCCAGTTTCTAACTCTCGGTAACCTAGACCTTGCTCTAGGATTACCCCTTTTTTCTTAGCCTTTTCAAAGTAATAGAGGTGGACCCGGATCTAGTCAGTTATATACACACATTTATAGTGATAATCATAGTCACTTTATAGTTGCATGAAATAAATAAACATCCAACAATTATTTTCAAGCAACCGATTAAAACTTTGGGAATCGCCGTGAAACTAGAGCGATTATTCATAAGCGTAACCACATACCTGATTTGATGAGTCATGCAAATTATTCAACATATACTTCATGTATATACCATCAAACCAATCAACAGATCCAAGCAAGTAATTCAATCATCACATAATTCTTGAAAAGAATATGTTCTCTATTTATTACACACTTTATCAAGAATCTACATTATTGACTTGGATTCTCTTTCTAGGGTTTCTAATCTGCATTAAGGTTTCATTAATATTCATTAGGGTTTCTTAGATCAATTTCTCAAACTCAATCCCTTTTAGGTTAACAACCCTAAAATACTCTTTTCCATTTATATGAACCTTAATTACTCAACTATCCATTTTAATAATCTTTTATACCCAAATTGACTTAGGATAAACACATCCCTATTTATTCATGGATTTGAACCATTAAAACAATTAAAAGACATATTCATCTAAATTAGGGTTTTCAAGCTCATTAGTGCATAATCATGCATGAAACCCTAAATTAAACCAATTACAGAAAAAGATCATCTTTTTAGATCCTATTCTCACTTTTATTAACAACAGGTTAATATCAACTTGAATTATCCAAATAACATCATTAAGTCCATCTATCATCAAATCTAAGGGTTTTTCTTTAATGAAATCATTAAAGATGATAACTTTATGTCCTTTTCAAATTTCAAGCACATAAACTCTAAATTAGACTAATCATGTGCAAAGTTCTTCCATTTTGAACATAATGTACCTTTTTACATTTGACAGGATAACATCAACTCTAATGATCCATTAAACCCTATTAAACACTTTATTCATTTCAAAATAGGTTTTCTTAATCTTTAATTCATTAAAGATGATAATTTACACTACATTTCGAACTATGATCAGATTCAGGCTATAAAACTATTTTTAATGAGTTCCTTGCATTTTTTTGATCAAAATACATATATAACTTGTCTTAATTGGAGTTACAAATAGCAAGATATGATTTTTGCAAGAAAATTACCTTTTTTTTATTAAGCCAGGGGACCATCTATTCACCCCACTCCCCTCGTGTGGGCACAACAAAAAAATGTCTTACAGCTCCTGCATACATGCAGCTCATACCCCCAGATGGCCCTACACAAAGACACAAAATGATCAAGATGATCGAGAAACAACTCACCCACTGACACAAACTACGAACAAACCAATGACAAAGCAAACACTATCCAAGATCATCCCAGCTGAAGAAAAGATAAGGAGTCTTGGATCTCTCAAGAATATTCATCCCACGAATCTGTAAAGGAATCAACACCTGATTAGTAGTAATGAAGCTCTCATTGGATGTGCATCCCCATCTACCTAATTCTCTAGGAATCGAGTTGATGATCTTTGGGCATAAAGAACCTGTAATGGCTTCAGTGTCCATGATTTCTCTAATCTCCCTGGTAATGTGAGAAATATGCCAAGGACCTGCATCATTCTGCCAAATGATGTTGTAGACGTGAGGATCATCCACCTCAACATTGGAGATAGTCAGATTATGATCATCAGCAAGCTTCAACGCAATCAAAATACCACTGATATACGCCGCAATGTAATCGTTCGCATTAAGCCACGTTCTGAAAGCAAAACGAAATCTACATTGCCTATCTCTGACCACCCCAGCAATCCATCTCCTCGTGCAACCATCGATCCATTTGTACTTCCCAGTGGTAACATTCATCTTTAAGGAATTGATATCAGGAAAGTTCCACCGAACAATGTTCATCTTTCTGATCTTGATCTTAGGCTGTATGATGTCCTCCGCTATCAACTGATGGAAGAGGTCGTGATCTCCAACATGTTTGAAGGAATGGAGACGGCTGTAGAACCTGATAATATCTGTGATGCTCTTCCACATACCTCTAGTATCATGAGGTTTGTTATCGAATCTCGACGCACATCTGGACTTCCAAATCTGCCAACAGATCAAGGTCATCAGCTCAATGGTTAACCATCCTCTGAGCGTGTTCTGACTTTGCCTGCTACCTCTCAGGAGGAGATCATGTATATCAGATGGAGGAAAGTTAGAATCCCTCATCAACAAAGAGGCTCTATGCCATAGACTGTAGGCAAGCTCACTGTGAAAGAAAAGATGATCATCGTCTTCACTGTTGTATGGAGCACAACACTCGCATCTAGATACGACCATAATGTGACAATCGGCAATTCTGTCATCAGTAGGGAGCGCTCTCATAGCCAATTTCCACGTGATAGCACTAGCCTTGGGTGTGGAAGCATACCATATCCATCTCCACACAGAATTAGAATCGTAAGGAGTGTTGCTAATAACCTGAGTGGCCGACTTCAGACTGAATCTGCCATACGGATTAGGGGTCCAAACGAGCTGATCAGAGTGATGGCTTATCTTGGAGTGCGATCTTTGAATGAGGAGGCATCCATCATTATCAATGATATGTCCAATAGTTTCCCAGTCCCATTCATCCGAAGATAGCCAGAAGTCCTTGATGAGGAAATCTCTCTGTCTATCACTCTGACTAAGAGCATACAACTGTAAAGGGTGCTCGCACCATCTGGAGTCCCAAAAGGAAACATCTCCCTGACCAATCAGCCATCTAGTAAGGGGCATGACTTTAGGAAAGGCTCTCCAAATCTTCTTCCAGTGAGGTGAAGGCTTAGAACCAAGCTTCAAGTATGGAGGGTAGCAGCCTTGGGGGTTCCTGAACTGGGACCTATATTTGATTCTGCAGTATGACGCCCAAAGGGAAGTGCCAGAGGTGATCTCCCAGCAATCTTTGTAGATGTAATCTTCTTCAAGGTGTCTAATCGGGGTGAAATCAAGACCACCATTCTGAATAGGTTGGGCAAGACGATCCCAAGCTATCCACGTTCTTCTGGATTCGTTCTTTCTGTTGGTCCACAAGAACCTCGAACACATAGCTTCTATCCGCTTTATGATACCTGCGGGCAGACCCATCGCTGCGGTTGTGTATAAAGCAACCGAGGATAACATGTGTTTTATGAGGAGTTTCCTTCCCGCGAAGGATAGGAGCTTCGCCTTCCAGGAGGCAATCTTCATCATAAGCTTCTTAAGCAAATGGTTATAGTTGATGAGTCTGTTAGGACCAGCTGATATCGGAACAACAAGGTAGTGGATAGTGCGTTCAGCAATGGGAATGTTCAGGATGTGAGCAATATCATCTAGAACAGAAGGATCGGTTTTCCCAACCAAACAAGATGATTTCTGGTAATTGATCTTCTGCCCAGTTGACGAGGAATATAAGTTGAGAGCATTGTTCAGATTAATCATCGATGAAGTGTCAGCATTAAAAAACATGACTAAATCATCTGCGTACAGAAGAACGGGGGGCGGACTGGCAGCTCCTCTGGTCGAGAAGGTAGCAATATCTCCATTTGCGGCCAGACTCTTGATGTACCTGCAAAGAGGTTCCTCGAACAGAATGAACAAAAAAGGAGAAAGGGAATTTCCTTGTTTCAAACCTCTCCCAATAGGAAAGAAACCATAAGAGTATTCACCAACAAAAATCGTGACCCATGTATCACTGAAGAACCTTAGACAGAGATGGACCGCTTCTGTGCTCATGCCAAACGACCTGAGAATCGATTTGAGAATCGACCACTCGACCCTGTCATACGCACGCGACATGTCATATTTAATGACAATGTTTGGATGCACCTGACCATAATTCAGATCATGAGTAATCTCTTTCTCCAGCTTAATGTGATGCGTGATATCACGGCCTCTCACATATGCACCCTACTCTACAGAAACAATCTTAGGGAGGATCATAGACAACCTGTTACTGATCACCATGGCAAGAATCCTCAAAGAAACATTTTCGATGGCAATCGGCCTAAAATCGGTCTAGATGTCCTTTGGATCGTCAACCTTCGGGATGAGGACGATCTTGCAAGCATTCAGGGTTCTATGACAAGGTTCTCCTCTAAAGAACTGGGCGACCATCCTCATAAAGTCGAAATGAATGATACTCCAAGAAGAAAGATAAAAAGAGATAGTGAGTCCATCAGGACCGGGCGCAGTCTTATGATCCATGCACTTGATGGTGTCGAAAACCTCCTCAGAAGTGGGACAGGTAGTCAAAGTGATATTGTCATCCATGTTAATCATCTGATCAATGAGGCCCAACATATCGTCGCATAGAGGATCATCTCTTTCAGAAGTGAAGAAACGTTCATAATGCTTCGCTGCAGCCTCAGCAATGAGAGAGGGGTCAGTGATATCGGTACCATCTTCATGGACAATCCTGCGGACATGGCATCTCTTTCTTCTCAACTTAACAACAGCATGGTAGAAAGTCGTGTTCCTTTCTCCTTCAGAAAGCCAGCTAACTCTGGACCTGTCTCTCCAAAAGTTCTCTTCTTGAGATAATAAGTCATTCAGCTCCTCTTCAGCGGTTCTGAGCAAGATATCATTCGCTCTAGTAGGATTATTATCAAAGGCAATCTGAGCAACATGAACAACATCTTCAACATCAAGGATGTGTTGTTTCAAGTGGCCAAAATGCAGATTACTCCAACTTCTGAGATGAGATTTGAGCTTCTTGGACTTGGAAAAGAAGGTGAAAGAAGGGTCATCATCCGTGTCATCTGTCCAAGCAGACGTAATAACATCAAGAATCGCTGGATGCTCAAGCCAGGCGTTATTAAAAACGAACTGCTTCTGACAACCTCTCATGGCAGGCGTGCTGGTAGCTCTGATCAGGATAGGACAGTGATCCGACACTCTAAGCCTGGTAAGGTGTCGAGATTCACTGGAAGGGAACTGAGCCTCCCACCTAGGGTTAAGAAGGACACGATCCAACCTCTCCCAGGTAGTAGGAGATCCAGTCTGCTTATTAACCCAGGTATATCTGCTACCAACGAATCTAGACTCAACTAGCTGTAAGTCGTGGATGAAGTTGTTGAACTCACACATCGAATGGAAGTCTGGCTGCTCTCCTCCTCTTTTCTCGTTAATCCATCTGATGGAATTGAAATCGCCCGCTATAACCCAGGGGGAATCACCTACGGTGTCCATGGTGTCAAAGAGATCGTTCCACAAATCCCTCCTAAGAATCATGTTACAACTGGCATAGACAGCCATGAAGAAAACGATCTGTTCACCCACCAGCTCAAGCCTGAGCGTGATGTGCTGACGATGAGCCTTGATCACAGCAGGACGAAGGCAGCTATCCACATAACACCAGATCTTGCCCCTCTCATTCTTGTTGTCAGTGACCCAATCAAGACGAGTGATATCAATCAATTCAGTGGCTCTCTCCGCATGAACGAACGGTTCAAAAATGGCGACACACTGTGGCTTATACCTCCCACAAAACCTGGATAGAACTCTTCTAGTAGGATTGTTCGTCGCTCCCCTCAAGTTCCAGCTTAGAAAGCTGACGTCTTGCATCACAAGGACACCACTTACCACAGCCTGAACCACCAACAGCAAATCAAACGTTGTTCGTTCTCTTCAGATGACTACTGTGGAAAGAGATCTTCTCTGTCGTCCTACCTTCATCATGTAATCCTTCTGACCAGTCTTCAAGACTCGATTCGTCATCATGTTTTTTCTGCCAAAGACCATATTCAATCGTTCTCGAATTATAGGAATCGATGTGTTTTCCTCTTCTACGTGTATTGATGGCTGTCAATGGCATAATGAAATCACTGAGGTTTCTATGATTTAGGAATCTCCTCCTTCCGTCAGCGTCGGTGACCGTTCTATTCTCGGAAGATAGCACTGCTCGGTATGTACCTAGGTCTTTTCTAAGAACAGATCTTGGTGCATCTTCTCTTCCTCTGGGAGTGGGATCTCTGTTATCGATCGGCAGATCTGCTGTGGGTGGATATGTCTCTTCCTCTATGACAGACTGAGTGATCTCTTTTGGTGTAATCTCATCAGGTTGAACGTCTGGTATGTCTTCATTTGGAGGTACACGCAGCGCAGATGGGGGGATATTCATGTCTCTTCCTATCTCAGTCAGTTTGTAAGTTTTGTCTCCAAGTTGTCCCTTTGCAACAATATCAAGCTTCAGATAGGATCTATAGACCTGGTCCGAGAGGCCGATGAATTGAGGTATATCCTCATTGAAAGCCTCTACGACAATCAGGATGCCTGAAGCATCATCCTCTTCCTTCTGCCAGTTGGAGATCCATATCAAATCTCCAAAGGAATTGACGATCTCTCGAATGGAATCTTGATTTCTGCAGAACAAAGGAATATTCCGAACCCAAAACCAGACGGCCTCCTTGGTGTGGTGCATACCGCCGTCTCTGAGAGAGACAAAGGAAATCGTAGATTCATTCATCTTCACCGCCTGAACTAGCTGATGACGCCAAGCCTCATACGATGACTCAAAGTATACCACCGCTCTTTTATCCTCATACCTGAAGATCTCAATAGCCTGCGGCCATCTCTTCCAGAGAAAAGTTGAAAGGTCTCTCCACGCTATGTTATCGACCCATGAAACGCCTAGAGAAAGGTCAAGGGACCTCATAAAATCTTTCCTGATAGGACAATCAGGGTTAAGATGCACTATTGTTCTCTTCGGGACATGGTTGGAGTGTCCTCTCGGAGCAGTTCCCCTCGACAACGGAGGAAAGACAACATGAGAAGCAAGATCGGGTATTGGCGGCGCGACCTGCTTTCTGCGGCACTGTCTAGAGATGTGCCCCGATTCTTTGCAAAGATAACAGACCCTAGGGTTGTTACACTGAGATACCCAATGTCCTCTTTGCAGACATCAAAAGCAAGAATCCTTCGGGACAAGAAAAGAAGATGTTCCCTCCGGCTGACTTTTACGGTAAGGAAACATGTTAGATAACATCTCAGATCTGCGACTTTGATCTCTATGATCGTGCATGGTACTCTGATCACTTGAGTCAGTTCTCCACAGACGATTGAGGTCCTGGATGATGTTGTCCGTGGGTATCTGCGATGATGTAAACCTTCTTCTTCTATCCGACACCTCTGCTCTCACGTTATGGTGATGCATCCTCTGTCAAGCAACACAGATCAAGACGGATCTGTCAGCAACCCTGAAACCAACACTCAGGTGGCCCCCAGTGGACAGAGTGTCCAACTGGGGTGGCGGCGCCGCCGGTCAATGCCGGCCTCGAGATCGCCCTCACGATCGCCTAGACCTAGGGTTGGCGGCCCCAGCGGACGGAGTCACATTCCTAAAATGGTAACTTCCGCAAGAAAATTACCTTCCGGCCAATCAGAGATTTCCACGTCGCCAAGTTTCCATGCATACGTCTTGCTTTGAAAACATAATGCAATTACCAAGTTGCCCTCGCGTAAGTGATCAGGTTCTTTAGAGCGTGGAGGGCAGAAACGTCCAACGCACCTCTCCCTTCTTCAACCTTGGGCAGGTCGATTGAAGCTGCCCTAGCCACCGACCCACGGCTTTGGCACGGCTCCTGCTCCCCGATCTAGACTCGAGCTTCACCAGAAAAGCATCCCCTGCCTCTGCCGCCCTCATGCGCACTCAGGGTGCCAACAACTCGCAACCAAGATGTCCATTTACTCGTCCGTTTAGGCCATATACTGCAGGTCATCCCCATAGCCTAGTTGACTCTACTGCACATGTACTAGGGCACGGTCTCGAGGGATAGGTTTCTCCTTAGCACCGTGGTACTCCAGGAGTCCCTCGCAACCCCCTGGTTCCCTCTCCTTGCGTCATTCTCACAGTGGTTCTTGGGGTTATGGTTTGAAGACGGAAAGTAGAGAAGAAGGAGAAAGAAAGAGGAGAAAGGTACGTGGAACCCTTCCAAACTCGACCCTAGGATCTCCCCCGTTATATAGGGTGGGAAAAGAAGCCCTAAGTCGGCTCATACATGACTCAACGCATCCCTTTCCACGTAGGAAGACAATTCCTTCAAAGAGAAGGATATTATCTCTCTTTCTTTTTATCCTTTGGATATTCTCTATATTAGAAATATGAAAATCCACTTTCTTATTCTCTATAAACTTGTCTTTTAGTTATTTGTCACAAAATCATATTTCCTTTTAATAGAAAATACCACCTTTGAAAAACAACACAAAATTCATTAGTAATGTATCACATTATCCTTTTATTTTACAATTTTGGTATTTTCTCTTTCTTTCCTCTTTATTGGGACTCCTTGGATGCCAAGACACTCCATTATTTTGAAATTCTTTTTATTGGATACTTATTATCCTTCTAGATGCATCTTTATTCATTATTTCACATTATCTTGTTTATTTCTCATTAAAATATCTCTTTTTGAGGATTTCTCTTTATTTCTCTTTTATTTTCCTCATTGGCATTCCTTTTAATATTAGCAACCTCATGGATACGAAATTTCCCCAAGAAATCTCATTTATGCCTCTTTCCACTCATTTTCCACATTTTACCATTATTTTCAATTTCTTTCTTAATAAAGAAATACTTAATTAATCTTTTCTTATTGCACTCTTTATGCAATTTTGGACTCCTTGGAACCCAAGGAACCCAAGAGGCACAAAATCCATTCCTTGGATTACATCTCTTTGCCTTCTAGAGGTTTCTACCTCTTCCTTTTCTCAAATATTCAATTATTCAATTACGAATTGAATTTTCTTTGTTATTTCCTTGTTATTGGGCCCAATAGCCAATAAAGCCCACAAAAAAACATCAAGGTTGTTGTAAATGAAATTCATGTATTTAAAACAAATTATACCATTCTTTGTTCAATTATCTTTAATATGAGAAATTACATTTCTCACTAAATGAACCTAAAATTTGGGGTTGTAACATCCTTCCCCTCTTATAGAAATTTTGTCCTCAAAATTCTATCAAGCAAACAAACATTTCAGGATAAGACTCTTCCATGTCCATCATTGGCCCCTATGTGGCTTTACCGTACTCATGGTGCTTCCACAGAACCTTTATCATCACATATTCTTTTCTCTGAGTTCTTTCATCTCGGCATCTATAACTGCACAGGTGACTCAGGCCATGTCAGCCTCCCTTGGGGCTCACTAGGTTCATTGCTCAGCACATGGTCGGGTTACCTCACATAATGCTCTAAATTGGACACATGGAATTTATCACACATTACTTTATCCTAAGGGGTAAGGTCAAACTTAACCTTCTCCACCAAACCATGTCAAAAGAACCCATGCATCGGGGACTCAGCTCTCTTAGTTATAACTTAGAGGCGTCGGATTTTCATGCCTTTCACAGTGAACTTCATGTCAGTCTACTTTGCATCTGCTCATGACTTTCGTCCTCTCTATGCTCCTTTCAGCCATTGCACGATCAAAGCGACTTCATCTACATGCACTGTGGCCCTTTTCTAACCATCATGTGGTCCTTTCACCAACGTCACCTTACTGAAGTGGTGACCGACACAACCTCCCTTACAGAGCTTCTTATAAATCCTGATACTGGATATGGTGGTTATCTTCACATCTTTCATAGGACAAAAACTGTCTCTATCTATCACCCTAAACGAGCACATATGCTCTCATCAGACCCTTTAGTCTAGATCATACTAACCATTATTTAGGGGTGATAAACTGTACCATTGATAACCTCCAATTTTGGGATGATTATCTTAGTCTTTTCTTTAGTTTTCCACACTCTTTCTTAATTAGAATTAGACATAATACCTAAATATTCCCTCTTATTGTAAATATACTATTAGACTAACTTTTCCCCTTTATATTTGCAGAAAAAAGACTCAACTAGCCTCAAGACCGCATGGGCTCAAATGGTCCCAAGACCGCATGAAGCCAATTGGTCCCGAGACTGCATGGAGTCACACGGTCCCAAGACCGCATGAAGCCAATCGGTCCTGAGACCGCATGGAGTCACACGGTCCCAAGACCGCATGAAGCCAATCGGTCCCGAGACCGCATGGAGTCACACGGTCCCAAGACCGCATGAAGCCAATCGGTCCCGAGACCGCATGGAGTCACACTGTCCCAAGACTGCATGAAGCCAATCGGTCCCGAGACCACATGGAGTCACACAGTCCCAAGACCGCATGAAGCCAATCGGTCCCGAGACCGCATGGAGTCACACGGACCCAAGACCGCATGAAGCCAATCAGTCCCAAGACCGCATGGAGTCACACGGTCCCGAGACCGCATGAAGCCAAATGGTCTTAAGGTCCAAACGGTCTTGATATCCAAACGGTCTTGAGATCCAAACGGTCTTAAGGTCCATACAGTCTTGAGGTCCAAATGGTCTCCAAACCATTTGGACTTCACTTAAGTCCTATAAATAAGACCCCAAGGATCCTATAAAAGCTATCAAGTTTCAGACGTCCAGAGGTTGCCTCAATCACTCCAGAGCAAATCCAAATTCCATCCTCTACCTAGGGGCTGCCGGTCTGAGACCCACACTCCATCTCAAAGCTTCTTTCTCTCTCTCAGCCAAAGAAGGTGGGAAGAGGGGATCTCGTCATCAAGCAACCTGTGAAGCTGGTGGATCGTGTCTCTCTCTCCAAGGGGTTGACTTTCCTCTCTCCTTTGTGGGGATGACGCTCTCTCTCTCTTCTTGCCTCCTTCTTTATCCTAGTTATGAGCAAGTAGTCTTTCCCACTAGGGTGCGGGGAATAGCCCCGCTACCCATGTTTTCATATCATGTAAATGTAATCCATAGTTTGTAATATAGAGTTTATATCTTTTCAGTTCAACATCAAATGTTTAATGAATGCTTGTTGCTTGATCACCAACTTGTGTTATCTTTTATCTTTTAGTAAGAATTGTCTACGTTTGTACTATTAGATTTGAAACTCATTTGTATGTTGCTTCTTGGTGCATGTATCCACCATGCATCTGTTTCAGTATCTAGGAGTGTCTTTCAAGAAGGGGAGTATACTCACTCCCATCGTTGTACTTTCATGCTATGAAATGGAATCAGTTGACATATGAAAGTACAACCTTGATGAGTTGAGGAACACACTTTGCGAAGGGAATGATGCAAAGTAGTTTACCATTCGTTTGGGGATGGCTGACTATGCAACATTCCCACACTTCTCGTAGTTATTTCTTCGAAAGGAAGCTAAGTCTACAAAGATACTAACTGACTAAACTCTTGTTGCAGGTTATGTTTTACTTCGCATGTCTTGATCCATGTGTAGTTGCGGTGAAAACCCGATCACACCCTAGTGACTTTTATCATTGTTTAGCTTCCTTAATTTTACTTGCTTGCTTTATTTTACATGTTCTTAGTTTAAAACAACAAAACCAACCTTTCGATTTAAGTGCCCACTATTAAGAGACTAAGTGAAGTTCTAGCATTTTCCAACTTGTTGCTTGCAACAAGACCGTTGTCCTGTGGATTCGACCCTTAACTATACTACGATAAAACTTCCACGTATCTTAGCATATGTGGGTGGAGTTCTCTATCTAGTATAAGCAAGGCTAAACCTAAAGACTTACTATCTTTAGGATTTTTAGTTGGTGCACGCAATTCCACGTAAGTGGAAGTTGCATCAAAAAATTGGCGTCGTTGTCGAGGACAACGAAATGTTACAATTTCATCTAGTATCTTGCTAGTTGGTTAGGGTTTTACACTTTCTTTCAAATCATTAATCCATATCTTCTTGAATCCATTATATATCTTCCATCATCAAAAAGGTGTTTTCTTTTCTCTACTCAGGTAGAAAACGTGTATGCGATCATCGCATAACCTTGGATTCTCCCCTGATCTAGAGTACGACTCTGAGGTAGAGAGAAGTTTCCATCGCCGCATCAGACTCAATCACCAAAGAGCCAGGCAAATGGCTGAAGATCAACGCCAGGCTGCATTGGTGATGGAGAGGATCAACGCCGCCATCGCCGCTCAAAGAGCACAACTCATCACAGATACTTGTGCTCAGATTCAAGCGGAGATTCGTGCGGAAGAACAGGCCCGCATCAGAGCTGAAAATGAGGCAGCAAACCAAGCTTCTCAGTTGGAACTAAGGAACAAGCAGTTGAGGGATTATGTTGTCCCAAAGAACTACGAAGACAACCATCTGGTCTGACCTCTGATCATCAACATCCCAAACTTTGAGATTCGGACCCAATGGATTCAGATCATGCAGGGCATCTCATTCTCTGGAGGTTCTGGAGATGACTGTATGGATCATCTGAAGAGGTTTAAGGCACTGTGCCGACTGGTCCCACAAGTCGGAGTTGCCTTCGATGCAATAATGCTTCATCTGTTTCACTTCACTCTATCTGGGAGAGCTCTGAGCCGGTATAACTCACTTGACAAAGAGCCAATAATCACCACATGGGCTCCCCTGGAAGAAAAGTTCTTGGAGAAGTTCTTCCCCCCTTCACTGACTTACAAGATTAGGGGGCAGATTAATCACTTCTCTCAACTTCCCAGAGAATCACTTGTTGAAGTATGGGAAAGGTTCAAAGAACTTATGCGAAAGTGCCCTCATCACGGCATCTCCCAAAACCAACTAATAGAAACTTTCTATAGGGGAGTGAGTGATGATATCAAACAATTTCTGGATTCCTCATCTGGAGGAAACTTTATGAGAAAGAATTATGAAGATGCCTGGAAAACAGTCACACTCGGAGCTGAGAATCATTCCAACTGGGGACGATCAGCTGGAAAAGGAGTCCTCAAGGTCTATAAAGCCGAAGAATCAATAGAGATGAAGGCTATCACTGAAGCCTTAAAGACCATTGCTCATAAGCAACAAGCTCTTGAAACTTCTCTGGGAGAATTTGACAAGAAGAAAAATCCTCAGGTTCAACAGGTCAAGGCTGCCACAGGAACCTGTGAAGCCTGTCATGCTTCTGATCATCCAACCCTTTCATGCGGAATGCTTTACAATGTGATGATGGATATGCATCCACCACCACAACAGTATGAACCAATCACTGACCAATCTGAAGAGCAATTGCCAGAACAAGTCAACTCTATTCATACCATTCCTGGACAAGTCTATTATAATCCTAATCAGCCAAGGAACCACCTAGGATTCCAATATGGGAACCCCGCTGAGACTGCAAATCTGCAACACCAGACGTAGGGAGGATCCTCTAGTAGGTTACCACCTGGATTCCCAAGCAATTTCAATTAAAATCAAGGGAATCCCAGGAATAACTTCTCGAGAGCCAACTACCCCAGGAACCCATCTGCCTACTATTAGTATGCTCATCCTCCTCTACACCCACGGATGCACCCTCAGTTGCATTAACCTCAGTTAGCACTGCCTCCGCAACAACCTTAACAGGGTCAACAACAACTTCCTCAGAAAAATACTCCTTCTCAACATGAAGATGAAATGACTTTGGTAAGGCAGATGCTGCAATCCCAACAAACTATGCTCGCTAATCAACAAGCTCAGCAAAAGGCAGTAGAAGCTCAACTTGCCCAAATTGCTGCACAACTGAAGCCTCCAGCAGGCACATTTGCAGGGCAGCCCGAATCAAACCCTAGACATGGACAGAATAGGCTTGAACAGTTGAATGATGTTACCACGAGATCTATACACACTCTTCATGAAACTACAAGGATCACTCTTGATGATGATGATACACCTGCCTTGATGACAAACGAGAGCCCGAAGCCAGGAACGGGGAAGTCCACAGAGAATGCAAAGGGAAAAGGAAAAGAACAAGTATCTATAGAGCAGTAAATCTTGCAGTATAAACCAAGGATCCCATATCCGGGAAGACTGCGAGAAATGAAAATGGATACCAGGTTCCAAAAATTCAAGGAGGTGATGAATAAACTTTACATCGATATACCGCTCCTTGATTCTCTCTCTGAGGTACCAGCTTAGACAAAATACCTCAAAACTCTATTATCAAGGAAGTACATCACTGAGGAGCAAGAAACTGTCAAACTTGCCCAGACCACCTCTGATATCATCCTCAATAAAATGCCAAAGAAGAAGAAGGACCCAGGTTCTTTCGAAATTCTATGCTGCATTGGAAATGCATCAACCAAGAAGGGATTAGCTGACATATGGGCCAGCATATCCATTATGCCTTATTCTATGTGCAAACAATTAGGTTTCACCGAATTGCTGCCTACAGCAATGACTATTCAATTAGCTGACTCTACCATCACCGCACCGCTTGGAATCATTGAAGATATTCCAGTTAGGATAGGCAAGGATGCCTATGTCCCGTGCGACTTTGTCATCATGGATATTAAGGAAGACCTGAGATACCCGATAATTTTTGGCAGACCTTTCCTCGCCACTGCCCGGGCGCTTATCGATGTTGAAGCTGGTACCATCATTCTAAGACTCGGAAAAGAAGCAATTCAATTCTGAGTCCTCAACAACATGAAGGGCCCCATCATTCAAGAGGAGGTCTTTCTTCTAGACGCAATACAACAAATGTCTCAACTAGAAATATCAGAGCCAGCGGACGAGTTAGAGAATGTCCTTACCAACCCAGAAGTCAAATTCTCTGCAAACGAATTGGTACAACAGTGTCTGTAACACTTAGAGAAGGCCGGAGAAGCACCGACGGCCACCTTTGAGGAACTTAAAGTTGTCACCAACTTGGAAGCAACAGAGCCACCTAAGGCTCCTGAGATGAAGACTCTGCCCATAGGGCTTAAGCATGCCTTCTTGGACGAGGAAAAATTATGCCCGGTTATCATCAGTTCCACCCTAATAGAAAATCAGGAAGAAAGACTTCTGGAGGAACTGAACAAACATAAAAAAGCCATTGGGTATAAGATAACTGACCTAACGGGTATAAACCCGGCTTTATGGATGCACATACTACCCATGGTTGAAGAATTTAAGCCATCACGCAAACATCAGAGGAAGATGAACCCTAATCTCAAAGAGGTGGTTCGCCTAGAGGTCCTCAAATTACTTAAAGCTAGCATAATCTACCCTATCTTTGACTCCCAATGGGTCAGCCCCGTCCAAGTAGTTCCTAAAAAGGGAGGCACTACTATCGTGCTTAACGACAAAAATGAGTTAGTGCCCACTAGGACGGTGATAGGGTGGAGGATGTATATCGATTATAGGAAACTGAACAAAGCCACGTGAAAAGATCACTTCCCTCTGCCCTTTCTCGATGAAGTCCTAGAGTGTTTAGCTCATTAGAAATACTTCTGCTACCTCGATGGCTATTTCGGGTTCTACCAAATACCCATACACCTGGAAGACCAAGAGAAAACTACCTTCACCTGCCCTTTTGGAACATATGCTTCTAGAAGAATGCCCTTTGGGTTGTGTAATGCACCCGCTACTTTCCAAAGGTGTATGTCCGCCATTTTCGCAGGATTAACAAATTCCATAACGGAAGTTTTCATGGATGATTTCTCAGTTTACGGAGATTCTTTCGATAACTGTCTAATCAGCCTTAGATAAGTTTTACAACGATGCGAGGAAACGAACCTCATCCTAAATTGGGAAAAATGCCATTTCATGGTAACAGAAGGTGTCGTCCTCGGGCACAGAGTGAGTGACAGAGGGATCGAGGTCGATAAGGCAAAAATCGATGTTATCTCGAAGATGTCTCCACCGAAAGATATAAAAGGAGTAAGAGCTTTCTTGGGTCATGCAGGGTTCTATAGAAGATTTATTAAAGACTTCTCAAAAATAGAAAAACCCATGACCCAACTCCTAACCAAAGATATTGAATTCATCTTTAACCAAGAATGCATGCAAAGTTTCTCAACTCTCAAAAATGCTTTAATTTCTGCACCTATTCTGAGAGCCCAAGATTGGTCGCTACCATTTGAAATCATGTGCGATGCTAGTGATTACGCCATAGGGGCTGTGTTAGGACAGCAGATCGATAAGAAACCTTACGTAATCTACTACGCATCTAAAATGCTATATGAAGCACAGAAGAACTACACTACTATAGAGAAGGAGTTCCTGGCTGTCATCTACGCGTTTGAGAAATTCTGCTCCTATTTGATTGGATCCAAGGTTATCATTTACATCGACCACTCCACCATTCGATACCTAATTCAGAAGCAAGATGCCAAACCCAGACTTATCCACTGGGTGTTGATGCTTTAGGAATTCGATTTGGAGATTAAAGATAAAAGCGGAGTGGATAATGTCGTAGCTGACCATTTGAGTCGCATTGAAGTTGAAGATGAAGATAAAATCCCTATCCGAGACTCTCTTCCAGATGACCAACTGATGAAGGTTACTCATGCATTCCCTTGGTATGTGGATATTGTCAATTATCTAGCTACAGGAATCATTCCCCCCTCCTCTTCCTACCATGACAAAAGGAAATTTCTCCATGATATTAAGCAATATTATTGGGATGAACCTTCCTTGTTTCACCTATCTGTTGACGGACTTTTCTATCGCTGCTTACCGAAAGAAGAGATTACCCCCGTCCTAGAGCATTGACATTCAGGACCCACGGGGGGACACATGAGCACAAAGAAAACTGCTATAAAAGTTCTGCAGTCAGGCTTCTTCTGACCAACCATAGCAAAGGACTCCTATGATTTTGTGAAATCTTGCAACAAATGCCAATTTTCTGGCAGCATATCTAAAAGGAGCGAAATGCCCCTCACAATGTGGCAAGAAATTGAACTTTTTGACGTATGGGGTGTAGACTGTATGGGCCCCTTTCCTTCTTCCTATGGTTTCTCTTACATCCTGGTTGCGGTAGACTATGTCTCAAAATGGGTCGAAGCTACACCCACTATATCCAGCGATTCCAAACCAGTTATTAAATTGTTCAAAGATATCATTTTCCCCAGATTTGGAGTCCCCAGAACTATCATATCAGATGGCGAGACCCATTTCCTGGAATGAAGTTTTGAAGCCCTGTTGAAAAAGTACGGAGTCAACCACAAAGTAGCAATGCCTTACCTTCCACGGACCAGTGGTCAGGTTGAGGTATCTAATAGACAACTAAAGATGATCTTAGAAAAAACAATCAACAGAAACCACACTGACTGGTCCGCCAAGCTTCCCGATGCCCTTTGGGCATACCGAACTTCCTATAAAACACCAATCGGGACAACCCCATTCTGTTTGGTATACGGAAAATCATGTCATCTTCCAGTGGAACTGGAACACAAAGCTTGGTGGGCCATCAAACAACTAAATTTCGATCTTAAAAGTGTCGGAGAAAATAGACAACTCCAGCTGCAGGAGCTCGAGGAGCTTCGAATGACCGCTTATCAAAGTGCCCGGATTTATAAGGAGCAAACTAAAATGTGGCACGACAGTCATCTTAAGAGGAAAGACATCATCACCGGCGACAAAGTGCTCCTTTTCAACTCCAAGCTTAAGTTATTCCCCAGAAAACTTTGAACAAAATGGTCCGGGCCCTTCACCATAAAGCATATATACCCAACTGGATCTGTCATAATTGTCGACAACAATGGAGGAGAAAGGACGGTCAATTGTCATCATTTAAAAAAATACTACACTTCAGCAGATAAAATGCCGAGACAAACAATTGAAATCAAAGACGCCACGCCATCAGCATAACAACGTCACAGCTTCGTCGAGCTAGCAATGTAAAACCCAGGCGCTACTTGGGAGGCAACCTAAGATTTCAGCTTCTTCCTTTATTTTCCGTTCTTTTAATTACCTTAGGTTTATCTTATGAAAATATAAAATAAAAAAAATCACATAACCAAAACAAACATAAAAATATAAAAATCTGTTCGACCTTTACCCTTCCATACGGTCCTCAAACTGTTTGGAGCCAAACAGTTTTGAAACCGTTTGGAGCCAAACAGTCCTGAAACCGTTTGGAGCCAAACGGTCCTGAAACCGTTTGGAGTCCAAACGGTCCTAAAACCGTTTGGAGTCCAAACGGTCCTCAAACCGCTTGGAGTCCAAATGGTCTTGAAACTGTTTGGAGCCAAACGGTCCTGAAACCGTTTGGAGTCCAAATGGTCTTGAAACCGTTTGGAGACCAAACGGTCTCCAAACCGTTTGACCTAGGATCGAATCCTATTTCCTATAAATATAAACCATCCCCCCTTCGTCTCCTCATTTTCGACTCTCGAGCTTTCTCTAACTCTTACGCAAGAGTTGTTCCTGTGCCTTCATCTTCCTGCTCCCGTGCGGCTCAGTTTCTCTCCGACTCCGACGACCTTGTTTCTGTGTTTATTCATGGCAACCTCACCTCAGTGCCGCCACCCTCCACTTTGCCGTCGTCTTCTCTGCCAACAGCAACAAGGTTGGCACACCACCTTCACTAACGCCGGCTACGCCGCTACGAACCATGTTCTATCAAACTATCCACCATCATCTTCACCTTTCCCGCCACCATCGCCGACGCCTGCACGTGCCACCACGGCAACCTTTTTGATCTTTTTGCCATCGCTCGCCGCCATCTACAGCACTGTCGTGGTCCTCTTTGCCTTCGCCATTATCGCCACCATCCTTGTTTTCACTGGCCGCTTCACCTGACATTTCACCTTCCAAACGGTCTTGAAACTGTTTGGGACCAAACGGTCTTGAAACCGTTTGGAACCAAACGGTCCTGAAACCATTTGGGACCAAACGGTCTTCAAACCGTTTGGAACCAAATGGTCCTGAAACCGTTTGGGACCAAACGGTCTTCAAACCGTTTGGAACCAAACGGTCCTCAAACCGTGTGGGACCAAATGTCCCTAAAATCATTTGGTCTTTTCAAAATTGCTTGCTTTTAATAAAAACACATAAACACGTCTTTTATTTTAAATAAACCTCTCTTTCTAACACATGACTATCTTACTTTCAGTAATGGCATCACCAACAAAGCAACCCACCGGATGTGAGGATGCTCCCTTCTGGACACTAGAGGAATTCATAGCGGTCCAAGCCAAGCTTCAAAAGTTCATAGATAACCACAACACGACTGGAAAGGCCCCTCCAAATGTCAAAATCATGGCGGTTCTGTGCAAAATTGACTGCAACAACAAATGCCTAGTCGAGGCACCTGAAGAAGAAGTGGAAGAAATTTCTTCCGATGATGATGAAGCCTCAGAATATGAGCCGACTCCTGAGGCGGAATCCCCCACCACAAAGAGCAAGGGGAAGAGGAAGGCCCAGGAAGCCACTACAACTCAACAACAAAAGAAACGGGCAAGGAAGCAAGTTCATCCTGCCACTCCAAGGAAACAAACCCTAGATGGGTATGTACCACCAACCACTACCACCACCATCACTACCCCCATCTTCTCAATTATCACCACCACCGCACCACCACCAGAAAACCTTTTCATCCATACCATCCAGTCCACTGACAAAATCTTCAAACCCACAAAGTTTGTCTGCTCCAGCGTACTCCTTAAGATGGGGATCCATGACCGAATTTTCAACATGCTAGACAAAGCTAACCTTGCAAGGCTGTGTTTGGTACCTGAGATCTCATATTCTGAACCCACAACTGAATTCTTCACCTTTCTTAACAAAGAGCCCGTCGACATCATGGATAGATCACGGGATGGAGGTGACTGTAGGCTGGTCACCAAACGTTTCGGCAGCAAGGTTGTCATAACAGAAAACATGCTGAATGAAATTTTCATTGACAACCAGGAGCAGCTAAAGAAAGCCAAGGCTATGGGAACTGAGTCCTAATTTCAACAGGCATAACTTTTGGAAATCTCTGACTGGGCTCCCCACCTATGATGCGAAGACATGTAAAGCATCGGATATACATTTTGGACTAGTGCGCACCTTACACAAAATCCTCGCAGGTGCACTCTTCCCCAGGACAGAAGGAGGAAATGTTATAATCTCGGATCTCTTTGTTCTCTGGTCCATTCTAAACGGAATGCCAGTCAACATTGGACGACATATGATCCAGAAATTATCTGCTTATGCCCTGGGGAAGGAAATTTGCATGGGAGGTCATGTCACATCCATCATCAAATATCTCAAGATGGACAGACCTCTACCCAGATGCAAACAAATAAAGGGCGACATCCTCACCAACAAACAAACCTTGAAGAACTCCTTCATTATCAAGGAGAAGGATGCGAAACTACATTATGTTTTCTGCCCTACAGTCAAATCATCCAGAACCCTGCTACCACTGTCGGAGCTCGCAGAATACGACAAGGAAAAGCTCCTCTTCACTGACGAGGAGCTTACCAAACTCTTAGCTACGGTAAAAACACCAGCAAAGAAAATAAAGGTAGGGCAGACTGAACTCAGCATCAATGCCCCGACAGCTAGAATATCAAAAATTCCTGTGAAACGACCATACATAAGACTTTCACATAATCAACAGTTGTTGGGGACACTAACTACAAAACCACATCCAGAAGACAACACACTTCCCGACGATCACATCACCTCCTCATCTTTAGACTCATTCATTATGAGTCTAAATGTTGAGCTAACCACCACCACCTCACCACCCTCCACCTTTCCAACATCCACCACTCTTCCTTTCTTCACCACATTTACACATCCACCCACATCCTCTTCCTCACCCATTTTCCCTTCGGGCTCTCCCTTCTCCACTCCTACGCCTGACGTCACCACTTTCCCCTCCACCTCCACAGTCTCTACCCCATCACTATCACTTCCACCACTTTCACCAAAGATACCACCACCTTTCTCATCCACCACCACCCTGACACCGCTGGTGACCCCATCCATAGTCACCACATAGTTCACAGCACCATCAGTTTCTCTTCCACAAGGCACTACCTCCCTCCCACATAAGTGGCATTCGATGAGTTACAAGCCGTCCATCGGCAGTGCAAAAAGACCACACACAAGCAGCCAGCAGAAAAGGCAGTGGCTAACAAAGATGGCGATAACGACGACGAAGAAGACTATGACTCCTCTGCCAATTCGAACAATGATACCACCTCTTCAGGTGATAAATATGACGATGGAGAGGACCCAGGCCAAGCAGCAAAACCTTCTCAGAAAGGTTTCGACAAAAGTCACCAAGAAGGTGGCCATCACCCCAAGTCCCCCCACAACGAAAATGTAAATATGTCATATGGGGACCAATTCCTTGATTATTCTACTCTGGGATCCATTGGGGAGTTTGCTAAAAACACAGCCTTCGCTGAGTTCCACCATTGTATATTAGGAACCAGCGCAAGCCCACCCGCAACAACCGCTCAACCTTTCTCCGCACTTGACAAATCAGTGCCTTTCCCTGATGATCAGGACGAGTCAGAATGAGTGCGATTAGATATAGATGAAGAACTAGATTCTGCTTCTGACTCGGATGACGATCTGCAAGGCTATGCAGAAGTCCTGGAACAACCTTCTTCCCCCCCCTCTACAGGAGCTTCCCCCGCCACCACCTCTACCGCATAAAATGCACGATTTAGATATGGCGGCCATCTCCATACTAGATGCTCAGGACATTTTTATACAGAACACTATTGTCGATGATGCAAAAGCAGGGGAAGACATCATCTATCATAACACAAAAACTAAGTGCAAGTTGACACGAGAAGACTTCCACAACATCCTGCGACCACGGTCCACGATGCCAATGGCAATCTTCTGTGTCCTACTCGCCAACTGTATAGAAGTGTACAGAAGCTCTAAGAGGCAGCAACCAGTCTTTAACACCTCATCTGCTCTATCTATCGGCCTTTTATACAAAGATATATGAGTAAAATCCATAGAGAGGCTGCGTGATGGTTTAGCACAGCGGGCACGTTATCTTATCGTGCCCTTCCAAGTTTCGGACCACTGGCTTTTTATGATTGTAGACACCGAGGCTCAGGACGCCAAGGTTTATAATTTTTGCGGCAAAATAAATTTCATTGGTGAAGTAGCAAGTGAAGTGAGATGTATACCCTTCCGGCTACTTAAATTAATTTGGGTGCACGTCCATCCCTCCGTCAAGACTGGAGCCAACCCTGGTTCCAAATAATTAATCCACAAGTTCAAGCTGCTCCAGGATCTGGGGACTGTGCTTTTTGCACCATCCGTCACATCCAAGCACTGAACCAAGAAATCCCTTTTGCTGATATAGTCACTGAAGATTTTCACTCTTTGCAAGGGCGTTACGCCATGGAGCTCATTTGTGATAGAAGGTTTTTCAAGGACCTGACTATGGCACCAGATGACGTCCCTCGTTACCTTTTCTCAGTGATACAACGTCCGTAGAGGTAACCTTTCCGACAAACTTTGAAAGAGTTGGAGAAATCCAAGGAGCCAGCCACCACTCACGAGCAAAGAAAAAGTGACATAGATCCTTTGTCTGTCATAGAACCAACTTTCCCGAACTTTGACCCCAGTGCTTGCAACGGTCTCTCTGACATTGAACTAAGCCTCATCATGTCGAGGCTTTCTGCCGAGAAGGATGAACTCGTATTCATGTCTGGTGACATTCTAATAATGGCAGACACACTTCGAGAGACTATACAGTTTAAAGGATCTCTCTCCGTAAGCTTAATGGTTGCTTATCAATTTCTCCTCGGCCAAAATAACCCCACAACATATATGGCGTCTCCGTACATGAAGGATGATCTTTTAAAGCTAAAGAACTTCATAACAACTGAAGCGCTGATCTCCTTTCTACAACACACAATGCCGAAGTTCATCATTCTAACCTTCCTTTATCACGAGCACTGGATGCTCCTGGCAACAAACCTACCAGAAGGAACAACTACAATCTATAAAAGTTCCGACAGCCAGTACAATCCACGACATAAGAACTATGTCGTGACACCAAAGATGCCCACGGAGGTAGTGGCAAAGGAATGCGCTGACAAATTAATTGCCTTTTTAAGTCAGCATATAAGGGCTTATGGCACAGAACATTTTCATCTCCCTTCCTTCAGCCACAAATGCCCACAACAAATCTGGGAATCAAATGACTGTGGCTTCCACGTCCTCTACTGGATGTACACCATCATGGTCCTCCAACGACCAATAGAGGATATGACTGACGTGGATTATCATGCTCTACGCGGACAGTTTGTAGCTAATCTACTTCGAACACCAGGGGCAAACTCAGGATTAACTTAGCCTGCATCCCTTGTCATCATACTTCTCAACCTATCACTTTGACACCTTGAGGACAGAGTGAGTGATAAGTTAGGGGGGGTACATTAGACAAGGGTGAGGTATCATTTCTATATCCCTCTTTTTCCATCTCCTCCTTCCTTTTTTGTACATATTTTCTTATTTTCCTTTACACATTCTTTTTAAATTAATTCTTTTGGAATAAAGTCACCCTCAGCTAACTATAGAATCATGTTAGTCCCCAAAAGTAAATAGCACTTAGACATATAATGGCGACTTAATAATGACTCTCCACTATTGATTTTCATGCTTTTGTTTCACTTCTACATCTGACTCTCCACAAGTCAATATCAAGGCAGAAATAAGCCAAGCTCTCAAGGATGAGAGGGGCATCAGGCGACTTCCAAATCAAGAATTCTTGCAAGTGGACCACAAAAAGAAACCAAATAAGTGCATGTTGAAAAACTCTAAGAACATCTTTCCTCTCTTCAAATAAAAGAGGCTTGGCCGCCCAAAGCAATTTCCTGAAAAACACCAAAACCCAAGCCTGCGAGTCTTCGAATAAAATCCAGAGAGTTGAATAAAATTATGAGAGTTGTGCCATACATAAGGATCTATATAAAGAACCGATGAAGGTCTCACCCGGCCGGCACATTCAGCTGCCCTCATGAAGGCAGATGTGTCGTGCCTGGTAGTGAAACCCTAAGGTATCTAAATATATGAAAGGCTTATAAAGGACTCACCCGGCCGGTACATTTAGTTTCCCTCACAAAGGAAGATGTGTCGTGCCCAGTAGTGAGATTCTAAAAGCATAAACAACCCCTCCCCCACTTGAAGGGGGAGTTACACTTCAAGCCTTTAGCCAACCCTCATACCCACTCTAGCTTCCAGTAGGTTCTTCAGAGAGGTATAAAGTTGATTAGAGTCAACAACATGCACAGAATAAAAGTGGTCCCGATGCAAGCTACGAGATACGGAAGGAACCTGAGACCCAAGCAACTCTCAAAACCTGAAAGAGTCAAGGCAAGCAATAAGACCTGATATGACCTTAGGAGAACTCAAGTTGAGAATTGAAGCAAGAGTATGGAAATCTTAACTAAATAAAATCGCCTCGCAATTACATGCCTCAGCTCTATCTAACTTGAGGACAAGCTAGACTCTAAGTTAGGGGGGTGATAACCTCCAATTTTGGGATGATTATCTTAGTCTTTTCTTTAGTTTTCCACACTCTTTCTTAATTAGAATTAGACATAATACCTAAATATTCCCTCTTATTGTAAATATACTATTAGACTAATTTTTCTCCTTTATATTTGCAGAAGAAAAGACTCAACTAGCCTCAAGACTGCATGGGCTCAAACGGTCCCAAGACCGCATGAAGCCAATCGGTCCCGAGACCGCATGGAGTCACATGGTCCCAAGACCGCATGAAGCCAATCGGTCCCGAGACCGCATGGAGTCACACGGTCCCAAGACCGCATGAAGCCAATCGGTCTCGAGACCGCATGGAGTCACTCGATCCCAAGACCGCATGAAGCCAATCAGTCATGAGACCGCATGGAGTCACACGGTCCCAAGACTGCATGAAGCTAATTGGTCCCGAGACCGCATGGAGTCACACGGTCCCAAGACCGCATGAAGCCAATCGGTCCCAAGACCGCATGGAGTCACACGGTCCCAAGACCGCATGAAGCCAATCTGTCCCAAGATTGCATGGAGTCACACGGTCCTGAGACCGCATGAAGCCAAAAGGTCTTGAGGTCCAAACGGTCTTGAGATCCAAACGGTCTTGAGATCCAAACGGTCTTAAGGTCCAAACGGTCTCCAAACCGTTTGGACTTCACTTAAGGCCTATAAATAAGACCCCAAAGATCCTCCAAAAGCTATCAAATTTCAGACGTCCAGAGGCTGCCTCAATCACTCCAGAGCAAATCCAACTTCCATCCTCCGCCCAGGGGCTGCCGGTCTGAGACCCACACTCCATCTCAGAGCTACTTTCTCTCTCTCTGCCAAAGAAGGTGGGAAGAGGGGATCTCGTCATCAAGCAACCTGTGAAGCTGGTGGATCGTCTCTCTCTCTCCAAGGGGTTGACTTTCCTCTCTCCTTTGTGGGGATGACGCTCTCTCTCTTCTTGCCTTCTTCTTTGTCCTAGTTATGAGCGAGTAATCTTTCCCACTAGGGTGCGGGGAGTAGCCCCGCTACCCATGTTTTCATATCATGTAAATGTAATCAATAGTTTGTAATATAGAGTTTATATCTTTTCAGTTCAACATCAAACGTTTAATGAATGCTTGTTTCTTGATCACTAACTTGTGTTATCTTTTATCTTTTAGTATGAATTGTCTACGTTTGTACTATTAGATTTGAAACTCGTTTGTATGTTGGTTCTTGGTGCATGTATCCACCATGCATCTGTTTCAGTATCTAGGAGTGTCTTTCAAGAAGTGGAGTATACTCACTCCCATCGTTGTACTTTCATGCTATGAAATGGAATCAGTTGACGCATGAAAGAACAACCTTGATGAGTCAAGGAACACACTTTGCGAAGGGAATGATGCAAAGTAGTTGACCATTCGTTCGGGGATGGCTGACTTTGCAACATTCCCGCACTTCTCGTAGTTAGTTCTCTGAAAGGAAGCTAAGTCTATAAAGATACTAACTGACTAAACTCTTGTTGCAGGTTATGTTTTACTTCGCATGTCTTGATCCATGTGTAGTGGCGGTGAAAACCCGATCACACCCTAGTGACTTTTATCATTGTTTATCTTCCTTAATTTTACTTGCTTGCTGCATTTTACATGTTCTTAGTTTAAAACAACAAAATCAACCTTTCGATTTAAGTGCCCACTATTAAGAGACTAAGTGAAGTTCTAGCATTTTCCATCTTGTTGCTTGCAACAAGATCGTTGTCCTGTGGATTCAACCCTTAACTATACTATGATAAGACTTCCATGTATCTTAGCATGCGTGGGTGGAGTTCTCTATCTAGTATAAGCAAGGCTAAACCTAAAGACTTACTATCTTTAGGATTTTTAGTTGGTGCACACAATTCCACATAAGTGGAAGCTCCATCAACCATCTAGTTCTTCATGCACCTACTTCCACCTTATGGAAGTGAATCTTTAAGTCATACTCATGAACTTTTGAACTCACATCATGGTGTAGTTGGACCATCCCTCTCATGGATAGTTCAACCAGATCTGTCCCTTAATAGAACTCTTTCTTTCTCATGTCATCTAGGTAAGGCGACCTACCATAACCCATATTGCATTTCGACCTTCCTTGACCGAGGGGAGTCCTATCACAACATCCATAGTGTTGAGCTCCCATTCCCTCTCAGGGACTCTTTTGTCCTCTATATTGATACACTGGGTTACTGGGGTTCGTCCTTTACCTCCTGGCTTGCATGGCCATATACCACATGCAACTTCATCTTAAGCATCCAAAGTGCTATTGCCATTTACTATCTTGGTAGAACCACGGTGTATGGTGTTCTTCAATCATGATTTCTTGTATCTCATGATTCCTTCGAAACCCTAAACCACTCTAGTCGGGGTTTCATCACCTTATTTTCCAAAGGAGTGCATCTGAGGTTCTACCACCATCCTTTCATTGCATCAAGGACTAGACTGGCTAACCAAACAACCCTTAACTTTTCAACAAATCTTGTTACATTTGAGCGTTATCCAAACACCTCTCCCTTTCAAACTTAGGGTTAGCCAAACAACTTCTTCTAGCTTCTAGTCAAACAAGTCAGATGTATCTCAACCAGAGCATCCATTACCACTTCACATCCTTATGTATTAGGTAAAGTTGATGACATACACCTTCATGCATTCCACTTATCATCTCATCTCGACTCTAAGTCTGCATTCATCAAGTACACTCTCTGATGTCATCAACATGGTGATCAAACTCAACCTTTTAAGACTCACCTCTTGGTTTTTGAATTCGACCTGGTATAACTCATAGCTCATGCTAAAAACATTCTTATAAGATGATTACCTTATTTCTCTTTAGCGTTTGCAAACTATCCATGTATCATTCGATTTACCAGGGTATGTTATCTTCTCTGTCCTCATACCTCATAGCAACGTTCCAACTCACATCATCTTTTATCCTTGGTGTATGGCATGTGTACTGTCCTATCTCTCACTCCCATAACAAGAGGAAATAAGCATTTGGCTGCAGTCCAAGCACAGAGTTCCTCCTGTTCCAAGAGTAGAGATGGTACATCCCACCTTGCCAGTACACCTTTAAATCTAAGTTGAAATGTGTTGTTTATGCTTCTATATTACAATCATCTTGATATCCAAGTTACCTCCTTGGAAAACTGGTTTCGAACCTACTTGGGTCACCTCACAATCCTTGGTCATCTCTTCTAGGTCTATAGGGTGCCGACACTTTTGGGGTCATCCCTCTTTCCTCATGCATCAAGAGAGTGCCCTACTCATCTGCCCTTTGGGTCCCATGAGTTCATGAAGGTGATCAATCTCCTAACCAATGGCCCTCAGACAATGATAGTTGTTACCTCCCGACCCTATGGTCATGTGCAACTGGGGAATTAGGCAACTCCTACTTTCATCGGTCTTATCCCTACCTGACCCTAGGATAGACTTAGGATTCTCCATTATAGTACATGTTCACTTATAACCTTACCGAAATCTTCATCATCTCTCTTTCTGCATTCATGGACTGGCTTTCATCCTTTCATAGGGATCATGGCAACCTGCCTACCTTGGTCAAGCCCCATATCGGTTACCTCCATGGTAACACATTCATATGTAATTAGAGATGGATATCTATGGGTCTACAGGTTCATTCTCATACCATGTACTTTTCACTTAGCTTCTCAACATCCTATGAGAACTCTTTAGGTTACCTTAAACCAACAAAACTGATATACACCCTACTAAAGGGGTCACTCTCCCAGGATGGGAGGAAAACTATCTCTTAACAACAAGGTCTCAAAAGCTCTTAGGTCTAGGGTTTACATACACACGAGCCTACTTAACCCTAGAAAGCTATTAAGGCACAACAGATCACCTATTGAACCATGCTAGGTCATACTTGTCCTCTTTCCTCAATGTTGGATCGAGATCATACCTTTCTTTATCATCAACCTAACTGTGAGGGATTCATCAAACACTCCTTAAACTTAAGGGGCTTCCCTTTTCCTCTATACATGAGGAGTACCATGCTCGCTTCTAAAGGAACTCAACTTCTCATCATGAGCATTAGGTACACCACTTCCCCTCTTAGGCCTAGGAACCCTAGGTTCACTTGTAGGTGTCCAACTGCATGCTCTATCTCTTAACTACAAACCAAGCATGCAAAAGGCATGACATGCACTTCTTGTCATCCTTCAACTCGAGCAACACTTAGGGTTAGGTCCTCCTTAAGGACAACCAATAAGGTACAAGGCCTCATAACCTACTACTAAACCTTTCTAGGTCTAAGGAACTCTTCTTCCTACCTCAGAAGGTAAACACCTATACCGTAGGCACATAGGCACCAGATGCTTCATCTTCTATCTCTAGGGTTTGGTCCCTCTAAAGGAAACCAAGATATCATCAACTTTCAAGGATCGATCATGAAGCAACCACTATCATCCATTGTTTAGGGTTTTAGGCATCCAACCTTCTTATTGGGTTTCCTTCTCTCTCTAGGGCTAACCCTACATCCAACCTCACCATTAGAGTTCCTCTCTTCATGAAGGATCAACCTAAAAAGCATGCCCTACATGGGTGAAGCCTAGGTTCGAACTTATGTTTGCCCAAGATCGTCCATAACCCTTTATGCTCCATCATAATTCCTTATCCAGGGTTTCATCCTACTGTCAGCACTATGATGTTCCCTAGGTTCCAGCTATACCCTACTTGCACAAGCCCATGGGGTTTCTAAGGTCCTTCACTAACATCATCATCTAAGGAGCTATCCTTTACCCTAACATGCACGACCCTTCCCAGGGTTGGGTTTCTAATGGTGTTAGGTCACCCATGGATCATATGGCATCCCAAAGGCATGTCCTTTCAAACACCTGGTCTAACTCATCTCTCTCTAACCTTCACTTAGGGTTAGGTTTGACATCATCCTCAGAGGATGTGTCAGGTCTCTACTTGCAATGGAGATCTCTATCTCCAAGACTAACTTATCCTCCTGACAAGAAGGTCTAGCCTCAGGTCTCTTCTGAGGACATGACAACTTATGTCGTACGACCTAAGCATGTATCTATTCTTTAGTTTACGCTTACTCTATTAAGCTTATGTCCATGAAATCTTAATTACATGCTTTTCATTAATTTGATGGAGGATTCCTTAGACCTTATTAATCTTACCCATACCTCAAGAGGGTGAGGAGAAGAAAGAAAACCCTAATCCTTCAGGTCCTTAATAGAATTTTGTGATGAGAAGGGATGAATAAGATGAGAAAGTCCTAAAGGTATCTTATTTTGATTCATACCCTAAGACTTTGGCCAGGCAGTCACACGGATTCGGGAGTCCTCGTATTCTAACTAGCGGTGCAGAGGAAAATATTGCCAGCCCCCGGTTGTGATCCTTTTCTAGACACCTCTGTCTTTTGGATAATCCTCTAATAACTCCCTTGGGTTCTATAGAGTTTGCAAAATTTAATAATTACTAATGGTTAACTGAGGAACCTAAGCTCTGATACCAAATGTTACGACCCCACCTCCCGATAACCCCCAATTAAGGGAGACCGAGAGGTTGAAGTCGCACCCATAACTTCCGGATGAAAGGTTCGGCAATTAACCAAGAATAATTATCAAATTTTAGCCTACTATACTGAAAAGCTGTAAGAAAATAAATTTTTGCATACCTTTTTGAAAACTTGGATCTCTAAACTTCTATCCACTTAAGGATTCTACTCTAACTACTCCTCCTTGTATTTTACTTCGAGTATTACACAATATGATGATTTACTGTTTGTCCTTTTGGCTTGTACCTAAAATGCCGACAAACAAAATGCCGGTCAGCCGAAGCTGGTATGTGGGGGAAACAATAATCATGTAATTATGTTAATAATGTAATCATTCAATTAATCATTTAACAACCAAGATTACATTTTAGATATAACTCCGTGATCCAAGAGTACTCTATCCTCTATGTTGTCCCCATTAAACCCCTCATGATCCACCTATAAGTGAACCAATTTCTAGGGTTGAGTCACATGGCACTACTCGTAAGCAGCCCACTCCTTAACTCATGTCAGGCTAATGAGTCTCATGGCACTACACATAGGTAGCCCAATTTCTAACTCTTGGTAACCTAGACCTTGCTCTAGGATTACCCCTTTTTTCTTAGCCTTTTCAAAGAAATAGAGGTGGACCTGGATCTAGTCATTTATATATGCACATTTATAGTGATAATCATAGTCACTTTATAGTTGCATAAAATAAATAAACATCCAACAGTTATTTTCAAGCAACCAATTAAAACGTCGGGAATCGCCGTGAAACTAGAGCGATTATTCATAAGCGTAACCACATACCTGATTTGATGAGTCATGCAGATTATTCAACATATACTTCATGTATATACCATCAAACCAATCAACAGATCCAAGCAAGTAATTCAATCATCACATAATTCCTGAAAAGAATATGTACTCTATTTATTACACACTTTATCAAGAATCTACTTTATTGACTTGGATTCTCTTTCTAGGGTTTCTAATCTGCATTAAGGTTTCATTAATATTCATTAGGGTTTCTTAGATCAATTTCTCAAACTCAATCCCTTTTAGGTTAACAACCCTAAAATACTCTTTTCCATTTATATGAACCTTAATTGCTCAACTATCCATTTTAATAATCTTTTATACCCAAATTGACTTAGGATAAACACATCCCTATTTATTCATGGATTTGAACCATTAAAACAATTAAAAGACATATTCATCTAAATTAGAGTTTTCAAGCTCATTAGTGAATAATCATGCATGAAACCCTAAATTAAACCAATTATATAAAAAGATCATCTTTTTAGATCCTATTCTCACTTTTATTAACAACAGGTTAATATCAACTTGAATTATCCAAATAACATCATTAAGTCCATCTATCATCAAATCTAAGGGTTTTTCTTTAATTAAATCATTAAAGATGATAACTTTATGTCCTTTTCAAATTTCAAGCACATAAACTCTAAATTACACTAATCATGTGCAAAGTTGTTCCATTTTGAACATAATGTACCTTTTTACATTTGACAGGTTAACATCAACTCTAATGATCCATTAAACCCTATTAAACACTTTATTCATTTCAAAATAGGGTTTCTTAATCTTTAATTCATTAAAGATGATGATTTAAACTAAATTTCGAACTATGATCATATTCAGGCTATAAAACTATTTTTAATGAGTTCCTTGCATTTTTCTGATAAAAATACATATATAACTTGTCCTAATCAGAGTTACGAATAGCAAGATATGATTTTTGCAAGACAATTACCTTCTGGCCAATCAGAGATTGCCACATCGCCAAGTTTCCATGCATGCGGCTCGCTTTGAAAACATAACACAATTACCAAGTTGCCCTCACGTAAGTGATCAGCTTCTTTAGAGTGTGGAGGGCAGAAACGTCCAATGCGCCTCTCCCTTCTTCAACCTTGGGCAGGTCGATCGCATTTGCCCTAGCCGCTGACCCGCGGCTTTGGAACGGCTCCTGCTCCCCGATCTGGACTCGAGCTTCACCGGAAAAGCATCCCCTGCCTCCGCCGCCCTCATGCACACTCAGGGCGCCAACAACCCGCAGCCAAGATGTCCATTTACTCGTCTGTATACGCCATATACTGCAGGTCATCCCCGCAGCCTAGTTGCCTCTGCTGCACATGCACTAGGGCACGATCTCAAGGGATAGGTTTCTCCTTAGCATCGTGGTACTCCAGGAGTCCCTCGCAACCCCCTGGTTCCCTCTCCTTGCGTCATTCTCACAGTGGTTCTTGGGGTTAGGGTTTGAAGACAAAAAGTAGAGAAGAAGGAGGGAGAAAGAGGAGAAAGGTACGTGGAACCCTTCAGAACTCGACCCTAGGATATCCCCCGTTATATAGGGTGGGAAAAGAAGCCCTAAGTCGGCTCATACATGACTCAACGCATCCCTTTCCATGTAGGAAGACAATTCCTTCAAAGAGAAGGATATTCTCTCTCTTTCTGTTTATCCTTTGGATATTCTCTATATTAGAAATACAAAAATCCACTTTCTTATTCTCTTTAAACTTGTCTTTTAGTTATTTGTCACGAAATCATATTTCCTTTTAATAGAAAATACCACCTTTTAAAAACAACACAAAATTCATTAATAATGTATCACATTATCCTTTTATTTTGCAATTTTGGTATTTTCTCTTTCTTTCCTCTTTATTGGGACTCCTTGGATCCCAAGACACTCCATTATTTTGAAATTCTTTTTATTGGATACTTATTATCCTTCTAGATGCATCTTTATTCATTATTTCACATTATCTTATTTATTTCTCATTAAAATATCTCTTTTTGAGGATTTCTCTTTATTTCTCTTTTATTTTCCTCATTGGCATTCCTTTTAATATTAGCAACCTCATGGATACAAAATTTCCCAAGAAATCTCATTTATGCCTCGTTCCACTCATTTTCCACATTTTACCATTATTTTCAATTTCTTTCTTAAGAAAAGAAATACTTAATTAATCTTTTCTTTTCTTATTGCACTCTTTATGCAACTTTGGACTCCTTGGAACCCAAGAGGCACGAAATCCATTCCTTGGATTACATCTCTTTGCCTTCTAGAGGTTTCTACCTCTTCCTTTTCTCAAACATTCAATTATTCAATTACTAATTGAATTTTCTTTGTTATTTCCTTGTTATTGGGCCCAATAACCAATAAAGCCCACAACACAAACATCAAGGCTATTGTAAACGAAATCCATGTATTCAAAACAAATTATACCATTCTTTGTTCAATTATCTTTAATATGAGAAATTGCATTTCTCACCAAATGAACCCAAAATTTGGGGTTATAACAATAACGGTGAAAGGATTACCAAAGGAGAGGGGTTCAACCCCGTGGAGCTCTGGAAAAGGCTGACCGGCGAATCATCGTTTAAGCCGGGAAGCAAGGTGGCGGCGGTGCACTCATGTTTTTGGAGATTAATGCACAAGCTGGTGGCGTGTCTGCTATTCAGCAAGAACGAGTCCAGCAATATTTACACCGAAGAACTCCACATCATGTGGCTCATGATGGAGGGCAGAGTGATCAACCTGGGGTGGTTCCTACTGAATAGGTTGCTCCCAATAAAGGATGCCACCAAGGAATACTGCATGGGTGGCATCATCAACCTAATCGTGGTTGGGCTTGGGTACCCACGGGAGTCGCATAGTCTTTCGAGGACAAGGGGGCGACGAGCTAATCGACCTCAATTACCTAATGAGGGATAGCATTATAAAGACGGAGGGGAGAGGCTACTTCTATAAGTTCGCAAAGACAAACACCCTCCTTCCACTCCCTTGCTGTGCCGCCTACGACGCAGAAAAGCTGGTCTTCACCACAAAAGAAATTGAAGCTTTGGCGGTCGAAGCAGCTTACGCCGCCACCACTAGTATCCCAGTAAGGGCGGTTGCGAGAGGAGAATCGATCCCTCTCGACCCAAGGCAGGACAAAACTTCAACAACCTTCGCGGAGCCAACTGCCACTCCAGAGTCACCAACGACAGTAGTTGATAGAGATGTCATCACTCCTGCTATACCAGCCACGGTCACAACAACACCTACCATGGCTGAAGAAGAACCGGCAATCGTTGAGGTCGCCAAGACAACCACGGGAGCTGCCGCAGCCCCCGATACTTCTGTGGTGCCTTTAGAGGCAGACGAAGAAGTACAGTCGGATGCCGATAATGGGGTGTTTGCTGGGGTAATCGAGATGGAGCTCGGAGCTGCACAGCTAACGCTGACACCGCCGCGGGTGTCCCTTATAGCAGCTACTGAAGAGATCGCCGACAATGTAGAGGTGGAGTAGCATCCACCCACACTGCGGCCTACTCCACCATGACAAGAAGGTGAGGCGGGGGCAGCCGTAAGGGTGCCGACGCCTCACCCAGCAACATCCACCTTGCGGACGATTGAGATAGGTTCTACCTCGTCGGGTAGACCCTCACACGAGAGAAGCATCGTGAGGACAAGAGGGAGGCCTGCAGGAGCCCCTCCGTCACTCTGGAAAATGTTGGGGCACGAACTCGACCACTTGCGGGAGGTAACAGAAAGCCACTCGGCTACATTTACTTCTCTAACCCCCAAGTTTTCATTTTTCCAACAGAGGCTGAGTAGCCAAGAAAGGGAACTGCTGACTCTAGTTGGCCTTCCTGGCCAACTAGAGGCACTCAACGCCACGCTTCAGCAGGCCCTCCAGTGCCTTGATGTGATCGAGGAGAGGTTGAGTAGGGGAGACGAACATCCGCGCCCAAGGTAGCTGAGAAGGTCTCCATCACCCCCTGGCTCAGGCTCTCCACCTTCCTCATCAGCGGCCTCCTCAAGATCATCGTCTTCTTCCTCCTCCAGCGGGCCATCCACAACGCCCGAGGAAAGGACGCCACAAAGATCAGCCAACAGAGCTCCAGCAGGACAGGCGAGCTCCCACGGTCTGGAAGAAACAACTCCCTCAGTCCCCCTAGACGAAGCTGAAGATGACAACAAAAATATCAGCGTCAGGGAGGACTCTTCTGATGAATCACAGGGAGAAGGGGGGGACATAGGTGCCACCAACGAAAGACACCCCCCCAGAGGAAGACACTCGATGGCAGATGTGTTCTCTGCGCCGTCTGAACTACCTTCCTTCGAAATGACCGACTTTGACAGAGCTACCAGTCGTTCAGGGACCAGAAATTTCTAAACAAGGTCTTGAGGTCGCAGGAAGATGAAGAAGACATCGTCTGGAGCGACGACTACTTCTCTGTACGATGGGGAGCACTTAGAAGCATTTTCCGCTCGCCAGCCGGCGTCGGAAAAAGGTTGTTCAGGGTCCTAGAAGGTACAATAATAGAAAATATCAGCACCGGGACAGGTCGGAAAATAGTATACAATGCCACCCCGACCTTAGCAAGAAGGTTGATGATGGGAGTACCAAACTCCATTGCGGTGGCCAACATGCTGCAACACATCGAAGAGCATAACACGAACATGGTGTTGGCCCTGTACAACCACCGCAACATATGGTTCCTCTGTGTGGCAGACCTCAGGAACCATGACGTCCAGTTGCTCAACTGCAGCAACAATGAGGTGTCACACTCTGGGCTTATTTTCAGTCGCCCGGAGGACAAACATCTAAGGCTTGTACCGTTGCGTCTTCTACAAGCTATCAAGCAAGGATTCAAATGTCACAACGGCATTTGGAACTTCTTCTCTATTTGATACTTCCCTGTCCAATCAGAAGAGGGAAGTGGAAATAGCGCCTTTGTCGTCCTGCGGGCCATGGAGCTACTCAACATATTTGGATACATGAGGCACCTCTAGGGCTAAAACTTCTACCATCTCATGAGCATATATGCATTGCTTCTTATCAAAGACAGGAGCTATTTCCAAGACGCAGGGGTACCAGAGAAGTTGCTGGACAATGACTTAGAAGATGAATCTTCGCAACCCAGCAGCACTCCCGAGAAAGAAGTTGAGATGGAAATAGACACCTACGGGATAGGAAAGCGGTTAGAGATCCTGCAGGATGTGCACGGATTAGAAGATCATGTTTCGCCTGAAACACTAGAAGGGCTGATCAATAATTTTGACTGCTTCTCGTGCGCTACACTCACGCAGGAGCAGGTCAATGAAATCCTTCTGAAATTAGCTGATTCTACCCCAGCGGATGTCATCTACGAGGCAGGAAATGTCATAGTCCCGGTAGATGACTTAAGGGACATGGTAAAAGATGGAGGATGCTTGGTGTTATCTGTGGTGGCCACTTACATCCAGACACTATAGACAAAGTTTGAACACGCATACATAGCTCATCTAATGATGTTCAACGACATCTGCCTAGCCGATGAAACAGGAGCGAAGCAATCATTTCTGGTAGAGTTGGACCGCAGGGTTCCACGCACAATCTTCCTGCCCATCTTGCATTACAACCACTAGATGCTCCTGATGATGTACACTCGCCAACGAGCAGGAATCTTCTACAATAGCTTAGACAACAACAAAGATCATCCAGTGCAGTGTACATCAACAGTGTTGACATCCCTCGAGCGCTTAGTACGAAAATACTACAATGAGGTGGCAGTATTGATACAACCATTCCTGGAGACAACAACAAGCAAATGGCACGAGCTACAGTTATGCCAAATGGATATCTAATGAAGAGACGCCTGACCAACTCCACCACATCGACTACCACAACAAATGAGGATAATATGTGTGGGAGCTTCTATCTGGCGCAGGTGCGCTCACCAGCTAACCCTCACTGAGTTAACATTACCCTACCTTATCTATTTCACAACTCTGGGACAGAGTGTGGACTAAGTTTGGAGGGGGTACCATGTACCAGTGAGGGAGGTATAAAAATTTTGAAAAATGTTCAGACTTCACCCTTTTCTTCTTTTGTTCTTCTTCTATATCATGTGTACATATACATGCTCATACAAAAAATTTTGAAAAACTTCGCTTATTTTGTCCCCATACATATGTACAAAGACACTATATAGTAAAAACCTGATACAGCTTCTTGCCAGTTTAATTTCTATGAGCCTAAGAAGATGCAAATTTTGTTATGTCTTTCTGGAAATGCAGCCTCAAACAATAAACGACTATGACTTTCCACACCAAAAATTGCGAAAAATAATCTTGCAACAACTAAGAGACGTGTATGCAGAAGGAAAAAGCTGCCCAAATAGCATAAAAAAATTTCTCTTGTTTTCCCTTACCCAACGAAAATCCCAAAAACAGAGAATAGCCTTATGACAGTGAATAAAAGCATGAGAGTTGTGCCAAATGAAAAAGAAAAAAACATATACACACTTGTTTTCCAAAAGTACCCATCCTTAGGCATGGTAGATCTGGGGCAGTGGTACGTAGGATGTGAAATCACTGCTCTAAAGCCAACTGGCTTGGACTGTAGGGACCACTCACCCGCTAACGGACCCGTACCTGGATGGACTGATGGGAAACAAGAAAAACCCAAAACGTTGTAAGCCTACCCAAACACACAACTTTCTGCCCCCAAAAGTTGTTTGGTGTGAAAGCTAACTACGAAATCATGCACCCAAGTCTCGCCGAAGTTGTAGAGAAATTTTTTGCTTAAATAAGGCAGGAAAAATAAAGTCTGATGTTCGTGGTCAGGTCGTATTCTCAGTAAGACATCTCAATGCTCGCTCAAACCCATGCTCTGGAAACTATACCGGTCAAGAAGAAGCATCACAAAACAAAGTTTAAAGATTGATTGAGGACAATCAAAATGCTAAGTTTGGGGGAGTTGATAACACCAAATTTGTGATGTTTTTGGCCCTTATTTTGTTATCAAAACTTCCCTTTTTTAACTATTTACCTCTTCTTTTTGTCATGTTTTTGAATAAACAGGCCACGCTACGCTATGAACTCAATTTCATCATCTTTTGCAGAGTTTTCCTCATTATTCAACTCATTTATCAGAAAAAAGGCCTGTCCTGACCCACGAACGTGTTCCACCTGCATCAGCCTCCTTACCAATCAGTCGGTCGATACGACCACTACCTGATAGGGCAGCACTATACACTGCCGCGCGACATGAGGGGCCGCACAAGAGGAAGCGGACGACCGATACGCCATTTACCAGACAGGGAGCCGGACCCGCCACGACTGCTGAAGCATGTCGTGTGATACAAGCCACCCACCGACTGGTGCCACTCTTCACGACGACTAACAACCTGACATCCTTGTGTCGGGCGACACGCATATCAAGCACCCCTGAAGCCGAAATAATGGAGCCGAAGGAGGACATGTGGCGCTCGGAGAACCATAACTTCCCCCAACCGTTGCCTATAAATATAAACTACAGGAAGACAAAAAGACAGGTCGGAACCCCCCCCCCCCGAAAAACAACTCAGGAAAGCATCTGGAGCTAGCGTGTCATGCCTCAGAGGTGTGTCGGGTGATTCTAGGTGAGCACTTCCCCATCCTGAGAGGGAGGGAATGGTTCACTTGGGGTTATCCTGGGCACCACTGCAGGCCGATATCGGCCAACAAGACACCTGATACGAGTGACAGATACTGGAAGCAACACTCTAGCCTGACACGATACCAAACCCCGATATGCGTCACCAGTTGCGACGTGTCGCCCGAGAGGGTGCCGCCCGACACCATCGTATCGGGCAAGGACGCCCCACATGATTTGTCTGCCCGTCACGGCATGTCGCCTGAGAGGGTGTGCTTCCCAACACAGTCATATCAGGCAAGGCTCCTACCCGGTATCGGGCTGGAGAGTATGCTGTTGTCTGTCACCCTTCTAAATCAAGAAGGCGACATTTATCTTTTCTTACTTCAGTCATTTACTTCCTTTACTTATGCAATGTAATCATATCCTTACATGTTAATGGAATTAGAAGAAGTTTAACTATTTGCTGCTTTATGTTTGGTACCTTTTGTTGGATGATTGCTATGTTTAACATCTGAACTCTAGCTTGTACGCTTGGATCGCGTTTCGATTAGCTACCGAATTGTGTTTTTCCCATTGCAACAGCCTCGAGGGAGGTGTTGTGGCTCTAGTGTTTAGTCTGATACTGGAGTACGAGAGTGCCCAGGATCGGAGTTGCTTTAGTAACTTTTCCACTCTAACTTAAGTCCAGCAACCTTGAGAGGGGTGTTGACGCTTGGTTAGAGGTACCCACTTCGAGAGGAGGGGTATAGGATGTTTCTGCTGCCGCTTGTTTTACCGAAGTTTTCTCCTTCGTTCCTTACTATAGCAATAGTGTTATCTCTCTGTTTCCGTTGCAAGAAAACCCCTAAAAACTGATAAATGCTTAAAACCTTAATTTTTCCTCATAGATCCCGTTGGAGATAGTTTTCTTTTGTTTTATCGACCGTATCTTGTTGTTCCCTTCGGGAATTTTATCATCTCCTTACCCTTACCATTGTGTAATGTGTCGATTTTGTGTTATCAACACTACCACCCTTGTCCCTGTGTTCGACCCCATATATCTACTTTGACCCCGTAAATAAAGTTGTGGGGGCCTAGAAGGTTTTGAGTTATAAATTTAAAAAGTCCCACTACTTCAAATCTGCTCCACTTTTAGGACGTGCGATTTAGGTCGGTCACCCTCTCAAGGATCTCGAAGGGTCCCACATAACAAGGACTGAGCTTTCCCTTATTTTTGGCCAAAGCTTAAATAGGTCGAATCTTTAGAAAGACATGATCACCTTCTTTGAACTGACGTTCCTATCAGTGAGCATCTACATTCGATTTCTACCTCTTCTGTGCTCCCTTCATTCTCTGCCTGATCAGTGCAACTTTATCTGCATACAGTTGCATCTCCTTCGATTTCATCAATGTGTGTTCTCCAACATCATCCTAATGTAATGGAGATCTGCACGGTCGGCCATAGAGAGCTTCATATGGTGGCATCTCAATACTCACATCATAGCTATTATTATAGGCGAACTCAGCTAGAGGCAGGTAGTGGTCCCACGAGCCTTCCCATTCAAGCATACAAGCTCGTAGAAGATCCTCCAAAATCTACACTAGTTGTTCTGACTGTCCATTTGTCTGCGGATGGTAAGTTGTACTGAATTTCAACTTGGTGCCCAATTCTTCTTGAACCTATTTCCACAGCTTTGAAGTGAACTTTGGGTCCCGGTCCAAGACAATGGATGTTGAAACTCATGCAGACGTACAATCTCCCATGTATAAAGGTCGACCAACTCAGAAACTTTTGTATTAGTCTTCACAGGGAAGAAATGAGCTAACTTGGTGAGACGATCCACGATGACCCATACAGCATCGTATCCCTTCTTGGTTTTGGGTAGCCTACTACGAAATCCATGGTAATCTATTCCCATTTCCATTCTGGAATTGCAAGGGGTTATAGCAGACCACCTGGTCTTTGGTTCTCGGCCTTGATTCTCTGGCATGTCAGACATCTGGACACGAAATTGGTGATATCGTGCTTCATGCCTCTCCACCAGAACTAACATTGTAGGTCCTTGTACATCTTCATTGTGTCGGGATGAACGGTGTATTTGGACCCATGTGCCTCCGAAAGAATATTTGTCTTTTTAGCTGACTGTTCAGGAACCCATATACGGTTCTTATATCGAACCACCATCAACACCAACAGACAGATGTGTATGTGGTTTATCCAGGAGAGAGGAGATCTCTGCAAGCTCGAGACTAGCTTTCTGTGCCTCCAGAAGTTCAGAATGCAGGTTGGATGTGATAGAGATGTTATTGACATGCATACAATCAACCAAGAATTGTGGTTTCCAGCTTGCAAGGTCCTCCATGTTCCTCCATTCGGGTACAAATAGGGATGCACCCATAACTCTTTTCCTGCTAAGAGCATCTGCAACTACATTGGCCTTACCTAGATGGTAGCCAATAGTGAAGTCGTAGTCCTTCAGGTACTCGATCCATCGTCGTTGTTGCAGATTCAGATCCTTTTGCATCAGAATGTACTTGAGGCTTTTGTGGTCGGTGAAGATATCAAATGTTGCCCCGTACAAGTAGTGCCTCTAGATTTTGAGAGCATGGCTGATAGCAGCTAACTCCAAATCATGTGTGGGATAATTCAACTCATTGGGTTTCAACTGTCTGCAAGCAAAGGACACCACTTTCTCGTTCTGTTGTAGAACACACCCTAGTCCATGTCGGGAAGCATCGGTGAATATCACAAATCCTTCATTGCCAGATGGTAGAACAAGGACAGGTGCTGACGTCAACTTCTACTTGAGCTCTTGGAAGCTAGACTCGCAAGCAGTTGACCAGATGAAATGCTCATCCTTCCGAGTCAGCTTGGTCAGAGGTAGTGTGACCTTGGAAAAGTTTGGGATGTAACGGCGATAATATTCGGCCAGACCCAAGAAACTTCGGATTTCAAAAGCATTTCGGGGAAGTTTCCAATCAAGTACAGCTGAGACTTTGGCGAGATCGACATATATATTTCCTCCAGAGATAACATGACCAAGAAACATGACTTTATCAATCCAGAATTCACATTTAGAAAGCTTGCCATAGAATTTATGGGCTCGAAGAATCTCAAGGACAGACTTCAAATGCTCTCGATGCTTCTCCATAGAATCAGAATAGATCAGAATATCATCAATGAAGATGACCACAAACTCATCAAGATAAGGTTGGAATACTTTATTCATCAAGTTCATGAATATGCCAGGTGCGTTGGTCAACCTGAACGGCATGACCAGAAATTCGTAGTGCCGGTAACGAGTTTGAAAAGTAGTCTTAGATATATTTGAATCCTTGACCTTAAGTTGATGGTAGCCTTAACAAAGATCAATTTTGGAGAAGACTTTAGCAGTACAAAGTTGATCAAAGAGGTCATCAATACGAGGGAGGGGATACTTGTTTTTAATGGTAGCTTGGTTCAACATGTGATAGTCAATACACATCTGCATTGAACCATCTTTCTTTTTAATAAAAAGGACAGGTGCACCCCAAGAGGAAACACTAGGGAGGATAAAACCCTTATCAAGAAGTTCTTGTAATTGCTTCTTTAACTCCATAAGCTTAGAAGGTTCCATCATATACGGTGCCCTAGAAATCAGAGTGGTTCCAGGAAGAAGGTCTATGGAGAACTCAATGTCTCTATTTGGAGGCAGCCCAGGAAGTTCCTCCAGAAATATGTCAAGGAAATCACATACCACCTCCAGTCTTTCTACAAGCCCAATGTCAGGACTGGTCTCTGAGACAAATGCGAGGAAGACTTTATATCCTTTAAATATGAGCTTTTTATCTTTAAGAGAGGAAATTATTACATTATTACAGAATTTGCTTCCCCGAGGGATCACCACAGGAGAGGAATGAGGTTTGCGAGAGAACTACCATCTTATTTATATAGTCAATGTAAGCATGATAGGTGTATAGCCAACCCATGCCAAGAATACTATCAAAGTCTTCCATGGTTAAGAGAATGAATTCAAAGGGCATATCATGATTTTTGAATTTTAGAAGGAGAACATCAGTTTTCTGTAATGTAGTGAATATTTTGCCACTAGGGGTTGACACATCCAAAATATAACCCAAGTCCTTTATATGTAAGTGCAACATTGAGGCCAAATTTCAAGAGATAAAAGTATTTTTGGATCTAGAGTCAAACAATGCTTTAACAGGATGTCCATTAAAGATAACAATGCCTACACATGATAATTATATTTTTAAGTAATTGAAGGCAATTGAACGAGATATTAGATATATGAAAAAGATTTAAGGTTACCTTTGAAAAGCTAGTTCGGATTTGCCCTAGCCTCTTCTGTTGTTACTTCGAACACCCTAGCATTGCGGTGTCCCTGAGGGGGTGGAGCACCCGGTGGAGGTTTGCCAAGGATAGACACATTGGGGCACTTCCAAGGAAATGTCCCTCCTTCTTGCAGTTGTAGCAGACCAGCTTGGTGTAGAGACAAGGCCCATCATGTGCTTGTCTACAAGTCTTGCATTTGTTGTGGTAAACCATCAGCTTGTTGTTCTTCTGTCCTTTCTTTCCTAAACCTCCTCCTTTTCCTGATCCTTTATTATGGCCGGGGTGGAACTTCTTGAACTTCTCTTCCTCAGTGGTGGTCAACCCCAGATATCCCATGCTAGAAGGCTTTAGCAATCCCTGCTCCCTTTCCTACTTAAGGGCCATGTCTAGGGCTTCATCAATGTTTCGGGGACAAGAGGCTATAACTAGGTTTTTAAAGTGTGTGGAGAGGCAGTCTACATCATGCTCATTGAGGCGCTCCTCAGTCTGGATAGGGGCATAGCGTTCCAGAAGCCTAAACTTCCGGGTATAATCAGCCACTGAGAGACTGCCCTGCCTAAGCACTATGTACATTTTCTCTTTCCTCTTCCTCTCAGTTATGGGCATGAAATGGTCAGTGAAGAGGGTCATGAAGGCTTCCCTCCCCAAGTTGTCTACTTCCTATCCCTGGTTCCCACCATAGTTCTCCCACCAGATCTTCTCCCCTCTCTTAAGTAGATGGGTGGCGAATTTAATATTATTTTCCTCAGGTACTTCTAGGGTACGAAAGGCATTTTCTACGGAAGGACCCAAGCCTCAACCTTGTCCATGACTTCAGGCTGATCTTCCCCCCAAAAGGAATCAGGGTTGATCTTAATAAAGTCTATCACCATCACTTCTCTTTTCCTAGAGGAGCTAGGTTCAGGGGTTCATTTTGTGGTGAGGGTTTCCATAAAGTCTAGCAGGATTTTCTTCTATTCCTCCCATCCTTCCTTGGCCGCGGCATCAGGATCAGGTACTTTAGAGGTTTCAGGCTCTTTTCTCTTTTTAGAGGATGATTCCTCCGAGGCCTTTGAGTTGCGAGTTTTTGGAGGCATCCTGAAATTAATTTGAACATATCAGATTTATTACTTCAACAATTATTCATGCCATTATCATTATTATCATCACATCATATTTCATTATTGTCCTTTATCAATTATTAATGTTCTTAATGTTATTATTTATGGAGGATATCCTAAAATCCTTATCAGTCGATCCTTAGGACTTTCTAAATAGAGAGACTCCTTCCTAACCTTATAACAGAGGTAAGAGGGAAAATTTATTTTAAAACATAGATGAGAGGGAAAATTTTCCTATAGAAGGGATGAGAGGGAAAATCTATAGATGAGAAGGTTCCTAAATTAAGGTATGCCCATGAATAGGGGACACTTAGGGTATTGGCCATGTAGACTTATACTGCCATAAAGGTAGCCTCATGATTGCCAAGCTAAGTGGCTCGGAGACTTTAGTCAGACCCATGGCAGATGCTATCCTAGACACCTCCACCCTTCACATGCCTAACTCAAGGACTACCCTTGACTCAAAATAGGGCGAATGAAGTTCATGTGACTTTATGTGGGAACCAGGCTCTGATACCAACTGTGACGACCCTAATTTCTATATACTTTCCATAGTGACATTCATAGATATGCATGCACTCATATATGTAGATGTCAAAAGGGAAAATATAAGAGATTAAGGTAATAAATTAAAATCAGAGATTGAGCCAAGATCAAAGTCCACATCATCTCATAAAGCCACACAAACAGTCATTCATAAGGATAAAATAAGGCCATTACATAAAGAGAGAAAATATTGCTCTAGAGAAAGATAACTTTATTACATAGGATCTTAGTCATCCTCAACATCAACTAGGAAAATAAACTAACATCTAGCAAGAGTAAGATAAGAGGAATAGATCTATCTAATAAATCCTCCATGCTTATTAATTTATGCCTTCACGTACTTTGAGCATGCATTTCACTATGTTTGTCAATTGTTCCTTGCACCTAGAAAATATGAGAAACAAAAACATCAACAAAGTTGGTACGTGGTAAAAAGTTACACTAATAAGGTTGCATAAAGGAAAATATTTGAAAAGGAAGAAAGAGAGAGATAAAACCATTTCTTAAGGTGAAAATCAGGTAAACATTCCTTTTATTACATTTATTTTGATGTGGTTGTACTACACATATTACACTTGACTTACATCTAGTGTGAGCAATATAACATCATCATACATCTAACATGGGCCAAGGAACCATACATCCATGTTAGGCATCATACATCCACACCAGGCTATGTGCTCTAGTATCTACAACCCATCATAATCATTTATGTTCTATTAGATTTGGCGAAATATAACTCATACTAATTCAACCAAGCAATTATATCCAAATATGAGCATTCAAGATATTACATATCATAGGCAACCAGAAATCTAGTTGTATACTTATAAGACCACGTACCTACTTGTTTAGATCAAAAATCCAAAGATTTGGGATCAATCAAGAGATAAGTCACCCTGCAAGGAAAGCAAGGGTGCAACATTACTATTGGTCCATGTGACCAAAACTAATATATGTTTTTAGTTATCATTACTTTTATGCTATCTAATTCGGATTAGGGATTATTCATCTTTTATTTGGGTTTTGAGACTTTATCAGGTCTGATCCATCATTAAAAAAATAGTTTGATTAAAAGACAATATTTAATTAATCAATTAAAAGATTTCCATAAACTAGGGTTTCTAAGATGGTTGGATAAAAAAGGAAAGCAACTCTAAACATATTAATAATTTCATAACATCAGGGTTCGTTTAAGGGTTCATGACCAATCATGATCACTAATCATCATCTAGTGATATCATATTTTGTTATAAAGATATACCTTTAATTTCATGTAGAAAGAGAAAACTAGATTTAGGGTTTCTTCTAATCCTTTGATCATTTATCAACATAGAATAGTATTTCTATTTATTTAGAAATCAAGGTTCATCTAGGGTTAAATACATTTTAGACAGTCGCACATCATCAAAAAAAGTCATTATCAATAATTAATTATAATTAAATAGGTCATTTAGGCTTTAGGCAACTATTTTTCAAATAGGGAATGGATCCAGGTCCTGATAACATTTTATTTGGATAGAGAATAATTTTCTGATCAAAATGGTATATAGGTCTGATATTTTTGGATAATTCTAGCATTTACTATGATTTTTCTAAGATAATCCATTATTCTATTGTTTAAGGTAAAAGAAAAGAAAAATTACCTTGATCAACGGTCAGATCCAACCGGATCGACGACTCTTGTTGATTCAAGGTTTTGTAATATAGCATGTGGATCTCTGAGTTGGAGTGGTGGCCCGCGACTCCTCTAGTTGATTTGGCGATTGACTATTGGTCCAACTCGATCTCCGTTGGCACCCTTCCCTCCCTTGCTCTGTTTCTTCTTTCTCACTGCTAGCTGAGTAGCTTGATCAACTCCGGCGAGCTCCTACTAGCTCCTGGGTGGTGTTGTCATGAGAAAGAAGGCACCTTAACCTTCGCGAGGCTACCCCAATCAGAGGAGTGAGGGTTTCCGACTGTTTGTCCCTCTAGATCTCAGCGCTGCCGCAGGATAGGTGAGGTCACCGGCGTGAGAGAGTTTGTCGGTGGATAGGGATTCTGGGAGCCTGCCTTCTAGCCACACACACTCACGGTGGGTTGGCGAAAGTTTTGGAGGGGTAGGATTTGAGCAAGGAGTGTTGTGGTGTTCTGACAGTGAAGGGAACCGAGGTTGAAGAAGGTGGATAGGAGGTGTATGCTCAAGGTATCTCGGGTGAAATTGAGGTTGCATAATGGTTAAAGGGGGAGAGGCGGAGCTTAGGGAGGTCTTAAATAGGTGTGAGGGAGGCTAGGCGAGGAAGCCCTAAAATCAGCCACTGCCGGGGTGAGAAGTGCGAGGAACAGGGAGGTCATTCTACCTGATCTGAGGGTCTTGGGTGACATGTGCAGACTCATTGAGTTTGTTTTGGTGAGAGGAGTGCATCCTCCAAAGATCTCACGTGAGAGATGTGGGAATCAGGCGTGCAAGGCCGATGTTGGTTTGGTCAGCCATTGGGGTCGATCCCGATCCTTGCGGGAGGTAGGAGACGAAGTCTCCCCTGTTGGATCGCTGATCAACAGCTAGAAAATCTTGGCCTAAACCAAGGTCCGCGCCCAAGCTTTAAAGGGTTGCATGACACATTTTAATAAAAGGGAATTCAGAACTTAGGTCATAGGGTTCAAATGAAATGGAATATGCACCAAATTAAATTGGTCATATCACCCAATTGGTTGACCCAATTGCAACAAAATTGTAGGGGTAGCTTAATGATGTCAAAACATGACTATGGCATAAATTAGGGGTCCAAAATCGAAAGTTTGATATGTTCATTTCTTAAATACATTATCACATGTATTTTATCATCATAACATATTAGGGTTTGCAATTTTTTTGACACATCTTTGTTCAATTGAGTGAGGAAAGTATATGAGGGTATTTTGGTCAACAATTTGATAATAAAACTTTTAAGAGAGAGAAAATAAAAAATAAAAACTCACTTTGTCATAAAGAAACTCTTTTGGAAACACATCATCAAACTTTAGAACCACCTACACCTCCTGAATACTAGGACTCCTCACCTTGGTATTTACAATGTGTTCCAAGAAATCCTCTCACCCTTGCCTCATCAGCCTCTTTCTTGGCATAGCTGACACTAAGCACATCAGGAGAATCTTCCTATCTCCTTGGAAGACCCACAAAACATCACTATCAAAGAACGTTGCCATATTGAAACTACATTCCAAGACCACCTGGTACTTTTCCAAGGTATCCATTCCAAGTATCACATTGAATCCATGCATGTCAAGTGGCATAAGATCCACTTTGACATTATGGCTCGATAAAGAAAGAAAGCAAGATGGACACACCTACTGCAACTCAACATAACTAACAAGAGGGGTTTCTAAATGAAGACTATCAGATCTACAGATAACAAGCAAAGAAAAACTACATATCATGTGGCGACCGTCCCGCGAAAACATGATTAACTAATGTGGAAGCGAATTATTTGTAGTGGATTACTGAAAATCACTGAAAATTAAAACTTTTCAAAGAGATCCATTCATAGGAAAACTCTTAAACCAAGAACCAAAGTATTTCAAATTCATCCAGGTTCACAAGTACACAACCTATACCATTCCTTCTCAAAGATTACAACATCAATTGTCTTATAAACATTATATACAGATAGTATACGAATCTCAAGGCATCAAGACAAAACCTCAGATTGATTCATAAGACACTGACTAAAAACTCCGAGGACCTGAGAGTACAGAGACGACACATAGGACTACTATCTGTATGACTAGACAGACAATATCTCCACCTGAGATCTTATTGTTGTCCCTGTTGTTGCTGTTGTTGTTGCTCTTTCCTTATTCTAGGATTTCTGCTTTGCCTCCCATGCATACCTAAAAATTTTTCCCACGGGGGTGAAACAATTGAAAATTGCCCCAGCGAGAGATATAACTCTCCTTCAAAACATTGTTATTGTAGTTTATTAAATTAAAACTGAGCAGGGGTTACTTTTACATTATCAGGTAGAATTATTCATCATAGAATAGAATAAGATAATCTCCATTCTCAAGGAGGTCATTGCATCTACCCATGGTAGATAAGTAATTCATTTGTCTACCTTGCAGAGAATATAAAGAAACATAATTAACATTTATCCACTAAGGAATGCACAAAGAAATGAAACATCTGCCAATGAATCTTCGTATTCAATCCTTGAGAAAACATGCTATACAGCTGATTACATTTTAAAATCACACTTATGGTCTGAGGAGATGAGGTATACCATTCATACTCCAACCGACCACTGCTAGGAGTCGAAATCGGTACCATACATAGGTCAATGGAAGAGTCAGACTCCAAGACCTCATCCGTCTCGATCAGTAAGAGACCACATGCAGGACATCTCATGTCTCTGTTAACTAGCTAGCCAGGGTATACTGGCACCTTCACTACAGAGTTACACCGTCAACTGCACTCTCATCGCCAATCGAGAGATTTCTTGTTTATCTCCTCGATTTGACATTAAGTATCATTGGGAGATGTGTACACCATCTAACCCAATCATCGGGAGATTCGTGATACATCCATCCCGACATATTCATGAAGGATTGAGAGGTTTCTTGTTTACCTTCCAACAATCTCTTCAAGAGTATGTAAGGATGTTTTCGCCCATTTACCCCCACATTCAAAATATGTGCTCCGGGTTTTGTTGCAGGCACCCGTTTCACCATCACTTATTCCTGACGATGATGGATCTATGGTCAGAGCACTACATGAATAGATTTCACTTGATTTATTAAGTACATTCTCATATTCTTTTAACATCAGCCAAGTTCTCAAACATAACTTATTACAACAATGCTATAAAGAGACATGTACTACTTTCATCAGATATTTATCAGTTTTCAAAGACCCTGGGAACTCAGTCCCTCATTTCTATCCTGGGAATTCTCCTCCCTTCACATTCTCATCACCATAATCATATGGTTCTGGGTATTCAAACCCCTCACTCATCATTGAGCATCATTTATTTTCGATTTCCACCATGGAATCAAGGTGAAATGGATCAAGAACCTTACCAACAGGTTGGGGGTCGTCCTCCTGATCCTCCCAAATCAGCAATTGATTGCACTTTAACTTAGTATCATTGGATCATCAATTGCTTAACCATACTCACCCCTAGACCTCCAAACGGTCTTGGGTGAGCTCCAACGGTTTTAAGACCGTTTGTATGAGCTCCAAACGGTCTTGAGACCATTTGGCTCATCCAACCCTTGGATTCTAGTGAAAAATCATTAGGGTTTGAGCTATTGAGTTGATCATCAAATCAACACTTAATTGCAAAGTGATTTGGTACATTTAGACCTTCAATTGGTCAACCATGCTTAACCCTAGACTTCCAAACGGTCTTGGGTGATCCCCAAACGGTCTTGAGACCGTTTGGGTGATTCCCAAATGGTTTTGAAACTGTTTGGGTCAATCAACCCAAAACATCAACTCATTCCAATGCAAAATCAGCACTTAGCCGATTAGGGTTAACACCATATCTTTTGTCCTTGAATCACTTAAACATATCCAACCCTAGACCTCCAAATTGTTTTGAGACCGTTGGGGTAATCCCCAAACGTTTTTGAAACCATTTGGGCTAATTAACCCAAAAAGTCAAATCAGCCAAGTTGAAAATCAGCACTTAATCCAATTAGGGTTTACCTAATTGATTAGCCATCAACTCATGATTCCTTTGGAATTAATCCATAAAATTTGGTGGGTCATTAACCAACATAATTAGGAACAGGATTCGCAAATGGTCAACCCTTGGTCAACTCTTTCAAACGGTTTTGAAACCGTTTTCCCAAAAAGGAAAATAAATCAAGTTGAAAATCAACACTTAATCCAATTAGGGATTGGCCTTCAACTCATGATTCCTTTGGAACTAATCCATAAAATTTATTGAGTTATTAACCAACATCATTAGGAACAGGAATATCAAACGTTAAACCCTTGGTCAACCCTATCAAATGGTTTTGAAACCGTTTGCCCAAAGAGTCAAATTAATCAAGCTGAAAAATCAGCACTTAATCCAATTAGGTTTGCCTAATTGATTAGCCTTCAACTCACGATTCCTTGGGATTTAACCCATCAAATTTGGTGATTCATTAAAAAGCATAATTAGGAACAGTAATCTCAAACGGTAAACACTTGGTCAACTCACTCAAACGGTTTTGAAACCGTTTTCTCCCAAACATTTTCAAACCATTTTATCTGAAACGGTTTGGTGAAACCGCATGAGCAATTAACTCCAAACCGTATGAACCATGATTTCTTTAGCAAAAGTATCAAAGATAATGTCATCATCATCTACCTTCATCCCTGAAGTTCTAACAACTTCTGATTTCATGAAATAACCATTTTCAACCAGCAATTAAACAAGATAATGAAGGAATCATTGAAATTGCAAGATTAATGGATGAATAACAATGAAAAAGGGTTCAAGTTATAAAACCCACCTCCAATTGAGCTCCAAACCTCCATGTCCACGGAAACAATGGTGGATGCAACTCTTTTCACCATTCCAAGGCTCGTCCTCAAGGTTTTAGTGAAAAGGAATGGTTAGAATTGAAGAGGAGATCAAAATATGAAGAAATCCATAATTTATTTTTGATTTCCACCATGGAATCAAGGTGAAATGGATCAAGAACCTTACCAACAGGTTGGTGGTCGTCCTCCTGATCCTCTCAAGCTCCCTTGGTCGTTTCCCAAGCAAGGAGAAGAAGTGGGGTCGAAAAAGCCTTCCATTTGGCTTGTAAAGGGTCTTTTTATAAGAAAATCAAGGAGAGAGAAAGTGCCTTATAAAAATTCGTTTAATCCCAAAAATGTGGCCGCCTCTTACCCCTTATCTTCCTTAGGGACGAGGATATATTGTTTGCCTTTTATCCCTCTCAATTATCCATGATAAAGAAAAGAAAATCAAGCACTTTAAATCATATTATATTAATATCCATATGTGAGTGGATATTTCTTTTTCTTATAAAATTGTGTGTGAGTTATCCACTCCCTTGGATATTTTCGTGGTCCTTGCAAAGCTCAAGGATGTCACACATACATCTGAATACAACCATTTTAATTTTGGTTGAAGTCCCTTTAATTAATACATTTATTTTTTTCCCTAAATCGAATTAGGGTTTCAATTAGGATTAAATCTTGATTATTTTAATATCAAGATTCTCTCTCCTCCAACTTAATTCAAATGAGGCGCCCCTCTCATTTTCTTTGCTCTAAATGATGCCAAGAAACATTACGGACCTTATTGAAGTGCTAATTTATATATTGCACCCTAGGTTTTGGGTAAATTGCACATTACACCAAAACTGGGTTTTCATGCACATACATTGCTTTATCAGCTCTTTCTTGGTATTCAGGCTTCCATAAGCCACACCTCATAATCATCTTCACTCTAATGATTCTTCAACACATGAGGAACATATTATCATGCACAATTTGCACTTAAACCCCTCAACTTGGGTATTTTGCACATTAGTCCAAAACAAACAAAACATCGATTTCAACAATGTTCAAAAAGGACTAGAATTGCAATATAAGTTCCTCTTGAGCCCTAATTACCTTTCACAAGATGAGATTAAGCATTTAATAATCTTTATTAATCAAAACACCTAGGGTTAAAGTATAACCCAGGTCAGAAGTGTTACAAATTATAAACCCCTAACAAGGATTTCATCCCTGAAATCCCAGATAAAGGAAGACAGATGTATTTCATTCATCATACTATCTAGTCTTAACATAACATCTCCTTATTATGGAGACACCATAAAACTTTGATCAGCACAAAGTGTTTCCATACAAGATTCTCATAGAATCAACACACAAGGCACATGCTTCATTGTTCCTCATCATTGACTATAGAGTCAACTTTGTGTCAAACAACACTTCTCATGTTCAGAGAAACATCATACATTCTTTATTAATATCATGTTTATGCAGAGCATAAACCCCTAACATATGATGTTCAAATTGTTTTATATATCCAGACTAATTTCATAGTTGACCACCCCAGGTAGCCAACCTAACCCATCTGATAACTCTCAGATACCAGAATGTTTCACCTTATTATCTATCACATGTGTTGGAAACACATCATATATATCTCTTCCTTTCATCTTGGAACATTAATTGTTTCATATGTCCTCATCTTGGGACCAAAGTCCAAGATAACTGATACTTTTCTAAGTATCCAATACATGAACTCTTTTATCTTATGCACATCAAGTGTCCTAAGACCCACTTGATTGCCATGTCCCTGAAAGGAAAGAAAACAAGGATTCATATTCCTATTATTAATTCATGTATTTTCAATTATTCTTGAACCATTTACTCTTTATCTCATCCTAGGTTCCTTGCCTTTAGCATTGGAATTTGTAAGGATGATTGCATGTCATTATCCCTTTCTTTATTGTTATCTAGCATGTTTATGATCATCTCATGATCTCATCACATCTCCCATTTCCTCATTATGGGAAAGATCTGTATTATGCGGGCAGCATTATTGAACAGGGTTCATCTCCCTTATTCTTATTCTTATCTTATGAGGAGTACATTTTTAGTTCCTCATACAATATGCTCATCTGAGATTATCTCAGACTTATCTTTCTTATGCATGGGATATGACACATTTATTCATTCCAGATTTCTGATTTCATGATACACATTAGATTGTCTCAGAATGACTACTTGATCAGAGCAATCAAAAAGACAACAATCTAAGAGTTTCCATACCCACTTTATCATCAATAGTTGTATACCTATCCAGGGTATATAAATACTGAGATTAAGTGATATGCACTTTGCATACTATCATATTCCTCCTTTTCATATTATCACAAGCATAAGACTTATCATCCCTGAATTTCATTCAGGCATCTCTTCTATACCTCATCATTTCTCAAGGAGGTAAGAACAACATAAAACATTTGTAATGTTTTACTATGCAAAACATAAGTCCTCATAGGACTAATCAAGGAAAGTTCAATTATTTCCTTTCTCAGTTAATCCAGGAATTCAAAAATTAACATATTTGAATGACATTATCTTGTCTAACTTGTCATAATACATGAATTATTAACTGCCTCAGGCTAACTCTGCCTCAAAGGTTGATTCAACAGGCTATGGTTGAGCACAGACTCAATTTAAGTCCAGAAATTCATCATTTCCTTTTGCTTCAACCTACTGATGCTAATTACAAATCTTTTTGATATATATAACATCATCATTGGGACTGGTAATCTAGGTTACACTGCCAAAAATTGATCCACTATATACATTACTGTTGCCCTAAGTTCTCCAATAGTAATACTTAAAGAAGGATTTTCTTATTATAGTTGGATCAGCTAGGGGATTCTCAGGCAATTGTCTCTCTCTTGCTTGTTCCCATGCACCTCTTCTTGGTGCAACATTGCTGCTCTCAGCAGCAATCTCCTCATGTGACCCAATCATATTTAAGTTTTTCTTCTCTTATACAAGCAGAAGTCACTATCAGATACACTGGATGACACCAGAACAGACTCTACTACCTTAGTCCTATGTATCTGTAGACTCAACGAACCTAGAGCTCTAATACCACTAATTGTGGTGATCATCTCGCGAAAAAATGATTAACTAATGCGGAAGTGAATTATTTGCAGCGGATTACTGAAAATTGCTGAAAATTAAAACGTTTTCAAAGAGATGCATTCACAGGAAAACTCTTTAACCAAGAACCAAAGTATTTCAAATTCATCCTGGTTCACAAGTACACAGCATGTACCATTCCTTCTCAAAGATTACAACATCAACTATCTTATAAACATTATATACAGACAGTATATGAATCTCGAGGCATCAAGCCAAAACCTCAGATTGATTCATAAGACACTGACTAAAACCTTCGAGGACCTGAGAGTACAGAGACGACACATAGGACTACTATCTGTATGACTAGACAAACAATATCTCCACATGAGATCTTATTGTTGTCCCTGATGTTGCTATTGCTATTGCTCTTTCCTTGTTCTAGGATTTCTGTTTTGCCTCCCATGCATACCTAAAAATGTTTCCCACGGGGGTGAGACAATTGAAAATTGCCCCAGCGAGAGATATAACTCTCCGCCAAAACATTGTTATTGCAGTTTATTAAATTAAAACTGAGCAGGGGTTACTAAACATTATCAGGAAGAATTATTCATCATAGAACAGAATAAGATAATATCCATTCTCAAGTAGGTCATTGCATCTACCCATGGTAGATAAGTAATTCATCTGTCTACCTTGCAGAGAATATAAAGAAACATAATTAACATTTATCCACTAAGGAATGCATAAAGAAATGCAACATCAGCCAATGAATCTCCCTATTCAATCCTTAAGCAAACATGCTATACGGCTGATTACATTTTACAATCACACTTATGCTATGAGGAGATGAGGTATACCGCTCATACTCCAACCGACCACTGCTAGGAGTCGAAATCGGTACCATACATAGGTCAATGGAAGAGTCGGACTCCAAGACCTCATCCGTCTCGGTCAGTACGAGATCACATGTAGGACATATCGTGTCTCTGCTAACTAGCTAGCCAGGGTATACTGGCACCTTCGCTACAGAGTTATAGGGTCAACTGCACTCTCATCGCCAATCGAGAGATTTCTTGTTTATCTCCTCGAACCGACATTAAGTATCATTGGGAGATGTGTACACCATCTAACCCAATCATCAGGAGATTCATGATACATCCATCCCGACATATTCATGAAGGATTGAGAGGTTTCTTGTTTACCTTCCAAAAATTTCTTCAAGAGACGTAAGGATGTTTTCTCCCATTTACCCCCACATATTCAAAATATGTGCTCCGGGTTTTGCTGCGGGCACCCGTTTCACCATCACCTATTCCTGACGATGATGGATCTATGGTCGGAGAACTACATGAATAGATTTCACTTGATTTATTAAGTACATTCTCATATTCTTTTAGCATCAGCCAAGTTCTCAAACATAACTTATTACAACAATGCTATAAAGAGACATGTACTACTTTCATCAGATATTTATCAGTCTTTCAAAGACCCTAGGAACTCAGTCCCTCATTTCAATATTGGGAATTCTCATCCCTTCACATTCTCATCACCATAATCATATGGTTTTGGGTATTCAAACCCTTCACTCATCATTGAGCATCATTACCATTAACTATCACCTCCAGGGCATCTGACCAAGGTATATGTGATAGTTATTACCCAAGCATCACACATGGCTCATCAGGCCACTGCACATCTTGTCACCTCTCACTAGGCAACAACTTATTCACATGGCTCACAAGGCCATTCACATCTTGTCACCTCTCACTAGGCAACAACTTTTTCAAAGATATCATAAATATTTATTCAAGATCATTAGTCTCATCATATAACATTAATGATCATTAGTTCAAGGAATGAGTTCATTTCTCATCCTCATCATGGTATGACTACATCATACTCATCATTTGGGCTTAACCCCATTTTCAAGGTTCATTAATTAACACTCATCAAGTGCAACAACTCATTCATTTCATTGTAATAGTTTCATATCACACTTCATATAATTCTTACCCAATTATTTTGGATTTGGAGTACATCAAGGTATATAAACCCTGAAGTTCTGAATGTGATAATCATCATATCTTGATGTATCATTTTCTCATCATTTCAGACCCTCTTGAGTTAACCAACTTTATCCTGTATTAAGGTATTTCCCATCTTAATACATTCCATCACCAAATACTCACCCTTAGCATATAATGCTTAGGCCATACATTATAATTGTCCAACTATCTCACATGATATGGACTTATCTTAGTTTAAGGAATTGTTTTATTATAAAGTTGCCTATAAACAAACACATTCGATACTTCCCTTTTCAGGGTATCAGCTACTATTCCATTATTAGGATTAGGCTTCACATAGATACACCTTCAACTAGGGTTTCACAAGGATACACCCTCAATTAGGGTTTCATTTATAATTGCCCTCAATTAGTGTTAGAACAGAATAACCATGTCGATTAGGGTTTCATGATCTCTCTACTTTAAGGATCATACCCGTAATCACCACATGAATCATATTCATATATGAATTCATGCTATCATCATCTCAACTTGATTAGGTCATATCAACCCTTCCATCAAGTACATACTACTATGATTAACATAGTGTACCAAGTCATTGATCCTATAAGCAATTAAGGTTCATCCCTTAATTAGCACTAATCACTTAGGTACTATTAGGGTTTCAACCTTTGTACCTTCAATGATCATCATTACTAATCATCATTGGATCAATTAATCATTCATCATCTCTATTCTCAAGAGATTCACTCACCTTGGACCTCCATTACATAAGGTTTCCAATTGAATTGATCAATTGAGTCCTCAATTACAACAAGTGTCTAAGTGGATTAACCAATTGAGTCCTCAATCAACTTTGACTACTTGAGCCCCAAACGGTCTTGGTCCTTCAAGGTTCAAATGGTTTGAAACTGTTTGGTTAAGGTGGTGCTTGAGACCGTTTGCCCAAGCAAGTAGGTGAAGACCGTTTGCCCAAGTTTGACTTTTTAAACCGCATGGGCACAAACGGTTTGGGATCGTTTGGTCCCAAACAGTCTTGAGACCGTTTGGTCCAAACCTCCTCAAAACCTCATGGACCAAAGATGGTCTCAACTACACCAATCGGTTTAGGGTTCTCAATATTGATTCCTTCAATCATTGAATTCATGGAACCAATCATCAATTGGACCTATCCTCATACTTCAATTGAGTTAAATAGGTCAACCTTAAACTTATTTGACCCTCAATTGACCCTCAATTAGTCCTCAATTAGGGTTTGAATCAATTGAATTATGGTTTGGAATCGATGACCCTTCAACACTAATCAATGCAAGATTAGTTACTTTGAAACCATTGAACCATCATCCAAATTGAACATGACCTGACCCCAAACGGTCTTGAGGTCGTTTGGATGACCAACAAATGGTTTTGGGACCATTTTCCCATCATATCATCAAAATACAAGTCAACCAATTAGGGTTTGGATCATTGGATTGATCACCAAATCAGCAATTGATTACACTTTAACTTAGTATCATTGGATCATCAATTGCTTAACCATACTCACCCCTAGACCTCCAAACAATCTTGGGTAACCTCCAAACGGTTTTGAGACTGTTTGTATGAGCTCCAGATGGTCTTGAGACCATTTGTCTCATCCAACCCTTGGATTCTAGTGAAAAATCATTAGGGTTTGAGTTATTGAGTTGATCATCAAATCAGCACTTAATTGCAAAGTGATTTGGTACCTTTAGACCTTCAATTGGTCAACCATGCTTAACCATAGACCTCCAAACGGTCTTGGGTGATCCCCAAACGGTCTTGAGACCGTTTGGGTGATTCCCCAATGGTTTGGAAACCGTTTGGGTCAATCAACCCAAAACATCAACTCATTCCAATGCAAAATCAGCACTTAGCCGATTAGGGTTAACACCATATCTTTTGTCCTTCAATCACTTAACCATATCCAACCCTAGACCTCCAAACGGTCTTGGGTGACCTCCAAACGGTTTTGATACCGTTTGGGTTAATTAACCCAAAAAGACAAATCAGCCAAGTTGAAAATCAGCACTTAATCCAATTAGGGTTTACCTAATTGATTAGCCTTCAACTCATGATTCCTTTGGAATTAATCCATCAAATTTGGTGGGTCATCAACCAACATAATTAGGAACATGATTCTAAAATGGTAAACCCTTGGTCAACTCTTTCAAACGGTTTTGAAACAATTTTCCCAAAAAGGCAAATAAATCAAGTTGAAAATCAGCACTTAATCCAATTAGGCTTTGCCTAATTGATTGGCCTTCAACTCATGATTCCTTTGGAAATAATCCATAAAATGTGGTGAGTTATTAACCAAAATAATTAGGAACAGGAATATCAAACGTTCAACCCTTGGTCAACCCTCTCAAACGGTTTTGAAACCGTTTTCTCCAAAAAGTCAAATTAATCAAGCTGAAAAATCAGCACTTAATCCAATTAGGTTTGCCTAATTGATTAGCCTTCAACTCATGATTCCTTGGGAGTTAACCCATAAAATATGGTGAGTCATTAACCAACATAATTAGGAACAGTAATATCAAACGGTCAACCCTTTTTCAACTCACTCAAATGGTTTTGAAACTGTTTTCTCCCAAACGGTTTCAAATCGTTTGCTCTCAAAAAGTTTGGTGAAACCGCATGAGCAATTAACTCAAAACCGTATGAACCATGATTTCTTAGGAAAAAGTATCCAATATGATGTCATCATCATCTACCTTCGTCCCTGAAGTTCTAACAACTTCTGATTTCATGAAATAACCATTTTCAACCAGCAATTAAACAAGATAATGAAGGAATCATTGAAATTGCAAGATTAATGGTTGAATAACAATGAAAAAGGGCTCAAGTTATAAAACCCGCCTCCAATTGAGCTCCAAAGCTCCATGTCCACGGAAACAATGGTGTATGCAACTCCTTTCACCATTCCAAGGCTCGTCCTCAAGGTTTGAATGTAAAGGAATGGTTAGAATTGAAGAGGAGATCGAAATAGGAAGAAACCTATAATTTATTTTCAATTTTCACCATGGAATCAAGGTGAAATGGATCAAGAACCTTACCAACAGGTTGGGGGTCGTCCTCCTGATCCTCCCAAGCTCCCTTTGTCGTTTCCCAAGCAAGGAGAAGAAGTGGGGTCGAAAAAGCCTTCCATTTGGCTTGTAAAGGGTCTTTTTATAAGAAAATCAAGGAGAGAGAAAGTGCCTTATAAAAATTCATTTAATCCCAAAACTGTGGCCGCCTCTTCCCCCTTATCTTCCTTAGGGATGAGGATATCTTGTTTTCCTTTTATCCCTCTCAATTATCCATGATTTAAAGAAAAGAAAATCAAGCACCTTAAATCATATTATATTAATATCCATATGTGAGTGGATATTTCTTTTTCTTCTAAAATTGTGTGTGAGTTATCCACTCCCTTGGATATTTTCATGGTCCTTGCAAAGCTCAAGGACGTCAAACATACATCTGAATCCAACCATTTTAATTTCGGTTGAAGGCCCCTTTAATTAATACATTTATTTTTTTCCCTAAATAGAATTAGGGTTTCAATTAGGATTAAATCTTGATTATTTTAATATCAAGATTCTCTCTCCTCCAAATTAATTCAAATGAGGCGCCCCTCTCATTTTCTTTGCTCTACATGATGCCAAGAAACATTAGGGACCTTATTGAAGTGCTAATTTATTTATTTCACCCTAGGTTTTGGGTAAATTGCACATTACACCAAAACTGGGTTTTCATGCACATACATTGCTTTATCAGCTCTTCCTTGGTATTCAGGCTTCCATAAGCCACACCTCATCATCATCTTCACTCTAATGATGATTCAACACATGAGGAACATATTATCATGCACAATTTGCACTTAAACCCCTCAACTTGGGTATTTTGCACATTAGTCCAAAACAAACAAAACATCGATTTCAACAATGTTCAAAAAGGACTAGAATTGCAATATAAGTTCCTCTTAAGCCCTATTTACCTTTCACAAGATGAGATTAAGCATTTAATCATATTTCGTAATCAAAACACCTAGGGTTAAAGTATAACCCAGGTTAGGGGTGTTACATATAAGCTCTGTGGTCATAAAAGAGTGTGTGGCACCCAGGTAAACCAAAACCAATACAAAAGAAGATGTAGACAAATCAAAATGAAAAAGTTCCATCTGACCTATAATGACCCGTTGATTGATCACTCCTTCCGTATGACTCATAGAATAGAATCGATTCATTGCCTATTGTTGTCCACATCCTCTGCTTGCTTATCTAGAGGATCTTACCTATGGTGTTTGACTGCATCCTCTTCCACCACCACTACTGAATTGCTACCACTGGGAACCTTGTTGACTCTTCCTTAGTTGTTGTGTAACCTCTTCTTCCTTCATCAGGCATGCCCACTCCAAATGTCCTATCTTCCCACACCTATAGCAGTTCTTACTCTCATACCATGGCCTATACGCCTCTATCACTGATACTATGATGTGTTATAAGCTCCTACCAGTAGAAAAATACGACCTCTGCCCTTTCTTGGTGACCACTAAGATGGCACTACTGGCCCATGATGTGACTGTGGTGACGAAAGCCTAGGCTTCTTGATGCCTCTAGAAGAGTATCCCTAAAATTGAGCTGGTCTCTTCTTAGCATTGGCTTCAATCTTCTCAATAGCCAATCGCTCGATCCTCCTTACTGACTCAATGAAGGTGGAAAACCTCTCCATGTTATCCAAAGAAGACACTATCATCATTAACTCAGTACTCAAACCCTTCTCAAACTATTGAATCCTCTCCTTATCTTTCTCTACCATGTGAGGATAAAACCTCATCAACTCCATAAACTTCACCTCGTACTCGTTGATTGTCATTGATCCTACCACATCTTCTCGAACTGTGAGATCTTCTCATCAAGATATGTCTCCAAAAAGTATCAGCTCACAAACTTTCACTGAAACTTCTCCCAACTAATCACTGCTCCATGTCTCTTCTCCTCCTCAATGGCCCACCAGTGGCCAACATTGCCCTTCAATATATACATTGCATGTTTCACCTTGTCCTCTTCTGGGATATTGAGGATCTTGAATGCCATTTCCAACATTGCTAGCCACATGTCTGCATCCATTGGGTCTTTTGTACCCACATACTCAAAGGCTCCCACACCCCTTAACCTCTAAAAGGTCTTCCCAGAACCCTAGGATTCTATACTAGGAACAACAACCCTCGCTTGAGGTATAGACGCTCTATCCACCATATGCAAAATTGTGGCCATCAACTATCCAAACATAGACTATAAAGTGGGAATGACCATGGTTTCAAGGTCAAATTGAGGCACTTCAAGCACTCCGTCTACTTCGACCTTCCTCCTGGAACCACCTCCTCGTGCAACAACACTACTCTCAGTGTGTTCTTTGTCTTCTCCAAACATAGAAGCATAAGTGGAAGCTATAATCAGATATGTTGGAGGAAACATGAATAGACATATAGTCCTATTTCCATGTAGACTTAGTGAACCTAGAGATCTGATACCAACCTAAATAGTGATGCCTCGATGCCACACAAATGAGATAACTCAAAGCCAAAGCGTGTTATCAACATCTAAAGTACCACATTAACAAAAGAGTAAGTAATTAAAAATTGATTTCATATTACCATCAATGAGAAGGAACATATTATAACAAAATCCATAACATGTAACATATCATATACCATACCAGGTATTCACATCTGTTCTAAAAGATATCTTGTTCACATATATGAGCCACACATACAAGCCATATTTACAACCAAGGCATACTACGAAAGCCATGTATTGATATATAGATCATCTACAAAACACATCCCTACTGGACCTGAGAGTGTAGGGATGACACATAGGACTCTACTACAAAACTAGAAACTATCCAACCTTCTACAACTATTGATATCCAATCTTCTCTTCCTCAATGTCACAATCCTTCTATGACTACTGATCTCCAAGCTACTCTTCTTCAATAGCATGATCCTTCCCATGTTGTTGATAACCACGTAAAGATGTGGTGAACCATAAGGGTAAGACCCGTGTCCCAGTGAGAGATATAACTTTGAACCAATGACTATTGAAACATAGTATGATATAACATTACTAAAGTAGGATGAGTAGATTTAGATAAATGAATAATTTAAATTGATTAGATAAGTTAGGAAGATTTAACAGCTCTAGAGGATAGTAGATCATCATATACTTTTATAAGGAATATGACAAACTTCTATAATAGTTGATTTCTCTTACCACATTATATAACAACTAAGTCATAATAAAAACAAGGCAAGGGTAACATCTAATGTGAAGTGAGTTTAAGACTAAGTAGATATACTACATGAGGATTTGACTTGTACCACCCAAATCCAACTGGCCACTACTAAATCAAAATCAGTGCTATACAAGATATTGGAAGATCCAGAATCCAAGATCTTCTCCCCACTCAGTCAGTACGATTCTACACCATAGTGACATATTAGTCAAACTGCAACCAGCGACATATAGTCAAGCTAAAAAATACCTAGTACACCTTGGTACAGGTTACCACACTAGAAATAAGGTTATACGCACTTGTATTATCCGAGGTAAAACTACAGTTTTTCTCACTATTTTCCTCATATATCATATATATACACTGAGACATGACCACAACTATTCTCAGACACTTTGGGATCCAGATGACAAGGATGTACTCTCCTAGCACCCGTATACTCAATAGTATGTGCTTCGAGTTTCGTTTAAGAATAATCATTTCACCATCTAGCAAGTTCTGACACTAGAATGGAGCTCTAGCCAGGGCAACTACATGATTAGGTTTCCACTTTATTAGTTAAGGTCAATTGGGTATCTTTCAACTGCATAATTCAAGTTATAAGAAAACCCTAAAAGGATTCTACAAAAGATAAGGTAGGTTGCAACTTCTAAAGATATAAAACGTTTAAAGCATAAAGTTGATCACATAACCACATGGTATTGTTTCACTGTCGTACACAATGACAACAATATTATCACATCACCATGGGATACCAATCCCTTATCGCATCACATCGATGATATCACATTACATTAAGTCACAAATCCATTGCCAAAGTCATAAGACCATTCACATAGTTCCCTATAAGAACATCACTATCTCCCATGTCTCATCATCACCAGTATACACATGACACACATAAGTTTGGCTTAACCAACAATCAAGAACCATAATTCTTATATGATAATAAATTAGGGTTATAATAGTTTAGGAGAGAGAAAACACTATATCAACATGCTACTTATTTAAATAACTAGGCAACAACATTATGTACTTGCAATCTGGGGTTAAGTTTCAACATAACAATCAAATTAGGGTTTCCCAACAACAACTTTTTGGATCCTAGATGGGTGATTGGATGCTCTAGAGGGGGTGAATAGAGATGAATGCACTTAAACAAAATTCATTAGAACTTCAAGATATATCATAAGATAAGGTTGCTAAATAGGAAATTTGAGTGCAACTAAAACATGCATAACAAGGGAGAGAGAGAGTGAACATACACCAATTGATAAGCTATTTAGAGTGGTTCCACTCTCCAAACTAGGAGAGAGTCAATACACTACCTAGAGGGGTCAACCTCTAGGATTTCTTAACCATTGCACTCTTATATTCATTCATAAGACTTACAATACATGACCCTCCAAAGGACTTACCTATCCAATACAAAGAGTCTTAAACCTTACCAAGGACTTACCCACTTTGCAAGAGTCCTCCACCTTCTTCCAAGGACTTACCTACTCTTACACAAGTCTTCAACGTTCAAGGAATTACCCACTGTTCTTGGATCTTCAGCCTTTGACTTCATCTTCACTCAAAAAAGCTTCCACCAAGGACTTTCCCACTTGAGCAAGGAGTATTTTACCTTCACCAAGGTCTTAGTCTTCATCCTTGATCTTCACCAAGGAACTCTTTCCCTTGTTCTTCTTCAACTCTCTTGGCCAAGAGAGTGCATCTTCATCTGTATGGTTGAAATGAGATATAGGGAGGTGGTGGAAGTGAGAGCCTTACAAGATATACATGTTGGGTTTTCTGGAGAAAACATGCGTGGTGGAAGCAACAAAATAAATTTCCACTCTACCCAAAATAGGATCTCATCGACAATAGCATATTTGGAAGTAGTTTTTATGAGATATACCTTATTACAAAGCAAGTGCAGCGATGTCCTACTGCACGATGGTGTGCAACATTGTTGGCCTACATGGACGATACTTCTCTCCTATTTGCTGAGGGTGTCACAGGAAGATGTGGCGATGCTCCTTTCATGCGGTGATGTACGCTGCTAGTAGCACGTATGGATGGTCGTTGACGTCCTTCGAATGGAGGCATCTCACCATTTGCGTCTCTACTTCATCCACACAGATGGACTGGAACTCCACATCACGCTTCCTAAGCTGGCAGGAAGGAGTAGTCTCTGTGCAAGAACATGCTAGCATCAAGGTTATCTCCTTTCTCTCCTAAGGACGATGACGGCTAGGGTTTACGTACGTGAGCATAAACTAAAAAGACTCTCTTTATATCTTGTGAAGATATCGGTCGTCAAGCCCCTTTAAATTGGAGACGAAAGGAATTAGGGTTTCCTAAACCCATCGGTAAATAGAAAGACTGCATTAATTAAAATGCTCATGGATTAATTAGAATATTATGGAATTAATTAATTAACCAAATAATTGTATTAATTGATTAATTAATATTTGACTCCATACAATCGCTCGGGGTGGCTCTATGGGCATATATACCAATAGAATATCACTTGCACTTAGACCCAGTTACTCCAATATTATTCTAATGGACTACATAAACATTTTAGTAATCAATGTGATTCAGAGCAATTCCAATCAAATCCACAATTATACTCCTATTCCAACACATCATGTGTGTGTGACCCAGTAGGCTCCAAATTACGTTGGCAGTGATATCCATAATCATATTATGATTTCACAAGCAATGATTGGTATCTAGCAAGACTTCATCTCCATCAAAGAAATTGCAGAAGTTGGAGAACAACTTAACCTATCATTCATGACTGGCATTACAGTGATTGTATAGTTCCTTTGTCGCTGATATCTGGATTGAACTTGAGTCATGGAACTATTATCCTCTTCAATATTTATTCCATGTTCCTTGAACTAGAGAAGACTGTCTGAGATATATGTAATCTCAATATCACATATTGACTCACATCAGCATGGCCATGAACTTCTCAGTCTCGCTTATCAAGTGGTTGGAATATCAAACTCCGGTAGGAAGGACAAATTCCATCTACATCACTCACAGTCATCCCCATGTGTCACAGTGCACCCAAGCACCATCATTATGGCAATCCTTATTTAGGACCACAGTGGATGATGTCAAAGTACACCGAACGACATGTGATAAGTGTAGCGACTTTAGGTCTAAGAACCAAAATAACCATCATCATTATGAGATGTGACTCTAACTACCAATCATGGTATCAATGTGTCACTCTCATGGTGGGTCTGTCTGATACACTGTTCTCTAACAAGTATCTATGTATTTGGTTTGATATCTCCATATCATGGATAATGAGATTATTCCATCAACCAAAATACATTCTAATATTATGTCACTACTACAGAAATGGCTTATGAAGTCACTTTCCAGGCGTCAGTTATTAACTAAGTACCAACGCCGAAAATATACAACGTCGGTTTAAAACACAAACTGACATATATCGGATAGGAGTGGCCAGACACGGGTATCGCTTTCTATTTAGCGTCGGTTCAAGAATAAACAACTGACGCCTATAAACACCCGCCAAATCCAATTTATCCAACAAAAAAAATTAGGTCCAAAATTTAACTAACAACGTCGGTTATTAAATACATAACTGACGACGAAAACCTTTTCGTGCGGGATATTTTTATCATCGGTTAAATTCCCAAAACTGACACCGATTTGCTTACCCGCGCTGTCCGTGCCAAAATTTATACACCCCTATTGTGTCGGTTTTTTATTAGTGACCGACGATGTTATGTTGTAGCGTCAGTTTCTTAAAGAACCGACGCTTAAGGTTAACTTAACTGCACCCGTGCGAGGGACTCTTCCCCTTTCTCTATTTCATTCCTGATTCTTCAGTTCGCGTAACTAGGTCCGGCAATTTCTTCTCTACTGGTGCCACCGCCACTCGATTGCTTCTCTGCTGGTGCCGCCGTCGCTCGTTGCTCGTCTCCTCTCCTCTCCTCGCCGTCGCCCCCGCCAGTGGCTGCTTTGGTCGCCCGTCTGCTCCTCTCCTCTCCTGCTAGGTCTCTGATCCTGGTCGCCCGCTCACCGCCGCCGCCCGTTTGTTGCTTGCTGCTCCGAAAACCCACCCTCTCACTCGCTGTCGCCGCCACCCTCTTTCCTGCTCGCTGCTCCTACATGTATATCCTTTTCCTCCTCTTCTCCGCCATGTTGTGAAATCGCAGGTCGACACGGCCGTGCTGCGTAGCACAAAATCAGCAACCACGGCCGTGCTATTTATAATGTTATAATGTATTAATGTATTAATTAGGGCCACACAATCAATTTAGAAATAGAAGACCCACATGTGACCCTAAACCCTAAACACAATTAATACATTATAACATAATTGAATCGTGTATTTGTGTTGTTGTAGGTGTTGTTGACTTACTGTTCAAATCTTTGATATATGGAATCATGGTTTATTTACTGTTTATTATTTACTGACAAGCATGATTAAATGATGTTACACAAAACTTAGGATATGAATGATGAAACTAGGATTGTAGGTATAAGAATGACAGCACATGTATTAATTTGTTGGCCTAGAAACCCGTCCAAAATTTACTCATTAGGAGTAAATCTTGGATAGTCCCCGGTTTGGGACTGTTCTTGAACACCTAATCTCACTTAGGATGTAAGTGTATAATGTGTATTGGGTTTTTGAGAAAATTTTGGTAGCATTTCCCCGTTTGTTCTCTAAGTACATATGTACTTAGAGAACAGCAGGGAAATGCTGCCGAAATTTTCTCGAAAACCCAATCCACATTATACACTTACTAGTGAGATTAGGTGTTCAAGAATGGGATAGGTGGTACACATTTATTATATATACGAATGACAGCACATGTATTTGTTGGCCTAGAAACTCGTCCAAGATTTACTCATTAGGAGTAAATCTTGGATAGTCCTCGGTTTGGGACTGTTCTTGAACACCTAATCTCACTTAGGATGTAAGTGTATAATGTGTATTGGGTTTTCGAGAAAATTTTGGTAGCATTTCCCCGTTTGTTCTCTAAGTACATATGTACTTAGAGAACAACAGGGAAATGTTGCCGAAATTTTCTCGAAAACCCAATACACATTATACACTTACTAGTGAGATTAGGTGTTCAAGAATGGGATAGGTGGTACACATTTATTATATATAAGAATGACATCACATGTATTTGTTGGTAGAAGTTTTAACCATGCAAAAACTCTAATCCGTTAACCCTAGACCCTAATCTTGTTGTAATATATACTTGTTTTCTCTTTGATCATAGAATGGATAGATCATGGATGTCCATTCGCAATCGCTGCACCCCAGAGTTTATTTTTGGTCTTGACAGGTTTATTAGATTTGCTGAGGAACATAGGAAACAACCTGGAGATAGGTTCTACTATCCATGTAGGCATTACGGTAACAACTTGAAAGTCAGCACTGGTGACGAAATCAAAAGTCATGTCATATGCAACGGGATTGTACAAGGCTATACAGAATGGCACTGGCATGGAGAGATTTCAAACCCAAAACCAGTGGATGTCAATAGTAGTGGTTGTGTGGAAGAAGAAATTGCCTACGATGACGTAGATGTGAATGAACCAGTTCCAGTAGACATCGTTGATGCGATGCTGGATAGTTGTGGGGTAGAGCACACCGATCCACCTCCCATTTTTAGAAACATTGTTCATGATGTTGAGATATCGTTATACACAGGTTGTACTAAGTTTACGAAGCTTAGCGTTGTGTTGAGATTGTATAAGCTGAAATCTAACAATAGATGGAGCGACAAAAGCTTCACGTCATTGTTGTCTTTATTGAAAGAAATGCTTCCTGAAGGAAACAAGCTGCCAATCTCAACATACCAGGTAAAGAAATTGTTGTGCCCAATGGGAATGGATGCCAAGAAGATACACGCATGCCCGAATGATTGTGTATTATTTCAAAAGGACTATGTGGATTTGAAAGATTGTCCAAAATATGGTGCGTCACGGTATAAATTGACGAATTCGGGGGAGTCCAAAACAGGTTCTCCTTCCAAGGTGATGTGGTATCTACCTATAATATCACGGTTTCAACACTTGTTTGCCAATCCGATAGATGCAAAGAATTTGAGGTGGCATGCAGATGTTAAGAAAAATAATGATGGGATCCTACGACATGCGTTTGATTCCCCACAGTAGAAGAAGATTGATCTATTGTACCCTGAATTTGGTGAAGAAGTCATGAATCTAAGACTTGGGCTTTGTACATACGGGATGAATCCGTACGGGACATTGAGCAGCCAACATAGCACTTGTCCAGTCATGCTTGTTATATACAATCTTCCTCCCTGGCTGTGTATGAAAAATAAGTACATAATGTCGTCGTTGTTGATATTGGGCCCTAAACAACCTGGAAATGACATCGATGTTTATCTTGAACCTCTGATTGATGACTTAAAGAAACTCTAGGGTTAAGGTGTGATGACCTATGATGCTTCATGAAGAGAGACATTTCGTTTGCATGCTATGTTGTTTTGCACTATTAATGACTTTCCAGCATATGGGAATTTGTCTGGATATAGTGTCAAAGGAGCTAAAGTGTGTCCTATATGTGAAGAGAACACTGATTCAACAAGACTAAAACATGGCGGTAAGACTGTATATCTCGGTCATCGAAGGTTTCTTCCAAAATTCCATCCATATCGTAGGAAGCGCAAAGCATTCAATGGATTGAATGAGGAACGGAGTGCACCTAAACCTATACCAGGGGAGGTTGTTTATGAAAGAGTAAAAGACTTTGTCAATGAATTTGGTAAGAGATCAAAATATACTATGGCCACACGGAGTGACAAATCTTTATTCAAGAAGAAGTCAATATTTTGGGATCTTCCTTATTGGAATTCTTTGACAGTCAGGCATTGTATCGATGTCATGCACATTGAGAAAAATGTCTGTGATAGTGTCATTGGTACTTTGTTGAATATACCAGGTAAGACTAAAGATGGGATAAAATCTAGACTGGACCTACGTGAAATGGGAATAAGGTCAGAATTAACAGAATTTCGTGAATGTGAACTTTACAATGTGAGCTTTACAATTTGAATTACTTTACAATGTGAATGTGAATTTTCAGATGGCTGAGCATTCTCCTGATGACCATGCTGATGATTACCGTGAGGGTGAGGACATCAATGCATCGCCTCACAATGTAAGTTTTAAAAATATATCATATATTTATATCTATATGTCCATTTATAGTTATATCTTGTAAATGTGTTTATTTTGTCAAATTTTAGGTTGATGATGCACATGTACCATCTGAAGCACTTGAGGCACTTGATCAGCAACACCAAAAAGTTGACAGGAGAAGGGGCATCACTATGATGAAGAAGTTAATAGTGCAAAAGGGAAATGGACCCAAATTTGTTGTGGATTTTGATAATGCAGGAAATGCATCTTGTGTGAATCGCAATTCATTTGTTTCATATCTTGGGTATGTTACTCGTAGCCATTGCGGTTGTAAGATAGATTCTTGGTATAAAGTTTCTAAGGAGAAGAAATACGTAATATGGAAGGATTTATGCGTGAGTTATTATTAATTTGCAATTATATTTTGTAGATTACTAATTTTTTGGATACTAGTTAATAGCAATTCTAATTTGCAGAGTATATTTGAATTGGATGAAAAGCTGCATCGTAAATGCGTGATGCAACACTGTGGGAGAGTCCTAAGGAACTATAGGACAAATCTCACCCGAGAATACATAAAAGAAGCTGACAAGAGGAAGAAGACAGCCACTGAATAGTGGAACTTCCTGGACGAAGAAGAATGGGACGCGTTTGTTGCTTCAAGACAAACGGATGAATTCAAGGTATTAGGCGTTAGTCCCAATCTCATTAATATATGTTGTATTCACCTATTCAAGATTAACATTTACTGTTACTAACCAAATCATTAATGTGCATACTAACTAGGCCCTCAGTGAGGCACAAAGATCAAGGCGTGCACTGAATGTGCATGACCACACAATGGGTCCAAAGGGGTATGCAGGCATTCGCCAAAGACTACAGTCTGAGGCTATTGCTCAGTCTGCTGCTACTCAGGAGTCCTCCACTATAGGTAGCACACCTCTGCCTCGCCATGATATCTGGATAGCTGGGAGGAAAAATAAGAAGGGAGAAATAAGGAAGCCTGCAAATGCTGAGGCGACTGCAAAAATGGTAAAATACAACTCTTACAGCAATCGTTCAAATATTGATTATTTGTGGTGTTTACTTAATTACAAATTTTTGTTTTGGCGATTAGAGGGAGTTGCACGAGCTGAGGAAACAAGGCAAGTTCATCCCTGAGGGCACAAGGGATGAATTGACAGTTGCTCTGGGTAACCCAGAGCATCCTGGACGTGTTAGGGCTGCAGGCACTGGTGTGGGCATCAAATCTTTTTTTGGGCCATCCCAGCGCAAACATGTCCCAAAAGTGGGACTTTCACAAGAAGAGGTATCATATTCTTTCTTTATAATGTTACTGTAAAAAGAGAATTCAATAATTAGAAGCTAACATTTCTTTTATCCATGTATAGGTAGATAAGCTAGTTGATAGGAAACTGGAAGAAGCACTGAAAAAGTGGCAGGCATCTCAGACTGCCACTCAGCAGACAATACCTATCATAGCATCCTGCTCTACTCCTACTGTAGAGGTTGGGAGTAATCCTATAGACCCACCACCTAGCACATCCACTGTAAGTATTTTTATGACATAGTAACTAGTTTTTTAATTCAAGATGATATGTATATATGTATATAACATTCTTTACACAAAAATTTGTAGGGGTTGAAGCCATGCCGTATAAAAGTTAATGAATATGTCGTTGCAGAGGCGTCGGCTTACCCATCCCTACCAGGGGAAATGTTTCACGGGTCTCCATTACCAGCTGGTTGGATTCGTGTGAGCCCGATGCATATATTCCCCAAGTGGATGGATCTTCCATTGCCATATGCCCACCCAGATTGTGAAAAACTTGGTGAGGCTTTAGGCGGAGCGATATTGTGGCTAAAAGTGGATGTCATCTTTACTGAAATTGTATGGTAAATTTACATTACGTTAAATTGTTAGTGTGTGTATATGATGTTAATTGATTTGAAATTATTATATATATACAGGTTAAAAAGAAGACACCCACAACATCTAGGCCTCCACTTCCACCTCCTACATTACCCAGTTGGGTTCCACAGGACCTAACTATCCCGTTAGGTCCTAACTGTAGGGGTATGGCAATATGGTTAGGCGAACATGATATAAACTGCCCTATAACTATTTCTATAGATTCAGATGTTGCAGGTCAATCATACGAAAGCAAACTATTTATACAAGATATTTTGGAGTTGTTTCGATATGATTGGCTAAATACATCTGTGATAGAGCTATGGATAAGGTGAGATCTTCTTTATACATCCATATACCTTGTTTAGGATCTGGCGATCTGGTTTCTTATTTATTAATGCATGCGTAATTAATACATATTTTGCAGCTACTTAGACAAGATATGTGCAGATTTTGCATTCGAACATGTAGGATTTTTTATTCCATCTTTGATTAGTCTAGTAGCTAAAGACCCTCCGTCAGTTCAACAATACAGCTGTGAGGCTTTTTCAATTTTTTCTCAAAAAAAGAAGACGATGATAATGGCTTCATTCAATGTAGAGTAAGTTTACTTTGCTTATTAAGAAAATTACATTTTTATTGTGGATTTTGAGTTATTAATTTTTAACTTTTTTACCTCTAGTGGTATGCATTGGGAGTTACTGGTTATTTTCCCCGAGACGTTCACTGTCTATTATCTAGATCCTAAGGGGAGTAAATTGAATACAAAATATGAACACATAATGAAAATGGCATTATTCCGGTGAGAAACATTTTATTTTCATATCCGTTAACATATGTTATTACATTACTATTTAATTATGCAATGTACCGTGTTACATTAACATGTAGGGGTTTTGATGAGTTCAAAAAGGCTAGAGGAAAGGTCCCCACGAAAAAGAACCAGCCAATAATTTGGAAGAATGTGAAAGTAAGTTCCCGACTGCAATATATGTATATATTATTTATGTGAACAGTGCTTAATTAGTTATATTTTTTAATATTTTGTATGTTTGAATTTATAGTGTGCCACACAAGACAACGGATGGGCATGTGGATACTACGTGATGCGATTTATGCACATGATTATCGAATATGCCGCAATGGACATCGATTGTATTGATGAGGTATTATATAGTCTCATTAGATAATATGAAATATATCAATCTTATTTATAGCTCATTAATTATATATATACATCATTCTCTTTACAGGTGTTTACAACTGACCACACTACAGGAAATGCCTTACTAGATGTACATGCTCCCTATACGATGGGAGAATTAAATGAAGTAAGAGAAGAATGGGCAACAGCCATACAAGTAGTGGGAGATTTAAGATATAATTGGGATGTTGATAGCGAATAATGACTAAAGAATGATATTTTGTAAATGAATTTCTGAATTATAATATATGTGTGAATGTTTCTACATGTCTGGATGTTTCTACATGTGTCTGAGTGAAAATGAATGAAACTGTTGGTTGCTATATGAATGTTTCTATATGTGAATGTGAAAATGAATGGAACTACAGATTGCTAGCAACATGAATGTTTCTAAATGTGTGAAAATCAAATGGAACTGCAGGTTGCATTGCTAAATGTGTGAATATCTTTCTTGTTAATTTTGCAGGTTTGTGACCTGTTGTTGGCTGATATCAATGGATGTCGTAAAACCTACAGTTTATAACTGAACTACAGGTTTCTCATTCTGCGACCAGCCATACAGCAGGTCTGCAGACTGACAGAAAAAAAAACAAAAAATAGGCGTGGGTTATTTGTATAAAACCGACGCCACATTGTTACAGTATCGGTTTTTATCTAATAACCGACGTCTATGTACTTAACACCACGGCCGTGCTGGCCAGCATGGCTGTGGCAGCAGACTAGACACCACGGCCGTGCTAGTCAGCATGACTATGGCAGCGGACAAGACACCACAGCCGTGCTGGTCAGAACGGCCGTGGCAGCGGACCAGACACCACGGCCATGCTGGCCAGCACGGCCGTGTTGGGAGTGATATGACGTCGGTTTTTATCTAATAACCGACGCTAATAGTGCCCAACATGGCGCCCTTTCTGTGGCGCAAAGGTATATGGCGTCATTTTCTTATCTAAAAATCGACGCTTATAGTGCCCTGCTGGCGCGTTTTCGGTGGCGCGCGAAGGGTTGTGGCATCGATTTTTTAACCGACGCATAACAGCTGGGCTTTTAGCGTCACCCACATAGGTGTCGCTTAGAATCTGACACTAAAGGCCTTAAATTACCGACACTAAAGGTCGTTTATATACTAGTGTGTGTTATTGATGTCTATGGATATTTCCACAATAACAACTGATTAGGGACAAAACAAGAATACATACTCTTAGCATACATATGATCTAATTGTTTAGGTCATCAACTCGAAGACATATGTCATTGAGTATATTATTATGTAGACATCTATAAGTCTTATGGTCATCTCACGATATAAAACACAACATATAGATTGGAAACTTGACTATGATCAATGTAGTATTACAAATCATTTACATAGTATCCCATTACAATCATCAAATAATAGTCTCTATGGTCATACATACCAACAGATTTCCACTTGCACTTATACCAAATCACTCATGAATCTCAATCCAAGTGATCGAACATGTCCGTGAAAGTGCTTTTGTGAGCAGGTCAGCCACATTACTTTCTGTAGGTACTCTACAAATCTTCACATCTCCTCATTGTACGATCTCTCATATGAGATGGAACTGCCGTAGAATATGTTTGGAATGTTGGTGCGATCTTGGTTCTTTAGCCTTTGCAATTGCTTGTTGTTGTCGCAAAATAACTCGATTGCATCACTAGCGCTTGGAACTACTCCAAGTTCAAAAATGAACTTCTTGATCCACATAGCTTCCTTTGCAGCATTAGATGCGGCAATATATTTGACCTCTATTGTAGAATACACAACCATATCTTGCTTGGAACTCTTCTAGCTCACAGATCCGTTGTTTAGGCAAAACAGAATTCCAGATTGTGATCTGTAGTCATCTTTATTAGTTTGAAAGCTAGCATTGGTGTAACCCTTTACCACGAGCTCTTCCTCACCACTGTATACCAAGAATTGATCCTTAGTCCTTCTAAAGTACTTTAGGATGTTCTTTACAGTTATCCAGCGACATTCACCTAGATCTGACATATACCGACTCATCATGCTCAAAGCATACAACACATCAGGACGAGTACATAACATCGTGTACATGATAGATCCAATTGCTTATGCATATGGAATCTTACTCATGTGTGCTTGTTCATCACATGAACTAGGACATGGGCTTTAGAGATCATAACCCCATGGGACATGGGCAAGTTACCTCTCTTAGAACCCTCCATGTTAAACCTCTTTAGCACCTTGTCAATGTATGTGCTCTGTCTTAGGCCTCGAAGCCTTCTAGATCCATCTCTATAGATCTTGATTCCTAGTATATAGGATGCTTCGCCTAAATCCTTCATAGAGAAGGTCTTCCCCAGCCAAGATTTTACTATCTAAAGAGTAGGGATGTCATTTCTCACCAATAGTATGACATCCACATACAATATGAGAAATATGACTGTGCTCCCACTAACCTATTTGTAAACACAAGGTTCATCTTCATTTTGACTAAAGCCAAACTTTTTGACTACTTTGTCAAAACCTAGATTCCGACTCTGAGATGCTTGCTTCAATCCATAGATTGACCTTTGTAGCTTACAGACTTTATTGGCTTCCTTTGGATCGATAAAACCCACAAGTTGTGTCATGTACACATCCTCAAATAAATTCCCATTAAGGAATGTTGTTTTAACATCCATCTGCCAAATCTCATAGTCATGATAAGCTACAATGGCAAGAATGATCCTAATGGATTTAACCATGGCAACTGGTGAGAAGGTCTCGTCATAATCAACACCTTGAATTTATTAGAATCCTTTCACAACCAATCTACCTTTATAGGTTTTAACATTTCCATCCATGTTGGTCTTCTTCTTGAAGACCCACTTGCACCCTATGGTTTTTACCCCTTCGGGTGGATCCACTAAGGTCCATACCTTGTTGGTGTACATGGATTCCATCTCCGATCTCATGGCTTCGAGCCATTTCTTAAATTCTGGTCCCTTAATAGCTTCTAGATAGGAAGTTGGCTCATCTGTTATGCCTAATTTGTCACTGTCTTGACTCATGAGAAATCCAAATCTCTCAGGCTCAAGTCATGTCCTACTCGACCTACGAGGTTAATGTGTTACATTTGGAACCTGAAATTCCACAAAAGTTTGGGAGTCTTCATTTTCCTTATGTACCTCCTTGGGTTCTCTGCTTTCTTGTTGATCTTAAACTTCTTTGAGCTCTACATTCCTCCCACTAACTCCTTTAGAAATAAATTCCTTTTCAAGAAATACAACAATCCTAGCAACAAACACTTTGTTGTAAGTTGGTGTGTAGAAGTAGTATCCTCGAGTTTCCTTGGGGTATCCATCAAAATAGCATTTTTCAGATTTGGGTCCAAGCTTGTTAGGAAATTGTTTTGTAACATAAGCTTCACATCCCCAAATCTTTAACATAGACAAATTGAGATGATTCTCATTCCATATCTCATATGGTGTCTTTTGAACCGATTTGGAAGGTACATGGTTAAGTGTAAATGTTGCAGTTTCAAGAGCATATTCCCATAATGATATTGGAAGTTTGGTGGAACTCATCATTGATCGTACGATGTCTAATAATATATGATTCCTTCTTTCTGACACACCATTATGTTGTGGTGTACCAGGTGGAGTCCATTGTGATACAATACCATGGTCTCTCAGAAGGTCCTCAAACTCTTGGCTTAAGTATTCGCCACCTTGATCTAAAAAGAGTGCTTTAATACTCTTACCAAGTTGCTTCTCTACTTCATTCATGAAAGTCTTGAACATTTCAAGAGTTTCTCACTTGTGTTTCAAAAGATATACATAGACATACCTACTAAGGTCATCAGTGAAGGTAATGAAGTATTGATAGCCTACTCTAGCATTTGATCTAAAAGGTCCACATACATCAATATATATGATTCCTAGTAGATCACTGGCTCTCTCACTATGTACATGAAAGGATTCTTGGTCATCTACCCTAATAAACATGCCTCACATGTCTCTAATGATTCAAAATCAAAAGAGTCTAGATAACCATCCTTATGGAGTCTAAATATGTGCTTCTCATTTATGTGCCGAAGACGACAATGCCATAAGTAAGTTTTGTTTGAGTTGTCAAGTTTTAGCCTTTTAATATTTACTTTGTATATGCTAGTCTCAAGTTCTAACAAGTAGATACCATAAGACATAGGGGCATTGGCATAAAAGATATCATACCATTCTTAATGTGAAATTCAATTCCACTCTTGTCCATACAAGAGATAGAAATAATATTTTTATTAGTGGAAGGTACATAATAGCAATTCTTTAATTCTATTACAAGGCTCGTAGGCAAAGATAAACTAATAACTCCAACTGTGGTGGCAGCAACTCTTGCTCCATTAGCAACTCGTAGCTCGACTTGGCCCTTTCGTAAAGTCTTACTTCTTATCAGATCCTGTATATTTGAACATATGTGAGATCCACATCAGGTATCCAATAAATAGGATGAATAATTATTTAAGTTTAATTATCTCAATAATTTATATACCTAAAGTGGAGATCTCTATCCCATGCTTCTTCTTCCTCAGTTCCTCCAGGTAGAGACGATAATTTTTTTTCCTATATCCAGCCTGGTGGCAATGGTGACAACTGCCTTCTTTGGAGATCCCACCTTTAGCTTTGAGCATAGATGACTTCGACTTCTGCCCGGCTTTAGAATATTTCATAGCTTTTCCTTTGCCTTTTGACTTTCCCTTTTTCCTACTGATCATCATCACGAACTTGGGCTTGTATTTCTTCATTTGTGCTTCAGCTGTCCTCAACATGCCCAATAATTTTGACAACGGCTTGTCAAAATTGTTCATGTTTTTGCTCATGACAAAATGACTATATGATTCAGGAAACAATTGCAGAATTAAATCAGTGGCCAACTCTTGACCTAGGGGAAATCCTAGCTTGGATAGGCTTTCCACGTACCCAATCAAAGTGAGTATATGGGTGCCAACTGAGTCTCCCTCTTTCATCTTGCTCCTGAAAAAAGCCTTGGAGACATCATATCTCTCTTGTCTTTCTTGATGCTGATACATGTTCTTGAGATGTGTTACCATCTCCATGACATTCATGTTATCATGTTGCTCTTGCAACTCATAGTTCATTGAGCACTACATTAGGCACTTGACATATACAACATCATCAAGGTGCTTCTTGTAAGCATCCTTTTCAACCTTGGGCGCATTTGAGGCGGGTTCCACTGGCTCTGGTGTTTAAAGGACATAGAGATTATGCTCATGTGTGGGAACAATTCTTAGTGTCCTAAACTAGTTTTGAAAATTGGTTCCAATAAGTTTGTCCTTCTCAAAGACCGATCGCAATGAGAAAGTGTGAGTGTTGTTTGCCATTTGATTGCTACAAAAGAAAAAGTCTGCATTTAGTCCAAAACATTTTGACTTGAAAATATTTGATAAATGAGATTAAGTAGGCCTTTAATTGATTATGCTCCCACTATTTTATTTAAATTGATAGAACTCACTATCAATTTAAAAGATTTCAATGTACAAGCTTGTAGTGAGCCAAGATCCAAAATAATTGGATCAATGCCCAGTCAACACCGACGTCAAAGACCAAATACTAAGGTAGGAAACTTTTACCAATTGAATCACATGAAACTCTTGGATAGATGATCATGCACAACTCCTTGCCATGATGCATTTGTGTGCCTCTACGTACTTGATCCTATCAAGGTTCCCTAGTTAAGTCCAACCCATAAGCCAACACGATGAGTGTGCACCCTGCAGAGGCAGACCCACACACCCACCATCACACTTCCACGAGATAGACAGTGTACCACGTGGAGGCATGCCCACACATAGTCGGTCAAGCTTTTCATGTGTGTTGTTGTATGGAAGGAAACTAAAACTTCATATTATTAATTGAGGGATTTTATTAATACATATAAATATCCAAACACCACATACATATAGTACGTATCATATACTACTATATCCATAACCACAAACGATAGACATGCAGGCCATACTATTGTAATCTTTTGGAGCAACAAAGGATTATGGCCCACCTAAGGTATTATGCATCTCATGCAACAACACCTGTGAATCAACCTATAAGGATTATCATTACGATGAACAACTTTATGGATGCTCTATGAGGTTGAAACTTCAAGTTGCTTCACCATGGACGCTCCTTGGAGTTGGATCTTAAGGTTGCTTCTTGGAATTGGATCTTCATGGTGCTTCTCCATGGATGCTCCTTGGAGTTAGATCTTCAAGTGGCCTCCGTACATCAAGTTTACAAAGACTAAAACTAATCCTATCTCTATTACATCATATGAGTACAAATATAAAGAGAAAGAATTAATTACACTTTGAAATAAGAGATGAGGCTCGGCATGCAAGCTGAATACTTTATACAAAGGATCCACATACAACCATTATACATCCATAGCATTCTCAAACAAACATATCCACAAGATTCACATCCACGTTCATTCACAACATTTATAAAAGGGGATAATAGGCCATAATTGTGCATGCATTCACCACAAAAATAGATTTTAAAGGTGACATGTATGATATCATAGGTATATCTACATATACATATATACATATGAAAATTACAGTACTTTTAATGCGGGGCATTCCCCATTAAATACATTTTTGACTCCCACGCAGACTATGCGAGGCACATAGGGTCAATAGGAAGGGGTTGAGGGGTGGCCACCACTCGCGGGGTCTTAGGGGCAGAGCCCCTGAATGGTCTACGGAATTTACTTCTATGCACTTAGCAAAATCAATGTTTTCCATAGTCAACCCCATCTGAAACGTAAAAAATTGAAGCTTGCGACGTATATGGAATTACGTTTAGATTTGTACATTAGAAGTTATAATTTTCATCGTATGCAACATAGAAAATAGTATACAGTAATTTGATCATATCGAAATGAATCAAAATATGGCATAGATCAATGTTGCTCTGATACCACTGTTGGGTTTTGTGGAGAAAACATGCACAGCGGAAGCAATAAAATAAATTTTCACACAACCCAAAACAAAATCTCATTGATAATAGTGTATTCAAAAGGAGTATTCACGGTTATACCTTATCGCAGAGCGAGTCTGGCGATGTCCTGCTGCACGATGATGTACAACGCTTCTGGCCTACACGGACGGTACTTCTCTCCCATTCGCTGAGGGCATCGTAGGAAGGTCTGGCAGTGCTCCTTTCGTGTGGTGATGTACGCCACTCACAACGTGTATGGATGGTGGTTGACGTCCTCCGAACGCAGGCGTCTTAGCATCTACGTATCTAATTCGTCCACGTAGATGGACTGGAACTCTACGTCACGCTTCCTATGCTGGCAGGAAGGAGTAGTCTCTGTGTGGCAACATGCTAGCATCGCGGTGCTCTCCTTTCACTCTTAAGGATGGTGACGGCTAGGGTTTACATACCTGAGCGTAAATTGAAAAGACTCTCTCTATATCTTGTGAAGATATCGACAATCAAACCCCTTTAAATAGGAGACGAAAGAAATTAGGGTTTCCTAAACCCATCGGTAAATATAAAGATTGTGTTAATTAAAATACTCATGGATTAATTAGAATATTCTAGAATTAATTAATTAATTAAACAAATAATCATATTAATTGATTAATTAATATTTGACTCCATGCAATCACTCGAGATGTCTCTATGGGCATATATACCAACAATACATGTAGGATGAGCTCGCTTACAAGTCTCCTACTCACTCTAATGGATGTAGCAAGTGATTAAGCTTAGAGAGAGAGAAGAGGTTGTAGGATCACTCAACTATAGAATAGGGACCTTCATGGTGCTTGGCCAACCATGGGATGAAACCCAAGGGGTCCTATTTATAGTTGAGGATGCTTAGAAGCCTTTGGGAACACTTAAGAACAAAATCTAGCCGTTTTGTGGCTTGTAACGAATATATTTTGGATTGTTGCAACTCCACAATGGATAGAAACACTTTTTTGCACTTTTCTGTACAATGCAATCAGTCAAGTTTCTATAAAGGTAACTCGACCAATCCCACTAAGAGACAAGACCAATTTAGGCCATCGGTCGAGTTTGTCCTAGGGTAACTCGACCAATTCACTTAAATCAGTTTTGGTCTACAGAGGGATCGGTCGAGTTTTGTGAAATGAAAAATCGACTGATCAAAAGTCATTTTCAAGATCCAATCAGGATCGATCAAGTTTGCAACTCGATCGATGAACAACCATATGTGAATTTAACAAAAAGGCTTTTGAGTGCTTAAATATTTGATCTAAGTGCTCCTAATTTTTTCAAATCTTAATTACAAGTCATACTATCATTATAAGTGATTTACAACATGATTCTAATGGGTTTACATCGTATTCCAAAAATGTGCACTTGTATTGACTTTGACTTGTCTTTCTCCAGTTTGATATGTGCAAGTTAGGGCATTTGGAGTGTGTCTATACCTAATCTAAAATCACTCAAGTAGAGACATTAGACACAAATAAGTGGAATGGTTTAGTCATCATCAAAACAAGGGTTTAGTTGAAGATCATCTATCATTATCATAAGGTCACAGCATAAGGTAAACACATGTTTAGGATTCTCATCTAGTGAAGGGAAGTCTAGGTCACATATTCCTACGACTGAGGATAAACAAAGTCATACTAACCAAACACAACCATCAAATCGTAGCAACCAAAGAGAATAAGATCATATCTTTGACTGAAGAGACTAGGTCGAAGAGAACTTGGTGACCAAAGACACCACAACAATCTCATCGATCAAAGAATAAAAGCACCATCTCGTCGACCACTTAAGTCAAGGACACCATTGATCAAAGAACACTTAATCCATCATCAACCAAAGAAGATGAGGGCATGGTGACCAAAGATCATAGGTAATATTTGCGAGCACTCAAGGAATCCATCCATAGTGACCCAAGAATCATAAAAAACTCAACAACCATGTAAGTCACAACTTGAAGTCATCAAGAGAGAGAGAGAGAAGAACAGACCAATCACAAGATCCAAAAGTTGTTCATCATCATGAAACCAAAACTAACAAGTAGTAACCACATGAAGGAAAACAACACGAAAATCCTAATTTTGGCCATCACCATAAGAGAAAGCTAATACACAACTAGAGAAAGAAAAGCCCACATATCTAACATCATGCATGCATCCAAAACCTCCTCTATCAAGCATGAGAGAAATGCCATGATCAAGAGAAGAAAACCAATGTTTAGCATATGCTCGCAAGAACCAACACCTCCATCATCAACAAGATCTCGAGTACAAGAATTAGGGTTTCGTAAAAGGAGTTAATATAATCAAGATCACCACATAATCACAAACCCTAGCTCAAAATATTATCACCATACTATTAGGTGTCAAATTTTAGAGATAGATTAACTGCATGTAAGACTAAGTGCAATGATAATCGAGGAGAAACTAATATAACTTGCCTTGATTGTGAAGAACAACTCCAAAGGACAAACACTCCAAGGAGAGAGAGGAAAACCCAAGCTTGATCACCACCTCACAATCAAGATAGCATCACCTCAAAGAAAGAAGAACAACTCCTGGTCAAAGAAGCATAAGATAGAGGGTAAAACTCTAGGTTGAAAAGACAAGTAAGAGAGGAGATCTTCAAATCAACTCTAGCACTACCATGGAGAACCATGGATTAGGCCAAGAAAAGAGAGAAGTTCCTGAAGAAGCACAACCACGGAGAACCATGGGTTCGGCCAAGTGAAATAAGAGAGGTAGGGTTGCAAGAAAACAAAGATCAAGTAACAAAGATTACTTATCAAGACCAAGCAACACTAGAGAATCACCAAAGGAGAGTTGGTCCAACCCTAGATCACACATGCAAGGGGTTCGACCACTTATTTCGACTCAAGCACCACCTTCTCCACCAAGAACAGAAGGGGGACGAGGTCCAAGAAGAAGAGAGAAAGAAGAGGGTGCAAAAGGATCATTTTCATGCAAAGAGAGGGGTATATATACCCAAGGGTAGGAGAGAGGTAACACAGGTTAGGTGTCATGTCACATGTGCCACTTGTCCCTCAAAACTCGGCCATGCGGGCACTAAACATATGCATGCAACAACGGTCATTAAAACCAAGGAAAAGCATAGACCTACTTTTCCTAAACAACCCATCAGTTGAAGGAATTTCTCTGCGACCAAAACACATCAAGACCCAACGGTCGCATAGGTCAAAACTCTATCTCTTAGTGACCAAAGAAAGGGGTCAAGATCTCATCGATCGAAGAGAACACAAGGCACATCTACACCTCTTTGACCGCAGAGATCAAGGTCAAGGAAAAAATAGAATGATTTATAAAAACCAAAACTCGAAGGTCAACACAAAAGGTCAGCACCAGCAAACCTTAGAAACATCAACACTCATGATGTCACCACATATCTGCTCATCAAACCAAGGTGCAACAGAGCCCCCTAAGGCAAAACCCTCTCCAACATTACGCCAAAACATGTGAGGTACAACAAGCATGTGAAAAATTCCAAGAAAACCCTAAACATGGGTAAATTACAATTAGGTCCCAAACAAGCACATACATGTGTAACTAGCTCAAACATCATCCAAATTGGACGAAACTGAAAACATAAGCATGTTACATGTTATTAAGGTACATCACACGATTAAACTAAGGTTTTATGCATCTAATTGCGTTAAGAAAGAAATATCAAACACAAAGCTAGGCTAGGGGCCTTACGTCCATTGCCAACATTGGTCTCAATATCATTTAGCAGGGTACATCCATGTTCCCCTAAAACTTATTGAACATATTTCACGTCAGGAAGAAAGTAGGAAATATGACTTGATGCATTTGGGGTTTGGGGATAATTAAATTAGAAAGCACGAACAAAACATTTGAATATAGTAGGGGTAATGATTATGAGGAAGAAGGAGACAAAAGAAAAAAGGATGTAAGGTAGAGAAAATGTAGAAAGATTTCCATATGATGTCCTATGCAACTTGGGAATTGTAAGTAATTGTGGATCACCATGCAATGTTGAATAGTTATCAGTGCCATGTCTTCCCGAAATAGGTATAATCTTACAGTCACAGAGTTTTACTGTGGTTCCCTCTACTCTACACCTCAGCCTTTCCATCGGTCATAGATATCATCATTCCAATTATTCCTCTATGCTGCAGAAGCAATCAAGTTCGATAGACAAAATTGGAAGTATAGAAGATTGTTGCCATAGTAGAGGAACATAATTACCATTTTGTGTAATAGAGTTGCAATTTTTGAGGCTAATGGAATGAAAGAGTCAGGATATGTGATTTTTGCAATTACTATGTGCATTGCCCTAGTTATAGGATGTGGGCGAGTAGAAGTGTGTTGCACATGGGCTTAGTGTGAACGTTATGCCGTGGAGTATATTATCTATTGTGTAATATTTAAAACAAAAGGGTTGCGGCATTCCCCCTCTACGGCATCCTTACAAGGAACATATGTTTATGTCTAACTTTCACACTAAACCATGTTCAATTCTTGGCCATCCATTAAATAACATGGCTGTCGATGTCTTGACCCGACTCGGGGTAACTATACATTGCACATGTTAAGCTATTGAAAAATGTGATCACCTTCGAGAAGACCCCACACACTTCATTGCGCATGTCAATTAGCATCATCACCAACGTGGCTGTCCGTTGCCGTCAACCACACGAGCCCATTACATAAACAACCGCCACCCATTAACTTCACCGTGTTCAAACTTCTCTTCACCACCATCTAAACTCACATCTCTACGTTAGCTGGTGTTGACGTGATCAAATAGTCATTTTTCTTTGATGGAGACTTCGACACAAACTAAACCTGATTAATACTTGCTTTTGGTGGGTAAATTCAAATTTATGCAATATGAACACCCATTAACAGACTGATTGAACTGATTGTACGAGAACTATATAATATTAATAAATAATCTGCAACTTGATAAGCCCCAAGTCAGTTCCGCACGTGTAAAATATGCCTACCAATCGTCCAAGCGTACGGTAAAGCCATCCACCTATAAACTTCGCCCATCAAGGCAAACTAGCTACTACCTGCACTGGAAGGAGTAGTAGTCTGGTGGGTGGTGGACGAATAGTTGTAGTAAACACACATTGCGCCTACCATATCATACAAACTGTACATTATCATAACAGCGAGTTCTGTCCAGTGGCGCAGCTCCGCGTGGGTGGCTGCTGAGGTGCCTGAAGAGGTATTGGAATCGGATTTGATTCTTCTGTCTGCTTCCGTCGTCTCCTCGGTAGCAGACGAAGGACTGAGAAGCAATATCCTCGGCGACCTGTCAGACATGCATCGGCTCCCAGAGAGTTGGCCGGAATCACCGGTCCGTGTGCAGACTGTGGCCCAGAGCTGCGCCTCCACCATCCCCGACCGCTACGTTAAGCCACCTTCGCTGCGCCCGTGCTTCCCACCATACGCCGATGGAATCAGCACGAACATCCCCATTGTTGATTTGGGTGGAGGCTGCGGTGATCCGCCGGAAGCAGCCGTGGATGCCATAAAGGCGGCGTGCCGAGACTGGGGCTTCTTCCAAGTAGTCAACCACGGTGTGCCCTTGTCCGTGATGCATCACGCCGTCGAATCCTGGCGTGCTTTCTTCCACCAGCCGGCGGAGTACAAGGAGAGGTTCGCCAACGACGCCAGGACCTACGAAGGATACGGAAGCCGTCTAGGTACAACTCCAGGTGCTAGTCTCGATTGGGGAGACTACTTCTTCCTACACTACCGCCCAACACAGACTTTCGACAAGTGGCCAGACATCACCCCAGAACTCGTTGCCGCAGCCGACGAGTACGAGCGAGAGGTGTCCCGGATGTGCCGGCGAGTTCTATCGGCGATATCTCGTGGGCTGGGGTTGCCAGAAGGGAGACTTGGAGACGCGTTCGGTGGGGAGTCAGGGGATCTGCACGGAGTCTGCATGAGGGTGAACTACTACCCACCTTGCCCTCAACCCGACCTCGCGTTGGGCCTCTCCCCACATTCCGATCCCGGCGGCGTGACGGTGCTCCTTGCCGACAGGGGAGTTTGTGGGCTGCAGGTGCGGAGGGGCGATGAGTGGATCGCCGTCGAACCTGTCGCCGGTGGGCTTATTGTCAACGTCGGAGACCAGATACAGGTGAGACACGTAAACTTTCCCACCTTCTATCTTTTCCAGCATGCCTCTCTACCGGTCGCCCTATATCGTTGCCGTTCCTACGGATAGTACAGCTAAAGCTATTGGTCCCTCTCTACCTCGGTTGCGGATAGCGGACGACACTGTGTAGATGTGTCGAGCGATTGAGGTCTGAGGAGGAGTAAAGCCGATGACTATTCATGACAGCAGTCCGGGCCGCCGCCTCCGCGTTTGTGTGTGTGGCTGGCTTATACCGTCGGAGAGACCGGCTGGCAAGCGCCTTTTGGCGGTTTCCAGCAGGTTCCATTTTATCGCACGTTTTTTGTTCCATTACACGTGGGTATGAACGGAGTAAAGGACAACCTTTGACATGAGCACCAAAGAATCCAGATTTGATGTTCCTCTTTCTAAGAGGAGTAGGCTGCTTCTTCCCCTATCAGTTTACACGTGTCCCTGCCCATCGGTTTGTAGGGTCCAGATTTTGTTGACAGCACAGGTGGCGCAATCAAACACAAGGTGTAGCCCCACACCCCCACCACTCTCACAAGTCACAAGATACCTCTCTCGCTCTGGGTTACTAGCGAATCACAACCTAGTTTATCTGATTTACTCAGCAACTTGTCTGTTTTAGCTATCTGTTTGTTTTTTTGCATTTTAATATTTCAGATCAGATTCCATAGAAGTCGCTGTCTTATCTTAATGGCCCTTGATGAGGTAACACCCACATAGGATATGATCAGGGAACCTTCACTTAACTCTTGAGTTTGACCTTATAACATGCTTTCCGCTTTGATTGATGTTGATTTAATTGATGAACCACTATCCTTTTCACATCACACCGTGTTTTTTCATTAATCAAACTAAGTTAAATGAAAAATGTTACCTTTTATTTGTTTCTTATTTTACATATGAAATGTAATCAAATTAGAATGTTGCACATATAGATATACTATACGTGTTATATATAAATTTTATTTTTAAAAATCTAAGAACATATGTACATTTGTAGGCAAGGATTTACTATTTTAACTAGAATTTATTTTGTGATGTCCCCAGTATAGAGTTTTTCCGATAAGCTATCTTATATATATATCATATCTACTATTTAAAATTCAAAAGGTATTTGAACGGAAAAGGTAGAAATAAATCAGTATAATTTTGATCAAATTTAAGATTCAACCCAATTAGAAAGATGATTTCTTGTAAGTACAATGCCTTGCCAAGTAATTTTCTTCGTGTAACTTTTTAATTGATAGATGACTTTTCTCATTATTATTATCATTCTGTCTCTTTATATATTTTTAATAATTACATGTAAACGTATAACTTGTAGCTATACCAAGTTATACCATCTACAAGTGCTAATTTAATTGATGAGACAATACTGAGATTACGTGGAATGATTTTGTCAATCAATCTAGCTAAGATTAATAGAAATAGTTATAACGCTTCCGATTGCTTGATAAGTGTACGAAAAATTGTACTACACATAGAAGATATGGACAAAACAAGCTACACATCTTGTAGAATAGTTCATTGTGTAATATGAAAGGCACAAATGTTTTTAAGATAAATCTTTTCATGACCCTCACAACATAGCAAAAAGTTAATATAAGTCACTTTCTATCTTTTTTAATGAACTCTTTTTTGGTAGAATTACTTTTCTCATAACTCTTGGCAAGATCTCTCATTATAATTTTTTAGATTGTCTTTCAAGGTACTACTTGGACTTAGACCAAATTTTACCTACACCAAACGAACACATTGATAATGATTGTGTTGTTTTATGGTATTATGTATGTTCAAATATTGTATTTATCTTAGACAGTGTATGAATGAATAAGTAAGAGATTGGTAAATTTTGGTTGGACCTAAACATCAAAACGATAGAGATGGTCAACAATTATTATATAAGTGCGTTATTGAAAAATAACTTCCTCATTACTCCCAAAAAGATTTTCTTGTCTTGTCAAAATATAACTAAAAATTACAATCTTTGAATGAGTCCATAGACAATAACCATTTTTACGAAAACGGGTGATTCTCATCTTGTCACGTGGGAGAAGTATGGAACCGAGGACCACACAATTCCATTACCACCAATACTACCAACTGAGTGCCCCTTCTTGGATCCCATAGGAAATCACTCATAGCTGCTTAATAGTGGAATTTGAGACACTACCTACTATTCACCACCGACCTGGGTGTCACTTAGCTAAACTGCCCCACATTAGTAGACGACAAACGTAGAACCGGACACAATATAAAGCTGTGAATGGATGGACATTACCCAAATGTGTCCACAGTGTTAGCATCTTTCTAAATCTACCGGATACTATACAATACATCTACTCTATCGTATGCCTCGCCTGAAATGGCTAAATGTTGGTATCCTCTTTTTGGCAAAGAGAGGTAGGTAGCGTGTTGAAAAGCCCATTTTATATATTTGTCATAATATTATCCTTTAAGTTTCCCACGAGGATGGATCATGGAGTGAACAGACTTCCAATATATTAAAGAATGACAGAACAGTTACTATATATATGCGCTACCACGAGGGAAAGATGCAAAAGTCTTGTTTCGTAATTTAACCGGCTTTCTTTAATGTAAAAGCTTAGTTTCACATGCATGTTAACTCATTTTCCAACTCGCAGTTCTTAACAAACGGGGCATACAAGAGCGTAGAGCACAGGGTGGTGGTCAACCCGGCCTCCGAGCGGCTCTCCATGGCCTTCTTCTACAACCCCAAGAACGACATACCGGTCGCGCCCTTGCCAGAGCTTGTTTCCCCACAGAGGCCGGCGTTGTACAGGTCCATGAGCTTCGACGAGCACCGGTTGTACCTGAGAACAGTCGGTTTGAGAGGAAAGAACCACATTGAAGACGTGAAGGTGAAAGACGACGTTGACGGCAGTGAGTGTCGGTGACGAAGTGAGCTGGTCACCACCTGTATACTAAGATCTCGTGGGAGTTGTATATGCTGTTGGTTTTTCTCTAATTAATAAAATCCGTTATATTGGGTTTTGCAAGTAAACTCGGCAGATTGAGATAAGTGTCACATAACAAAAAATCTTCAAGTGCAATTGGAAACTAGTTGTAGAACAGGACTGGGCAGCACCACAGAACAACCACTCGAACATTGTACAAACAGGATCCACTTGTACTGTTGACAGCGCGCGCCCGACAACCCCGGTAGCGGCTGTTTTCATCTGTGTGAACAAGATCTGGGTTTTTTATCCATATATGGGCCTATTGGTGTGTGGAATCTTCTGTTATAAACGCTGAACCTATCACGAAAGGTTTCAGATTCAGGCATAGTGGATAGAGCCAAACACTAATGCAGAGATGAAGACATATATGTAGCGACAGTTACGGCCGCTGGGCATCATTCCGACCTTCAATCAGCCGTACAACCACGTGGTTAATGTTAAAAGTCTGGTTGTTGAGTAGTGCGACGGAAAGAACAACAACGAATTTATGCGGCTAGAAGAAAATTAATAATTTACACAAATAACAAATTTAGGGTTTACGTGGTTCAGTCTAAATGACATAATCCATAAGAGGAGAATAAAATTCCACTATGATGAGAAAATTATAAAGAGGAGATTTGTCAAAGTGAGAATCATAAAATCTTTAGAATGATACACCCAAAGAAGAAAAACAAACTATTTTCTCACAAACAAACTCATTGTCAAAAGTCATATACTAGGAATTATCACCATGATAGGATTCACAAATAATTAGACTCAACTCCTAATTAGGAATAGCAATCGAAATCTAAATAGGAATATGGGATGGAATCAAATCATGGGAAGACCTAAACTAGGATTGTATTATAACATAGTTTTTAACATGTATTTACATATTTGAAATGCAAATATTTGAATAAAAATGATATATTAGAAACTTGGTGGCTTTTTTTTAAAGGTATATATTTTATTTGTAAATTCTCCTTTGATATGTTTTTGTAGCTTTTACTATTTTCAATAATCCAAAAATAGATATTAGGAAAAGAAAGAGAGAAAATCTCAAAATAGATGAATTAAAAAAGTTAATGAGTGATTCGTAATTTACATATGAAATTATGTGGAATTTTGTAAAAGAATAGTGTGGAAGGGAACTAATGGATTGGTTTTGTTTACATATTATTATAATGAAAAAAGTAATCAAAATAAAAAAATGGAAAAGTTGTAAAAAGAAAAGAATGAATTTGATGCCTTAAATAAAGGATATAAAGGAGAGACTTGGAGACTAAAAAACACTTTTAAGTTTTTTTTTGTCCCAAATCTTGCCATGCCTAGATATAAATAATTAAGACTTTCCCTTAAAATGTGGGATTAAGAGGATAAAAGGAGAGAGAGATATGGAATTTACTAGAATTCCTAAGGTGAATGGATTAAGGGAAATATACATTAAATGTAACAATTTTATTGATTTTTTAGAAATCAGGACCCGACCCCTTTTATTTGTGTGTATTTTGTGGATTGTTGGATCACAATCTGAAGATGTGTAGATCATCGTCTACCTCAAGTAGGAAAAGGAAACAAGAACATAGCTTTGATGACTTTCCTACTCGTTTTCCTCGCAATCTAGTGAGTATGCAAACCTAGGAATCTCTAGTAGATTCACTAAAGAAAACTACACCTATCCATCCTATGTTTTTCCAACTTTGAAAGGAAATTAAGGATTTTCCCGATCTGCATCTCAAGGGTAACCCTGCCCCCATAGTCAAGTATAAATAGAGGCCTATGATCCTCCTGTGAAACACAAGTTGGTTCATGAAACTCTACTTAGCTCCACGACTCTCTCCTGCCACTAATTCTTACTAAAGTCTCATCCTTGACCCTATGGTCCTCTCTAGAACCTCACCAGAGATCCCTCCTTGTTGGCCTATCGACTCTGACCACCTCAATGGCAATTGGAGCCCTCGTTGAATTTTTCGGGGTTACATGAAGGTGTTGCCACTCTCGCTCATCACTCAACTGATCAGAGTCCCAAACACAACCTTCGACATTGATTGCCCAAGTTGCTAGCAAAGAAGCAAGGTTGAAGACAACCTAGAGGGTAAAAAGTCTCGTCTACCCTCGACTCCTCTTCGTTTTGGGTAAGGACATTTCCATCCTTTTCTCTCTTTGTTTTCTCTTGTTAGAGAGCATCCTCGTGAGTGTGAACCACATGAGCTGGCATGAGCCCATTGGCTCAACCAAGTCTAGTTGGCAAGGCGGTGACCCAGTTTCATCGCCTAGGTGGGTAGCCTCTATTGGACAAAATTAATTAAACTTACTAAAATCATAGAAAATTATAGGAATATCCAATGATGATATTTATATATGAAAGTTGATCAGAAAAATGCAAGGATTTAAGAAAAAATATTTCAAGAGATAGATATGCACCAAATTCCAGAAGTACCCATAAAGTTACTAACTTTAATGTATTAAAAGCATGGAACCCCTAAATTCTAGATTTTAATAAATATAACTTGCTTAAAAGACATTAATGGATAACATTTAGTCTTTTTGGATAAAAAGAACATATTTGACTTAATTTGAGATTAAGAATGCATAAAATATCAAATTTAGGGTTTGCTAGTTAAAAAGGCATTAAATATGCTAATTAGGGTTTAGGAAGCCAAAAACCTAATGAAACCCTAATTTGACCTCAAAACCCTAGCTTGGAACTCAAGTCAGTCTTAATGTGAGTTTATGAACAAAATAGTAATACTTGGGTGTTATGCATGAATTTTAGGTTGATTGCTGGCTTAATCTCAACTGCACTTATTTTCTTGAACTTTTGATCTCTTCTGAGAAAGGTATGTGATTATCCTATGACTAATTGCCTTAACCAACTCTGTGGTTTCTCTCAATTTTCCCATTTGGATTGCAATTAAATGTTTTAATGTTTATTCACTTCCTGCAATCTATAAAGTCACTATGTATATCATCTTATATAAATGTAACCTACTAAAAATCTATATAATCTCTAGTGGGTCAAAGAGCATAGGGTAAATAAAATCATCATGGGGGTGATTGGTGATCATGCCCGAAAAGGAAGATCACCTCAGACCAAGCCCAAAAAGGAAGGCCTATGTATGAAACCAAGCCTAGGTGAGGGAAGGTTATGAAATGTCCACTATAGGTACCAAACCCTGAAATGAGGGTCCCCATAATGAGGATCCCCTAAAGAGAGGTTACACTATTGAGAAAAAGAAGATAAGGGTGGTGAGGTTAAAAAAAGAAAATGATTGTTCAATTTCATAATCATAATTATTGATATGGATGATTATATTGTTACACCTACATGTGAATATTTTGTTTCCCCCACATACGAGTATAACTTGTCATACTTATTTTTCTTTTATTTCACGGTATTTTAGGTTAAACAACATTATTATGCAAAATAGACATCATGAGAAGAAGACAAAAAAAAGAAAGATACTCAAAGTTACTATGGAGGATCTAGTTAGATAGTTTTTATTTCCAATTGCAAACAATAGTTTCCCATGTCATGTAACTCCTTATTGGAGAGTTTATCTTTCATATTGTGTCAAACGCTTTTCCGTTCAATGAAATTTATTATTATTTTTGGTTACTTGCTAAACCTCGATCCTATAAATATGATAATGGCCCTTTCCCTCTTGGTCAACCTTAATTGTGTATAAAAAGGGGAGGGGGTCATTATATTTGTATTAGGGCCTGGCTTACTATTTAACCTTTAATGATTATTAGATTTTAAGAGTTTTGTAGAACCAAGGGGATTATTAAGACTACTTTCTAAAGACAATAGTGCCTAGAAGGGACCATGAGTCGGGGGATGGTTGTAACATACCAAATGTTAGAACTATATCCTATTTCAAGATTAAGAGGTTAGAAGCCTTAGTTTCTTGGGTTTAGCCAATCAAGGTCAAATATATACACATTAGTAGCTAATTGAAACCCTAATGCATGAATAAATCACCCTAACTTATTGACATATAAACAAATATGACATTATACCATCATATTAGCTCTTAGATCAATAAAAGGATACATAGAATATGTCACATAAGATAATGTTGATTAAGGTACGATGATAAGAAAGATAATAAGCATAGGAGAACTATGTGTTCATAATTGAGTAGAAAATGTTACATTATCCAATAAATATTGAATTAATAAACTAATTTAGATAAAAGATAAATATATAATATTTCATGCATAAAATGGCATACATCCTTTTGGTGGTAATATAATGGTAATAATGATGAAATCATATAATAACCAAAATAATAATGGACCACAAGTGTAAAAATCATAAAAGGAATACTAATTGGTTAAAAATAACTTAAGATTCATTTTCTTTGAGTTTTCTTTTGCTTGAAGACAAGGTTTCATAATTTGGGATAATAAAAATTATATCAATTTTATTTGGAAAAATAAAGGTAATTTTCCTATAAAATACAAAATAAAACATTTAATGACCTCAAAAAAGAAAACTAATCTTGGATTCATAATCTACACATTAAACATAGCCTTTGGGTGAATTTTCATCTAATTTGGAAAATCTTTGATTAAAAGGTGTAGAATAGGAGAGAGAAAGTGTGTAGAACCTTCAAAACATTAAATAATAAACAAAAAAATGAACATATAAAATTAATGGCTATATTCATGTTCCATATGGTTTAGTTTGCTTGAGGGTGAAATTTCACATTAATTGATGGATTTTAGAAGTCTTTTAAAAAAAAAAAAACCATAGAGATTAGTTATTATTCATCCCGATCTCTAGTTTGGGCCAAATTACAGAAAATCAGATATTAATATCCATGGGGAGCCAGGTAGGTTTGATATGAGAAAAAATGCATTGAGAAGCTGAGTACAAAGAGTGTTTTGCTATACTATCTGCCACAGAGTTGTGCTTCCGGCTGATGAAGGAAAGCTTGAGATTGGGCAGTAAGGAGAGAATGTGGCAGAATTCTCTCCTCAAGGGTTGGAACTTGCATGCAGGCCTTTCCCCATGTAAGAGGATATCAATGGCCGTCGAGGAATAAGAAAGGATAACTGGTGAGCTCCAATTGTTTTGGACACAAACGTTCATAGCTAGAATGATGCCCTTGATTTCTGCCTCAAGAGCTGAGGTAGCATATCCAAAAGTGCCTTGACCCCATAAGCAGGCACCATCGCGCTGAGTGATGTGGACACCAATTCCCATCTTTAGAATGTGAAGTTGGAACGCAGCATCAACGAAAACCACATGTTGGTGCGGGGGCGGCCGAGAGGGGTGACTTCATTGAGCCGCAACTGCGAGTGAGACGTGCTTTGGAAGCTTGAGGACTGCCGCAGAACTACCACGAATCCGGGAGGCCAGAACCTGAGGCGGTGTGTGCTTGCCACCATGAATGAAGTCGTTGCGTGCATACCAGATGGTCCAGCACCCCACACAACGTAGAGTCTTGTCCCCGATGCTTGCAGACCCATGAATGATGTGAGTAATCCACACCTCCTCCGATAAAGCAAAGAAATCCGGGCCCATACCCAGCAGCTGCCATACCTCTTGGCTAGTGGGGCAGTCGCGTAGGCAGTGAAGGAGCGAGTCGACGTCTCGTGAGCAGACCGGGCATACGTCGTCCATGCAGATATGGCGACGTACCTTCTCCTTATTTGTGAGAATGGCACGGTGTCCCAACATCCAAAGGAAGGTCTTGTACTTCGGCGGCAGGGGAAGTGCCCACAGCGCCTTCCCCATTGTGGAGATAGGGGGGGTCGTCCCTCCCTGCAGCCATGCATAGGTCGTGCTGGCCGATAATTCTCCACTGGGCTCCCAAGGCCACGACCAAGAATCCATGCCTGCGTCGGGGTCAGGTGGTACAATATGTTGAACGAAAGGCCAAAATTCAGGAGGAAGATAGGCATGTATGAAATCCCAGTCCCACTGGCCCACACCCGGGGACATGCAGTGCACAGTAAGATCAAGGAGATCCTTGAGGATAGATATATTAGGAGAAATGTCAAGTATAGACTTGCCCATTAGCCACTTGTCTCGCCATACATTCGTGTTCCAGCCTGCGTTGATAATTTTATGACAGACAACTTCAAGTTTTGGAATGTGACCCTTGATGAAGGTCCATGCCGAGGATCTAGGCTTTTTGGAGAACACACCATTGCGCACGTATTTGTTTCTCATTACCTCCACCCATAGCGATGGGGAATTGTTCAGGAACTGCCAAACATTCTTCATCACGAGTGCCTCGCTCTGGATCCTGGCATCCATGAGACCAAGCCCCCCTGATGATTTGCTTTTGGTAAGCTTGTCCCATGAGACCAGCGCCATCTTCTTCTATTCTTGGCCACCCGACCATATGAAATCCCTGATGTGTTTATTGATGTCATCATAGAGCGACGGCGAAAGCTTGACGGATTGCATGGTGTATGAGGGAATAGACTGCAGAGAGGACTTTGCCAATGTGATACGTCCCGCCAAGGATAGCGTGCGGGCATCCCAACTATCCATGTGACCCCTGATGGAGCTGATAATATGCGAGTGTGTCTGCTTGTTGAGGCGATGGTGCAAGATAGGGACTCCCAAGTAGCGACCCAGATCATCAATTCTTGGTATTCCCATGCGACGACAGAAAGCACGCTGTTCAGATATGGATGTGATGAAAGAGAAATAGCAGTAAGATTTCTCCTTAGAGATAATTTGTCCAGAAATGAGCGCGAACTCCTTTAGAATCTTGTTAATGTTGGAGGCTTGGGAAGTGGACATCTCGGCCATAAGGAGAATGTCATCCGCAAACATAACATGAGAGAGGGAGGGACTAGTCTTAGACAACATAATCGGCTTCCAATTACCTTGAGTCATTGACTTTAAGATAGCTTGACTGAGGCGTTCCATACGTAGCACAAAAATGTAGGGGCTGATAGGGTCGCCTTGCCTCACTCCTTGGGCGGATTTAATGGGGTCCAAGGGTACACCTTCCCAGAGAATCGAGGTGCTACCTTGAGAGATAATCTGCATAATCAACTAGGAAAGGTTTTCAGGAATCCCCGTTTTAGAGAGTGTGTCAGCAATGAAGGGTCAACTCATGCGATCAAAGGCCTTTGAGAGGTCAAGCTTAATGGCCACCCATTTTTTCTTGCCTTTTTTATTTCTCATAGAGTGTACTACCTCCTGAACAAGAAGAATGTTGTCACTTATACGGCGACCATGAATAAAGCTAGACTGGTTCATAGAAATCCAATCATTCAGAAAGGATTTGAGACGCTCCACAATAATCTTAGATATTAGTTTGAAACAACAGTTGTTTAGCGAGATGGGACAAAGATCTGTGCAGCGTTGAGGGCTTGCCACCTTTGGAATGAGAACCAATAAGGAGTCTTCAATACGTGGATCCACCTGACTGGTGATAAAAGCAGTCTGGACAGCAGTGAAGAAGGAGCCACCGACATGAGACTAATTATTTTGCACAAAGATGTTGTGAATGCCATCTGGGCCCAGTGCCTTTGTTGGGGCCATGAGGAAGATAGTACGCCTAATCTCCTCAGCCTCGGTGACACGACCAAGGAGGTGAACGTTGGCAATGGGCCGAAACTACCCCACATATTGACGGATGGCCGCCCGATCCAAGGACCTAGAGGTGGGAGGGCAGAATAGGCTGTTGAAGAAATAGCGAACATGCTGCTTGATGAGATCCAGGGAGGTGATCCAGTCTCCATTGGCATCGCGGAGTATGGATATCTTATTATGCTGTCGTCTAGACTTGACATAGGCGTGAAAAAATTTGTTGTTGCCATCACCAAATTGAAGCCAGTTGATGTTTGCGCGTTGTTGCCAGTCTGCTTCCTCTCTCAGTAGGATATTACTCAGTTGTTCCTGGAGATCAATAACATGCAATTGGTTTGAAACAGTAGAATGAGATGAGTAGGATGCTACCTAGCATCTATCAATCTTGCGTAGAAGAATGTCCTTCCGTTTGTGTTTTTGCTTTAAATGGTGAGCTTCCCATTTGATGGCAGCTGTTTGGAAAGTAGGAAGGGCCTCTAAGTATGGACGTGCCCTATCCCACGCAAGTTGGAGGTCATCTTTGAAGTTCGGTATAAGGTTCCAACTCATCTTTGTCTTAAAAAAATGGCCACGCCGATGACTTTGACGCCCAAACCGTAAGATAGGATTATGGTCACTGTATAGACGTGAAAGAACTTGAACGGTCATGCCCCCCTCCACAGATAACCATTCCTCATTGGCAATGGTTCTATCAAGTTTTTCAAGAAGCCTTCCTTTCTTATAGGTAAAGAGGTGTCCCGAGGAAGCCATATCTTTCAGACCAGATGAAGCAAGGAACGAGTGAAATTTAAGGCTTGAACGTTTATCAAAGCCATGCCCGCCTCTTTTCTCAGAAATGTCCAACATGGTGTTGAAGTCCCCCACCAATGCCCAGGCTTCATTGATGTGAGATGACAGAGTTGTGAGCCTGTGCCACAGGAGGTCTCATTTTTGGGGATTCGGGCTACCATAGACAAAAGTTAGCAACTAAGAATTATTGATACAACAATGCACGTATTGAAGATGACTCTGCAATATGTCAAGAGTGCAACGATGACTGTCCTAGAGGACCCATCTGCCCCCAGAGAAACCCAACGCTTCAACTCTATGAGAGGATGAGTACCCGAGTCTCTTAATGATGCCATTAGCTTTAATACCACTACAACGGGGTTTAATAATAACTAGAATGTGGAGGTTATATCACCTTTTATATTCCTTCAGAAGGGTTAGTTTATCCTTGGAGCAAGCTCCTTGGATGTTCCAGCAAATGATGTTCGTCATACAGAAACACAGAGAGATAAGTGGGTGGTGTCCAGAGTGGAATTAGTTGATGGCATCCAGCAGTCCTGGCGCATCAGTGACTGCCTCCATCGACGTGTTAGTGTCTGCAGCCTCCTCAATTAGGTTAAGTGACCGCTTTGCATTGTTGGTGAAGTCGACGTTACCCACTAGGAGGGCAAGCTTTCCTTTTTTGCACTCCCGCCCAGGGCTTACAGCTTGATAGAAAACACACCGGTTGCGAAAGATAACCCCGCCGCTAGCACTTTGTGAACCCAGAGAGAATCTCTGTGGGTCTGCTACCTGGGACCTGTGGTCTGCTGATGCTTGAAACCTAAAGGAGTACACGAAGGTGTTGCTGACTCGACCTTCACTGATCTCGTCATCAATTAGAGTAATCACTGAATTATCACCTCTTCCCGGCGCAACCACCTTGGATGATGTAGGGGCCGGTGGTGGCCGAACCCCCACCTGGGGTGCATGGTCTTGGTTCGGTCTCCCAGCCTTCTTCTTTTGTTTACGGGAAACCACAGTTTCCCATACACGGTTGTCAGCGTCTTCAACCTCGGGGGTGACAGGCACTTCCTTAGGGTTTTCGGCCGCTTCTTCCTTGGCTTTTCTAGGCGTGCTCACGTCGGCAGTCGGAGGGGGTTTCTTACCCTTGGGGGCCTTACGTTCTGGCATCTTGGCATGAATATCAGTTGAGTACGGCGTGGACAAGGCCAATGTCACAGTGGAGGAGGAGGGTGGTGTGGCGCTCGGGAAGTTGGGGGCAAACTTGCAGTCACCCTCCCCATGGCCGAGGCGGCCACACTTCAAACATAAGGTCGGCAGGTTCTCCTACTCTAGCCGGAAACGCTCGCCATTGAGCATGATCGCAGGCAGGAGCGGCGTCGATGTGTCGACTTCAACAGCTATTCGGGAGAATTTGCCCTGGTGGCCAGACTGGGTCGTGGTATCGATCTTGATAGTCCTGCCAATCAGATCTCCAACGCTGGATAGGAGTTGATTCTGGAAAAGGTGTATCGGGAGGTCGGGGATCGTTGCCCACACGACGAGCTTCCGGGGGATCGGATCAGAGGGACGGAAGTCCTTAGACCACGATTGCACATAGATATAATGGTTGAAGATCATCCACGGACCTTCCGTGAGAGCACGGACAAAGTCATCATTGTTGGCGAGTTGAATGATGTAGTAGCCCTTGTCAAGATCAATGGCACAGAATTCATCCGTCAGTTGCCACAAGATTGGGATGCGGTTCATGAGGGCATGGAAACTCACTGAGGTACACAATAACCTTGATGACAATGATGAACTTCCATGGCTCGAGCAGCGGCGGCAGCGTGACGGGGTTGATGAAGATAGCGGGTATCGCGCCCGCGGTGTCTATGCGGATATCCGTAGAGGTTAACAGGTCCGGGGATACCTGTGTGAGCGAAGCAGGTGCCTTTTCCGAGCATCCGACCATCGCTTCTCTATACGACCGAGCATTTTGTTGCGGTGGGGGTGCGTCCATCTGGACGTCCAGAGCAACAGAGGATGGAGGAGGAGGGCTGGGATCCACCAGCGATGCTAGAACATCGGTGACAGAGTGCTCGTGGGGAGTTCCCCATCTAGAGCCACAGCCTCCGCGGCTGCCGCGGCGGCCAGGAAACCCTAACGTCATAGCGATAAAGTCATTCTCTTTAATGTGATAAGAAAGAGAAAATATGAATTTCTTTGAAAGAATTAAATAGAATATTTAGAGTATCAAAAAGATAAAGATAATGTCAAATTCAGATTCCTCATGTCCAAAATAGGCTAGATGATAATTCTTATTAAATTTGGAGTTTATTTTCACCCTTTTTGGAAGAGAGAGAAAAAGTCACATAAATATGTCATCACTTTATTCAAATAAAAATACAATTACATTTAAGTGTCACACATTTTAATCTCCACAGTTAGTGATCATGCATGAGTGGGACTATTTGGATCCACAATCCAATGGCTTACAGTCATCTCCTACCCTGCACCAAATAAGGCAACATGTCATCTATACAGGACCTGGTAAAATCACAATTTGTCACTCATTTCTCCACCGATCGCTGAGATTCCTATGCCATTGGATTACAAATAAGATTCCACATACATCCATCTTAAAATCGGAACCTATGGATGAGAATTTCAGAAACACCTAAATCTTGGGCTCCAAGGTACCTCGAACACCTTAGGAAAATCCTAGATACATGCCAATACATATAAATAGGACTACCCAAAGCTTGTTCTCTTCTTACCTAACCATCCACTCCACCCAATTTTGTTGCATGTAGCATGAGATGTTGTCTGAGATTAGGGTCCTATCTAGGATTTTTGGATACTTTCTCTCTTTCTCCTCACCACCTCCAACCAGTTCTGCGTAGCAGCAAGTTCTGTTGATCCTCACCTTCTTACTATCAGCTCATTTTCTCAAATTTTCGTTTGTAGCTTAATCACCAAAATATTTTGAGCTACTACTCGATGTTCATGGAATTCAAGAAAAGGGGAAGAATCCCTTGAGTGGTCTTACTCGTTTACCCCTCTCATTTTCTCTTTGATTCATTTTCTCATGTATGGGCATAATCGTCTTTTTGCCCCTCGTTCCTTTGATTCACACAGACTCGTTGGTCTTCGACCAAGCCTCTAACCTACTAACATGGCCGCCGCTGATTGGGCCAAGTCAATAGGGCCCATGTTGTGCTCTCACTCTCTTTTTCTTGAGGTTCTTCTCTTCTTATTTGGCATTTTTGATTGGTTGTTTTTATCAAAATTGTAACTTTCAATCCGCTTGTCCAAAAATTGAAAATAAATATGATTTCGAATTAAAAAAATGTTATTTTTCTAATACAAATGATTTTTGATCCTGATTTCCATGATTTATAAGAGTGGTTTTTGAGGATCTGATTAATTAATATAAAACCCCCTAAAATTGGTAACTAATTCATAGTAACTCCAAATTAAGGAAATAATATGTTTTCTTGATCAAGAGAACCTAATAAGTTGATTGGTTTTAAAAAAGTTCAGATTTGGGGTTTCTTTACACATTATACAATATAAAACCCTAGTACATGTGAATAATTTGTAATTAGACAAAATGGACTTGGAAACAACTAGGTTGGTGAAGAGTGTTTCTAGGACTCTAGTTTGAGGTATGTTTTCATCTCCTATTATACCTTTTGAGCAATAACCTATTTTTATATTTCTCTTGGTCCTATGGACAATAGCCTACACAATATCTCTTTCTCATGAGAACATATTTCTTGTGGAATACCTCATTTGTTTATGATCTTATGATCAATTTATTGTGATGAACATTCTTTTGGATTCTATACTAAATATTATTTCATGGTGGAACCTTACTTGGTGATACATGCCCTTTTTCTTACTTTTGTGGTGGTTTCTTATATTATCATTTATGTGGCGACAAATCTTATTGAATATGACTATACATTTTACTTGCCTCTCTATTAAGTATTTTATGTGACTCAATAGCCCTAGAGTAGTGTAATTGCATTGGTTTTTGGGTTAAGTGCCCTTATTATATTTTTGGGATGGAGGTTATGTGCCACATACCCAGGTTTCAAGTTTATGAGGCTTGGCCCACACATTTTATATATTTGGGAGTTTGGTTATGTGTTATTCTCTATCAGGTTTTAAGTTTATGAGGATTGGACGCCTTTGTCATTATATTGGTCTGGTGTTATGTTTGTCTCACATACATGAAGGTTGTTATTATAGTGATGGGTTTTGTGCACAAAGATTATGTGTGCTTTTGTGGCACCATTTTTATGATGGTTTTATGGCAAGTATTCTCCTTTTTATTCATCATTTATAATTATCCTCTTTTATGTCCACTTTGGGTAGTCATTACCTTTTCTATGGGAAACATTCTTTACTTGATGTCCTTTTATTTTGTAACTTGCTCAACTCTATTTTAGTATACACATACCAGCTTTAGTTGATGTCATCTACTTTTTCTTCTTTTGCTGGGGTATGTTTCCAACCCTAGGTATAGGTCAAGGAGGAGACTACCAGGTGGACCAGGTCCTCAACAAGTTTAATTAAGAAGAAACCTTGTGGGAGAATTTCTTGAAGTTGTTAGGTGATCCTCATCTTTTCCTATGTTTAGTTAGTTTTTCCTTTATATCACCCTGCATGGTGAAATTCTAGTAATGATAACAAGCTTTGTAATGGTTAGATACATCTTTAACTTCCATTTCTACTTTGGTGTTATGATGCTTATATGTTGAATAAATTGGTCATCATCCCTTTTGAGATATGTTGTTGTTTGGTTTAGGATGTTGTGTGGCATCCAACTTATAAAAACAAAATTTACTTAAGCGGAAGCTAATCATTTGCAGCGGATTACTGAAAAATCACTAGAAATTAAAACTTTTTGCAAAGAGATCCATGCATAGGAAAACTCTTTCATCAAGAACCAAAGTATAACATTTACATCCTCATTCATAAGTACATAACGTGTATCATCTCTTCTCGAGGATTACAACATCAGCTGCCCTATTATCATTATATACAGACCGCATAAGAACCTCGAGGCATCAAGCCAAAATCTTAGATCGATTAATTAAAAACACTAACTATAAACTCCAAGGACCTGAGAGTATAGAGACGACACATATGACTACTATCTATATGACTTGACAGGCAGTATCTCCACCTGAGATATTACTGCTGCCCCTGATTTTTCTGTTGTTCTTTCTCTACTATAGGGTTTCTATCTCTTCGTCCGTGTCCACCTAAAAAAATTGGATCCCACAGGGGTGAGACAATTATAAATTACCCCAACGGGAGATATAACTCTCCACCAAAAATTGTTATAGCAGTTTATTATAATAAAACTGAGCAGGAGTTCTTATATATTAACAGTAGTATTAATCATTGAATGAACAAAGTAAAGTAATCTCCTTTCCTAAGGAGAGCATTGCATCTATCCATGGTAGAATCATAATTCATCCATGTGACAAAGTGGATTTTATGGCTTAATTTCGAGGACAAAATTTCTTTTAAGGAGTGTAGGATGTGATGGAGTGAACTTTTGAAAACTTAAATACCATATGGAATAATCAAATTCATGGATGGAAGACACAATTTTTGATTCGAGATGATATATGTTTATATTTGGTGGATTCTTTTTGAGTTTCTTACAAGGGAGTATTGTTGGTCAATTTGTTGAATCAATATGCATATCGGTATATGATGGACCAAGGTTTAACCTTTGATCTTGATGTCACGCTCATGTGTTATGTTTGGCTACGTGTACAAGATCCGTAGCACATAGTCTTGATCCAATGGATAGAGTGTTGAGATCGAGATGCCACAAATCATGCTTTTACAGCCTTTGGATGTGCATGATCGAGCAACGGTTAGAGCAAGGTAGTGGGGAGATTGGAATCATGACTCAAGTTGCCGGTTTGTGACGATCGTGGCTTGTATGCAGTTTTAAGTGAACGGTTGCTTTGGATAGCCCCCTCGCAAGGACCTGTTCATGGTCAGATCTGGGAGGACCACTCTTATAACAGTAATGTCTTTCCATTTCGGCACAAGTCGAAGAGGAGGAGATATCCTCCTTGATCCACCGCGTCACCGACTACTAGCTGCAAACTCCTCAAGCTGCGAGGAGGTATGGATCTCTGGCCTTTCCAATTCGGCGCTCCCCAGTGGTGGCGCTCGCAAACGGAAACAACACCTAAGAGGAGGCAGTGCGGTATTTTAGCTCCTTCACAGCACTCCAGGCGGCGCTGTAGACTGTCCCTCATAGCCCAATGAGGAGCATGTGTTCCATGCCATGGAGGAGGAAGCTTCTTGCTTTTGCTAGCCCGAGGAGGCATAGACTTACTGGGACAAATCCCATGGCGGCATGCCTGAGCATAGATCTATAGCAGCAGTTGAGAGAGAGAGATCAGGGTCGACTCCGAGCAGCGTCGCGGAGGCATAGTCGACCTTCCAAGTAGCAGAAGAAGATACCATAAGGAGGCGCCGGAGGTTATCCAAGATAGTGGCCAGAAGCACAACTCACACTAGAGTAGCAATCTGGGGCAGCACCAGAGAATGAGCAAGTGGCAGCGGGCCTGAGATTCTAGAGGGTGGATCTGTGCGGTGGCTTCGTGGAGGAAGACACCCCGACGACTATCCATAGAGACCAGAGAAGGAAAGGGATCCGGGCAGAGTTGTTGGTGGAAGAGCGTTGGGCTCAGATGACGCACCAGAGAGGGATCCAATGGCGGCGGTGCCTCGCCGAATATGGGAGTCCCACTCGGGACTCTGGAGGCACTTGCATCGCGAGAAGGACCCTCGCAGAGACACCACTAGGATGAGAACGTGACCAGAAAAGAAAGAAGTGGACCGGGTCCAGACTGCTGAACCAACCAACCCAACTAGCCGAGCCAGGAGGTGTCTTGGTGGCCACGTGGCGGGTCCCGAGTGGTCAAAAAGGTAAATCCATTCATAAATGTGTTGTTCGTAGATAATTCACAGTAAATAGATCGTTTATCCGAAAAATGCAAACAAGGTACCAAAATGTTCAGCAAAATGAGAAGAACATAATGAAAGCATAATATCAGGTTTTTGATGCACTAATCTCAGTGATATCATGTAAGATGTAATATGGTCATTCCATGCCTAATAAATAATAAACAAAGACCTAAAATTATGAGAATATGTCACTAAGTGTATATTAATGTTTATAATCTATCTGATGTCAGTAGATTTGTGATTGTGTTTATAATGCATATGATGTTAGATATAGTCAGGTTGATGTAAAAAATCATGTAATTTGCTTAATATGTCTAATTAGGGCTAATAACCCTAATAAAATGCAATAAATACATACATGCTCTATAATTGATTAAAGTTTACAGAGTAGCTGATATCAATATATGGAACCTCAATTTTACTTATGAGATCATCATGATGAACATAATCTATGTTATACGAAGATGACCCGTAATACCTGTGATGTAACCCTAATTCGAGTAATACTTTTAACTTAGGGTTAATACATATAAATAATGATATGGGACCCGATATTCAGATTATGTATCCTAATCTAGAATATGAGATCAGTAAGCTAATTTCTAAGTCAGGAACATAATGACAAGATGATAAGATAAGTAATAAAGTACATATCCTAATGATATAAGGTAAACCCTAAAATGGACATAACTAGGGTTATGAGGATGAGAACCTGATAGTGATATGTGGTCTTGTCTTAATCAGGTTTGACCAAGGATATAGTCGATATCAGGGATATCTGATGATTAGGTTTGTCTTTATCAAGGTACGCCATTACTCCTTACTTGGCTTATTATACAATATGCTTGTGTTATATGTGTACTAGAATACTTGGCATATGATATTGGATGAGTGATTATTTTTGTATAATATCTTGCTGGATTTTCCATATTTATTGCTATGAACACATCAAACATAATATATCTGTTCCATTATATGAAAGCACTAATTCTCTTTGGTAGCATAGTGCTGGAAAGTGATCATTCTCTTTGGTAGCAGATCACACTATACAATGATCTAACTCTTTGGTAGTAGATCATAAGGCCTTACGTCTCATTCTCATTGGTAGCAGAGGTGATGCATTATTCCTGCAGGTGGCAAATGCATGGATATATAATGGAAAATGTGCTTAAAATATGTGTTCTCTTTTGTTGATGGACATCTTTGTGCAAGTATATGATTTTCTTATATTTCTTTATAACTGCCAAGTCTTAGTTTTATCTTATTGCCATGATATGATGAGAGGTATATAAAAGACACGTAGGCGTACTCAGTACAATATTCTTGAATATTGTGCTGATGTGTATCACATGTAATCTTTTGTTTAGGTTGTGGTTATGCTCTTGAAGATCCAGGATAGTGAGAGTTGTTGTTGGGTTTTAGAGGAGGCAGAGAAGCAGCGGAAACAAAAAACATTTCTCCCCGAAACCCAGAACATAAGGAATCGCGTCAACGTCTATACAATAGGAAAGATGGTTTGTGAATAAATACCTTGTCCCGAGGCTTTCTTGGCGACAGTACCTCACGCCTTGCACGGTCTTCACCTCCGGTCTTGGACGGTGTCTGTGCAGCTCCTGGTCACACCGGGACTAAAGACTCCTGGTCTCACTGGGACTGTCAGGATTGACAGTTGTCCTCCGAGTGACAGAGGTCTCCCTGTCTCACTGGGACTGTCAGGATTGACAGTTGTCCTCCGAGAGACAGAGGTCTCCCGCCTCTACAGTCATCTACACAGACCGCCTGAAACTCTGATCTCCTTGTCCCACAAGGAATCAAAAGGAGTCACACCCTCATGTTGGCGTACTAGTCGCCAACACACTCTCCTGCTACCAGTTGCAACTGCAGTTGTCTTTCCCTTACTTTGCCTCCCTTTTCGGGTAGCACTTGCTCGGTCTCTCTCGGTTACCAAAACTAGAGAGAATGACAACTTTGCAGAGCAACCGGCTTGCACTGAGTTTTACTCTGAGAAGCCCCCAATACCCCTATATATATAGGCGGGTCATGGGACAAGGTTCTCTATCCCCGGTAATATGGGACTAAAAGCAGGAGTAGAAGGGTTCGAGATTTTCCACAAAAACAACCAACTCACAACCTGAACCGATCGTTTCACAAGTGAAACAGTCGGTTGGGGAGCTGAACCGGTCGGTTGACACCTCAACCGATCAGTTGGGACCCATACACCGGTCGGTTCACTTCTGAACTGGTCAATTCGTGGTCCTGATCAGTTCCCGATTGACTTTCCTTCTTTTGTTTCTAATTGGTATCGAATACCAATCCTTCTTCCAATCAAATTGGGCAAGTGAAACGCAAGGAAAATTCTCACCAATCTTACTTTCCCAACTTGCCCGGTTGCAACAGTTGAACCGATCATTTCAACATTTGAAGCAATCGTTCACCCTGTCCATGAGCCGATCGACTCAACACTTGAGCCGATCGGTTCACCAAGCTCAGCCGACCGGTTCATCACATGAACTGATCGGTTGGGAGTACAGGTTGTGCAGAATCAGTCAATTGTGATTTCAATCAATCTGATACTCCAATCAATATGTCCAACACCTTGAACATTATGATATTGAGCTATCAATTGATTGAGTGTTTAATTGAACTACTAAACTCCTTTAGTAATCCATCTAAACATTGCTTGTAGACAAAACTCCTCTTCCAGGTTAAATCCTATGTGTGTAACCCTGCAGGTCCATTTCACGTTGGCAGTGAAAGTCCATAATATTTATGACTTCACAAGCAAAGAGCGGTGCCTAGTCACACATCAGTGCTACCCAAGTGAAATAGAAAGTTGGAGAACAACTTCCAATCCTACAATCCGTGAATGGTGTTACAGTGAATGTATAATTCCTTTGTCACTGATATCCTGAATGATCTCGAGGCATGGAACAGTCATCCTATCAACATTCATTCATTTCCTTGATCTCAGAGCAGACCGAGTGAGATGTGTGTGACATCAATATCACATATTAATTCACACGTGCATGCGCATGCCTTTATCAATCCTACTCTTCAAGTGGCCAAGGATATCAAACTCCCTCAGGAGGGACAAATCCCATATCTATCACTCACCCCTCAAAAGCCCCATGTGTCAAAGCCACATAATCATCACCTTTATAACAACCCATGTTTCAGGACTGCGTTTGATGATGTCAAAGTGTACCCAACGACATGTGTTGAGTGTAGTGATTTCAGGTATAAGAATCACACTCACCACCATCACTGTGAGAGCTGACTGTGACTACCAAGTCATGGTTCCATGTGTCACTCTCATGGTGGGTATGTCCGGTACCTTGTTCTCTAACAAGTACCTATGTGCTTGGTTTGATATCACTATATCATGACTAATGAGATTCTGTCATCAACCAACACACAATCTAGTCTTTAGTGTTATTGATGTCTATGTTTATTTCCACAATAACAATCTATTAGGGACTAAATAAGAATGTATACTCTTAACATTCATATGATCTCATCATTTAGGTGCTCAACCCAAAAGCATATGTCATTGAGTAAAATCATTCTTTAGACATCTATCATGTTACACCATCATCTCAGAAATAGTTTAAACATATAGATCAGAAATTGCCTTTATTATTATTCAAATCATTTACAAAGTATCCCATTACAATCATCATATGACTTGCTCTATGGGCATACATACCAACAGACTCCCACTTGCACTTAGAGCTAGTCACCAAGGAATCACAGTCCTTGTGACCTAGCATGACCATCATGCTTCTGCTGAGAAAGGGCCTTAGTCAGTAGATCAACTATGTTGTCTTCAGTTGGTACTTTTTAAATATTCACATCTCCTCACTGTACGATCTCTCGTATGAGATGGAAGCGCCGCAGTATGTGCTTGGACCGTTGATGTGATCTGGGCTCCTTAGCTTGTGCAATAGCTCCATTATTGTCACAATAAATCTCAATTGCATCACAACTACTGGGAACTACACCAAGTTCAGAAATGAACTTCCTGATCCACAAAGCCTCCTTTGCTGCATGTGATGCAGCAATATACTCGGCCTCTGTAGTAGAATCAGCAACGGTTTCTTGCTTGGAACTCTTCCAGCTCACAGCTCCATTATTAAGGCAAAACACAAATCCTGACTGCGATCTGTAATCATCTTTATCGGTTTGGAAGCTTGCATCGGTGTAACCCTTTACAACCAGCTCTTCCTCACCGCCGTAAACAAGAAACTGATCCTTAGTCCTTCGCAAGTACTTGAGGATGTTCTTCACAGCTGTCCAGTGAGCATCCCTGGGATCTGACTGGTACCTTCTCGTCATGCTGAGAGCATACGAGACATCTGGGTGTGTGCACAACATAGCGTACATGATGGATCTGATGGCTGATGCATATGGGTTCCCACTCATATGCTCCCTCTCTTCACAAGATTGGGGACAGTGAGCTCTAGAGACAGTGACTCCATGTAGCATGGGGATGTTGCCTCTCTTTGAGTTCTCCATGCTGAACTGCTTCAACACTTTGTCAATGTACGTGCTCTGACTTAGTCTGAGAAGCCTTCTAGATCTATCTATATAGATCTTAATTCCTAGAATGTAGGATGCTTCTCCTAAGTCCTTCATTGAGAAAGTATTCCCAAGACAAATCTTTACCTTCTCTAAGGCTAAGACATCATTCCCCATCAAAAGTATGTCATCCACATACAATATGAGGAATGTGGTCGAGCTCCCACTAACCTTCTTGTACACACAAGGTTCATCTTCATTTTGAATAAAGCCAAACACTTTGACTTCCTCATCAAATCGAAGATTCCAACTCTGAGATGCTTGCTTCAATCCATAGATTGACCTTTACAGCTTACAGACTTTATTGGCATTCTTTGGATCTATACAACCTTTAGGTTGTGTCATGTACACATCCTCATTTATATTCCCGTTAAGGAATGCAGTTTTAACATCCATCTACCAAATCTCATAGTCATAAAAAGATGCAATTGCAAGCATGATCCTGATGGACTTAATCATGGCAACTGGATAAAAGGTTTCATCATAGTCAACACCTTGAACTTGTCGAAATCCCTTCGCAACCAATCTGCCTTTATAAGTTTGCACATTGCCATCCATGTCGGTCTTCTTCTAGAAGACCCACTTGCACCCTATGGGTTTTAACCCTTCGGGTGGTTCCACCAAAGTCCATACTTTGTTGGAGTACATGGATTCCATCTCGGATCTCATGGCCTCAAGCCATTTCTCAGAATCTGGTCCCTCCATAGCCTCTACATAGGTAGTTGGATCATCATCTATGATCAACTCACCACCTTCCTGAGTCACAAGGTATCCAGACCTCTCAGGTTCAAGGCGGGTCCTACTAGATCTACGAGGTCCTTGTGTTACCCGAGGAGACTGAGATTCCACAACACCTTGTGAATCTACATTTTCCTCTGGTACATCTACCGGTTCAATGTTTTCTTATTGGGCTTGAACCTCTTCAAGCTCTATACTCCTCCCACTGCTTCTTTTGGAAATAAATTCCCTTTCTAGGAATACAACATCCCTGGAAACAAACACTTTGTTGTCAGTAGGGTGGTATAAGTAATATCCCCTCGTTTCCTTGGGATATCCAACAAAATAACATTTATCAGATTTGGGTCCAAGCTTATCAGGAAACATTTTCTTGACGTAAGCCTCACAACCCCAAATCTTCATAAAAGACAAAACGGGATGCTTCCCATACCATATCTCATATGGTGTCTTTTGAACCGATTTAGATGGTACACGATTAAGTGTAAACACGACGGTTTCAAGAGCATAACCCCAGAAAGAAATTGGAAGATCAACAAAACTCATCATTGATCGCACCATATCCAACAATGTGTGATTCCTTCTTTCAGACACACCATTATGCTGTGGTGTTTTAGGCGGAGTCCACTGTGAAACAATACCACGAGCTCGCAGAAGGTCCTCAAACTCCTGGCTTAAGTATTCTCCACCTCGATTGGATCAAAGTGCCTTAATACTTTTACCAAGTTGGTTTTGTACTTCATTCATGAAATCCTTGAACTTGTCAAGGGTTTCTGACTTATGTTTCATCAGGTACACATGGCCATACCTACTGAAGTCATCAGTGAAGGTAATGAAGTACTGATACCCACCTATGGCATTAGTTCTAAAAGGTTCACATACATCAGTATGTATGAGTCCTAATAGATCACTAGCTCTCTCACCTTTACCTGAAAAGGGAGTCTTGGTCATCTTACCCAACAAATAAGATTCACATGTCTCTATTGATTCATAATCAAAAGAGTCTAGATAACCATCTTTATGGAGTCTAGAAATGTGCTTCTCATTTATGTGCCGTAGACGACAATGCCAAATATATGTTTTGTTTGAGTCGTTGAGTTTTTGCTTTTTGGTGTTTACGTTGTATACACTTGTCTCCAAGTCTATCAAGTATAGGACATAAGACATTGGGGCACTGCCATAAAAGATCCCATCTTTAGAAATGGAACATTTTCCATTCTTAATAAGAAATTCAAATCCATCTTTTTCCAAACAAGAGACGGAACTGATATTCCTATTTATGGCAGGTACATAACATCAGTTCTTCAACTCTATTATTAGCCCACTCGGTAGAGTTAACTCATAGGTTCCTACAGTACTAGTGGCAACTCTTGCCCCATTGGCAACACGTAGTTCAACCTCGCCTTTCCCCAAAGGCCTACTTCTCTTAAGATCCGTCACATTTGAACAAATGTGAGATCCGCATCCGGTATCAAGTACCCATGATGAAGAAGTAGTAAAGTTAATCTCTATCACGTATACACCAGAAGTAGAGATCTCTATCTTTGACTTCTTCTTCCATTGTTCCTTCCATCCTCTCCATGTAGAAGAAAATGGTTTGGTGAGAGAACCCTTCTCTCCCTTACCTTCTTTCTTCTTCACTAACGTGTTAAGCGTACATAGAGTGGATTCTAAGGCTCCTCGTATATCAGGACTGTACAGAACACTTCTCACAGTCCTCAACCAGTTATGGAATTTATTCTCAATTAATTTGCCCATTTTAAAAGATGATTCTTTTGCCATTCTACAAGAGAAAATTTGCATTTGTCAAAACCTTTTTGATTTGATTTGAATAAAATTTGACGATAGTTAATTAGGCCTTTAATTAATTACCGCTCCCACTATTTTGACTCAAATTGATAGCCCTCACCATCAATTTGGAAGATTGCAGCGTACAATCTTCTAGTGGGTCAAGATCGTGAAATCCTCTGAGCCATGGACCAGCTAGGGCTGTCACCCACAACTCAGATCTCTCAGGTAGGCAACTCTTGCCAATTGCATCATATGCAACTCTTGAAAGATGTCATATGCAACTATTTGCCATGATCATCTCCATGCCTCAAGGTACTAGATCCCATCTAAATCACCTTGTTAAGTCCGACCCAAAGCCAACACGATGAATATGCACCCTGCTAGGGTAGACCCACACATTCATCCTTCACGCTTCCACGAGATAGACGGTGCACCACGCTAGGGCGTGCCCACACTTGGTCGATCAAGATTTTCATGTGTGTTGCATTTGGAAAGCATCTAAAACTTAATATTTAATGAGGGATTTGGTTTTTATATATATATACATATCCAATCACCATAATATATAGTACATATCATATACATGCTATATCCCACAGAAAACATGCAAAATGATAAAAAGTAATGATTATGGTCATCCTATTGTGATTCCTCGAGCCAAGAAGAATCATAGTCATCTAGGTCTACATCACATGCAACATGTACAATATGAAATCTGTGCCTGCCTTTCTGGGTTTGATCAGCTCATCTCCATGACTGATCGGCTCGCCATCAGGTTGGTTGTTCGGGTGCCACCTGCCGATCGACTGGCGCCTCCAGCCGATCGGTCGTCGTGCATCTCCTCAGTTCACCACCCGCTCGTCTCCCTCCTCGAATCAGTCATCTGGATAAACAACCGATCGGTTCACACCTTGAACTGATCGTCTCAAGCGTCGTCAGGTCAACCGTTTTCTTTGACATAACAAGAAATAAAACCTATCCTATTTACAATTTAATTGTGAAACCCAGAGTTACGTTCGGGGGGAGCAAAGGTAGGAAAAGAATTCTCGAATTATTTTGAGTTACATCAGGAATAGGAGAAGGGGAAGCAGTGCGCAGACCGAGATGCAAGCAACCACATACAACCACACACATATATAGGGTTTATAGGCCATAACCATGCTACACATCCACCACAAAACTCGTTTAAGGGAGACGTGTATCGAGTGCATTAATATTGCATATCATATATGTATATTTGGGATTTGTGGATTGGACATGCATAAAGCCAATTTTATTCGCATCGCATGCAATAAATAAAGGTGACAAACCAAAATCGATCCCATCGATAATCCTAAAATATAGAACAGTTGATGTGGCTGTGATACCACTGTTGGGTTTTAGAGGAGGCAAAGAAGTAGCGGAAACAAAAAAATTTTCTCCCCAAAACCCAGAACATAAGGAATCGCGTCAACGTCTATACAATAGGAAAGATGGTTTGTGAATGCATACCTTGTCCCGAGGCTTGCTCAGTGACAGTACCTCGTGCCTTGCGCGGTCTTCACCTCCGATCTTGGACGGTGTCTATGCAGCTCCTGGTCGCACTGGGACTAAAGACTCATGGTCTCACCGGGACTTTCAGGATTGACAGTTGTCCTCTGAGCAGCAGAGGTCTCCCGCCTCTGCAGTCATCCACACGGACCACCTGGAACTCCGATCTCCTTGTCACACAAGGAACCAGAAGGAGTCGCACCCTCCTGTTGGCGTACTAGTCGCCAACACACTCTCCCGCTACCAGTTGCAACTACAGTTGTCTTTCCCTTGCTGTGCCTCCCTTTTCGAGTAGCACTTGCTCAGCCTCTCTCGGTTACCAAAACGAGAGAGCGGCTTGCACTGAGTTGTACTCTGAGAAGCCCCCAATACCCCTATATATAGGCGGGTCATGGGACAGGGTTCTCTGTCCCCGACAATATGGGACTAAAAGCAGGAGTAGAAGGGTTCGAGATTTTCCACAAAAACAACCAACTCACAACCTGAACCGATCGTTTCACAACTGAAACAGTCAGTTGGGGAGCTGAGCCGGTCGGTTGACACCTCAACCGATCGGTTGGGACCCATGAACCAGTCGGTTCACTTCTGAACCGGTCGGTTCGTGGTCCTGATCAGTTCCCGATTGACTTTCCTTATTTTGTTTCTAATTGGTATCGAATACCAATCCTTGTTCCAATCAAATTGGGAAAATGAAACACAAGGAAAATTCTCACCAATCTTACTTTCCCAACTTGCCCGGTTGCAATATTTGAACCGATCGTTTCAACACTTGAAGCAATCGTTCACCCTGTCCATGAGCCGATCAACTCAACACTTGATCCGATCGGTTCACCAAGCTCAGCCGACCGGTTCATCACATGAACCGATCGGTTTGGAGTACAGGTTGTGCAGAATCAGTCAATTGCGATTTCAATCAATCTGATACTCCAATCAATATGTCCAACACCTTGAACATTATGATATTGATCTATCAATTGATTGAGTGTTTAATTGAACTACTAAACTCCTTTAGTAATCAATCTAAACATTGCTTGTGGACAAAACTCCTCTTCTAGGTTAAATCCTATGTGTGTAACCCTACAGGTCCATTTCACGTTGGCAGTGAAAGTCCATAACATTTATGACTTCACAAGCAAACAGTGGTGCCTAGTCACACATCAGTGCTACCCAAGTGAAATAGAAAGTTGGAGAACAACTTTCAATCCTACAATCCGTGAATGGTGTTACAGTGAATGTATAATTCCTTTGTCACTGATATCCTGAATGAACTCGAGGCATGGAACAGTCATCCTGTCAATATTCATTCATTTAGTTGATCTCAGAGTAGACCGAGTGAGATGTGTGTGACATCAATATCACATATTAATTCACACGTGCATGCGCATGCCTTTCTCAATCCTACTCATCAAGTGGCCATGTATATCAAACTCCCTCAGGAGGGACAAATCCCATATCTATCACTCACCCCTCAAAAGCCCCATGTGTCAAAGCCACCCAATCATCACCTTTATAACTACCCATGTTTTAGGACTGCGTTTGATGATGTCAAAGTGTACCCAACGACATGTGTTGAGTGTACTGATTTCAGGTCTAAGAATCACACTCACCACCATCACTGTGAGAGCTGACTGTGACTACCAAGTCATGGTTCCATGTGTCACTCTCACGGTGGGTCTGTCCGGTACCTTGTTCTCTAACAAGTACCTATGTGCTTGGTTTGATATCACTATATCATGACTAATGAGATTCTGTCATCAACCAACACACAATCTAGTCTTTAGTGTTATTGATGTCTATGGTTATTTCCATAATGACAACCGACTAGGGACTAAACAAGAATGTATACTCTTAACATCCGTATGATCTCATCGTTTAGGTCCTCAACCCAAAAGCATACGTCAGTGAGTAAAATCATTCTTTAGACATCTATCATGTTACACCATCATCTCAGAAACAGTTTAAACATATAGATCGGAAATTGCCTTTATTATTATTCAAATCATTTACAAAGTATCCCATTACAATCATCATATGACTTGCTCTATGGGCATACATACCAATAGTTGTATGGTGAGCTGATGTACAGGTGGACCTGTTGTCTTTAGATCCTGTAGTTTAGTGGTAGTACATGTATATGTATAAGTTTGTTGTTCAATATGTAATATCAAATGTTGTAACAATTCATGTTGTAATTATATGTTGAATGGTGAACATGTGTGTATGGTTTTATTATTGTTCATGTGCATGTGCTACCGATTGTTTCCTTTTGACTTCCTCTGATTTTCTTCTTCTTAGCCTTATGTGGGATGTTTAAATTGGGATTCTCACTGAGGTGAGGGTTTCAATTTGGACGTCACACATCAGATTAAGTTTTAGAAAATCCGGGGACGTCACAGGTGGTATCAGAGCATCAGCAATAGCAAAGCCTGACATTTGCTCATTATACAACTTAAAACTAAAGAACCTTGAACTTAATAAGCTTTAGGGTTAGATTAGTCATCTTTTAGAGACTAGATCTGACCTAGCCTCTAGGTTAGCACCTAGATGTCTGAGAACTAGGTCTAGACTGGTGCTTTTTGAATAGCAAGTCCTTAGATGTCATTCTTTCCTTGTAGTACAATGGTATGGGACGTTGCACTAGTTGGAAATGACGTACATCAAGGGAAGAGAAACCCTAGACATATTGCGCACGTTGTCTAGAGTAGCTACACTAGTCTACACCATGTTCTCACCCCTTTCCTTAGTTTTCATGACACTGTACTCTCTACTATGTGTGGGGCACTCGTTTCAGGATTTGGTTTTGGATTCCAATCAGATCGAACCTTGATAGTTTTCTCTGATGCATGTTTTATCAGAGAAAAACTATATAATATTTTATTATATATATGTATTAAAAAAATGTGTCCCCACACATGTACGAGTAGGAGGTGGTCATGTAACCTAAGTGAAAGTGAATGACATCAGTCTAGAAGAGAGAGTAGTTCTAGATTAGATGTCTAGAGCCTTGTTGGAATATATGATAGATGGAATAGATGAAATAAGTTTTGATGATATGATGTAAGTCTTATATAGATGATATAAGATGGTTTATGATGATCTATGTTTGTTTTTGAGGATGTAAGTTCGGTTTTGAGGATTTGAGATGAGTTTTGATGATGCAAGTAACTATGCTTTTGTGAGATAAGATAAGCTAAGTTAAGACAAGGTTGTGAGTCAGCATGAGCCTCTAGCTCTTTTACAAAGGAGGACCTCTAGTGTTAGGATCAGTTTTGGGGTTAGCTCAAGAGAGAGCGAGACCCACACGGAGAAGGTCAGAGAACCTAGACTCCATGATATGAGAAATATGAGATATGTGATATGATATGTCCTAAACTAGACTACTCCTGAGTGATTGAGATGAGTTGCTTTATGTATGATTCCTATAGTCTTGTTGAACCCTAGATGCCCTTGGGAAGACCAAACCTTAGAGTCAGATAGAGGCTGGCTATATGTGCATATGTGAACATCAATATGAGTGCCTACCATCTGGGTGACGGAGAGAGCCCAAGACCCTGGAGGAGGTAGCTATGTTAGTTACTGTGAAGCCTCATGCTTGGGTTGGTGGTTTCCCACATAGGAATCTGGTGGAGTATATAAGAGAGCTTTGGGTATGATGTTTCATGGTTAGTCCTATGCAGAGAATGTCGTAGCATGTTTTGGTTTGTGCTACGTAGCCAGAGCTAATGAAGTTATCACTAGTGCCAATGAGGTAATCTGACAACCCTAGGTTAATAAAGGGAAGATAAAGTTGTGTTGTGAGATACTCAAAGAGATGAGTTAGCTCAGAGAGACTGAGCATGGCACTACCCTCGTGGTATGGGTTAGAGGAACCTCATTTGGACTATATAAAGTTTTGATACATGTTTCACGAGCTACTTACATAAGTTTGTTTAGCACAACCATGATGTAATATATGTAAGGATGTGATCTAATCTCGAGACGTGATATATAAACATGATATGATGAAAACCTGGAGATGGTTTAATATATATCAATGCATAAATGGTTAACCATATACATGAATAATGATGATAATGTGATAATGTTGGTTAATCTTGTGATGGAATCACTAGTAAATGTTGTAATTTATTATGAGCTATGAAATAAAATCATATGAATGAAACATGTTACATGCGGTGTTAATCTTAGTGATTAATAAATATGAAAAATATATAGTTTCACAGTTAGCACAACACAATGATTATGAAACCTTGATGTATGAGTTAATCTTAGTTAACTCTTTAGAACATGGAATATGATGTGAGAACCCTAATGCATGGCTAAGGATGAGGAAGCAACCCTAAAATATGAGATATGCAATGACATAACCTAAGCTTCCAAACCCTTGTTTAAGCCTTCTATGGAGTGAGGTTTCACCCTTGATGCTTTTCAAACCTCCTAATAGTGCTTTGGATACATGGTTCTAGGTAATCTTTGCAGATATGTTACACATAGATTAGTGCCTACATGAGGATGAAGGCAAGGTATGGTTTTCCCTGGATGTATGAGTATGGTGTACTTTCGAGGACGAAAGCTCTTTTAAGATGTATATGATGTGATAAAGTGGGTTTTCTGGCTTAATTTCGAGGATGGAATTTCTTTTAAGGAGTGTAGGATGTGATGGAGTGAACTTTTGAAAACTGAAATACCATATGGAATAATCAGATTCATGGATGGAAGACACTATTTTTTATTCGAGATGATATATGTTTATATTTGGTGGATTCTTTTTGAGGTTCTTACAAGGGAGTATTGTTGGTCAATTTGTTGAATCAATATGCATATCGGTATATGATGGACCAAGGTTTAACCTTTGATCTTGATGTCACGCTCATGTGTTATGTTTGGCTACGTGCACAAGATCCGTAGCACATAGTCTTGATCCAATGGATAGAGTGTTGAGATGGAGATGCCACTTTTACAGCCTTTGGATGTGCATGATCGAGCAACGGTTAGAGCAAGGTAGTGGGGAGATTGGAATCATGACTGAAGTTGCTGGTTTGTGACGATCGTGGCTTGTATGCAGTTTTAAGTGAACGGTTGCTTTGGATAGCCCCCTCACAAGGACTTGTTCATGGTTTGATCTGGGAGGACCACTCTTATAATAGTAATGTCTTTCCATTTCGGCACAAGTCAAAGAGGAGGAGATATCCTCCTTGATCCACCGCATCACCGGCTACTAGCTGCAAACTCCTCAAGCTACGAGGAGGAGCCACCACAGCAGAGGGTGCAAGGAGGTATGGATCTCTGGCCTTTCCAAGTCGGCGTGCCCATGTGGTGGTGCTCTCAAACGGAAACAACACCTGAGAGGAGGCAACACGGTCTTTTAGCTCCTTCACAGCACTCCAGGAAGCGCTGTAGACTACCCCTCATAGCCCAATGAGGAGCATGTGTTCCATGCCATGGAGGAGGAAGCTTCCTACTTTTGCTAGCCCGAGGAGGCCCAGACTTACTGGGACAGATCCCATGGCGGCATGCCTGAGCATAGATCTACGACAATAGTTGAGAGAGAGAGATCAGGGTCGACTCCGGGCGGCGTCGCGGAGGCATATTCGACCTTCCAAGTAGCAATAGAAGATACCATAAGGAGGCACCGTCGGTTATCCAAGATAGTGGCCAGAAGCACAGCTCACACTAGAGTAGCAATCTGGGGCAGCGCCAGAGAATGAGCAAGTGGCAGCGAGCCTGAGATGCCAGAGGGTGGATCTGTACGGTGGCTTCGTGGAGGAAGACACCCCGACGGCTATCCATAGAGACCAGAGAAGGAAAGGGATCCAGGCAGAGTTGTTGGTGGAAGAGCATTGGGCTCAGATGACGCACCAGAGAGGGATCCAATGGTGGCGGTGCCTCGCCGAAGATGGGAGTCCCACTCGGGACTCTGGCGGCGCTTGCATCGTGAGAAGGACCCACGTAGAGACACTACTAGGATGAGAATGTGACCAGAAAAGAAAGAAGTGGACCAGGTCCAGACTGCTGAACCAGCCAGCCCAACTAGCTGAGCTAGGAGGTGTCTTGGTGGCCACGTGGCGAGTCCCGAGTGGTCAAAAAGGTAAATCCATTCATAAATGTGCTGTTCGTAGATAATTCACAGTAAATAGATCGTTTATCCGAAAAATACAAACAAGGTATCAAAATGTTCAGCAAAATGAGAAGAACATAATGAAAGCATAATATCATGTTTTTGATGCACTAATCTCAGTGATATCATGTAAGATGTAAGCTGGTCATTCCATGCCTAATAAATAATAAACAAAGACCTAAAATTATAAGAATATGTCACTAAGTGTATATTAATGTTTATAATCTATCTGATGTCACTAGATTCGTGATTATGTTTATAATGCATATGATGACAGATATAGTCAGGTTGATGTACAAAATCATGAAATTTTCTTAATATGTCTAATTAGGGCTAATAACCTTAATAAAATGCAATAAATACATACGTGCTCTATAATTGATTAAAGTTTACAGAGTAGCGGATATCAGTATATGGAACCTCAGTTTTAATTATGAGATCATCATGATGAACAAAATCTATGTTATACGAAGATGACCTGTAATACCTGTGATGTAACCCTTATTCGAGTAATACTTTTAACTTAGGGTTAATACATATAAATAATGATATGGGACCCGATATTCAGATTATGTATCCTAATCTGGAATATGAGACTAGTAAGCTAATTTCTAAGTCAGGAACATAATGACAAGATGATAAGACATGTAATAAAGTACATATCCTAATGATATAAGGTAAACCCTAAAATGGACATAACTAGGGTTATGAGGATGAAAACCTGATAGTGATATGTGGTCTTGTCTTAATCAGGTTTGACCAAGGATATAGTCGATATCAGGGATATCTGATGATTAGGTTTGTCTTTATCAAGGTACGCCATTACCTCTTACTTGGCTTATTATACAATATGCTTGTGTTATATGTGTACTAGAATACTTGGCATATGATATTGGATGAGTGATTGTTTTTGTATAATATCTTTCTTGATTTTCCATATTTATTGCTATGAACACATCAAACATAATATATCTGTTCCATTACATGAAAGCACTAATTCTCTTTGGTAGCATAGTATTGGAAAGTGATCATTCTCTTTGGTAGCAGATCACATTGTACAATGATCTAACTCTTTGGTAGTAGATCATAAGGCCTTACGTCTCAGTCTCGTTGGTAGTAGAGATGATGCATTATTCCCTCAGGTGGCAAATGCATGGATATATAATGGAAAATGTGCTTAAAATATGTGTTCTCTTTTGTTGATGGACATCTTTGTGCAAGTATATGATTTTCTTATATTTCTTTATAACTGCCAAGTATTAGTTTTATCTTATTGCCAAGATATGATGAGAGGTATATAAAAGACATGTAGGCATACTCAGTACAATATTCTTGAATATTGTGCTGACGTGTACCACATGTAATCTTTTGTTTAGGTTGTGGTTATGCTCTTGAAGATCCAGGATAGTGAGAGTTGTATGGCGAGCTGATGTACAGGTGGACCTATTGTCTTTAGATCCTATAGTTTAGTGGTAGTACATGTATATGTATAAGTTTTCTGTTCAATATGTAATATCAAATGTTGTAACAATTCATGTTGTAATTATATGTTGAATGGTGAACATGTGTGTATGGTTTTATTATTGTTCATGTGCATGTGCTACTGATTGTTTCCTTTTGACTTCCTCTGATTTTCTTCTTCTTAGCCTTATGTGGGATGTTTAAATTGGGATTCTCACTAAGGTGAGGGTTTCAATTTGGATGTCACACATCAGATTAAGTTTTAGAAAATCCTGGGACGTCAAAATACATCTACTTGCAATGAATATAAAGAGATATGAATAACATCTTTCGACTAGAAATGCATAAAAGAAATGTAACATCAGCCAATGAATTTCCGTATTCAATCCTTAAGCAAAAATGCCATACGGATGATTACATTTTACAACCACAGTTATGCCCTGAGGAGATGAGGTATACCGCTTAGACCTGTCAAACTGGGTCAAAATCCGCGGGTGCCCACGGGTCGACCCGTTTAAGTTGGATTTGGGTGGCAAAATTTGCCACCCGCTAGAAATCACCCAAACCCATACCCACCCATTTATTTAGTGGGTTTCACGGGTGATCCGCGGGCACCCGCGGGTGCCCATTTAACTAAATAATATATTAATATAAATATATTATCTATATGACTCTTAAGACATGCAATACATGTACATTTATCAATCAACTAAATTGATGACGTGTAATGTATACAACATAAAGAGTTAAACTCTAACTTTCTTTATTGATATCCTTTATTAATTGTTTACACTAGTGGAAACAAATTTGTTAACTTCTATATTATTTTTATGTTAATGAATATATAGTGTAATGCATGTTTTATATTCAATCATAACAATTATATTCTCTTTCTGTTCACTTTATCTATTGGACAATTATAAGAACATGAAACATCAAGAACTTTTAACATAAGATGACAAAATATAGTGTTGTTATGGTAATATGTTATGCTATTTGTAACATCTATATCATTTAGTTTTTTTTATTGTACATTGCAGAAATGGTTGTTTTTCATTTTGTCTCTTACATTTTATTTCAAAACATCATAATAGATATTACATTGTGTTTGACACCAAAAGTAGTGGAAGGTTGCCCTCATTTTGTTATGCTTACACTGAAATTATTAATGAATCATTCTACTCTTTGTCGTAGTGCAAAAACTAACAATATCTTTTCACTGTGCACATATTATATGGGCACCCGTGGGTGACTCGCAACCCGCTGGGTCAGGTTTGGGTGTGCAAATTCTCCACCCGTTTAACATTGGGTCTTTTTGACCCGCACCCACGAGACCCAAACCCGCAATGACCCAACCCAAACCCAACCCACCCACCCGTTTGACAGGTCTAATACCGCTCATACTCCAACCGACCACTGCGAAGTCAAAATCGGTACCATACAAGGTAAATGGAAGATCCAGCTTCCAAGACCTCCCACATCTCGGTCAATGCGAGACCACAAGCAGGACTATGTCAACTGCTCAATATAGCTTTCCAGAGTATACTGGAAACTTCTCTACAGAGGCAGGGTTAGCTGCACTCTCTTCGCAATCGAGAGATTTCATGTTTACCTCCATCGATCCAGCATTAATATTATTGGGAGATGTGTACGACATCTATCCCAATCATCAGGAGATTAGTGATACATCCATCCCGACACATATAATGAAGGATTGAGAGGTTTAATGTTTACCTTCCATCAATTCCCCCAAGAGAACGTAAGGATATTTTCTCCCATTTACCCCCACATATTCAAAAATATGTGAACTTTGGGTTATGCCGTAGAGAAACCTGTTTCACTATCACCAAATACTGACGATGATGGATCTATGGTTAGGGCTCTACATGATATGATTTCACTTAATTAATGAAGTACATTATCATATTATTTTAGCATCAAACAAGTTCTCACACATAACTTATTAAGACAAATGATACAAAGAACATGTACTTATTTTCATCAATCACTTCTCAGTCTTTATAAGATATTGGGATCTCAATCCCTCAACCACATCATTACCTTGCTTATCAAATCTCAATATTCATACCCCCAGTTCATCACTAATCACTGTTACCACTTGTAAGGTAACTATTACCTCTAGGTCCTCAGACCGAGGTATACATGATACTTGTTATACAAGCATATCACATGGCTCACAAGGCCATTAGTTGTCTTGTCACTTTTCACTAGGCAATAACTTATTCACATGGCTCACAATGCCACTGCACATTTTGTTACTTTTTAAAGCAACAAAAACATTAAGGCACACAAGGCCAATCTACATTTCTATTATATAAATGTCATAGCTCAAATTTGGCTATGTTCATCAATTCATGATGTCTGTATGGTTAATAGACATGATGACAGTCATAAAAGTCACTTATCACATCATGTGATACAATAGTAACACCACCATTCCTTTATCAGGATTAGGGTTTACTATCAAATAGGATTTTCCATTCCATTACCCAATTTAGGGTTAGGATCTCCCATTTCTCATTAGTTAAGGTTTCATGTTTACATCATTAGTTCAACCCCAATATATTGCTCCACCCCTCTAGGAGCATTTAGAACTATCATAAGTATTTACTCATGATCATTATTTTCATCATATATCATTTATGAATATCAATTCAAGGTATGAGTTCATCTCTCAACCTTACCATGGTATGTTTATATCATACCCATTATCTTGGCTTAACCCCTTTATCATAGTGTTTAGCCAACACTTATCAAAGTGCATTGAATTCATTATATCTTCATTGTAATAATTTACATAACACACACTTCTTGTGTTTCTTATCCAAGTATGTTGGATTCAAATGCATCAAGGTATATCACCCTGAAATACTAAATGTGATATCTATCATGTCTTGATGTATCACTTTTCTCCTCATTTTCATCTTACTTAGGTTAATCAATAAACCTTGTATTAAGGTATTTCCTTCTTAATACTTTTAACCACTCACCTATCACTTTCATTATATAGTGCATAGGTTACACATAAGATTTATCCAACTATCTTTAATGATATGGACTCATCTTAGTGGTTTAGCATTGTTGATATAGAATAAACTATTATCAACAACTTTATGTATTTAAAATCTTAGAATGTTATCCACATCATTATTTAATATTACATACATCATTCCTAAGAATTTCATGTTCTCATCTTTGTAAGGTATATAGGGTTGTTACACATGCATGAGGTTAGATATATAATGATCTAGGCATCGTCTTGTCCCTTATATCCTTATTCATTAGAGTATCAACATTACCATTCAAATGGTTCATCAATTTTACCCTTCTTAGATGTAACATCCTCATCTTACTTGATTATATTAGCCACTCCCTATTTTAGTGTATTGGCCATTATACCATCACTAGGGTTTCATATATCATTACATGACATCACCTTGGATTTGAGTCTTACATCACATCATTACATCAGGGTTCCACATAACATCATTCTAATTTAGGGTTTCACATGGCATTACCCTAGATTAGGGTTTCACATGGTATTACTGATAACCTCCAATTTTGGGTTGTTATCTTAGTCTTTTCTTTAGTTTTCCACACTCTTTCTCAATTAAAATTAGACATAATCCCTAAATATCCCCTCTTATTGCAAATATACTATTAGACTAACTTTTCACCTTTTTACTTGCGGAAAAAGACACAAAAAATCATAAAAAGAATCAACCAACCCAAGACCGCATGGACTCACATGGTCCCAAGACCGCATGGAGACAATCGGTCCCGAGACCGCATGGAGTCACACGGTCCCAAGACCACATGAAGACAATCGGTATCGAGACCGCATGGAGTCACACGGTCCCGAGACCGCATGGAGCCAATCGGTCCCGAGACCGCATGGAGTCACACGGTCCCAAGACCGCATGAAGCCAATCGATCCCGAGACCGCATGGAGTCACACGGTCCCGAGACCGCATGGAGCCAATCGGTCCTAAGACCGCATGGGGTCACACGGTCCCGAGACCGCATGGAGCCAAACGGTCCCAAGACCGCATGAAGACAATCAGTCCTGAGACCGCATGGATTCACATGGTCCCAAGACCGCATGGAGCCAATCGGTCCCGAGACCGCATGGAGTCACACAGTCCCGAGACCGCATGGAGCCAATCGGTCCTGAGACCGCATGGGGTCACACGGTCCCGAGACCGCATGGAGCCAAACGGTCCCAAGACCACATGAAGACAATCGGTCCTGAGACCGTATGGATTCACACGGTCCCGAGACCGCATGGAGCCAATCGGTCCCGAGACCGCATGGAGTCACACAGTCCCAAGACCGCATGGAGCCAAATGGTCTTAAGGTCCAAACGGTCTTGAGGTCCAAACGGTCTTGCGGTCCAAACGGTCTTCAAACCGTTTGGACTTCACTTAAGGCCTATAAATAAGACCCCAAGGGTCCTCCAAAAGGGGATCAAGTTTCAGACGTCCAGAGGCTGCCTCTATCACTCCAGAGCAAATCCGACTTCCATCCTCCACCCAGGGGCTGCCGGTCTGAGATCCACACTCCATCCCGAAGCTACTTTCTCTCTCTCTGCCGAAGAAGGTGGGAAGAGGGGACCTCATCATCAAGCAACCTGTGAAGCTAGAAGATCGTCTCTCTCTCTCTCCAAGGGGTTGACTTTCCTCTCTCCTTTATGGGGATGATGCTCTCTCTCTCTCTTCCTGCCTCCTTCTTTGTCCTAGTTATGAGCGAGTAGTCTCTCTCACTGGGGTGCGGGGAGTAGCCCCGCTACCCATGTTTTCATATCATGTAATGTAATCCATAGTTTGCAATATAGAGATTTTATCTTTTCAGTTCAACATCAAACGTTTAATGAATTCTTGTTGCTTGATCACCAACTTGTGTTATCTTTTATCTTTTAGTATGAATTGTCTACGTTTATACTATTAGATTCGAAACTCGTTTGTATGTTGGTTCTTGGTGCATGTATCCACCATGCATTTGTTTCGGTATCTAGGAATGTCTTTCAATAAGTGGAGTAAACTCACTCCCATTGTTGTACTTTCATGCTATGAAATGGAATCAGTTGACGTATGAAAGTACAACCTTGATGAATCAAGGAACACACTTTGCGAAGGGAATGATGCAAAGTAGTTGACCATTCGTTCGGGGATGGCTGACTTTGCAACATTCCCGCACTTCTCGTAGTTAGTTCTCTGAAAGGAAACTAAGTCTACAAAGATACTAACTGACTAAACTCTTGTTGCAGGTTGTGTTTTATTTTGCATGTCTTGATCCATGTGTAGTGGCGGTGAAAACCGATCACGCCCTAGTGACTCCTTATCATTGTTTAACTTCCTTAAATTTACTTGCTTGCTTTACTTTACATGTTCTTAGTTTAAAACAACCAAACCAAACTTTCGATCTAATTACCTACTATCAAGAGATTAAGTGAAGTTCTAACGTTTTTCATCTTGTTGTTCACAACAAGACCGTTGTCCCGTGGATTCGACCCTTAACTATACTACGATAAGACTTCCACGTATCTTAGCATACATGGGTGGAGTTCTCAATCTAATATAAGCAAGGCTAAACTTAAAGACTTACCATCTTTAGGATTTTTAGTTGGTGCATGCAATTCCACGTAAGTGGAAGCTCCATCAAAAATTGGCACCATTTCTGGGGACAACGTAACATTTTAATTTCATTTAGTATCTTGCTAGTTGGTTAGGGTTTTACACTTTCTTTTAATCATTAATCCATATCTTCTTGAATTCACTATATCTTTGGCAACATCTAAAAGGTGTATTCTTTTCTCTACTCAGGTAGAAAATGTGTATGCGATCATCGCATAACCTCAGATTCTCCCCTGATCCAGAGTACGACTCTGAGGTAGAGAGAAGCTTCCATCACCGCATCAGACTCAATCACCAAAGAGCCAGGAAAATGGCTGAAGATCAATGCCAGGCTGCATTGGTGATGGAGAGGGTCAACGCCACCATCGCCGCTCAAAGAGCACAACTCATCGCTGATACTCGTGCTCAGATTCAAGTGGAGATTCGTGCGGAAGAACAGGACTGCATCCGAGCTGAAAATGAGGCAGCAAACCAAGCTGCTCAGTTGGAACTAAGGAAAAAGCAGTTGAGGGATTATGCTATCCCCAAGAACTATGAAGACAACCATCCAGTTCGACCTCCGATCATCAACATACCCAACTTTGAGATCCGAACCCAATGGATTCAGATCATGCAGGGCATCTCATTCTCTGGAGGTTCTGGAGATGACTGTATGGATCATATGAAGAGGTTGAAGGCACTGTGCCGATTGGTCCCACAGGCCGGAGTTGCCTTCGATGCAATAATGCTGCATCTGTTTCACTTCTCTCTACCTGGGAGAGCTATGAGCTGGTATAACTTGCTTGACAGGGAGCCAATAATCAACACATGGGCTCCCCTGGAAGAAAAGTTCCTAGAAAAGTTCTTCCACCCTTCACTAACTTACGAGATCAGGGGGTAGATTAATCACTTCTCTCAACTTCCAGGAGAATCACTTGCTGAAGCATGGGAAAGGTTCAAAGAGCTTCTGCAAAAGTGTCCTCATCACGACATCTCCCAAAACCAACTAATAGAAACATTCTATAGGGGAGTGAGTGATGACATCAAGTAGTTTCTGGATTTCTCATCTAGAGGAAATTTTATGAGAACGAACTATGAGGATGCCTGGAAAATAGTCACACTCAGAGCTGAGAATCAGTCCAACTGGGGACGATCAGTTGGAAAAGGAGTCCTCAAGGTCTATAAAGCCGAAGAATCAATGGAGATGAAGGCTATTGCTGAAGCCTTAAAGACCATAACTCATAAGAAAAAATCTCTTGAAACTTCTCTTGGAGAATTTGACAAGAAGAAAAACCCTCAGGTCCAATAGGTCAAAGTTGCCACAGGAACCTGTGAAGCCTACCATGCATCTGATCATCCAACTCTTTCATGCGGTTTGCTTTACAATGTGATGATGGATATGCATCCACCACCACAACAGTTCGAACCAATCATGGAACATCATGAAGAGAAATTTCCAGAACAAGTCAATTCTATTCATTCCATTCATGGACAAGTTTATTATAATCCTAACCAACCAAGAAACCACCCAGGATTTCAATACGAGAACCCTGCTGGGACTGCAAATCCGCAACACCAGACGCAGGGTGGGTCCTCCAGTAGGCTGCCACCAGGATTCCCAAGGAGCTTCAATCAAAATAAGGGGAACCCCAGAAATAACTTCCCGAGATCCAACTACCCCAAGAATCCATCCTCCTACTATCAGTGTACTCATCCTCCTCTACATACGCAGCTGCACGCTCAGTTGCAGCAACCTCAGTTAACACTGCCTCTGCAACAACCACAACAAGGACAACAACAACTTCCTCAGAAAAATACTCCTTTTCAGCCAGATGATGAGATGACTTTGATAAGGTAGATGCTGCAATCCCAACAAACTATGCTCGCTAATCAACAAGCTCAGCAAAAGGAAGTAGAAACTCAACTAGCCCAAATTGCTGCACAACTGAAGCCTCCAGCAGGCACATTTGCTGGGCAGCCTGAATCGAACCCTAAACATGGACAGAATAGGCCTGCACAGTTGAATGTTGCTACTACGAGATCTGGATGCACCCTCCATGAAACTACAAGGATCACTCTTGATGATGATAATACACCTGCCTTTATGCCAAAAGAGAGCTCGAAGCCAGGAACGGAGAAGTCCACAGAGAGCGTAAAGGGTAAAGAAAAAGAACAAGTGTCCACAGAGCCAGAAATCTTGCAGTATAAACCAAGGATCCCATATCCGGGAAGACTGCGAGAAACGAAAATAGATACCAGGTTCCAAAAATTCAAGGAGGCGATGAAGAAACTTTACATCGATATCCCACTCCTTGATGATCTCTCTAAGGTACCGGCTTGGGCTAAATACCTCAAAACCATGTTATCAAGGAAGTACATCACAGAGGAATAAGAAACCGTCAAACTTGCCCAAACCACCTCTGATATCATCCTCAATAAAATGCCAAAGAAGAAGAAGGACCCAGGTTCCTTAGGCATTCAATGCTGTATTGGAAATGCATCAACCAAAAAGGGATTAGCTGACCTAGGGGCCAACATATCCATTATGCCCTATTCTATGTGCAAACTATTAGGTTTCACCGAATTGCTGCCCACAACAATGACAATTCAGTTAGCTGACTCTACCATCACCGCACTTCTTGGAATTATTGAAGATATTCCAGTTAGGATAGGCAAAGATGCCTATGTCCTGTGTGACTTTGTCATCATGGACATCAAGGAAGATCTTAGATACCCGATAATTTTTGGCAGACCTTTCCTCGCCACAGTGAGGGCGCTTATTGATGTTGAAGCTGGCACCATCATTCTAAGACTCGGAAAAGAAGCAATTCAATTCCGAGTTCTCAATAGCATGAAAGGTCCCAACATTCAAGTGGAGGTCTTTCTTTTAGACGCAATACAACAAATGTCTCAATTAGAAATATCTGAGCCATCAGACGAGTTAGAGAATGTTCTAACCAACCCAGAAGTCGAATTCTCTACAAATGAATTAGTTCAACAGTGTCTGCAACACTTAGAAAAGGCCGAAGAAGCACCGACGGCCACCTTTGAGGAACTCAAGGCTGCCACCATTTTAGAAGCAACAGAGCCACCTAAGGATCCTGAGATGAAGACTCTACCCATGGGACTTAAACATGTCTTCTTGGACCAGGAAAAGTTATGTCTGGTTATCATCAGTTCTACCCTAACAGAAGACCAGGAAGAAATGCTTCTGGATGAGCTGAAGAAACACAAAAAGGCCATTGGGTATAAGATAACTGACCTGACGGGCATAAATCCAGCCCTATGCATGCACAGACTACCCATGGTCGAAGAATTTAAGCCATCACATGAACATCAGAGGAAGCTGAACCCTAATCTCAAAGAAGTGGTTTGCCTTGAAGTCCTCAAATTACTGAAAGCCGGCATAATCTACCCAATCTCTGACTCCCAATGGGTCAGCCCCGTCCAAGTAGTTCCTAAAAAGGGAGGCACTACTATTGTGATTAATGACAAAAATGAGTTAATACCCACCAGGACGGTGACGGGGTGGAGGATGTGCATCGACTATAGAAAATTAAACAAATCCACGCGGAAAGATCACTACCCTCTGCCCTTTCTCGACGAGGTCCTAGAACGTTTAGCCCATCAGAAATACTTCTGCTATCTAGATGGTTATTCCGGGTTCTACCAAATACCAATACACCTGGAAGACCAAGAGAAAACTACCTTCAACTGCCCTTTTGGAACCTATGCTTTTAGAAGAATGCCTTTCGGGTTGTGTAACACACCCGCTACTTTCCAAAGGTGTATGTCCGCCATTTTCACAAGATTAACAGAATCCATAATGGAAGTGTTCATGGATGATTTCTCAGTTTACGGAGATTTTTTCGATAACTGTCTAATCAACCTTGGATAAGTTTTATAACGATGCGAGGAAATGAACCTTATACTGAAATCATGTGCGACGCAAGCGATTACGCCATAGGAGCTGTTTTAGGACAACAGATCGACAAGAAACCTTACGTAATTTACTATGCTTCTAAAATGTAGATGAAGCACAGAAGAACTATACTACTATAGAGAAGGAGTTCCTGGATGTCATCTACACGTTTGAGAAATTCCGCTCCTATTTGATTGGAGCCAAGGTCATCGTCTACACTGACCACTCTGCCATTCGATACCTAATTCATAAGCAAGATGCCAAACCCAGACTTATCCACTGGGTGTTGATGCTTCAGGAATTCGATTTGGAAATTAAAGATAAAAGCGGAGTGGAAAACATTGTTGCCGACCATCTCAGTCGTATTTAAGTGGAAGATGAAGATAAAATCCCTGTCCAAGACTCTCTTCCAGACGACAAACTAATGAAGGTTACCCATGGATTCCCTTGGTATGCAGACATTGTCAATTATCTAGCTATAGGAATCATTCACCCCTCCACTTCCTACCACGACAAAAGGAAATTTCTCCATGATATAAAGCAATATTTTTGGGATGAACCTTATCTGTTTCACCTATGTGCTGATGGACTTTTCCGTCGCTGCTTGCCGGAAGAAGAGATTACCCCCATCCTAGAGCATTGCCATTCAGGACCCACGGGGGGGCACATGAGTGCAAAGAAAACCGCTATAAAAGATCTGCAATGAGGCTTCTTCTGGCCAACCATAGAAAAGGACTCCTACGATTTTGTGAAATCTTGCAACAAATGTTAATTTTCTGGTAGCATATCCTAAAGGAATGAAATGCCCCTCACAATGTGGCTGGAAATTGAACTTTTCGACGTATGGGGGGTAGACTATGTGGTCCCCTTTCCTTCTTCCTATGGTTTCTCCTACATCCTGGTTGCGGTGGACTATGTATCGAAATGGGTCGAAGCTATACCCACTATTTCCAGCGATTCCAAACCAGTTATTAAATTGTTTAAAGATATCATTTTCCCCAGATTTGGAGTCCCCAGAACTGTCATATCAGATGGCGGGACCCATTTTCTGGAACGAAGTTTTGAAGCACTGTTGAAAAAATACGGAGTCAATCACAAAGTAGCCATGCCTTACCATCCACAGACTAGTGGTCAGGTCGAGGTATCAAATAGACAATTAAAGGCGATCCTAGAAAAAACAGTTAATAGAAACCGTACTGATTGGTCCACCAAGCTTCCCGATGCCCTTTGGGCTTATCGAACAGCCTATAAAACACCAATCGGGACAACCCCATTCCGCTTAGTATATGGGAAGTCATGCGATCTTCCAGTAGAACTGGAACACAAAGCTTGGTGGGCCATCAAACAACTAAATTTTGATCTTAAAAGTGCCGGACAAAACAGACAACTCCAGTTACAGGAGCTAGAGGAGCTCCGAATGACCGCTTATCAAAGTGCCAGGATTTATAAGGAGCAAACTAAAATGTGGCACGACAGTCATCTTAAGAGGAAAGACATCTCCATCGGCGACAAAGTACTCCTTTTCAACTCCAAGCTCAAGTTGTTCCCTGGAAAACTCCAAACCAAATGGTCCGGGCCCTTCACCATAAAGCATATATACCCAACTGGAGCTGTTATAATTGTCGATAATAACGGAGGAGAAAGGACGGTCAATGGCCATCGATTGAAAAAATACTACACTCCAGCAGATAAAATGTCGAGACAGACCATTGAAATCAGAGACGCCACAACATCAACATAACAACATCTCAGCTTCGTTGAGCCAGCGACGTAAAACCCAGGCGCTACTTGGGAGGCAACCCAAGATCTGAGTTTCTTCTTTTATTTTCTATTCTTCTCATTAACTTAGGCTTGTCTCTCCGAAAAATAAAAAAATTCGCATAACCAAAACAAAAATACAAAAATCAAAATAACAACCCTTCCAAACGGTCTTCAAACCGTTTGGAGCCAAACGGTCCTGAAACCGTTTGGAGCCAAATGGTCTTGAAACCGTTTGGAGCCAACCAATTCCTAAACTGTTTGAGCTAGGGTTTTTGCTTGGTCAACCCCCCGAATCCTATAAATATAACCCCCCACACTCCTTCTTCTTTCTTTCGACTCCTGAGCCTTCTGAAACCCTTGCGCAATCGCTGTTCCATCGCCCCTGTTCTTCTTTCCCGCTCTTCTTGCAACCTTTCCTTCCACCACCGTCACCGACACCCCACCTTACGCGCCGCCACTTGCACTACCTTGCCTACGTCGCTGCAACGCCTTCATCACCTCCTCAGATAGCCGCAAGGTAACCCACCCCGCCACGTAGTCGGTGACTCCATCTGTATACCACCGCCATTTTCACCTTAGCCAACGTCTTCTTCGCCTCAGCAACTCCCTTAGTCAGCCTTCACAGTGCCGCCGCTAGCACCATCACGCTAATCATGCTTATCATCATCTTCGTCGCATGTTGTTCACTGACGCTCTACCTTCCAAACGGTCTTCAAACCGTTTGGGACCAAACGGTCTCCAACCCATTTGGAACCAAACAGTCTTCAAACCATTTGGGACCAAACGGTCTTCAAACCGTTTGGGACCAAACGATCTTGAAACCATTTGGGTTCAAATGGTCTTGAAACCGTTTGAGGCCAAACGGTCTTGAAATCATTTGGGATCAAACGGTCTTGAAACCATTTGAGGCCAAATGGTCTTGTAACCGTGTGGGATCAAACGGTCTTGAAACTGTTTGAGGCCAAAAAGTCTTGAAACCGTTTGAGGCCAAACGGTCTTCAAACTGTTTGGAACCAAATGGTCCTGAAACTGTTTGGGACCAAACGGTCTTGAAACCGTTTGGGACCAAACGGTCTTGAAACTGTTTGGGACCAAACGGTCTTGAAACCACTTGGGATCAAACAGTCTTGAAACCATTTGGTCTTTTCAAAATCGTTTGCTTTTAATAAAAACACATAAACACATCTTTTATTTTAAATAAACTTCTCTTTCTAACACATGACTATCTTACTTTCAGTAATGGCATCACCAACAAAGCAACCCACTAGATGTGAAGATGCTCCCTTCTGGACACCAGAGGAACTCATAGCGGACCGAGCCAAGCTTCAAAAGATCATAGATAACTACAACGCAACTGGAAAGGCGCCTCCAAATGTCAAAATCATGGCGGTTCTATGCGAAATTGACCGCATCAACAAATGCCTAGCCGAGGCACCTGAAGAAGAAGTGGAAGAAATTTCTTTCGATGATGATGAAGGCTCTGAATATGAGCTGACTCCTAAGGCGGAATCCCCCACCACAAAGAGCAAGGGGAAGAGAAAAGCCCAGGCAGCCGCTACAACTCAACAACAAAAGAAATGGGCAAGGAAGTAAGTTCATCCTACCACTGCAAGGGAACAAACCCTAGCTGGGTATGTCCCACCAACCACTACCACCACCATTACCCCTCACCCTTCTACCACCACCATCACTACCCCCATCTTCTCAATTATCACCACCACCGCACCACCACCAGAAAACCTTTTCATCCACACCATCCCATCCACTGACAAAATCCTCAAACCCACAAAGTACATTTTCTCAAGCGTACTACTAAAAATGGGGATTTATGACAGAATCCTCACACTTCTTGACAATGCAAATCTTTCAAAACTATGTTTTGTCCCCAAACCCTCTTTTATCGAGCCTACTACTGAATTCTTCACCTTCCTTGCTAAAGAAGCCATCGACATCATGGATAGATCAAGGGATGATGGTGACCATAGGTTGGTCGCTAAACTCTTTGGCAGCAAGGTTGTCATCACAGAAAACATGTTGAACAAAATTTTTATAGACAACCAGGAGTAGCTCCAGAAAGCCAAAGCTGTTGGAACTGAGAATTCCCAGTTCATGAAACATAACTCTTGGAAGTCCTTGATAGGAATCCCCAACTACGATGAAAAAACATGCAAAGCCTCGAATATACAATCTGGTTTAGTGCACACACTAAATAAAATTCTTACCGGCACATTCTTCCCCAGGACAGAAGGCAGAAATGTCATCACTTCAGATCTTTTTGTCCTCTGGTCAGTCCTACATGGGATGCCACTCAACATTGGACGTCTTATGATTCAAAAGTTATCTGCATATACCCTGGGGAAAGAAATCTGCATGGGGGGTCATATCACATCCATCATCAAATATTTCAAGATGGATAGACTTCTACAAAGATGCAAGTAGATAAAGGGCGACATCCTAACCAATGAACAAACCTTGAAGAACTCCTACATCATCAAGGAAAAGGATGTGAAGTTATATTATATCTTCTGCCCTACAGTCAGATCTTCCAGAACTCTCCTCCCTCTTCCGGAGCTCACAAATTATGACACAGAAAAGCTCCTCTTCTCTGATGAGGAGCTTACCCAACTCTTAGCTTCGGTTAAAACAACTGAAAAGAAAGTAAAAGCGGGACAAACGGAGCTAAGTATCATAGCCCTGACAACTCGATCATCAAAAATACCTGTAAAATGACCTTCTAGGAAGCAGTTGCAGGCACAACAGCTGTCGGGGACACCGACATCAAGGCCACATCCAGAGGCCGAACCCCTCCCTGAAGAAAACATAACCACCTCATCAATCGACTCTTTTATTAGGAGTCTGAATGTTGAGCTCTCCTCCACCACCTCTTCCACACTACCACCCACCACCACCACAACCTCCACCTCTACCCCTCCATCATCCACCCTTCCACAATCCACCGTGCTCCCATCATTCTCTACAATAAGGTCCACATCCCCTTTTCCTGACTCATCCCTTTTCACTTCTAACATCCCCTTCTCAGCTTCAACGCCCGACTTCACCACCTTCACCTCCATTCCCACCAATCTTCACCCAACATTTTCAGTCCCACCACTCTCACCACCTTTTCCGTCCACCACCACCCCGACACCGCTGGTGACCCCATTTACGGTCACCACACAGTTCGTGGGACCATCATCAGTGTCTCTTCCGCAAGACACTACCGCCCCTCCACCTCGACCCCAACCATACCACCCTTCCACATCTGGGGTCCCATTTTTAAATGTCGGTGAGGAATTCAGACGTCAATTTGACACCCTCTGAAACCTCCTCACCGACCCTTCTAACATAATGCAATCTATTTTTTCATGTGTAGGGTATTTCTGAACAGGTCTCCAAGATCAACGAGAAAAACATCGCCCTGCCCGACATCCTCTGAAGCATCCAGCAACGACAGGACGTAGTGGCCAAGAAAATCGATCATATCGATAACCACTACAAACACCTGCCCGAGCAGGTACTTGGAGTAAAAAGCCAGCATGAAGCGCTGGCTAAGCAAGTTGATAGAATCTCATCACAGACTCAACCCGTGCCCGAGACCCTGCGTGAGCTTAAGCAGCAACAAACTACTTTAAGCACGTGCCTGGACAACGTCACCAATACCCTCACACAGCTATACAGCTGCCAAGAGGAGTCAGCTAACACCAAGCTTCATCAATTACGTGCTCAAGTAACAGATCTCACAGCGTGACTCCTCTCTGCCGAGGGACGTTACTCGGACCTAAAAGAAATGCACGCCGCACTACTCGAATCCCACGAGCATGTGCAAGTGGCGTATGATGAATTACAAGCAACCCATCGGCAGTGCAAGAAGCCTCCACAACCAAAGCAAGCTTCCAAGAAGGCAGATGATGATGAGGATGAAGAAGACGATGATGAGGACTCTGACTCCTCAGCTAATTCTAATAATAGGCCTCCTCAGATGACAAATCTGGTGACCCAGGCAATGCTGGGGAGGGCACAAGCCGAGGAGCTGCATCAAAACAAGATGATAAAGATCCCAAATCCCCGACTAACATTGACAACGTTAATATGTCTTACGGGGATCAATTCATTGACTATTCTTCAATAGGATCTCTGGGGGAATCTGCCAAAGAAGCAACCTTTACTGAGTTCCACCAATGTATACTAGGAACCAGCACAAATCCACCACCTAAAACGTCTCCACTTCCCTCCACACTTGACCAATCAGTGCCCTTTCCTCCAGAACAGGAAGATTCATAACGAGTATGTTTAGATACTGACGAAGAACTCGATTCTGCTTCCGACTCAGATGAAGACATGCAAATTTTTTTAGATGATCTGGAGCAAACCTTTTCACCCCCTCCACAAGAGCTTCCCCTGCCACCACCTCTGCCACATAAGATGCACGATCTAGATATGGCGGCCATCTCCACACTAGATGCTCAGGATATCTTCATCCTGAACACTATTGTTGACGATGCCAAAGAGGGGGGTGACATCATCTACCACAACACAAAGACTAAGCATAGGTTAACACGTGAAGACTTCCACAACATCTTGCGACCACGGTCAATGATGTCAATGGAAATCTTCCGTGTCTTACTTGCCAACTGCATAGAACTCTACAGAAGCTCAAGGAGGCAGCAGCCAGTGTTTAATGTCGCACCGGCTCTATCCATAGGCTTATTATACAAAGAAATACAAGCCAAGTCAATAGAGCGACTGCGTTCCGGCCTAGCAGGGAGGGCACGATATCTTACAGTACCATTCCAAGTGTCCGACCACTGGCTGTTTATGATTATGGACACCGAGGCTCATGACGCCAAGGTGTACAATTTCTGTGCCGCTGAGCTGCCAGCTGGAACAATAAACTTTGTCGAAGAAGGAGCTGGAGAAGAATGATGTATACCCTTCCGTCTCCTTAAGCTAATTTGGGCTGCATGTCCGTCCCTCTGACAGGACTGGAGCCAACCATGGTTCCAAATAATAAACTCGCAAGTCCAAACAACTAAGGGATCTGGGGATTGTGCTTTTTGCACTATCTGTCACATTCAAGTGCTAAACCAAGAAATCCCCTTTACGGAGCTAATCGCCAAAGATTTTCACTCCCTGTGAGGGCATTATGCCATGGAGCTTATTTGTGATAGAAGGTTCTTCAAGGACCCGACAATGGCACCGGATGACATCCCCCGTTACCTCTTTTCAAAAATCCAACGCCCGCAACGACGACCTTTCAGACAAACCTTAAACGAATTGGAGAAAAACAAACAGCCAGCCATAGCTCCCGAGCAAAGAAAATGGGACCCTTCCCAATTTGATCTGGCGCAGGATAAATGGGAAATAGAGCTTTTGTCCGGGGCAACCGTCAGAAGATTTCCATCACAAATGGTGCCCCTATCTGCCATAGAACCCACCTTCCCAAATTTCGACCTCAGTGCCTGCAAAAGTCTTCCGGACAATGAACTACGTCTCATCATGTCAAGGCTTTACGTCGAGAATGATGACCTCGTTTTCATGTCCGGTGACATTTTGGTCATGGCAGATGCTTTACGAGAAACTGTACAATTCAAGGGTTCTCTATCCATGAGCTTGATGGCTGCCTATCAGTTTCTCCTAAGACAGAATCACCCCACAACTTACATGGCATCTACTTATATGAAAGACGATCTCCTACAGCTAAAGAACTTCGGAATAACTGAAGCGCTAATCTCCTTTCTACAACATACAACACCGAAGTTTATAATGCTCCCCTTCCTTCACCATGAGCACTGGCTGCTTCTGGCAACAAACCTACACAAAGGAACGACTATCATCTACAACAGTTCTGACAGCCAGTTCAACCCAAAGCAGAAGAAATATGTAGTGACACCAAAGACACCCACAAAGGAAGCGGCGAAGGATTGCGCAGACAGATTAATCAATGTTCTAAGTCAGCACACAAGGGCATACGGAAAAAACACTTTCATCGCCCATCTTTTAACAACAAATGCCCCAAACAAATTCGGGAATCAAATGACTGCGGCTTCCACATCCTCTACCGGATGTACACAATCATGTCCCTTCAAAAACCAATAGAGGATATGACATACATCGATTACCACACCTTACGTGGAAAGTTTGCTTCCAATCTCCTTCACACACATGGTGCAAATAAAGGACTAACGGACACCGGATGCCCTTGTCCTTGTACCTCTCAGCCTTTTCCCTTTGACACTCTGAGGATAGAGTGAGTGATTAGTTAGGGGGGGAGTACACTGGAAAAGGGTTAGGTATCAATTCTAAATCCTTCCCTTTCTATCTTCCTTTCAGTTTCTGTATAAAAAAAATTTCTTAAAATTTCTTTGCTCATACTTAGTTTTTGCTTTAACTTCTTCCCTGATAATAAAACCTACCTGGAACAAAGTCCTCCCCAGCTAACTTTAGAATCCAGTAGCCCTCAAGAGCAATAACAAAAATAGCACATAGACATGCAATGGCGAGTTAATAAATCATCTTCACTCAATTTTCATGCTTCTGCTTCAATTCTATATCTGACTCTCCACAGGACAACATCAGGGCTGCAATAAGCCAAAACAATCTCAAGGACGAGAGGGACATCAGGTGACATCCAAATCATGAAGCCTTGCAAGTGGACCACTAGTAGAAACCAAAGAAGTGCATGTCAAACAACTCTAAGAATAGTTTTCTTCTCTCCAAATAAAAGAGGCTTGGCTGCCCAAATCAAAATCCCTAAATATCCAAATCCCAAGCCTGTGAGTTTACGAATAAAAGCCAGAGTGTTGAATAAAACCATGAGAGTTGTGCCATAAATAAGGATCTATATGAAGAACCAATAAAGGTCTCGCCCTGCCGGTACATCCAACTGCCCTCACAAAGGCAGATGTGTCATGCCCAGTAGTGAAACCCTAAGGTATCTAAATATATGAAAGGCTGATAAAGGACTCGCCCGGCTGGTACATTCAGCTGCCCTCAAGAAGGCAGATATATCATGCCCAGTAGTGAGATCCTAAAAGCATAGACAACCCCTCCCCCACTTGAAGGGGGAGTTACACACCAAGCCTTTATCCAACCCTAATACCCACTATAGTTTCCAGTAGGATCTTCAAAGGAGTATAAAACTGATTAGAGTCAATGACATGCACCGAATAAAAAAAAAGTGGTCCCAACGCAGGATAAGATATGGAAGAAACCTGAGATCCAAGCAACTCTCAAAGAGTTAAAAAAATCCCCGATATGACCTTGGGAAAACACACATTGAGAATTGAAGCAAGAGTATGGAAATCTTAACTAAATAAAATCGCCTCGCCATTACATGCCTCAGCTCTATCTAACTTGAGGACAAGCCATACTCTAAGTTGGGGGGGTGATAACCTCCAATTTTGGGTTGTTATCTTAGTCTTTTCTTTAGTTTTCCACACTCTTTCTCAATTAAAATTAGACATAATCCCTAAATATCCCCTCTTATTGCAAATATACTATTAGACTAACTTTTCACCTTTTTACTTGCAGAAAAAGACACAAAAAAATCATAAAAAGACTCAACCAGCCCAAGACCACATGGACTCACACGGTCCCGAGACCGCATGGAGCCAATCGGTCCCGAGACCGCATGGAGTCACATGGTCCCAAGACTGCATGAAGACAATCGATCCCGAGACCGCATGGAGTCACACGGTCCCAAGACCGCATGGATCCAATCGGTCCCAATACCGCATGGAGCCAATCAGTCCCGAGACCGCATGGAGTCACACGGTCCCAAGACCGCATGAAGCCAATCGATCCCGAGACTACATGGAGTCACACGGTCCTGAGACCGCATGGAGCCAATCTGTCCCGAGACCGCATGGGGTCACACGGTCCCGAGACCGCATGGAGCCAAACAGTCCCAAGACCGCATGAAGACAATCGGTCTCGAGACCGCATGGAGTCACACGGTCCCGAGACCACATGGAGCCAATCGATCCCGAGACCACATGGAGTCACATGGTCCCAAGACCGCATGGAGCCAAACGGTCTTAAGGTCCAAGCAGTCTTGAGGTTCAAATGGTCTTGAGGTCCAAATGGTCTTGAGGTCCAAACGGTCTTGAGGTCCAAACGGTCTTGAGGTCCAAACAGTCTTGAGTCCAAACGGTCTTCAAACCATTTGGACTTCACTTAAGGCCTATAAATAAGACCCCAAGGGTCCTCCAAAAGGGAATCAAGTTTCAGACGTCCAGAGGCTGCCTCTATCACTCCAGAGAAAATCTGACTTCCATCCTCCACCTAGTGGCTGCCGGTCTGAGATCCATACTCCATCCCGAAGATACTTTCTCTCTCTCCGCCAAAGAAGGTGGGAAGAGGGGACCTCGTCATCAAGCAACTTGTAAAGCTAGAAGATAGTCTCTCTCTCTCCAAGGGGTTGACTTTCCTCTCTCCTTTGTGGGGATGACGCTCTCTCTCTCTTCTTGCCTACTTCTTTGTCCTAGTTATGAGCGAGTAATCTCTCTCACTGGGGTGCGGGGAGTAGCCCCGCTACCCATGTTTTCATATCATGTAATGTAATCCATAGTTTGCAATATAGAGATTTTATCTTTTCAGTTCAACATCAAACGTTTAATGAATGCTTGTTGCTTGATCACCAACTTGTATTATCTTTTATCTTTTAGTATGAATTGTCTACGTTTATACTATTAGATTCGAAACTCATTTTTATGTTGGTTCTTGGTGCATGTATCCACCATGCATCTATTTCGGTATCTAGGAGTGTCTTTCAAGAAGTGGAGTAAACTCACTCCCATCGTTGTACTTTCATGCTATGAAATGGATGAAAGTACAACCTTGATGAATCGAGGAACACACTTTGCGAAGGGAATGATGCAAAGTAGTTGACCATTCGTTCGGGGATGGCTGACTTTGCAACATTCCCACACTTCTCGTAGTTAGTTCTCCGAAAGGAAACTAAGTCTACAAAGATACTAAATGACTAAACTCTTGTTGCAGGTTGTGTTTTATTTTGCATGTCTTGATCCATGTGTAGTGGCGGTGAAAACCGATCACACCCTAGTGACTCCTTATCATTGTTTAACTTCCTTAAATTTACTTGCTTGCTTTACTTTACATGTTCTTAGTTTAAAACAACCAAACCAAACTTTTGATCTAAGTACATACTATCAAGAGATTAAGTGAAGTTATAACATTTTTCATCTTGTTGTTCACAACAAGACTGTTGTCCCGTGGATTCGACCCTTAACTATACTACGATAAGACTTCCACGTATCTTAGCATACGTGGGTGGAGTTCTCAATCTAGTATAAGAAAGGCTAAACTTAAAGACTTACCATCTTTAGGATTTCTAGTTGGTGCACGCAATTCCATGTAAGTGGAAGCTCCATCAATTACCCTAAATTAGGGTTCACTATTCATCCCAATTAGGGTTTTGTATGACATTATCCAGCATTAGGGTTACTCATGTCATCACCCTTAATTAGGGTTACATCCTTACCTTATATTAGGATTAAATCTAGCATTGTCCTAAATTAGGGATTAGGGTTCAAAAACCTTCTTGATTAGGGTTTCATGATCTCTTTATTAAGGATCATACCCTAATTTCATAATTATCCAAATTGAAGGTGTTAAGGCTTGACCTTTACATGTTTATTATACATGTATAAGTTCCTCTCTCTCTCTCTCTCATCCTCTATAGGATATTGACTATGTCAAACTTAGCTAAATTAGGTCAACCAATCGTTCACTTATGAACATTCAATAAGGATAGACATAGTATATTGAAGTATTGCTTATTTAAGCTTCAAGGATTAACTCATCTAATATTACCAATCACTTGGTACCCTAAAGGTACAATCCTAGTGATTTTCATTAAGATAAATTAGTAACAATTATAGGGTCAATTGGTTCTTCACCAAATTATTATCAATTGATTTCATCACTTTATGTTACCAAACGATCTTGACCCTTTGATCTCTAAACGGTTTGAAACCGTTTAGGCAAATTGCCTTTGAAACTGAATGGGCTTGGGTCTCCAAACAGCTTGAGACCGTTTGGTCCCAAACGGTCTTGAGACCATTTGGACCCAAACGGTCTTGAGACCGTTTGGACCCGAACGGTCTTAAGACCGTTTGGTCCAAACCCTCTCATAACGGAATGGACCAAAAAGGTCTCCAACACTTAACCAAATTCAAGGTTTCAATCAATGAATCAACTATCCATTGGATCCTTGATTCGTTCATCAATTGAACCTATTGAATCACCCTTCAAGTAGTCCATCAATTAGGATTTTGAACCCAATTAAACTAAGGTTTAAAATCAAGAATCCATCAATTAGGGTTTTGAAGTTGAGGAACCAGCAATGGTTAACATTGTGGAATCGATTCAATTGAAACCAATGAATTATCATCAAATTGTGATATGACCTGACCTCAAACGGTCTTGAGTTCATTTGGGGGACATCTAAACGGTCTTGAGGTCGGTTGGATATCCTCCAAACGGTCTTGAGACCATTTCCCCAACTTGTTATTGAACTATGTGAATAATCAATTAGGGTTTGTATCATTGGATTGATCATCAGATTAGCTATTAGTTGCATTTCAACTTAATATCTTTGGATCTTCAAATACTCAACCATACTCAACCTTAGACCCTCAAACGGTCTTGGTTGACATCCAAATGGTCTTTAGACCGTTTGGGGTGACTTCCAAATGGTTTGAGACCGTTTGGGTTAATCAACCCAAAGTTCTAACACAATCAATTGCAAAAATCAGCACTTAACCCAATTAGGGTTTACTACTTGATGATTGTCTATGTATTGAATTAATCAATTGGATCCATTAGATCATCATCCAACATGTATTAGGGTTCTGACCTCAAATGGTCAACCCATCCAAATGGTCAACTCCTCTAAATGGTTTGGGATCCAAACCTCCAAATGGCTTGGAAACCGTTTGGTCTGCAAACGGTTTGGTGAAACCATTTGGACCAAATTGTTGAAACCGTTTGCAAGGGATATTTGGGGAGGTGTGTGCTTATGATGATGTCATAATCATCAAGCTCTAAAACCATGAAACGTTCTGTGATTTTCATGGTGATTGCATCAATCAACCAAATTAAATTTCGAGAATGAAGAAAGGATCATCAATTGATCAGGAATTGAATACAATAGCAATATTAAGGGTTCATGTTATAAAACCCGCCTCCAATTGAGCTTCAAAGCTTGGAACTTCACGTCAACAATGGTGGATGAAGCTTTTTCAACTCCCCCTAGGCTCGTCCTCAAGCTTTTAGGTGAAAAGATTGGCTAGGGTTGAAGAAGGAGTGAAGAAAAGAAGAAATCAAGCATTGATTTGTGATTTCCACCATGAATTCAAGGTGAAAGAGGGTCAATAAGCTTACCAACAGGTTGGGGCTCGTTCTCCTCTTTCTCCCAAGATCCCAAGGTCATTTTTCAAGCAAAGGGTGGAAGTGAATTCGAAATTCCCCTTTTACTCTATGGATAAATGAGCTTATATGCAATTTTTATTAAAATTCAATTAGGAGAGAGAAAGTAGGAATTATCTCCCCCTTATCCTTTCCACTTGCCCCCTTCTCTTCCATAGGGACGAGGATATCCTCTTTTCCTCTTATTACTATCAATTATCTACAATTTAAATAAAAGAAAATTAAGCACCTTAATCCATTTTATAATAATATCCATAAGTGAGTGGATATTTCTTTTTCTTATAATAATTTGAGTGAGTTATCCACTCCTTTTGGATATTTTCGTGCCTTTGCAAGGAACAAGCTCGTCCAACCCCTTTGCAAATTCATCCCTCAACTTTTGGTTGAAGGGATTTTTAATTAATATATTTTTTTGCATTAAATTGAATTAGGGTTTCAATTATGCATAAATCTTGATTATTTTAATATCAAGGTTCTCTCTCCTCCAAATTAATTCAAATGAGGCACCCCTCTCATTTTCGTTTCTCTACATGATGCCAAGAAACATAAGGGACTATTTTGAAGTGGTAATTTTCATATTGAACCCTAGGTTTTGGGTAAATTGCACTTTACACCAAAACTAGGTTTTTATGCACAAACATTGCTTTATCAGCTCTTTCTTGGTACTCAGACTTGTGAAAGCCATACCACTGTATCATACTCATTCCTATGATGCTCCAACACATGAGGGACATTTAGTCATGTAACATTTGCAAGTTAACCCCTCAACTTGGGTAATTTGCAGTTTAGTCCAAACTAAGCAAACATTGCTTCAATATTATTCAAACATGACCAAAATTGAAATATAAGTTCCTCTTGGGCCTTAATTACTTTTTACCAAATAAAATTAAGGATCTAATTATCTTTCTTAAGCAAAATGTTTAGGGTTAAGGCATAACCCAGGTCACGGATGTTATAAATTATAAACCCCTAACAAGGATTTTGTCCCCGAAATCCCAGATAAAAGGGAGATAGATATTATTCATGAATCATATCTTCGTGTCCTCACATAACATCTCATTATTATGGAGACACCATAGAGCTTTGATCAACACAAAGTTCTTCCCCATAAGATTCTCAAAGAATCTTTTACATAGGACACATACTCCACTGCCTTTCTCATTATTGATTTTGGAGTTAATTCTGTGTCAGGTAACATCTTTCTTATTCAAAGAAACATCATACATTCTTTATTAATATCATGTTTATGCAAAGCATAAACCCCTAACATATGATGTTCATACTATTTTATAGTCAAACTGATTTCTTGGTTGACCATTCCAGGTAGCCAACATAAATCATCTATTACTTCATTAGATACCAGGATCTCTTACCTTGGTATCTATCACATGTGTTGAAAACACATAACATATTTATCTTCCTTTCATCTTGGAACATTACTTGTTACATATATCTTCACCTTGGAACCAAAGTCTAAGATAAACTGATACTTTTCTAAGTATCCATCACATTAACATTTTTATCTTATGCACATCAAGTGTCCTAAGACCCACTTGATTGCCATGTCCCCGAAAAGAAAGAAGACAAGGAATCATATCCCTCTTATTACTATTCAAGAATCATTTACTCTTTGTCTCATCCTAGTTTCCTTGCCTTCAGCATATGAATTTATAAGGATGATCACATAACATTATTCCTTTCTTTGTGATTATCTAACATATTCATAAGCATCTTATGATCTCATCAAATTTCCCATCTCCACATTATGGGAAAAGATCTTTATTATATTTACAAACTTTATTGGACAGGGATAATCTCCCTTGTTGTCATTCTGATCTTACGAGGAGTATACTTTTAATTCCTCATACATACATGCTCATCTGAGATTATCTCAGACTTTTCTTTCTTGTAGTTAGGATATGACATATTTATTCATTCCGTATTTCTAATTTCATGATACTCGTTATATTGTCTCAGAATGACTACTTGATTAGAGAAATAAAAAAGATAACAATCTAAGAGTTTCCATACTCACTTTATCATCAATAATTGTATACCTGGCCAGGGTATATAAATACTGAGATTAAGTAGTATGCACTTTGTATACTATTATATTCCTTCCTTTTCATATTATCACAAATATAAAATTTAACATTCCTAGATTTTATCCAAGCATCTCTTCTATACCTCATCTTCTCTCATAGAGGTAAGAACAATATGAAGCATTTATAATGTTACTGTACAAAATGTAAGTCCTCGTAGGACTAATCAAGGAAAGCTCAATCAATTACTTTCTAAATTTAACTCAGGAAACCATAAAAAGACATATTAGAATGACATTATTTTGTCTAGCTTGTCATGATTCGTGGATTATTCGTTGCCTCGGGCTAATTCTGCCTCAGAGGTTGATTCACCATAACATTTCTGGCTGAGCAATCTCTTTCCAGATGTCCTACCTGTCTACATTGGTAGCAAATTCTGGGTGCTAGGTATGGTCTAGAAGGTTCTTTACCCTTTCTGGATAGCCATTTCCTTGGTGCACTAGGCCCTGGTTGTACTGGTGGTACCAAAAACTTTCCCTTTTTAGAACTACTAGGCCTCTATTCCTGGATTTGAATAGGTCTTTTCTCACTTCTTCCTTTATATTCCTTTTCTGGACAATTACTTTTGATATGTCCAGGTTTCCTACACCTACGGAAGATCCTAGTTTCAGGTTGTATCCTATTCCTTTCATCATTTTTCATTGCTCCAACATACTAATGTTGAGCAGGAAACCTATTGGAGTTCAACACTTCATCATTTCCTTTTGCTTCAACCTATTGATGTTGATTACAAATCATGCTGATATTCAAAACATCATCATTGGGGGATGGTAGTCTAGGTTGCAATGCTAATGCACGATCTACTATGTGCATCATAGCTGTCCTAAATTGCTCAAACAGAGTAGGGAAAGTTGGGCTCTCTATCATGGCTAGGTCAAACTGGGGATGTGCAGGAGTATGTTCTTCTCTGCTCTGATCCCCTGCACCCCTTCTTGGTGCAACATTGCTACTTTCTACAGCAAACTCTTCATGTGACCCAGTCATCTTCAAGTTCTTCTTCTGCTATATGAGCAAAAGACACTATCAGATATACTGGAAGATACTAGAACATACGCTACTACCTTAGTCCTATATCTCTGTAGACTCAGTGAACCTAGAGCTCTGATACCACTAAATTGTGGCATCCAACTTATAAAAACAAAATTTACTTAAGCGGAAGCGAATCATTTGTAGCGGATTACTGAAAAATCACTAAAAATTAAAACTTTTTGCAAAGAGATCCATGCATAGGAAAACTCTTTCATCAAGAACCAAAGTATAACATTTACATCCTCATTCATAAGTACATAACTTGTATCATCTCTTCTCGAGGATTACAACATCAGCTGCCCTATTATCATTATATACAGACCACATAAGAACCTCGAGGCATCAAGCCAAAATCTTAGATCGATTCATTAAAAACACTAACTATAAACGCTGAGGACCTAAGAGTACAGAGATGACACATAGGACTACTATCTATATGACTTGACAGACAGTATCTCCACCTAAGATATTACTACTTCCCCTGATGCTGCTATTGTTCTTTCTCTGCTATAGGGTTTCTATCTCTTTGTCTGTGTCCACCTAAAAACATTAGATCCCACGGGGGTGAGACAATTATAAATTTCCCCAACGGGAGATATAACTCTCCGCCAAAACATTATTATAGCAGTTTATTATAATAAAACTGAGCAGGAGTTCTTATATATTAACAATAGTATTAATCGTTGAATGAACAAAGTAAAGTAATTACCTTTCCTAAGGAGAGCATTGCATCTATCCATGGTAGAATCATAATTCATCCATCTACTTGCAATGAATATAAAGAGATATGAATAACATCTATCAACTAGAAATGCATAAAAGAAATGTAACATCAGCCAACGAATTTCCGTATTCAATCTTTAAGCAAACATGCTATACGGCTAATTACATTTTACAACCACACTTATGCCCTGAGGAGATGCAGTATAACGCTCATACTCCAACTGACCACTGCGAAGTCAAAATCGATACCATACAAGGTCAATGGAAGAGCCGGCTTCCAAGACCTCCCACATCTCGGTCAGTGAGAGACCACAAGAAGGACTATGTCAACTGCTTAATATAGCTTTCCAGGGTATAATGACAACTTCGCTACAGAGGCAGGGTCAGTTGCACTCTCTTTGCAATCGAGAGATTCCATGTTTACCTCCATCGATCCAACATTAATATTATTGGGAGATGTGTACGACATCTATCCCAATCATCGGGAGATTAGTGATACATCCTTCCTGACACATATAATGAAGGATTGAGAGGTTTAATGTTTACATTCCATCAATTCCCCTAAGAGGACGTAAGGTTATTTTTGCCCATTTACCCCCATATATTCAAAAATATGCGAACTCTGGGTTATGCCGCAGAGAAACCCATTTCACCATCACCAAATACTGACGATGATGGATCTACGGTCAGGGCTCTACATGATATGATTTCACTTAATTAATTAAGTACATTATCATATTCTTTTAGCATCAAACACGTTCTCACACATAATGTAATGACCCCGTCTCCCCGTAACCCCCACTTAAGGGAGACCAAGAGGTCAGAGTTGTTATATAATAACCCAGATCAAAGGTTTGACAAATAATCAATAATAATTATGAAAATCTACTACTAAACTAAAACTGGTATAAAATAAAAACTTTACTTACCTTTTTAAAAGATGAGATTTCTAAAATTCTATCCATGAAGATACTAACCTAACTAATCCTCCTGTGTAAGTTATTTCTCACTTAGTTCCACATATGCCACTTTATTGTTTGTTCTTTCCATTTGTACCTAAAACGCCGACAAACAGAACATCGGTTAGCAAGAAGCTGGTAAGTGGGGGAAACAATAATTGTGCAACTATGTTAACAATGTAGTCAACCAAATATCATTTAACATCCAAGATTATGTTTTAAGCAATACTACTCAATCCTTGCCTATCCCCTATCTCTGTACCATCCCTACAGTGGACATGGATACTACCTCTCTCATATGGTAGATCCTTACCCCCATGGTCCTACCACACAGGTAGCCAATTCCTAGGGTTATGGAGTCACATGGCCCGACCCAAAGGCAGCCCAATCCCTGACTCATGATGACTTGATGGACCTACCCCATTGGTAGCCATTTACTAAGTCATTTAATGACCTGATGGACCTACCCCATTAGTAACCATTTACTAGGTCAATCTATAAAGCTACAGAGGGGACTTGGATCTGAGCTAGTAGGTACTTATCTTAGGTGATAATCATATCCACATTATGATTTGCAAGAATTAAATGCAACCAACAATTTAATTCAATTCATCGATAAAACCTCGAAAATCCTCGAGAAACTAATTCGGGATATTCATAGGCGTAAGCACATACCTATGCATGCAAATTTGAGACAGAGTAGTCCAATCAATCAAGACATCCAATAATCAATAGGCAAGCAAGTATTCAATAAGATCCTAAAACAATTATACAATTTCTTTTTATTACTCATGTCATTAAGATCTATCAAATCTAGCTCGCTTCCTAGGGTTTCTAGTCCACTTTTAGGGTTTCCATTGCAGTTATGGTTTCCCTTCATCTTTTACTATTTTAAACCCTAATTTAACACAATTGATCACAAACCCTAATTATTTCAATATCTAATCCTCAGTTTCGAATTAAAGGCATAATTAACTATTAAATAAGTCCATTAAGCCTATTTTACATTAAAGCTAATATTTTTATCCTTTAATATATGACAAGATCATTATTCTCATTTATCATCAATTCATAGTTCATTATGATTGAATTCACATACGAACTCTATTTGTCATAAATTCCATCTTGATTCATTCAAAAACCCTAATTTCTATATTAAGGTTATTTATCCACAAATCAGGAACTTTAATGTTCGAAATAGCCTAGGATCATTATATCTCATCTTTATTCACCACTTTGAATAATTAAAGCTATCAAGAGTTGAATTTTCCAACATTAGGATTTCAAGGCCCATTAAAGCCTATTAATGCACATGGAACGCTAAATTAATCTAATTATGTGTAAAGCTCATCCTTTTAGATCATAATATGTCTTTTTATAATCAACATGTTAACAATACTCAAATTAACCTATTTGTACTTATAAAGCTATCCATCATCATTAATTTGGGTTGCTAATTAAAATTAATACCCTTTTCATCAAAAAAATATACTTTTGCAAATAGTAACCAAACTAGGTTCTCAAATTATTTTTAACGTGTTCCTCATATTTTTCTGATCAACTTTCATGTATAACTTATTTTCATCACGACTACCAATCTTTAGTTGTGGTTTATGCAAGATAAATACTTTTAAGCCAATAAGAAAGTGACACATCGACCAAGCGAGCTTACTTTATTTTCCACACAAAATGGTTGATTACTCTTCTACCCTTGATCCCTTCTCACGGCTGCCAGGGTAGGGGAGTCTTTTCTCCCTTACTCATCTTCCACCTCCTGCCAGTGCTACTTACACGAGCAATAGCCACACCGTGGTCAACCCAGAGGTTGACCGAGAGCCATAGGCCACCGAAGAAACACCCAACGTGTAGATCTTAGCGTTGGACCTCTTTGATCTTGGACGTGGTCTCAATTCCTTCTATGCTTGCTGGAGTCACCAGGATGGAGGAGCTTTTCTCCAGTGAGGTAGCTTGAACCAGGGCGGGGTGAAGACCAACGCTTAATGTGAAATTGCGTGCATGGTCGTGATCTCGGAGAGCAATGGAGTGTCTCAGAGAAGTTGCATCTCAACTGGGGTCAGAAACCCTCATTTTATAGGAGGAAACTCATCGAACCACCCTGCCTATGTGGTGGTTTGGGAAAAACTGCTAGAAGCAAAGAATCCCTATGAAATCTAGGGTGTGTGCGATCGGCTCGATCTCCTGGATCCAATGGAAGGGTTTCCAAAAGTGCTCGTGCCTTTATCCTTAGGGAATCACCCCCGAAAAACCCGATCTCCTGATGCTACCTTCCTAACCTATCGCAAGCTAGGAGACGGGCTCATCACCATCAGATCTAGATCTGACGGCCCTGAATGCACGCGTCAGAAGCATAATAGGAAAAGGAATTGTGACATTTAATGAAATCCTATTACTTTAGGAATATTTCCAAAATTCATAATTCCCAAATCATATGTCCAATTAATACCAAATTTTAAGGAAAAGTCTATAAAGACTTAATGCACATATGTACCAAATTTGAGAATCAAACTCGAAAGTATGAGATGTCTTTCTTTATATGCAAGTTATCACCTAATTATATATATTTCTCACATATTTTCTCTTTCCCTTGCCATTCAATTATTATTATGAGTTACTTGAACCTCAAGGAACCTTAATGGATCGCAATACCATCTTGGGAATATTCCTTAGCCTTTTATTTACCTTTTATCCATTATTTCTCATATCTTGTTTATTTCTTATTAAAATATCTCTTTTTGAGGATTTCTCTTTATCTTTATTTTTTATTTTCCTCATTGGCATTCCCTTTTAACATTAGGAATCCTTGGGATACGAAATTCCACCAAGGATAACTCAATTAAACTCCTTTCCACTTATTTTCCAATTTCATCAATGTTTTCAATTTCTTTATTAACAAGGAAATACTTAATTGATTTTTTCCTTTCTTATTGTATTTTCTTTTCTTATTTGGATTCCTTGGGACACAAGGAACCCAAGAGGCACAGAATCCACCTTTGGATTACACTCTTTTGCCTTCTAGAGGTTTATACATTTTTCTTTTCTCCATTTCTTATTAATAATGGAATTTCTTTTGTCTTTTCCCTGTTATTGGGCCCAATAGCCAATAAAGCCCACAAATAAATCAACAAGGCTATTTTAAACGAAATTCATACATTCAATCAAAAGACATCATTATTTGTTCATTTATCTTTATTATGAGAAATAACATTTCTCACCAAATGAACCCAAAAAATTGGGGTTGCAACATCCTTCCCCTCTTATAAGAATTTTGTCCTCAAAATTCCATCAAGAAAGCAAACAAATAGGATAATCCTTTCTTAAGTCTATCAGGGCTCCCATGTGGCTTCACCCTTCCCATGGTGCTTCCCAAGAACCTTCATCATCTCATATTCTTCCATTTGAGTTCTTTCTTACCTTGGTATATCGTACCGTTATATGTGACTCAAGACATTTCAACTTTTCAAAAGCTGAATAGGTTCAGGGCTCAGCACATGGCTTGGGTACCTCACATAGTGCTCTAGATCGGACTCATGGAACACATCATGTTATCCTGAGGGGCAAGGCTAAACACAACCATCTCCACTGATCCATCTCAAATGGACCCATATATCGGGGACTAAACTTTCTCAACTGTAGCTTAGAGGGGTCAGATTTTCACATCACATATTCTCCCATAGTGAACTGCATGTCAGTCTGCTTTGCATCAGCTCATGACTCATGTCATCACTGGGCTCTCTCTTTCAGCCATTGCACGATCAAAGCGACTTCATCTGCACCCACTATTGTTCTTTTCTGACCTTTGCGAGGCCTCCTTCACCAACATCATCTTAATGAAGTGGTGACCAACACAACCCCCTTCTAGAACTTCTTGCATCCCGATAAAGGATATGGTGGTTAACATCACATCTTATGAACTGTCTCTTTGTATCACCCTGAACAAGCACACTTGCTCTCATCAGACCCTCTAGTCTGGGTCACACTAACCATTAGTTAGGGGTGATAAACTCTACTATCGTTGAGTTCTTCACGTACCCACTCCACTTTTTAGAAGGGAACCTTTAGATCAAACTCAAAGACCTTCGAACTCACATCATGATGTAGTTGAACCATCTCTTTTCATATGTAGTTCAACCAGATCTGTTCCTTGACAGAACTCTTTCTTTCTCATGTTATCTAGGTAAGGCGATCTACCATAACCCATATATTGCATATTGACCTTCCTTAGTCTATGAGAGACTTACCACAACTTCCATAGTGGTGAACTTCCACTCCTTCTCGGGGACACTTTATCCTCTATGTCAAAGCATTGGGTTACAGGTGTTCGTCCTTCACCTACTATCATGCATTGCCACAAGCCACATGCATCTTCATCTTAAGCATCCGAAGTGCTACTATCACTTACTATCTCCGTAGCATCACTGTGTATGGTGATCTTAAAACTAGTATCTCCTGTATGTCATGATTCCTCAAGCTTGATACCTTAGAAACCCTAAACCACTCTCATCAGGGTTTTATTACCTTCCTATCCAAAGAAGTGTATCCAGAGTTCTACAACCATCCTTCTACCACATCAAGGACTAGGATGGCTATCCAAACAACCACTAATCTTGTTCAACAGATCTCATTATATCTGAGTGTTAGCCAAACTTACCTCTTTTTCTCAACTTAAGGTTATCCTAACAACCTCAACTTCTTCTAGCTTCCAGCTAAACTAGGCAGCTATATCTCAGCCAGAGCATTCATTACCACTTCACCTCCTTAGGTGTTAGGTTATATTTAGGACACACACCTCCATGTATTCTACTTATTATCTCAGCTCAGCTCTAAGCCTATCTTCATCGAGAAACTCTGAGCTCATCCTCTTAGTTTTTGAATTCAACCTTGTATGCCTCATAGCTCATGATAAAAGCATCCCTATAAGATGACTACATTATTCCTTTTATTGTTTGCAAACCATCCATGTATCATTCACTCCACCAAGGTATGTTATCATCTCTGTCCTCATATCTTGTAGCAATGTTCCAACCCATATCATCTTTTATCCTTGGTGTATGGCATGCGTACTGTCCCATCTCTCACTCCCATAACAAGAAGAAATAAGCATTTGGCGGCCGTCCAAACACAAAGTTCTTCCTATTCCAAGAGTAGAGATGATACATCCCACCTTGCCAGTACACCTTCAAATCTAAGTTGAAACATGCCATCATCTTGATATTTACATTACTTCCATGGAAAACTGGTCTCAAACCTACTTGGGTCACCACACAAGCCTTAGTCATCTCCTCTAGGTCTATAGGGTGCCGACACTTTTGGGGTCATCCCTTTTCCCTTATGCATCCAGAGAGTGCCCTACTCATCTTCCCTTTGAGTCCCATGAGTTCATGAAGGTGATCAATCTCCTAACCCATGACCCTCAGACAATGATAGTTGTTACCTCCCGACCCTATGGTCATGTGCAACTAGGGAATTAGGCAACTCCTTCTTCCATCTGTCTTATCCCTACCTGACCCTAGGATAGACTTAGGATTCCATTATGGTACATGTCTAGCTTAGAACCTTATCCAAGCATTCATCATCTATCTTCTTGCATTCATGGGCTGACTTTCATCCTTTCATAGGGATCATGGCAACCTGCCTACCTTGGTCGAGCCCCGTACCGGTTACCTCCATGGTAACACATCCACATGCACATAGAGATGGTTATCTATGGGTCTATAGGTTCATTCTCATGCCATGTACTCTTCACTTAGCTTCTCAAGATCCTATGAAACCTCTTTAGGTTACCTCAAAACCAACAAAAATGGTAAACACCCTACCAAAGGGTCCCTCTCCCAGGATGGGAGGAAACTACACCTTGATAACAAAGGTCACAAGCGTCCTTAGGGTTTACATCCATATGAGCATGCTTAAACCAGCAACTACTAAGGCACAAGCGTACCTACTAAACCATGCTAGGTCGCACTTGTTCTCATCCTCAACATTAAACCAACTTAGTTGTGAGGGGTTCATCAAACCTACCTTTAACTTAAGGGGTTTCCTTTTCCTCTATACCCTGCTCGAAACTATATAGACTCAATTCTCATCATGAGCATTAGGTACACCACTTCCCCTCTTCGACCGAGAACCCTAGGTTCACTTTTGGATATCCAACTACGTGCTCAACCTCTTAACCATGAATCAAGCATATCCAAGGTATGCCACGTACTCCCATGATCCTTTTATATGAGAAACACCTCAGAGTTGAGTCCTCCTCAAGGACAACCAACTAGGTATAAAGCCCCACAACTGGTTACCTAAACCTCTTCAAGGTTTAAAGTACTCTTTGTCTCATCTCATCAAGTAACCACTTATACCAGAAGCATCATCCTCAATCTAGGGTTTGGTTCCTCTAAAGGGAAAAAAGATAGCATCAGCCTCCAGGGGTCAAGCATGAGGCAACCACTATCATCCACTTAGGTTGCATCATCCTCAACTCCCCACTGTTACTCATATCTCGGGGTTTTAGGCTTCCAACCTCCTTGCTGGGGTCCTACTTTCTCTCTGTAGTGCTAACTCCACATCCAGCCCTACTACTAGAGGTCCTCTCTTCATGAATGATCAAGCTCACATGCATACCTCTACATGGGTGAATCCTATGTTCAAGTTATGTTTGTTATAGGTTATCCTTAGTTCTTTATGCTTATCTCATAAGCTATCCATTATGCCCTTCTGGCCTCGATTTCAACCTACTATCGTATCACTGACGTACTCTGGGTGCAAGTTATACCCTACTTGCACAAGCCCATAGGGTTCTATAGGTTCTTCTCTAACCTCATCATTGACGGAGTTATCCTTCACTCAAACATGCACGACCCTTCCCAGGGTTGGTTCGCCAAAGGTACTCAGTCATCAACTTCTCATGGCTCATAAGTCATCCAAGGCATGTCTATCCAAACACCTAGTCTACCATGACATCTAACTCATCATGTCATCTCTCTCTCTAACCTTCACTTAGGGTTAGGGTTAACATCATCCTCAAGGATTTTCTAGGTCTCTACTTTTAATGGAGGTCTCTACCTCCAAGACTAACCCTCTCTACTCATCCTCCTAATAAGAGGTCTATCCTCAGGCCTCTCCTGAGGGCAATGACAACTTGTGTCATACGACCTAAGCATGCATCTATTCTTTTACACTTACTCTACTAAGCTTATGTCCATGACATCTTATTTACATGCTTTTCATTAATTTGATGGAGGATCCCTTAATCCTTATCAACCTTACCCATACCTCATTTGGGTGAGGAGAAGAGAGTAAACCCTAATCCTTAAGGTTCTCAACAGAATTTGAGTTGAGAAGGGATTAACAAGATGAGAGAGTCCTAAAGGTATCTTATTTCGATTCATACCCTAAGATTTTGGCCAGACAGTCACACAGATCCGGGAGTCCTCATATTCCGAATAGCGGTGCGGAGGAAAATATTTCCAGCCCCCGGTCGTGATCCTTTCTAGACACCTCTGTCTTCCGGATAATCCTCTAATAACTCCCTTGGTTCTACAAAATTTGCAAAATTTAATAATTATTAAAGATTAATTGAGGAACCTATGCTCTGATACCAATTGTAACGACCCCGTCTTCTGGTAACCCCCACTTAAGGGAGACCAAGAGGTCAGAGTCATTATCTAATAACCCGAATCAAAGGTTCGACAAATAATCAATAATAATTATGAAAATCTACTACTAAACTAAAAACTGATATAAAATAAAAACTTTACTTACCTTTTTAAAAGCTGGGATTTCTAAACTTCTATCCATGAAGATACTAACCTAACTAATCCTCCTGTGTAAGTGATTTCTCACTTAGTTCCACATATGCCACTTTACTGTTTGTTCTTTTCATTTGTACCTAAAATGCAGACAAACAGAACGTCGGTCAGCAAGAAGCTGTTATGTGGGGGAAACAATAATTGTGCAACTATGTTAACAATGTAGTCAACCAAATATCATTTAACATCGAAGATTATGTTTTAAGAAATACTACTCAATCCTTGCCTATCCCCTATCTCTGTATCGTCCCTGCATTGGACATGGATACTACCTCTCTCATATGGGAGATCCTTACCCCCATGGTCCTACCACACAGGTAGCCAATTCCTAGGGTTATGGAGTCACATGGCCCTACCCAAAGGCAGCCCCATCCCTGACTCATGATGACTTGATGGACCTACCCCATTAGTAGACATTTACTAAGTCATTTAATGAAATAATGGACCTACCCCATTGGTAGCCATTTACTAGTACAATCTATAAAGCTACAGATGGGACTAGGATCTGAGCTAGTAGGAACTTATCTTAGGTGATAATCATATCCACATTATGATTTGCAAGAATTAAATGCAACCAACAATTTAATTCAAGTCATCGATAAAACCTCAAAAATCCTTGAGAAACTAATTAAGGATATTCATAGGCGTAACCACATACCTGTGCATGCAGATTTGAGATAGAGTAATCCAATCAATCAAGACATCCAATCAATCAATAGGCAAGCAAGCATTCAATAAGATCCTGAAACAATTATACAATTTCTTTTTGTTACTCATGTCATTAAGATCTATCAAGTCTAGCTCGCTTCCTAGGGTTTCTAGTCCAGTTTTAGGGTTTCCATTGTAGTTAGGGTTTCCCTTCATCTTTTACTATTTTAAATCCTAATTTAATGCAATTGATCACAAACCCTAATTATTTCAACATCTAATCCTCAGTTTCGAATTAAAGGAATAATTAACTATTAAATAAGTCCATTAAGCCTCTTTTCCATTAAAGCTACTATTTTTATCCTTTAATATATGACAAGATCATTATGCTCATTTATCGTCAATTCATAGTTCATTATGATTTAATTCACATACGAACTCTATTTATCATTAATTCCATCTTGATTCATTCAAAAACCCTAATTTCTATATTAAGGTTATTTATCCACAAATTAGGAACTTTAATGTTCGAAATAGCCTAGAATCATTATATCTCATCTTTATTCACCACTTTGAATAATTAAAGCTATCAAGAGTCGAATTTGCCAACATTAGGATTTCAAGGCCCATTAAAGCCTATTAATGCACATGGAACCCTAAATTAATCTAATTATGTGTAACGCTCATCCTTTTAGATCATAATGTGTCTTTTTATAATCAACATGTTAACAATACTCGAATAAACCTATTTGTACTTATAAAGCTATCCATCATCATTAATTTGGGTTGCTAATCAAAATTAATACCCTTTTCATCAAAAAAATATACTTTTGCAAATAGGAACCAAATAAGGTTCTCAAATTATTTTTAACGTGTTCGTCGTATTTTTTGATCAACTTTCATTATTAACTTATTTTCATTATGGCTACCAATCTTTAGTTGTGGTTTATGCAAGATAAATACTTTTAAGCCAATAAGAAAGTGACACATCGACCAAGAGAGCTTACTTTATTTTCCACGCAAAATGGCTGATTACTCTTCTACCCTTGATCCCTTGTCATGGCTGCCAGGGTAGGGGAGTCTTTTCTCCCTTGCTCGTCTTCCACCTCCCGCCAGCGCTAACTATGCGAGCAACATCCAGGCCGTGGTCAACCCAGAGTTTGACCCAGAGCCATAGGCCACTGGAGAAGCACCCAAGGTGCAGATCTTAGCGTCGGACCTCTCCGATGTTGGACGTGGTCTCAATTCCTTATATGCTTGCAAGAGTCACCAGGACAGATGAGCTTTTCTCTTGCGAGGTAGCTTGAACCAGGGCGGGGTGAAGACCAGCGCTTAATGCAAAATTACGTGCAGGGTCGTGATCGCAGAGAGCAACTGAGTGTCTCAGAGAAGTTGCATCTCAACTGGTGTCAGAAACCCTCCTTTTATAGGAGGCAACTCGTGGAACCACCCTGCCTATGTGTCAGTTTGGGAAAAACTTCTAGAAGCAAAGAATCCCTATGAAATATGGGGTGGGTACGATCAACTCGATCTCCTGGATCTAGTGGAAGGGTTTCCAAAAGTTCTCGTGCCTTTATCCACAGGGAATCACCCCCGAAAAACCCGATCTCTTGATCCTACCTGCCTAACCTGTCGCAAGCTAGGAGATGGGCTCATCACCATCAGATCTAGATCTGACGGACCTGAATGGACGCGTCAGAAGCATAATAGCAAAAGGAATTATGACATTTAATGAAATCCTATTACTTTAGGAATATTTCCAAAATTCATAATTCCCAAACCATATGTCCAATTAATTCCAAATTTTAAGGGAAAGTCTATAAAGACTTTATGCACATATGTACCAAATTTGAGAATCAAACTAGAATGTATGAGATGTCTTTCTTTATATTCCAGTTATCACCTAATTATATATATTTCTCACATATTTTCTCTTTCCCTTGCCATTAAATTATTATTATGAGTTCCCTGAACCTCAAGGAACCTTAATGGCTCGAAATACCATCTTGGGAATATTCCTTAGCCTTTTATTTACCTTTTATCCATTATTTCTCATATCTTGTTTATTTCTTATTAAAATATCTCTTTTGGAGGATTTCTCTTTATCTTTCTTTTTATTTTCCTCATTGGCATTCCCTTTTAACATTAGTAATCCTTGGGATATGAAATTCCACCAAGGATAACTCAATTAAACTCCTTTCAACTTATTTTCCACATTTCATCAATGTTTTTAATTTCTTTATTAACAAGGAAATACTTAATTGATCTTTTCCTTTCTTATTGTATTTTCTTTGATTATTTGGATTCCATGGGACACAAGGAACCCAAGAGGCACGGAATCCTCCTTTGGATTACACTCTTTTGCCTTCTAGAGGTTTCTACATTTTTCTTTTCTCCATTTCTTATTAATAATGGAATTTCTTTTGTCTTTTCCTTGTTATTGGGCCCAATAGCCAATAAAGCTCACAAATAAATCAACAAGGCTGTTTTAAACGAAATTCATGCATTCAATCAAAAGACATCATTATTTTTTCATTTATCTTTATTATGAGAAATTACATTTCTCACCAAATGAAACCAAAAAATTGGGGTTCCAACACATAACTTATTAAGACAAATGCTACAATGAACATGTACTTATTTTCATCAATCACTTCTCAGTCTTTATAAGATATTGGGATCTCAGTCCCTCAACCAAATCATTACCTTGCTTATCAAATCTGGGTATTCATACCCTCAGTTCATCACTAATCACTATTACCACTTGTTAGGTAACTATTACCTCTAGGTACTCAGACCGAGGTATAGATGATACTTGTTACACAAGCATATCACATGGCTCACAAGGCCATTAGTTGTCTTGTCACCTTTCACTAGGCAACAACTTATTCACATGGCTCACAATGCCACTGCACATTTTGTTACTTTTTAAAGCAACAAAAACATTAACGCACACAAGGCCAATCTACATTTCTATTATATAAATGTCATAGCTCAAATCTAGCTATGTCCATCAACTCATGATGTCTGCATGGTTAATAGACATGATGACAGTCATAAAAGTCACTTATCACATCATGTGATACAATAGTAACACCACCATTCCTTTATCAGGATTAGGGTTTACTATCAAATAGGATTTTCCATTCCATTACCCAATTTAGGGTTAGGATATCCCATTTATCATTAGTTAAGGTTTCATGTTTACATCATTAGTTCAACCCCAATATATTGCTCCACCCCTCTAGGAGATTCAAAACTATCATAATGATTTACTCATGATCATTATTTTCATCATATATCATTTATGAATATCAATTCAAGGTATGAGTTCATCTCTCAACCTTACCATGGTCTGTTTATATCATACCCATTATCTTGGCTTAACCCCTTTATCATAGTGTTTAGCCAACACTTATCAAAGTGTATTGAATTCATTACATCTTCATTGTAATAATTTACATAACACACACTTCTTGTGTTTCTTATCCAAGTATGTTGGATTCAAATGCATCAAGGTATATCAACCCTGAAATACTAAATGTGATATCTATCATGTCTTGATGTATCACTTTTCTCCTCATTTCCATCTTACTTAGGTTAATCAATAAACCTTGTATTAAGGTATTTCCCTCTTAATACTTTTAACCACTCACCTATCAATTTCATTATATAGTGCATAGGTTACACATTAGATTTATCCAACTATCTTTAATGATATGGACTTATCTTAGTGGTTTAGCATTGTTGATATAGAATAAACTATTATCAACCACTTTATGTATTTCAACTCTTAGAATGTTATCCAAATCATTATTTAGTATTGCATACATCATTCCTAAGAATTTCATGTTCTCATCTTTGTAAGGTATATAGGGTTGTTACACATGCATGGAGTTAGATATATAATGATCTAGGCATCATCTTGTCCCTTATATCCTTATTCATTAGGGTTAAACAACCTTCTTGATTAGGGTTTCATGATCTCTTTATTAAGGATCATACCCTAATTTCATAATTATCCAAATTGAAGGTGTTAAGGCTTGACCTTTACATGTTTATTATACAAGTATAAGCTCCTCTCTCTCTCTCATCCTTTCTAGGATATTGACTATGTCAAACTTAGCTAAATTAGGTCAACCAATCCTTCACTTATGAACATTCAATAAGGATAGACATAGTATATTGAAGTATTGGTTATTTAAGCTTCAAGGATTAACTCATCTAATATTACCAATCACTTGGTACCCTAAAGGTACAATCCTAGTGATTTTCATTAAGATAAATTAGTAATAATTATAGGGTCAATTGGTTCTTCATCACATTAAGTTATCAATTGATTTGATCACTTTATGTTACCAAACGATCTTGACCCTTTGATCTCTAAATGGTCTGACACCGTTTAGGCAAATTGCCTTTGAAACTGAATGGGCTTGGGTCTCCAAATGGTTTGAGACTGTTTGGACCGAAATAGTCTTGAGTCCGTTTGGACCCTAACGGTGTTAAGACCATTTTTTCCAAACCCTCTCAAAACTGAATGGACCAAAAAGGTCTCCAACACTTAACCAAATTCAAGGTTTCAATCAATGAATCAACTATCCATTGGATGCTTGATCCGTTCATCAATTGAACCTATTGAATCACCCTTAAATTAGTCCATAAATTAGGGTTTTGAACCCAATTAAACTAAGGTTTATTATCAAGAATCCATCAATTAGGGTTTTGAAGTCGAGGAACCATCAATGGTTAACATTGTAGAATTGATTTAATTGAAACCAATGAATTATCATTAAATTGTGATATTACCTGACCTCAAACGGTCTTGAGGTCGTTTGGGGGACCTCTAAACGGTCTTAAGGTCGTTTGGATATCCTCCAAACGGTCTTGAGACATTTTTCCCAACTTGTCATTGAACTATGTGAATAATCAATTAGGGTTTGTATCATTGGATTGATCATCACATTAGCTATTAGTTGCATTTCAACATAATATCTTTGGATTTTCAAATACTCAACAATACTCAACCCTAGACCCTCAAAAGGTATTTGTTGACCTCTAAACGGTCTTGAGACCATTTGGGGTGACTTACAAATGGTTTGAGACCATTTGGGTTAATCAACCCAAAGTTCTAACACAATCAATTGCAAAAATCAGCACTTAACCCGATTAGGGTTTACTACTTGATGATTGTTTATGTATTGAATTATTCAATTAGATCCATTAGATCATCATCACACATGTATTAGGGTTCTGACATCAAACGGTCAACCCATCCAAATGGTCAACTCCTCTAAACGGTTTGAGATCCAAACCTCCAAACGGTTTGGAAACCGTTTGGTCTACAAACGGTTTGGTGAAACCGTTTGGACCAAATTGTTGAAACTGTTTGCAAGGGATATTTGGGGAGATGTTTGATTATGATGATGTCATCATCATCATGCTATAAACCCATGAAACTTTCTGTGATTTTCATGGTGATTTCATCAATCAACTAAATTAAATTTCGAGAATGAAGAAAGGATCATCAATTGATAAGGAATTGAATACAATAGCAATATTAAGGGTTCAAGTTATAAAAACCACCTCCAATTGAAATTCAAAGCTTGGAGCTCCACGTAAACAATGGTGGATGAAGGTTTTGCAACTCCCCCTAGGCTCTTCCTCAAGCTTTTAGGTGAAAAGATTGGCTAGGATTGAAGATGAAGTGAAGAAAAGAAGAAATCAAGCATCAATTTGTGATTTTCACCATGAATTCAAGGTGAAAGAGGGTCAAGAAGCTTACCAGCAGGTTGGGGATCTTTCTCCTCTTGCTCCCAAGCTCCCAAGGTCGTTTTGCAAGAAAAGGGTGGAAGTGAATTCGAAATTTCCCTTTTACTCTATGGATAAATGAGCTTATATGCAATTTTTATTAAAAATTCAATTAGGAGAGAGAAAGTAGGAATTATCTCCCCCTTATCCTTGACACTAGCCCCCTTATCTTCCTTAGGGATGAGGCTATACTATTTGCCTCTTATTACTCTCAATTATCCACAATTTAAAGAAAAGCAAATTAAGTACCTTAATCCATTTTATAATAATATCCATAAGTGAGTGGATATTTCGTTTTTTAAAATAATGTGAGTGAGTTATCCACTCCCTTTGGATATTTTCGTGCCTTTGCAAGGCACAATCTCGTCCAACCCCTTTGCAAATTCATACCTCAACTTTTGGTTGAAGGGCTCTTTAATTAATATATTTCTTTTTGCATTAAATTGAATTAGGGTTTCAATTATGCATAAATCTTGATTATTTTAATATCAAGGTTCTCTCTCCTACAAATTAATTAAAATGAGGCGCCCCTCCAATTTTATTTGCTCTACATGATTCCAAGGAACATAAGGGACTATTTTGAAGAGGTAATTTGCATATTGAACCCTAGGTTTTGGGTAAATTGTGCTTTACACCAAAACTAGGTTTTTATGCACAAACATTGCTTTATCAGCTCTTTCTTGGTACTTAGGCTTGTGAAAGCCATAACACTACATCATACTGATTCCTATTATGCTCCAACACATGAGGGAAATTTATTCATGTAACATTCGTAAGTTAACCCCTCAACTTGGGTAATTTTGCATTTTAGTCCAAACTAAGCAAACATTGCTTCAACATTATTCAAACATGACCAAAATTGAAACATAAGTTCCTCTTGGGCCTTAATTACTTTTCACCAAATAAAATTAAGGATCTAATTATCTTTCTTAAGAAAAACTTCTAGGGTTAAGGCATAACCTAGGTCAGGGATGTTACATGTTGTCTTTTTGTTTTAGTAGGGAGTGGATCCCCTCTACGATCCCACTCATTATAACATGGTATTAGAGCTAGTGGCTGTTGGTTATGTAACTATTTCAATCTTGTCTACATTAGGATGTTTACCTTTTTCATAGGTTGCTTATACCTAGTACCCTTGCCTTGTGCAGGAACAACCCTCATGGTGGGAGATAACTCGTCTGTTGACAACCAGTTTGATTATGAGACACCCAGAACTCTAGGTTTGGGATGCCAAGGATGGATCCTATGTTTATTCCTCCAGTGACTCAAGTAAATCATCTAACAGGAAGTGGACCATTAGTAGGTCGGGAAACCCCAGTCTCTGCTACTGCTAATATAGGCATAGTCATCTCTCCTTAGCAAGAGTTGGCTATGTTTCGAGAAGTTTTTACCACAACTATGATAGGGAAGATGAACAACCCACTTGTGTCTGATAAGCTTAAAGAGTATTCAATAATGGAATTAATGAAGATGCAGCCACCCTCCTTCAAGGGTGAAGGTGAAATAGAGATGGTCGATAAATCTGATGATTGGGTGCTAGCCATAGAATGCACTTTTGATGGTATGGCTTGTCCTCTGTACCAAAAGGTTATATTCGCTTCATATGTTCTGGATGGACCCTCTCCAGTTTGGTAAAATGGGATAGAAAGGACTTGTGATGTATCTACCATGACCTGGGGGTAGGTTTTTGTTCTTTTTCATGGGTATTCATCTACACTACTGGCCTAAAGAAGAAGGAAGCAAAATTCTATAGTTTGAAGCAAGGTTCCCTATCTATTTCTTCCTATGTACAAAAGTTTATGTTGTTAGAACGTTATGAAATTGGATTGAGTGAGGAACATAGAGATGACCTATATCTCTAAGGACTTAATGAAAATGTGGGTCGAGCTCTTATTCCACAACTACCCCTAACCTTTCAGCATATGGTTGATAAAACTTTGACTGTAGAATCTTACCCAAGATTTCAACTTAGGGAGATTGATAAGAAGAGGAAGTTTCTTGATGATGATTATAAAGGATATGTGTTCCAAGTGTGGTGGAAATCATCCTCTAGGAAAGTTCTCTCGAGATAATAATCAAGCAAAATATCAACCTAACTACTAGGTTGTATGCCATAATTGCAATGAACCTGGACATATTTGCCCTAGATGCCCCTAACTTCATAATGGGCATGTACCAGCTAAACAACAACAACCTCAGGTGCCTCCTCAAATAATGGCAACAATAATAAAGGAAGGCTTGTGGAAAGACGTGCTGGAAGGATCTTTTCTTTGGATGGTCAAGAAGTCTATGATGATCATGTGGAAGGTAACCCTTAATCCCATAGTTAGACTTTAAAGCTTTGTTTCCTTTTAGCATGAAACCATTATGTATGTATGAAAGGAAGTTTTGATGTTATCCTTATACCTATAGAGTTGATTGACTTATTAGGAAGAATCTTTTTAAGGGGTGGTAAATAGTTGTTAAGAATGCACGTTTGGATTTTCAGTATGAAATCCCTTTAAGGGGTGGTATGCTGTAACATACTGAATCCTAGAACTATGTCCTATTTCAAGATTAAGAGGTTAGAAGCCTTATTTTCTTGGGTTTAGCCAAATAGGGATAAAGATACACACATTAGTAGCTAACTGAAGCCCTAATGCATGAATAAATCATCCTAACTTGTTGACATATAAATAAATATGACATTATACCCTCATATTAGTTTTTAGACCAATAAAAGGATACATAGAATATGTCACATGAGTTAATGTTGATTAATGTATGATGATAAGAAAGGTAATAAGCATAGGGGAACTATGTGTTCATAAATGAGAGAAAATGTTGCATTATCTAAATAAATATAAAATTAATAAACTAAATGATATAAAAGATAGATATATAATATTTTGTGCATAAAAAATTCATATATCCTTTTGGTGGTAATATGATGGTAATAATGATGAAATAATATATTAACTAAAATAATAATGGGTCACAAGTGTAAAACTCATAAAATGAAGACTAATTGGCTAAAAATAACTTGACATTCATTTTCTTTGGTTTTGTTTGGGTTGGAGACCAAGTTTCATAATTTGGGATTATAATATTTATATCAATTTTATTTAGACAAGAAAAGATGATTTTCCTCCAAAATATGAAATAAAATACTTAATTATCCCACAATAAAAAACAAATCTTTGATTCGTAATCTACACATTAAACATAGCCTTTGGGTGAATTTTCATCCAATTTGGGAAATCTTTGATTAAAAGGTGTAGAATAGGAGAGTGAAAGTGTGTAAAATCTTGAAAACATTAAATAATATACAAAACACTGCAACATATCAAATCAATAGCCAATTCATGTTCCATATGGTTTAGTTTGCTTATTTGGCATTTTTGATTGGTTATTTTTATAAAAATTGTAACTTTCAATCCACTTGTCCAAAAATTGAAAATAAATATGATTTGGTATAAAAAATGTGATCTTTCTGATAAAAATGTTTCCAAGCCTGATTTCCATGATTTCTAAGAGTGGTTTTTGAGGATCTAATTAATTAATATAAATAGCCCTAAAATCGGTAACTAATTCATATTAACTCCAAATTAAGGATATAAATATGTTTTCTTGATCAAGAGAACCTAATAAGTCGAATGGTGAGATTTTCAGATTCAAAATTTGAGGTTTTCCAAAAAGGTATAGGTTTAGGGGTTCTTTACACATTATACACTATAAAAACCTAATACATGTGAATAATTTGTAATTAGGCAAAAGAGACCTTGAGAACAACTAGGTTGGTGAAGAGTGTTTCTAGGACTCTAGTTTAAGGTATGTTTGCATCTCCTATTATTCCTTTTGAGAAATAACCTAATTTAATCTTTTTCTTGGTCTTATGGACAATAGCCTACATAATATCTCTTTCTTTTTAGAACATATTTCTTATGGAATACATTATTTGTTTTTGATCTTATGATCAATTTATTGTGATGTACATTCTTTTGGACTCTATCCTATATATTATTTCATGGTGGAACCTTACTTGGTGATACATGCTCTTTTTTCCCACTTTTGTGGTGATTGTTTATATTGTCATTTATGTGGTGACAAATCTTATTTAATTTGACTATACTTTTTACTTGCTTTTCTATTAAGCATGTTATGTGACTCAGTAGAGTAGTGTAATTGAATTGGGTTTAGGGTTATGTTCCCTTATTATATCTTTGAGTTGAAGTTTATGTGCCCCATACTCGGGTTTCAAGTTTATGAGGCTTAGCCCACATATTAAATATATTTGGGAGTTTGGTTATGTACCATTCTCTATCAGGTTTCATGTTTATGAGGCTTGGTTTCCCTTGTCTTTATATTTTATAGTGTTGCGTTTATCTCACATACATGCGTGTTTTTATTATATTAATGGGTTTTGTGCCCAAAGATTATGTGTGCTTTTGTGGCACCACTTTTATGATTATTTTCTGGCAAGTATTCTCCTTTTATTCATCATTTATAATTCTCCTATTTTAATCCCATTTTGGGTAGTCCTTACCTTTTCTATGGGAAGCATTCTTTACTCAATGTACTTTTATTTCGTAAATTGCTCAACTCTATTTTGGTATGAACATACCATCTTGTGTTGATGTCATCTACTTTTTCTCCTTTTGTTGGGGTATGCTTCCAACCCCAGGTATAGGTAAAGGAGGAGACAACCAGGTTGGACCAGGACCTCAACAAGTTTAAGAAGAAACTTTGTGGGACTTTCTTGAAATTGTTTGGTGATCCTCAGCTAGTCCTATGTTTTGTTAGTTTTTCCTTTATATCACCCTACATGGTGAAAGTCTAACAATGATAACAATCTTTGTGTTGGTTAGATACATATTTAAATTCCACTGCTATTTTGGTGTTCCGATACATACATGTTGAATGAATTGGTCATCATCCCTTTTGAGAAAAATTTTATGTTGTCGTTTGGTTTGAGATGTTGCCTTTTTGTTTTAGTAGGGAGTGGATCCCCTCTTGGATCCCATTCCTTACACTGTAAAAATTTCCTTCATACTACTAGTCGGCTTATGAGGACTCCTAGGGCCCGTGCATCTTGCCTGACCAAAGTTAGAGGATTTTGTTTGAAATAAAATACCTCTAGGACTTCTTATCACCTAATTCATCCCTTCTCTACCCCCTTGATTCACTCACCAAAACCCTAGAGACATGATAACTACTTCCTGTACCCTTCCGAGATTAGGGTTATGAAGGATTAGGATTATGGATATTAGGTATTAGGGCATCCACCACCGAAGAATAAAATGAATGTAAACAAGATGTCATGGACATAAATTTTATGATGCTTTAAAGGCCCGAAATACATAATTGAGATTAATAAAGTTATTTATGTGAACTAGTAGGGTGCGTACCCAGACTACTGCCACCCTAATGACACACCTAGGGAGTATTCAGAGGGGAATCCCTCCCGTAAGAAGAGTCTATCCTTAGATAAGAAGAGGAGGTCCATGGAGGATGAATCCTCCATGAAGAAGAAGAGGGAAGATGGGGCATCTACAGAGAGAGGTCCCTGTCATGAGGTTGTCCCCTTTGTCATGCCAAATCCTGAAATGATACAGGTTCCAAAGGTGAACCTATGATGGAAGATGATCCCAATAATGACCCCGACCATGTTGCTGATCCCACACTGACCATCGGGCAAGTAGTTGTGCATACTCTTGATGCACTCTGGCTAGAGTAACAGAACAAGCTCACTGAGGACATTAGTCCCCTATCACACACAAATATGTTGCCAGAGATGAGAATGGTGAACCTCTATCTATCCTCCCTCATCTTGGAGCCACTATCCTTGACTTCGTCAAGCTGAATGTACAAAAATTATGGGGTGAAGACAAAACTAAGGTAATCGATAAGGAAAATGCTTGGATCCTGGATGTGGAGAATGGTTTCCACATTCTAGCAGTGCAACCGAACAAAAATGTTCTCTTCTCCGCTCACCTTCTTGAAGGAGAAACTAAGATATGGTGGGAAACGTATATCATGGGACGAGACCTGAATGAGGAACCGATAGCATGGACAAACTTCTGTACCATCTTCTCTTCAAGATTCATTCCCAATGCTGCCAAGAAAGAGAAGGAAAAATAGTTCATGCTCCTTTACTAGGGGAACGTGATAGTGGTAGAGTATGCCCAAAAGTTACACCTCCTAGAGAAGTTTGGATATTTTTTGACTGAAGAACGATGAGTGAAACATTTCGTGGAGTGCCTGCATCCCCTGATAAAGCCCCATGTGATGGCAAGCAAACCCCCAAACTTCAGAGAGACCCTCAACTTATCCGTAGACATAGAAAATATAGTCTGCACAAAATCTTCCTAAGGGATATCCACGGTTCACTAAAGGTACTTCTGCCCCAATGAATGATAACATAATTGGGTGAGGTTGTAAAAATGGCAAGGGTAGGAATGGAGGAAAGACTCGTTAAGAGAACCATTACACCTAACCAGTGGGAAGGAGATCCCTGGTAGGTTAATGATGAAAATAAGGTATGCGACTGATGCCATCAAGAGGAGCATATCAAGTCCAACTATCCCTTCCCTGACCCCTGAGATCTAGGCCCAATAGCGACACAACTAGTGGAAGCTCAACTAGTGGCTGAAACACCCTAGGGAGCAGTCCCTTCCTTAGGAGAGCATAGACATGACTGAGTCTTCATCATTGGCAACGAAGAGGCACATGATAACGCAAATTGGCTTATAGAATGTAACCATCCCTAAAATTCCATTTTCTATCCTTACCATGAAGTGCATATTTTGATTGTCATAGATATGATGTAGGAATGCTTGATATAATTGGCCATAATTTTAAAGCTTTGTTTGACTCTGGTTCTACTAATACTTTCATATTGATAAATCTCACGACTATGCATTGTTTGGACTTCAAGTACTTAGGATATGTCTTAGAAGTCATTAATCCTAGTGGTTGTATATTTTCATCCCTCCTTAAGACACCAATCATACATGTTAAATATATGAACAATGAACTCCCTACTGACTTTAACCTTCTTGATATCAACAATTTGGATGTCCTTATGGGAATGAATTGGCTTTATAACTATAATGCACAAATAGAATGTAGGGAAAAGCAAATAAGAATAGAGAGACTCGGTCATGCACCCTTCACCATTAGAGGTAGGAAAAATGTTACACCAGTCTGTATGTGTCAACTATGAAAGTGGAACAAATGATAGCTAAAGGTTTTCTAGAATTCCTAGCTATAGTGATAGAGCCAAAGCAAAAGGTTCAACCCTTAGAGGAAATAGAGGCATACAGGGAGTATGATGATGTGTTGGAGGATGATTTTCTAGGCATACCTCCAGAGAGAGAATTGGACTTCTTAATAGAACTAGCTCCTAGGGCAAACCCAATTTCCAAGGCACCTTATAGGATGGATCCCACCGAGTTGCTTCAGTTGAAGAAGCAACTGCAGGAACTATTCGACAAGGGCTTCATCCAACAGAGCACATCCCCACGAGGAACACCGATCTTCTTTATAAAGAAGAAGGATAGACCACTTTGTATGTGCATACTATAGAATGATAAATTAGGCTACCATCAAGAACAAGTATCATCTAGCCCACAAAGATGACATGTTTTACCAACTAAAAACTTGTCGAGTCTTTTCAAAGATTGACTTGTTTGACCAATGAAAAATTGGTTTAGTCTTTTCAAAGATTGACCTAAAATCTAGTTTCCATCAATTGCGAGTTTAGAGTGAGGATATCCCAAAAACAACTTTTTGAATCCTCTATGGACACTTTGAATTTTTGGTTATGTCTTTTGAGTTATCCAATGCCCAAAGAGTGTTCATGAACCTCATGAATAATATGATCCAACCTTTCCTTGATACCTTTGTTGTAGTGTTTATAGATGACATCCTGGGTTACTCATATGACCTAGAACAACACCGTGAACACCTAGATAAGGTCCTTGATAACCTAAGAAAGCAGGAGTTCTATGGGAAATTCTCGAAGTATGAGTTTTGAATAGACTGAGTAATGTTTCTCAGGTACATTATATATGGAGGAACCATTTTGGTGGACCCTGTCAAGGTAGCAGCCGTTTGAGAATGACCAACCCCAAAGAACACATCCTAGATTTGTAGCTTCTTGGGATTGGTTAGGTATTACTGGAGATTCATCAAGGATTGCTCAAAGACTACCTTGTCCTTGACCAAGCTCATGTGGAAGAATGAGAAGTTTATTTGGTCCGAGCATGACCCCAAGAGTTGAAGTAAAAGCTTACTTCCTCCCCCGTCTTGACCATACCTTTGGGTAATGAAGATTTTATCATCTTCATTGATGCATCAAAGATGGTCTTAGTATATGCGTTGGAATAGAATAAGTATATAGTCTCCTTTGCTTCCAGACTGCTCAAGCCCAATCATTTGAATTACACAACTCATGATCTAGAACTTACAACTATTATCTATGACTTGAAGATTTGGAGACGTTATCTATATGCGGCTACCTTCGACATCCTCACCGACCATAAGAGCCTAAATTACCTCATGACACAGAAGGACCTGAACTTGCGACAAAGTCTTTGGATGGAAAACCTGAAAGATTTTGACTTTGCAATAGCCTACCACCCCGATAAGGCCGATGTGGTTGCTGATGCCCTCAGTAAAACACATCTTAGTTGTGCAGCTGGTTTGGTTAACCAGTGGAAGAAATTGGAGCACTTTGCTTGATGGGCTGCACAAACTTTGGCAGATAAGATTCATCTTTCCAATATCCAAATCAAGCCTGACCTACTAATCGAGCTTGTAGCATCCCAGTGAGACAACCCAGAGTTAGAGAAGATGAAGGGTTTGATGAAAAAGAGTCAAACACACCTCTTAGTAGGTATGGATGGCAAAATCTGGTATAAAAGTCATATTTGGGTTCCTGTGTAATCACCCTTAAAGACTCCTATCTTTAAAGATGGTCATGGATCAAAGTATATTGTAGACCCTAACCCCAAAAAGATGTTTAAACACTTGTAACAATACTTTTGGTGGCCATGAATGAAGATAGACAGAGCTTCATATGTGTCTAGTTGTCTTACATGCCAGATGGTGAAGGCTGAACACCAGTGACCTGATGGACTAATACAATCAATTGAGATTCCTAAGTGGAAATGAGACCATATTACCATGGATTTTGTGGTTCACAAAATAATAAAAGGCCATGACATAATATAGGTTGTGGTGGACCACCTAACCAAGTCAACACACTTTCTTTCCCTAAAAGTCACTGCCAATGTGTTAGACTTAGTTGAGCTTTATATTAGAGAGAGAGTTCGTTTGCTTGATGTTACAAATCCATTATATCTGATCATGACCCTAATTTCACTTCAAAGTTATGGAAACAAGTACAAGAGGAACTCAGTATGAGGCTAAAATTCAGCACAACTTATCACCCCCAGACTGAAGGGCAGTTAGAAAGAACGATCTAGACCATAGAAGATCTATTAAGAGAATGTGTGCTAGCTTGAGGTGGATCATGGGAGCAATACCTAACCTTAGCAGAGTTTTCCCATAATAACAGTTACCAAGCTAGTATCGAGATGCCTCCACATGAAGCTATTTATGGGAGGACTTGTCATTAACCGCTTCATTGGGATAATTTGAGATTGTATGCTGAGGTTAGAGGAATTACAATTGTATGCTGACAAGGTCACTTTGATAAAGAAGAAGCTAAAGAGAGCCCTTGATCGATAGAAGTCACGTGCTAATGCAAAGAGGACATATATGCACTTCATGATAGGTGATCATGTGTTCCTAGAAATCTGACCCCTCCTATCTATAGCTAAGGACATAAAAAGTTGAGTCCCCAATATGTGGATCCATTTGAGATTCTAGAAAACATTGATGAGGCCTCTTATCATCTAGCTTTATCACCATAGTATAGTATGATGCATGATGTGTTCCATGAGTCTGATCTAAAGCGCTATGTAAAGGATCCTAGCCATGTGTTGAACATTGAGCCTATTGAACTTCGTTGGAGGTTGACATACCCTAAGTCACCTATGAGGATAATAAACTCCAAGGTGAAAGAGCTCAGGAATAAAAAGATAAAGATGGTAAAGGTTCTTTGGAAGCACCATTGTGAGGATGGACACATGGGACCTGAAGATAGACATGGAGAACTCTCATCCTGATCTTTTTGTATGATTAGTTTAATTTTGAGGACAAAATTCCTCTATGAGGAAAAGGATGTTATAACATCGTTTTTCACATGTATTTTCATATTTGAAATGCAAATATTTGAATAATAAGGATATATTAGAACATGGTGTGCTTTATTTTGAAAGTATGGCTTTAATTTACAAATTCTCCTTTACTGTGTTTTTTTATTTTGCTATATTCAATAATACAAAAATAGACATGAGGAAAAAAGAAAGAAGATCCCAAAATAGATCATATTACTTATAGTAATGAGTAATTAATAATTTACATATGATAATATGTGGAATTTCTAGGAAAGTAGTGATGAAGGCAACTAAGGATTGGCTTCATTTCCACATTGTTTTTAATGAGAAAAGTAATCAAAATAAGAAATATGGAAAATTTGGAAAAAGAAAAGAATGAATTCGATGCATTAATGAATGATATAAAGGGGAGACTTGGAGACTAAGAAAAACACTTTTAAGTTGTGTATTTTGGTCCCAAATCTCACCTACACATTAATATAAATAATTAAAATTGTCCCTTAAAATTTGGGATCAAGAGGATAAAAGGAGAGAGAGATATGGAATTTTACTAGAATTCCTAAAGTGAATGGATTAATGAACATATACAAAAATGTAATGATTTAATTGATTTTTTAGAAATTAGGGACCCGACATCTTTTATTTCTGCATGTTTTGTGGATCTTTGGATTATGATCTGACAGTGTGTAGATCATCATCTAAATCGAGTAGGAAAAGAAAATAGGAACATAGCTTTGATGACTTTCCTACTCATTTTCCTCACGATCGAGTGAGTTTGCAAACCTAGGAATCTCTCCAATAGATTCATGATAGGAAACAACCCTTATCCATCCTAAGTTTTTCCCCCTTTGGAAGGAAATTATGGATTTGCCAAATTTGCATCTCATGGGTAACCCTACCACCATAGTCAAGCATAAATAGAGGCTTATGATCCTCTGATGAAACCATAAGTTGTCTTACGAGACTTCGTTTGACTCCACTAATCTCTTCCTTCCACCAATTATTCTTTTAGACTAATCATTGACCTTATGGTCTTCTTTAGAACCTCGCCGAAGATCCCTATGTGCCCGCCTATTACCTCTGACCACCTCGAGGTCAATTGGAGCCCTTGATGAATTTTTTGGGGTAAGACGAAAGTGTTAGAACTCTCTCTCGTTGCTCAAGGGATCAATGTCCCAAATTCAACCTTTGATATTGACTACCTAAGATGCTCATGGAGCAGCAAGGTTGAAGACAACCCAGAGGGTAAAAAGTCTAGTCAACCCTTGACTCCTCTACTTTTCAAGTAAGGACCTTTTCATCCTTTTCTCTCTTTTTTCGCTCTATTTAGAGAGCGTTGACACAATCGCAGACCACCAAGTTGGAATGAGCCCGTTGGGTCGGTCCAACCTAGTTGGCAAAACCAAGACCCAGGTTCATTACCTTGGTGGTGAGCCTCTGTTGGCCAGAATTGCTTAAACTTGCTAAAATAATAACAAATTATAGGAATGTCCAATGGTGATAAATTATATATTAAAGTTAATCAGAAAAATGGATAAATTTCAATTAAAATAGTTTCAAGGCCTAGATTTTCACCAAATTCCAAAAGTACCTAAAGTTACTAACTTTAATTTATTAAAAGCATAGAAACCTTAATTTCTTGGTTTTAATGAATATAACTTGCTTAAATGACTATAATGGATAATGTTTAGCCTCTTTCGGACAAAAAGAATGTCTTTGACTTAATATGGGATTAAGAATGCATAAAAAAACAAATTTAGAGTTTACAAGTTAAAAATGCATTAAATATGCTAATTAGGGTTTGGGAAGCCAAAAGCCTAATTTGACCCCAAAACCCTAACTTGGAACCCAAGTCAGTGTTAACATGTTTTATAACAAAATAGTAATACTTGGGAGTTATGCATTAATTTTAGGGGGATTTCTTTCTTAATCTCTTCTACACTTATTTTCTTGGACTTTTGATCTCTTTTGATAAAGGTGTGGTTATTCCTATGACTAATTACCTTAACTGACTTCCATGGTTTCTCGATGTTTTCCCCTTTGGCTTGCAATTAAATGCTTGCATGTTTATTTACTTTCTAGAATATATAAAGTCACTATGGATATCATCATATATAAATGTAACCTACTCCAACCCTATATCATCTCTTGTGAGTTAAAGAGAATGGGATGAATAAAGTCATCACGAGGATGACTAGTGATCATGCCAAAAAAGGAAGATCACCTCCGTCAAAGATCAGAAAGGAAGGCTATGTATGAAACTAAGCCCGGGTGAGGGAAGATTATGAAATGCCCACTATACGGACTAAACCCTAAAATGAGGGTCCCCATAAAGAGGCTCCCCTAAAGAGAGGGCACACCATTTAGAAATGGGGGATAAGGTTGGTGAGGTTAAAACAAAAAAAATGTTTGTTCAATTTCATAATCATAATTGTTGCTATGGCTAATTATATTAATATACCTACATGTGAATATTTTGTTTCCCCCACATATCAGTATAACTTTTTGTACTGATCGTTGTTTTATTTCACAATGTTTTAGGTTAAACTGCCATTATTATGCAAAATGGACATCATGAGAAGAAGGAACCTAAAGGAAAGATACTTAAAGTTACCATGGAGGATCTATCTATTTTTATTTCCAGTTGCAAACAATAGTTTCCCATATCATACAACTCCTTATTGGAGAATTTATCCATACCATACAACTCCTTACTAGAGAATTTATCTTTCATATCGTGTCAAACTCTTTTACATTTAATGAAATTTATAATTATTTTTAGTTAATTTATAAAGCTTGATCATGTATATATGATAATGACCTTTCCCTCTAGGTCCTCCTTAATAGGGGATAATAAGGGGAGGGAGTCGTTACAAATTGTCATACCAAGTGCAATCAGAACTAGGAGTCTTCGAGGTATAATAAAATTCCACCTTGACTAGAAGTCATCTCTTGTAGAAAAAAATCATAAACTTCCTCCCTCCATCCTAAACTTAGAAATCAGTAGTGATGTCATCACATCAACCGTATGATCTCTTTTGACAATATTTTTAATGGAAATATTCTCGTATGCAATCAATTATCTAATAAAGTGATATTTGACGTTAATTTTTTATGTTATTTTATGAGGCATCTGATTTTTAGTAAGATGTATATCACTTTTATTGTCAAAATAAATTGTTAGTGCTTTCTGTTTAAGAAGCAATTTTTCATGGCAGTCTCTAGGGCATGTAGCCTATGTGACGACTTTAGTGAATGCCATGCACTTAACTTATGTAGTTGCTAATGTAACTGTATGTCATAATGTAAATTTCCAACTCACAACACATTTAATAAAAGTAAAAAATAGAAGGTAAGAGATATAATTTTATAAAGATCATTTATGAAGTCTAAATCAAAATAACTAGCTTAGAACTCCTTTTCTACCAAACTCCAGACATGTAGAAGATGTGCCCCTAATATACCTGTGGGAAATAAGATGGTGACAAATTGTATATTTTGTTTTTGATAGAAGACAAACACCTCTCGTATATATACAAAAGGAGGATAGTACAAGTTTCCTCTCATATATATACAAAAGGAGGATAGTACAAGTGAAACAAACTTGACTGTAATGGGCCAAGACATATAGGCCCATATGACACAATAAACTAAATAAAATTATTTCTAACACTCCCCCTTAAGATGGTTGGGTGAAACACATATCCATCTTGGACTTACAAGACTTAATTAAGCGATATGACAAATAAATAATGTCACTCCTGATACAATTTTTTTAGTCCCCCCCTAAACATGACTCTCTATAAAATAAATGATTTGACATTGCAAGATGGAAATATTTCATCTCTAAAGAAGATGTTCTAAGTACAAACGAAGAACATCACCATTAATCTAGAGTAGATGAAAAAACACGATGACTACACCACCTTAATCGGAAAGGAATGTGTGATTAAAATAAGCACAAAAAACACATCCAATGATGTAGTAGTTGATGTATCTTCAAACATGTATATGATCTGATGATGGTGTCTGCAAATTGGATCCATTTAGAGTGTGACTCTTAGGAGCTTGTGGGAATAAAAAACACCCTCCAAGAAAGCCCATGTAAACTTGTCAAGTTGCATCTATTTTGAGTGTGACACTCACGTACTTCATGGGAATGAAAGACACCACCAAGGACATCCCAAGTAGATTACCAGAAGAACAACATTTTGTACTTGAGAAATGAAAGATGAAACATTGAGAAGACATGAATAAAATATCTTGGTTAAGATAAAATCTAGACAATTTAACAACCTTGCAGGTGTACTCTTTGTAGGCTTGATATGCGTGCTTCTTGAAATGTAGACATGAATTTTATGAGATGCAATGGGATCACCACAAAACAAACACTTAAGGAAACAAGAAGCTACAATAAGTGCAACAAGATCTATCCCAACATGTGAATGTTGTAAAAAGTTCCTTCAACATTGCTTGAAGGTGTGCCAAGCACAAATAAGCAACCTACATACATATTATGGCATTAACATAACAAAGCACAATGTCATTAAGAAAAAGAAACACCAATAATACACTAGATGTATGAAGAAGCAAAATGTCATTGGAAAGGAGATACACCAATGAGGCACTACAAAGAATGATTCTTAGTGGGAATGAAATGCTAAAAATACATTAGAAGATGGATGTATTAAACCATAAGAAGTTGTATAAACATTAAAGTAACCTAGACTGATGCATACTTTCTCTTTCAACTCGATCTCCTCATATTCCGTCTTCATACATTCTCTCTCTCTACCCTCCTCCCCCCATACTCCAATTAAAAAATAATTCAATAGTTGGCGTCAAAAAGAGACAATACCCCACCTGCACTTGGAAATCGATGCACACAATGGGTGGTAATGGGCGTTTTGTTAATGGAGAGGAAAGAAATACATGCATAGTGCTCCCTTTTTGTTAGTTATGTATATACTTGCTCAAGGACTTTTATTTTTCTTTGTTTATTTTATATTTTTTTCCTTGTTTCTTTGCTCTCATATTTTCCTATTTTGTATGTTTCTTTTCCCTTTAATAACGTTCTGTTTCTAGTTTCTCCTCTATTTTATATTGGTTTAATTTCTTTTTCTTTTATTAAACACAACAATCTTCCACTTTCCTTTTTCTTTTAGTCAAGATTGGAAATTAGATGACATGTCTTTTTGTGATTAGTAGGAAACACTGAAATAATATATAAATAAAAATAAAATAAAAAAGACATATATAAAACTCCCATAGTTTCCTACAATAATGAAAATAAACAAATATACAAAATGTACAATCAGAAAGGAAAGTTATCATCAAATGCAAAGGTGGGGTGATTATTAGGAAAGAATACTGGAAAGGAGTTTGGTCAATGTTGGTTGTATAAAATAAAAAGTAAGGGTGGTTGGTAGGAGGTTTTAGAAAAACAATAATGCATGATAGTTTAAATAGAAAGTGAGAAAAGAAAATATTAGCTGGTAATGATGACATGGATTTTTAAAAAAGAGAATTTGAACTATTAATTAACGATGAAAATCTAAGAAAATCAGACCAAAAAAGAAATATTAACTGGCATTTCTATAGGAAAATTTAATTAGACAATTAAATCTTGGACAAAAAGGGATATTAAATTGCCATTGCTGGCTATGGAGGATGAGTTTTATGCATGCCAAGGTGAGGAAGATGTCAAGAAGCATATGGTAGATGAATAAGACTTGAACATGAAGATAAATATAGATAATGGCCAGAATGGTGAGCGTCAGAAAAAGTATAGATAGTTATAATGAAGGGAAAAAAATGTGTCAACAATGGAGGATGGGATGATGCATGGTGGGCATCCAATATAAGAAGATAGGATGGTTTCCCGCAAGAAGAGGCTCCGTTTTTTCTTTCTCAGGTTAAGATCAATGCTCAGACACCATGTGGATAATAAGATCGGAGGTTAATGAGATTTATCTTTATTGATAGTAGGCAAACTATTCTCCTATATAGGAAAGAAGCCAAGTAAAATTTAATCAAACGTAACCTTAATGGGCCAAGATAAATAGGACCATATGACATAATAAACTAACTAATAATAATTCTAACAGTACCTAACGAAGCATTCCAATGCAAACCAATGCTCTTTTTCAAATTTTGACATATATCAAAACACAATGAGAATATTATGTCTAATATCTGAATGAGTCATATCTTACATGATGCCACCAATAGAACTAAAGCAAGGAACTTCTGACATGTAAACCTCATCTTTAACATTATATTAGGAATATTGATGATTGGTAATATGAGGTGTGAGAATGCCATGTAATAATGATGACACGACTTCAATCTCTAACTCCTCTTTCTTGGTGACAATAGAATAAGGGCATGTGCATAATATTTGTTCTGGGAGAACATAATATACTCATCAAAAGTAACTTTCTTTTTTAATATGAATTATGGAGACTTAAGGTCAGGACACCAAAATCTATATCCTTTTACACCTCCGATATAACCCAGGATAATGAATTTTTTGACTCTAGGTTAATCATTGTATCTTTAGAGTAGACATAAGAAGGACAACCAAAAATATTAATAGTGGAGAGTTTGTAGGATGTCTAAACCAAACTTCTTTGAGAATTTAAAATTGACCAGAGCTATTGGAGATATGATAAAAGTGTAACCAACTATAGAAATAGATTCAGACCAAAAATCTCTTCCAAGTCTAGTAGTTATCAACATACATTGTTTTTGCTCCAACAATATTCTGTTCATGTGTTCTTCAATAGCAGTCTATTGTGGTGTATTTCTAACTATGTGGTTCCTCATCATACCTTCATATTGAAAACAATGTGAATATAGATAAAAAGAACTTTAAACTATGTTTGTACTCAATGTCTTGGCATACGTTTCTGCTTGGTTTTCAATAAAAGTCTTTCACTTCATAAGCAGATATAAAGCTTCAGAGTTATACCTCACTAAGAAGCCTATAATTCCCTTAAAAACTCATCAATAAATGTAATCATGTATCTAGCAGCATGTTTGGATGGAATTTGAGAGGGATCCTAAATATGAGAATGAATGTAGTCAACAATATCCTTTATGGCAAGAACTTCCACCTAGAATCTAACTTTCTTTTTGTTTTTCCATTACATAATTTTAACATATTGTTCAAGATAGAAATACCTTTCTCTCTCATGTGTCTAAGTCTCTTATACTAGAGAGATTAGAAGTGGATGAAGAAGAAGAAACAACAATTTTCCTACTGACAATATCATCAATAGGAGAGTATATTTTTGAGTTTATGTTTGGTCCTTAATCATAAAGGCTTGATATTTGAATAAGGTCATGACTTGTATCACGAAACATCCCATAATCCATTTTCATCAAGTGTTCATATAGATAGAAGCTTTTTAGCGAGTCCTTAAAAAAGATGAACATTGGATATTTTTTGATAGCATCATCAAACATATTGATGCAAACCAATCTAATTCCAATAATATTGTAGGTGGAATAATTATCCATAATGTTAGGTCTACCTTCAACTACACTATATGTAGAAAATGAATCCCTTCTAAGGACACATGATAGGAATCGCTACAGTAAAAAATCTAAGAATTCTAATATCTTGAATTAGCACCTTTAGAACAAGTTCACCATTTTCTTATGCGACACTAGAACCACCAGGTTATTCTTGTTGAACATTATTGTCATGCTTGTGCTTATTCTACAACTTGTAGTTTTCTTTAGGTGAATGTCCCTTATTTTTACAATATTTTCATGACTTGTTGTTCTTGGGCCTAGACTTAGATTTGTTGTATCCTTTATTCTTTTTTTTGTTGAACCCCTAATAATGAGATCCTATACTTGGCATCGACTAGAAGAAACAACTAATTCCTTGTCCATAAAATATTTATAGTCAAGATAAACATGACTTCTTCGAGCTTGATCGAGTCCTCATGTATATCAATGTTCCATGAGATTTCTTGTAAGAAGGAGAGAGTAAGCATGAAAAAATGAAAGCTTTATCTATTTCTTCTACTTTGTTCCCAATATTTTCTAGATCCATAATAATGGATTTGGACTCATCAATATGATCAAGAATAGACGTAGCGTAATTAACAAGGGGTTTTTGTACTGAAAGAAGCTGTGTCAGCCATGACTCCGTCTGATAACACAATTCCCATATATGACTAGAGAAAGCCACCAAAAGGCTACATAAAAATCAATAGGGATGCAACCATCAAATAGAAGTATGCTTGCGTTGCAGTTGTAGGAAGGGACAACGAGGGTAGATGGATCTGTGGAATGGGAAAGATGATCAAAGCACAAAGTGTTCTTGGAGCCAAGGTATAGGTCGTAGTACTGGCCATGAGAATGGCAGAGGATCAGAACACCACTCACCTGTAGATAAAGATATACTCTCGCTTGGATGAGGAAGTTGTAGAAAATGTGATTGAGGACAATACAAAGCTAACAAGATGGATCGTAGAAGTTAAATGGAAGCTTAGGAAGAAGTGGCATTGCATTCATGCCAAACGTGAAGCAAATAGAGTTGCAGGCATATTATGTAATATCCTCAATTTTAGTAACTTGAAAATAATAAAAGAAAGGAAGAGGGTAGGGTCGTTCGTGGCCGCATGCCTTCCCTGGTTAGCATCAGAAAAGGGTTGAGGCTGGAACTTCACACACCCTCATTCATGGGTGACACTTCCAATGAGTCTTGGAAGCCATGGAGGTCTAGGGGACCAAGATGAGTTGGAATGATGCTCTCTCTTTCCACGGTCGTGCAATACCTAAAAGAGATAGGTCTCATTGTCAAAGAACCAGAAGCATCAAAGCCCCATAGATATATTGTGAAGACCTAAAACTAGATGATGATTATGACAGATAGGCGTTGTTTTCAGCCAAGGGCGTCTCATTAGGGTAGTGTGTCAACAGAGCCGTGAGGCTTCAAAACCTAGAAACTTGTGAAAGCATTGTGTGGTGAAGAACTATGAAGGACAAAGTGCTTGGAGCTAAGACATACAGGCACTGAAACATCAAGAGAAGGTAGGATGTGGTAGTGGAACCTTGGCTACTGCTAGGGCACCAGAGACACCACCTGTGTCATGAGGAAACCAACACAGACAAGGAGGAGGATCACGACAAGGGAAGCATACTGGGTAGGCATTGGCATCAACCTCACCGAGATGGGTGTTGGAAGAGGCACTAAGAGGAGGTGGTGGCTACATTAGCGGGGCACAGAGAAGTAACCCAACCGGTAGTCAGTTCCATCAACCACTTTACGGTAGGGGTGGTGTGAAACTGACCCCCCTCGCACGAGGGAGTCAAAATCCTTTGTGCCCACTGTCTGTTTCCAACACTGTCTGCCCAAGGACAGAGGCTGGGACAGAGCTCAGTGACAAAAGATTTGGTGTGCACGCGAGGAGGGTGACGGGTGAGCGGGAGATGTGTTTTCCTAGACCGGACAGTCCAGAGGTAAAGAGCCACAACCCAACTAGGCCACATGGCACTGGGCTTATAACAACGTCAACTAATGACATGTTTCCACGTGGCCTCATGATTAAGGTATTATGGCATATATGGTTTTAATTATATGAAATGCTAGGAGTGTCTGAATATAGTGAAATTTTATATCAAAATGATTGGAAAAATGAGGGGAATCTAAAAAAAATACTTACAAACTCCAATTTTGCTTGTTTTTACCAAAGTTGAGTAATATATGAAAAAGTGGTGATTAACACTTTTAAATCCCTAGTTTTGCGTACTAATATTTTGGAAACATTAAAATGTTGTTCTTTTGTATTATAATTTGATATTGTTTAATAAGATGAAGAAATCAAGATAATCATGATGAGGAAATTAGGATTTCAAGAATGGATAATCATTAACATGTGTAAAGAAGATCTTGAACACCAATGATGCAATTTTCTATAATCTTAATGTGCTAAATCAGATTTAATTGGACCTAATACAATGATATGGTAGATTTGATAAGGATGGTTACACCTACTATGAATTAGGGTTCTTAAGTCCTTAGATCTATGAATATGGGAATTGGGGTATCAAACATAACTCTAATGATAATTCAGAGTCAAGGAAACCCTAAACCATAGATTTGGACCAAGTAAGGCTTAATCTAATTAATGTGATGAAGTTGATAAAATATAATTGTCTGGTTTCATCTTTGTTTATTTGATTGCATGAAAGTAATTGAAGTGTAATCTGCATGATAATCTGTATGGCTCACCATCGATGTACGTATTTATGCCTAAGAATAATTGCCTTTGTTTCCCGATGCTTTTTTAGTTTCTCTTGAGGATTAAGCAAATAAATGTTGGTTTTTTATTTACATTGCATTCAAGTATAATGACACTATGAATATCACATAAAATAAAGATGATGTGAAGACAATGCCAGTATATATTTGCAAGTATTTGTTGGAATATATGTAGTTACTAACTTGAAAATTTGGGATGCACCCCATGTACTAGTAAGAAGACATACATATCACATATTTGTTTCACATTGTTTTAGGTATAAGTTGATATACATGATAATGAGCATGACGATAAATCATGGAAATGTCATGAAAGCGTTAAAGATTTAAAAGGAGGATTTAACCAGTTGTTTTTCTCAAAAATATAGTTTTGAGGATGGAAAGTGTACATAAGAATCTTGTGTATAGCTTTTGAAATGAATGCAATTTTCTACTCTTTTATAATGTTTGATTAAAATCTGGATCCTTAGGTAATTTTTGTAGGTAACATGTCTCATCTTTTTTGCCTTCCTTAATTGTGGGTTACTGAAAAATGAGGTAGTTATATTTACTATCTGAGCTCCAAATTTTATCAAATAATACTTAGTAGTTTATAATTTCAAATAATCTATAGAAATATGAGGGAATTATTAGGGCATTCTCTAAAGATGATGGTGTCTAGAAGGGACCACAACCCGGGGGCTAGCAAGATTTTCCTCCGCACTGCTAGTCATATTACGAGGACTCTCGGGCCCATACATCCTTCCTAGCCAAAGTTGGACAACTTACACGAAGTGAAATACCTTGAGGTTTACTTCTCATCTTGATTCATCTACTTCTCATCATCTTTCTTAATAAACCCCAAAAAGATACTTCCCTCCTCATCTCAAATTAGGGTATTGAGAACAAGTAGGATTAAGGCATCCTTCGCCAATTAATACACATGAAAATGTGGAATTAATAATGAACATGTAATGTAAGAATAATAAAGAACTTGTGGAAATAAAATGTACATGTGATGTGGAAATAATAGTGTACATATAATATGGAGATAATAAAGTACATGAAATATGAAAATAATGATTTAATAGGTTGCAAGGGTAAACTCTAGATGTGGATAGGGTTGGTTTAGAAGAACCTAAGGGGGTCAAGGGACATGTAAACCCTAAGAGTTTGGGTGTAGTCTTTAACCCTAACCCAAACCCTAATCATGATAAAGAAGAATAGTGTGGTGAAATAGAAACCTTGTCGATATGAACCTTAATTTGGGTAAGATCAATGAGAATTAAGAAAAATGTATATAAGTCCATGTGACCTAGAATTCCATGCATGAATGTGGGAAAACTTATGATCCATGCAAAAATATTTCAATATACATGAGAAACATAATAACCAAGGGTTATACAGGAAAATGAAAACATGAATATAACTTGATCATCTCCCTAGTGCTATCTCTGGAGGAATAGATGGATAAAGAATATCCCAGTGTGTGGGTACAAATGGATATCACCCCAAGATAGTGGGTATATCATTGCGAATATTCCCAATGAGTGAGTATGAGCACACCCAGTGAGTGGGTATACCACAAAGACTGGGTAAATCAAAGATTGAGAAGTTATAAAAAAAGTCAGTTAGGTAACTAAGTCTTCCATGCATATGTTCTGTGTGGAATAGGGCATTAATGAGAAAAGGTTTTGTGAAACATAAGTAACCAATGATTATACATGAAAATGAAAATGTGAATATAACTTACTTGAATCCCTCATACCACCTATGGATGTATGATATATATGGTTACCCACCTAAATAGGGAGAGACATCGAAGGTCATATGCCTAAATAAGGGAGATTGCAAAGGTCATCTGCCTGAATAGGGGAAGACATCAAAGGTCACCTGCATGAATAGGGGGAGGCAGTGGCATCAACCTCACATGGATGGGTACTAGAGGAGGTGCAGAAAGGGGGTGGATGCTACATTAGCATGGCAGAGAAGGAGCTTAGCTGGTATTCAGTGCCATCAGTTGCTCCACGGCAGGGGTCACATGTGAGAAGCCCCCTTGTGCGAGGAGGGTGACGAGTGAGCCAAAGTTGTGTTTTCCTAGAATGACCAGTACAGAGGTAAAGAGCCATGCCCCAACTAGGCCACATGGTGCTGGGCTTATAACAACATCGACCAATGACGTGTTGCCATGTGGTCTCAAGTATTATGGCATATATTGTTTGAATTGTATAAAATTCTAGAAGTATTCAAATATAGTAAAACTATATATCAAAATGATCAAAAAAATGAGGAAATCTAAAAAAATAGTTACAAACTCCAATTTTGAATCTCGTTCCCAAAGTAGAGTAATATATGATAAAGTGGTGATTAGCACTTTAAAGCCCTAGTTTTGGGTCTAAAGTGTTGGAAATATTAAAAGGTTGTTCTTTTGCATTATCATTTGATATTGTCGAATAATATGAAGAAACCAACATAATCATGATGAGGAAATAAGGATTTCTAGAATGGATGGTCATTAACATGTGTAAATAAGATCTTGAACATCTATGATGCAATTTGCTATAATTTTAATGTGCTAAATCTAATCTAAGTGGACCTAATATAATAATATTGTAGATTTGATGATCATGGTTACACCTAATATGAATTAGGGTTCTTAAGTTATTAGGTCAATGAATATGGGAATTAGGGTATCAAAATAACTCTATTGATGACTCGGAGTCAAGGAAACCCTAAACCTAGATTAGGACTGAGTAGGGCTTAATCAAATTAATGTGACAATGACATTTTAGGATTTACATATATGTAGATATAATATGATTTCCTAGTTTCATCTTTGTTAATTGGATTTCCTGAAAGCAATTGAAGTGTAATCTGCATGATAATCTATGTGGCTCACCATTGAGGTATGTGGTTACGCCTAAGAATAACCGCCTTAGTTTGCCGGTTATTTTTGAGGTTTTTTCTCAAGGATTGAACAATTAAAATGTTGGTTTCTTATTTACATTATGTTCAATTATAATGCCACTATGAATATCACATAAAAGAAAGATTATGTGAATAAAACGCCAGTTTATATTTGCAAGTATTTGTTGGAATATATGTTGTTATTTACTTGCATATTTTGGATGCACGCCACGTACCGATATGGAAACATAGTGATCATGTATTTGTTTCACGCAATTTTAGGTATAAGCAGATATATATGATAAATGATATGAAGATAAAGCATGGAAATTTCATGAAAGCATTACAAATTTAAAAGAAGGATTGAACAATTATATTTTCCCAAAAGTACAATTCTGGGGATAGAAAGTTTATGTAAGCATCTATGTATAACTTCTAAATGTATGAAATTATCTATTATTTTATATTGTTTTATTAATATGTGGATCCTTCGGTAAATTTTTTAGGTAATGGCTCTCATCGTTTTGGCCTTCCTTAGTTTGGGGTTGCTAAAAATGAGGTCGTTACATATTAGCTAAACACCACCAAAAAAACCATAGTGGATTCTATTACTATAGAAAGTTGCACTATTGAAAGAATGTTATAAAGGAGATATTCATTCAAAGAGAGAACCCAAAATACTTTGACAAGGATACAACCAAAGATGAGAAGGAACTATATAATACATGAAAACTTAATGCCTGAGGGTCCTATTTTTATGATATGATCCATAAGTCTTCTACTAGGATTAATAAATCATAATAGAACTCTAAGATATAAGATTCAACTCCTAATTAGGAATAGCAAAACAAATCTAAATAGGAACATGTGTTGGATGTAAACTAAGGTAAGACACAGAGTAGGATTGTCACACCATGTATGATTAATATTAGGAATTTTGAAGATATAAAAATGGTCAACATATGCATTCTTAATTGACATCTAGAATACATATTTGAATAACATTACTCGGTATGGCATGAATGGAAACCCAATTCACCTCAATTTCAACACCAAACCAAAGAAAATTTAAATTAAATATGATACACTTGGGAACAGTTCATGCATGCCAAATCAAATACAATTTACATGTATTATTTAGGTCCCCTAACACTTTACATTTGAAACTCCTTCTTCAACTCTGACATAGTAAGATCTTATGTGAACACTTATTATTAGTCTAAGATGTTTGAAGTGTATGTGTAGATAGAATATCAATAGTCTTAATAATTTGTTGTGAGGTGTCAGATCTTCTATATATAGGAGTTGAGGGATACATGGGTAGACTTAAGTGTGTAAATGGATCCCCAGTTAATTGTACTTCCATAAGAACAAGAATTGTAAATAAAATGGGTCAAAGCTCAGTTACCCAATAAACTATTTACACTAATACCTTCACTCAAGATATAGAGCAAATGATGTGTAGTCTCAACTTGGCACCCATATACTAAAGAAATGCTAGAGGAAATGGATTGGTTAGGATATAACAACTTGAGTAGGTCATTATGTAAGGATTCATAATACTTTTAGCTTTTACCAGTTCTAGTAAAAATGACAATACACCTGAATACGTTTTGTGTGCTCCTGAAATGATGGATTATTGGATAGCTGGATAGAAACCTAGTTTTCAAAATACAAGAGAGATGGAGTCTGAATAAGAATTCCAAACTCAGTCAATGGAATGTATCTAGTACAGGCTAAAACATTTGGGCACCATAGCATGATATTCAAATTCATTGCTAGTGCAACCAACCCTAGATTTTTTTTGCATCTCCACTCGATGATTGTCTAAAATTATACAAAATCTAGAGTTGGACTGACAATCTTGGGCAATTCCTACCCAATCCACATTGGGTTATATATAAATAGTAATGATCTGTACTTTGGAATGTTTATAGAATAGTCAACTTCCATAGGCACTCCTGAGATAGTGGAGAATGTGTTGAATGCTACACCAATGAGCTTGGTGTGGTGCAATCATGTGCTGGCTCACAACCAACTATTTGATGTTACTTTTTTTGATCCATTTATAGCTCCTCCTGAAGAGGAGCCTTTATGTAATAATATGTTTATGCATAGTGGGTTTAGAATAAACCATTCCAGTATCCTGAAGTATGTTATAATATTCATTTCTCGAATGAAATATTCAGATGATATTCTTATGAATTTTGTATGTCTAAGTGTAAGACTATTTCTGCACTATGTCCTTGAATGGAAAGCTCAAAAATAATAATGGAGCTGATAGGTTTGTCCACCACTTTATAGAAGCTTGGTTGGCTCTCTTAACTATCTCACAAATATAAGGCTACATATTCATCATTTTGTGAGCATTGTCTCTAGGTTCATGAGTGAGTCCAGTAAAATTATTATACATCTACTAAAAGGATTCTTAGAAACATACACATGATAAAATGTTAAGGAATGAAATTCAATTATGAAAAAGATAACTCTCAAGTTGAATATATTGACAGTAACTAGGCTGGTTCAATTGATGACTAAAAAGTACTTTTTAATTGTTTCGTGCATGCACTAGGGTAATATCTTGGTCTTCTAAGCAATAGGAAAATGTTTCCTTATCCTCAACTAAAGAAGAATATATTGTGGCAATAGGCAATGCATGTGAAATCATATTGCTAAGAAGAATTCTATATGATCTTCTACAACCAAATGATAAGGCTATGGTAGTCTATTATGACAATATGTCAGCTATGGCATTGACAAAGAATCAGTGTACCATGCAAAATCTAAGCATAGTAAACTTTGACATCACTTCATCACTTCATCAGGGTGCTAGTTGGAAAAGGTGAAATAAAGTTGGATTTCATCAGAACCAATCACTAATTGGAAGATATGCTCACCAACTCAGTCACAATAAAAAAGTTCCACTATTTCATATAACTCTTTAAGAATTACAAATTAAAAGGAGCAGTTGAAATGTAATATGTAGTTCTAGTTGACTCTACAAGTATGCCAAATATTTTAAAATATTCTACACTCTTTGGAACACTTTGGATTATCTGGTACATTTTACACTCTATTGAAGGTTCTATCATCTTTAGAATTTTCTATACTATGTGGAGTATTCTAGAATATGTGGAGGACTCTAGAATGTAAATGTTCAAGAATGTGTAAATGTTTGGAAGAGCATTTCTAGAAATATATTCTATGGAAGATGTGTAGATGTATAATAATTGAAGCCTAGAAGAAGTATATTGGGAAAATATGTATGGGGAAAAAGTGTCATTGTTGTATAGTGTATAAGTTTCCTATTGAAGCTATAAATAGGGACCTAGCCATTCTATAAGGCATTCATTTCAAGACAAGGAGCCTTCATCCGAAGGTGCCAACTCCTAGAAAGATTCCTACAAAAGAGTCCCCTCTCCATGTAGATATTCTCCCTCTTGTAAAAATCATTCCATTTGTGAATAAAATTTATTTCTTGCATCTTTCTTCTCTAAATATTTCCTTCCTTGAGCCCACCATCTCCCTCTTGCCCCAACATTGGAGACTGTCAACATGGAATCATCAGAGAAATTCAAAATTGTTGTGGTGGTGTCTCCATATGTAGTAACAATATATACTTTGTAAGAAGAAGGGGACATGGTGTGCTTAATTGCAACTTTAAGTTGTTGGTTTAATTATAGTTATCATGAAATTAAAAACTTCAAGATATCTATTACACTATTCCAAAAGAGATCTATATGTAGATACAAAGTAGAAACATGGTTATTAGATACTTCTTTGGAGCTTCTAAAGAAAGGATGATGTGGTAGTGACCTACACATGAAGGTTTAACTTTTCAATGAAATGGTCAACCATCATCTAGGTTCATACTCACAAACTTCATATGGTGCATGTTGTCCTCTATAAAATTTTCTTCATGTATTTTCTACTCTGCATCCTGAATATTGGGTGTTCATCATCACCCCTTCTTATGAATCAATGATGTTGCACTTTGATAACAAAAACATGGCCATGGTGAAGGATGGGAAGATCTCTGGAAGAGGGAACATGTGTTGGGTTCACGTTGTATAATTGTACCTTTACAACTTTTTCAACCCCTCCATCAAGATCATGTCACATTATGTTATCGATGTAACATTATGGAATTTTTTTATGATAACATGCATGGCAATGAAAGCAAATGTGTTGTTTGGGAATAGATGCACAATCTTTCTATAGATCCCATAGTGTTTCACAAGCATCATAGTGAATAATCATTCAAGAATGACCCTTTTAAGGAGAAAAGAACTCATTAGTTCTCGAGTCTTGATGAGGAACACAATGGAATAGATACTATTAAAATAAAATAGGTGTCTAATTAACTTATTAGTTTTGCACTTGTGGCTCATTCGCTCAGATCCTATAAAGGAAAGGAATGCAAACTGACATTTAAGGTAAAATAAGGTTAATTAACATATTGGATTAGGATTTCTTCTCAGATTTTAAGAAAATACGAGGATGGAAATGATTGAAAAGGTGATCATGTTAACAATTTCAATAGTAGATGTTTCCTTTTTATTGTCCTATGGTAACTTATAAATTAATTTATTACCTAAAATGATTAAATCTACCAAATTTTGAGTAAGTAAAAAATCTCATTTATCATTCAGATAAAAGTTTATGTATTTCTTATGCACATTGTGAAGAGTTTTATTGTCTAACCATAGCCATGTCCCAATCTTCAGTTGATTGATCAAAAGGATACAATTTTTTCACTAAAATATGAATAAGTAAATATAGTGTTTATAATGATCATGAGGTAGAATAACAAAATTATAACCTTATTATGTCCTAAAATTGAGAAAAGATAAGTCATATTCTTTTGAAATAAGATTCTACTAGTACAATTAGGTGAGTGTGTATTCAGTAGAATCATACTTCATATAATTTGCATAATATAGATATCTAAGTTCCAATCAATATAAAATAACGATATGCCTATGTTAGGAAAATGATGGTTTTCATTAGTATATGATTGATTGTTGACACACTAGGGATAAATTCATGCATGGAAGTTTGTTGTTTATAAATTTAGGTTTATAATAATCTATATTATTTATAATATGAAATTTTTGGATTTTTGACAAATCCCAACACCACATTGTATGAATAAATCCACCATTAGTATGCTATAGAGGAGTTGGTGTGTAAAGAAGTATTTTTGATTAAAATTGAGTAATTATTGTAGAGAAATTTCATAGACTACTCTCTAGGGTTAGTTCCCTCTACCACTTACCCCATTACTTTTTCTTCCACCCTTTCCTAATGTGGACTAGAAGACACACTAGACAAAGGTGTAACCCTACTAAATGAGTATGCGGGTGGTCTACATGTCCTTGTAAGTGTTAGAATGAGTTCTAAACATCTACTCTAGCCTCTTATAATCTCAATTTCCTTCTTAGACAGACTGCCCCTTTCAACTTTTCTATGACATACAAAGGTGAGGAAGTTAGAATGATGTTGTTTAATATCTATCCTCTCCCACATCTAAGGATTAGCCTACATTTGAAGGTTCATATATTGTTGAAGCCCATCATATCGATCTATGGACAAAACCTCATAAAATATAAGATAAGGAACTCATACTATGTCACTCGGTGAGTCTCCTACTTTTACATCTCAAGTTGTCCCACAGCATCATGTATGTATGTGTTAGCATAATAGTGTTAATCAAAGTGTCTCTTGAACTCATACCGATTGGTAATATACCCCTTTTATATATTTTCTTTTGCTGCAAATAGTTATGGAACTACCCTATAGAATGTATATTATAAGACTATATTATTTCCTTAGGAACATGGGATAACATTACAATCTTCTCTATTTTGAATAAAAGTACACTTGACTTGATCATAGTATTAACTACCACTAAACTCAAAGTCCCCTATATAGATGAGTTTCTCATAGTGATGGTTTTTGCCTTAAGATCCATCATATGATGATTGTAAAAGGGATATTTTTGTACTTCATTTTATTAGTAATAGAAAGAAATTCCACTTATTATGTTTGTTTAGTACTAAGATAATAAATGCACCTAATAACATCCTAAGAATGATTTTACTCGATGACATATGGTTTCAATTGAGGACCTATAACTTTTTTATTTTACGTGACGACATATAATTTGGGTTGAAGACCTAAACATTAGATCATATATATATGATAAGAGTTTTTATTCTTGTTATGTTCCTAGTCAGTTATTATTGTGTATAATATAGGACTATAATAATACATAGGACAAGCATGTATGTTGAGTGATGACTATGCCTCTTTAGTCATGATATTGAATATTAACTTAGAGCATGAGTACTTGATAGAGAACAAGTTGTAATAGATAGACTCACATTGAGATTGACACAATGAAGTCATGGAATGACATGTCAGAGTCATATGTTAATGTGAAGGTGGTGACAATCATCCTTAGAATTGGAGTAACTACAATAACACATGTTGTTTTGTGTTCTTTGACACAAGCCTAATGTCCTCTAAAATACAAGTTGCGAAAAATCTGATAATTGGGTACACTATGACACATGGGGCATGTTGTGAGTGATGTAGATGGAATTTGTCCCTCTTTTGGGTGATCTCTCCAATCACTTGAGAAGTGGTACTATGAAATGCATGTCCTTGCTCATGTGAGTCAATATATGATATTGAGATCAAAATATCTTGAGTAGTCTTTTCTTAGTTCAAGGAACATAGATCAATTCTAAGAGAATGGCATCCCATCCCTCTAGTTCAATCTAGGTATATGTGACGAAGGCATTATATGATCATGATAACATTGTTCATTTTACATGTTGTAGTTTTTCTCCGACTCAATTCTATTGATTGGGTAGTAATGATGTGTGGCTAGACACTGAAACTTTCTTGTGTCATTTTGAACATCACTACCAACATAATCAGAAACCTATCGAGTCAAAAACATAAGGATTCATAAGGGAATTTAAGTTCACCATAAAACATATGATTAGAATGGTTTTGAATCATAAACATGTTGCCCACCCTATGATTGTGAGACAAGAATGTTTTATCGGTCGATCATATTGATTGGGTCAATGGATCAATTGATTGTCAATTGATAGATTGAGATTTCTATTGGCTACCTGTGATTGGTCGATCAGGCCAGCTGATCAGGCGATCACAATCATACATGGAAAGTTTGAAATTGGAAAGCAACTCATATCTTGATATAGACTATTGTAATGTGCCAATCATCTAATATGATCAGGCGATCAAGAGATGTGATTGAAGATCACAAGACGTGATCTGTCAATTACAAATCATGTCCAAGTTTTTAGAATTACACAATTTTTAAGACTATTATTAGGGATGGGATTGAAATTAGGTTTTTCTCAACCCCATGACTCTCCTATATAAAGGGGGCATGTACCAAAGGGTGATACAAAACTTGTTTTAAAACTCATGATACATGTTGGCCGTAAAACTTCTCTCATTTAGAGAGGAGGTCATCCTAAGGACTGCTTCCTAAGATAGTAGAAGAAAGGGAGTTCTAGGATGACTAGCACGTCAATAATTCTTGTTCCTCTTCAATTTAAAGACAAAGGTGGAACAATACATTATCCCACATCTTCTTGGATGAAGTAGACATCAAGTCATATCTATAGAGGAATGAAGAACACACTCTAAAATATGGCAACCAATTACTACTTGGTGTCCAATCAGGATCTTCTTCTTCATATTTATTCAAACTTCTTGGTGGTCGTATCAAATCTAGATCTAGAGGATCGAGTTCTATGCCTACATAAGGAGTGTAAACTTTTTGGACAAGTAGTGTACAAAATGTTATCATCTTTATCCCTTATTATTCCTTCTATTCAGTGCTCTTTCATCGCTACAACGAATACAATGACTTCATTAGGAAGGGAAGAAATGTTTTTACCAATGCGACCCTTCCTTAAAACTCAATAGTGTATCAGATTCAATGTTGTATTTTTTAATGCCAGATTTGATTTTGAATTTTAAAGAGATTCATTTGGTGAATAAATATGCAATATTTTATCCATAATCACCTAATATCATATAAGATATGATATGTATGTATTAACCAAATGACACCATAAATTTGGTTTTGTTGGTGGAAGTGGATATGGCAGTTAGATCATTGTGGTATGATCTAAAACCCCTATATAACCATTTTTACTTGATCCAAAGACTATGCAATATGTACATGGATCGCATGCCATGCCTCTCTCTATCATTTTCTATGTAAATTTTAATTATAGAATTACAATAGGATGATTTTTAAATATAACTAGTGGACTAGGGTTGAAAGAAGGAGATGATTGGACTCCCATACCAAAGTGGATGGTCCTTGGAGTATTTGTGATCAAGATGACATGAAAGATCAACAACACAAAACCTGCATAATACTACACTAGGTATGTAAAGATTAGGGTTTACCTCGATAATTACATGCTTAATTAGATTGATCCTAACTAATGATGGTAGCTCAATTGTGATGTATCAAACATAAGGTGGATCTCCAATCATGATTTTACTTTGATGGATCAGGGTTTGATAAGTGTAAACCCTAATCGGGTAAAATTAGGGTTTTAATAGTATATAAATACAAAATTTGAAAGTATAGCAGTATGGTAAATGATTTTTCATATTTTTTTGTATAACTTTATTTACTTGAAATTTGGATATGATATGGAAAACTCATTCATTTTTGTTAGTGAAAAATTTAAGAATATTTAGAAGCTCTTTCAATGTGGTTGTCAGTCAAATTACACTATGACCAACCAAATTGTAGATTGTTGCTTAGGAGTGTAGTGTTTGATTTTTAGTTGTTTATTGGTAACTTGGAAAGATTTCAAACATTTAATAGAGCTATGGATCTATGTGCTAGAAAAATTCTATTTTTTATAATTTTTGAAGGACGTTTGACATATTCAGTGAATGATTTTTAATAACATTTTTTATTGGAAAATTATGTTAATATAAAGGAAAGTACAAGTAGGGTCAATTTGCAATTGACCAAGCACATTAACTGATCTATGTTATTAACCTAACACAATAGGATATCCCATACTACATGATTTATTCTAGAGAAACGAAATCCTAAAGAGTGAGGGAGAGTTAAGTTTGGATGGAGAAAGTGGGGAAGATGGTGATCTATGGTTTTCTATTACAAGGATTGATGAAATAAAGAATGTTTTTCATCTCTAGATTGGGTTTTTGGTGATTCTTTTCTGACATGTCAAGAGTCCGTCCCTCCTCTTACAAGGATGGATGAAATCAAGTTTGTTTTTCATCTCTAGATAGCTTTTATTGGTGATTCTTCTTTGACATGTCAAGAGTCTGTCCCTCCTCTAATTTTATTTGAATTGCATCAAATATACCTATTTTCTCACTCTTTCTATAATTCTACATTCCTAGGGTTTCCAACTTGGAATGAAGTAGAAAGTGATGGATTGCTAGGAGTTTGATATGGATTCTAGAATTTCAGATCTTGGGCTATGTTCTTAAGGTGTTCTCACACCTTATGTGAGTGAGTACTTCTATTAAACTGTAGATTGCTTGAATCTTGATTACATCCAATAAAATCTTCAACTCTTCCTCTATGTAAGAATAAACCCTAATCTGCCTTTTAGTTCTAGCTTTTGCTAGATGATATACAAATGGATTATTTTCCTATTTTTATGAATTTTATATGATAATAGCATATTAGAAATGGATACCTTTCATCTAAAATGGAATCTCTAAAGTTATTGTAGTAGTTATAAGAATATATCAAAATCTAGGGTTTTCGATTATGTTTGAAGTTGTTGTATATCTAAATGAAGAACTTTTCCTATTTGAATATCCTTATTTATAAATGTTTTCTTTATCTAAATGTTTGATACATATATGTTAGATACTATCTTGGAATTCATTTGATATTGTTTGTGTTTTCTTGATATCTCATGTTAAGAGGGGAAACTCTATATTAGTGGAAAGTCATAAGTTTACAAATAGAAATTATGAAATCCAACAGAAGTGATTCATCTTGATATCATAGATTTATTTATTCAAGGTTATTATTGATTCATGATATTTCGGTGAATGGTGTAGAAACCCTAGTTTAGATTATCCTAGGGTTTCTATATATGTTTGGTTGTATGTGAATCAGTGAAAGTTTATGATGCATCAAATCCTTATGTGAGTCATTTGATATGTGAATGAGGTAAATAAAACCCTAATGATTGGTTTTCAAGTATTTTTAGTTTAGTGCTCTTTAGTATGATAAGTGGCACTCCTATATTGCTCCGTTTAAAGTAAAAATTTATGTTAATTTAGGAAAAGAAAAGTTTGCAAGGTTAAACTAAGAAATGTTAATTTGATGATTGAACTATGAATTTATAGATTGAATTAGACATTTACATGCTGTGAACACTGTAGAATCCTTCCAAAGAGGCCTTTCCTATGGGAAAGAAACGTGCTTCCTGAGTGGAGGTATTTTGTCCAGATTGAGGTAAGCTGGAGCATACCAGTTCTGTAACATTCCTCTTTTTTGAAACATACACATTGTTGAGCGGAAGTACCATTCTCAAGGGGGTGTCATAAAAGACTAATTATTCAAAAATAGATTAAATGAATCACCGTGAATTATTTTGAATTGATTCATACATAGGAATCTACAAAATTTTGATCTTGAAATCTAGATATACTAAGACAGACTTGGAAAGAATAACTAAGACATGATGTCAAAGATATCTTTTACATTGAATCTGCTTGCTAGATGGAACCCCACCATGTCTTTTCTTCTAAAGGTCTTCGTGCTAGTCATTGCATGTCAGATAGCTTCACTCCTCTTTGCTTGCTCTTTACCCGTGGGCATCTCGCCCTCATCCATGCATATAACAATTTTTAAGTGGAATTGGACATATTATAGCTTAGAAAACATGTAAACTAAAAAATAAATTGTAAACATTGGACATTTTAGAATTATATACAATTTATTTTATTTTGACCTAAATAGGAACCCTTTGATTTGCACATAAGTTCCTCTTCTCTTATGCACTGAAGTGCCTCTTCTCTTATGGATCGAAGTGCCTTTTGGTTTGCACCAAAGTGCCTCTCAGTGAGGATCTTATATAATGTCTTTTAAAATTCTTTTTCTCTTGCAAACTCTTAACTTGTTCATTGATCTTACTTGTAACTTTATATTTAATATTCATGAAATATGATACAATAATATTGAAAGTAAACATGACATTTATTTCTTTATAGATTCATTGTCTTTAAGCAATTGATATATTAATTAGTGTTACAATCATAACATTATATGTAGAATTCTTATATAGATATAAAATAATAATTATGTTCAGAATACATGGACCACTTACCTTTCTCTTAAAGGAGGTTCTACTTCTCTTCCTAGGTTGAAGGAAATCTAATCACCCTAACTGAAGGCTGATAGAAGTCCCAACGATCAAGTAGGGAGGATGCTCCTAGATGGGATTCACAAGAACATAGGCTATTGTTCTTTTGTTGGGTATGATAGGATCATGGGGAAGGTCTTGTTTATAGGTTTTAGGAGTCTAGAATCTTCTTGGCCAACTCGATTAAAATTTTAATATGTTTTATTATTCAATCTAAAAATTGTTAGTATCTTGACTTAAATGTATTGAAAGATAAGATAAGGTGAAACATCTTTCCCTTTGTTAATTACCAAAGTCCAACTTCATGGTCAATCTATTTATCACTTTCTGGTGATTTTCCTTTATTACTTTCAATATATTTTAATGAGTAATTTTAGAGGTGAAAGGAAAGAGAAAGGGAATGTTATTATTTCTGTATGTTAAAAAACTAATTCCCTATATTAAAACTTTATGCCATTGATCTTTACTTCATCTCTTCTTCATATTCCAATGAGTAGGAGAGACAAAAGATAGAGATAATTTATTATTATTAACTTTTTAGTGTTCATTGTGTACAAAGGGATAATGAAAGAATTTATCACTATTTCTTGAGAAACTAGAAACTATGGCATTAACCAAATTACCATTATTTTCTATTTGTAATCACAATGAAAGGGTGTACGAGTGAGACAACCGTACCATTCATTTCACAAGTACACACTGTTTTGTTCATGTGATCATTTGTTTTCATTTAACTAAAACAAATACATACTATTTCAATTTAGAAATCACAAAAAGGAGGAAAGAGAAAAATAACTTTAATCCACATTTACATGTACTTAATGTATAGAAAGAATATAGAATGTCATTTCAATGTGTTATTCAATAAAATTGTTAAAGATAATTACTCACTCCTATATTATCTATATTTTTTTGAAATGATGTTATATTATCAAAAAGTAAACCATTTTTAGTTGTCCATATTAAATACATCAATTCATTTTCGACTTACATAATATCCTATCACCCATAATAAATCAGGATTTCCAGTTTTGTTGGGAAGGTGAGGGTCAAAATCCACACGTTTCTATAGTCTCCAATTAATATATGGCTCTTGCAAATTTGATCACATTGTAGTCAATTATTTAGGCATTAGATTTTAGAATGAAATTAACCTAATTCTTCTTTCAGCTTCCCTTCTCCCTCTATTTTAAGTATATGGTTTCCATGTTGGCTAATTTTGACCAACAACTAATCACTATTTACATTATTTTGGTTTTACATGTGTTAAATAGATTGACATTGTATTTATATTTAATTTAGTGGTCCTAAAAATTTCAAATGATACCAAATCAGGACCACACATTAATTAGGTACCCTAGGTTTTTCCTAGACAATAAAATTCGAGTTTTGCATATCTTTTGTATACAATTTGTGTGTGGGTCATTTAACTATTCTTTTGACTCGACAAATGCATGATGAGTGCGATGAAGAGCACTATATAGAGTGTGATTGGAGGGTGCCGCTGACCATTTCTGTTTGAGAAATCTTGGATCTGGAGGCGTAAAGGAGATGGCAATGCATATCTGTATAAGGCATCTGGTAGTTTCACTCTGAATGAATGGTTCAATAGTTATTTGGTGAAGAAGAAGATTGATGATTCTTCATTGGATGGTATGGAGGTAAAAGTAGTTAATGGTAAATTGGTGTATACAAAGGAGAAAGCTCTTGAGAATGCTCAGAAGTGGAGTAGGTGATTTGTAGGTTATGTGCTTGATTTCAAGTCTCATTCTCCTACTCTAGAGAGTTGTCTTAATTGGATATGGAATCCTAGAGGATGTAGTAAAGTCTTTAGTAATGGTGATGGTCTCTTTATCATCATATTTTCAAACCAAGTAGATCTAGACTTTTCTTAGAAGTCAGAGAAATGGTTTGTTGAAAATAGGTTGTTGGTTCTATTCAGTTGGAAGCCTGGTATTCAACTTGAGAGATTACATCTGAAGAATGTGTATATGTCTATGTATTTATCATATTATGTTGGATTTATGGGATAAAAACATGTTTGAAATGATCGTCTCTTTCTTAGGTGTTCCACAGTTTGCAGATGAGGCTACAAGAACTTATTCTAGAATTGAGTTTAGTCATATCCAAGTGTTGATATCCTTTGATTCTTCATTTTTGATCATATTTTGATGGAAAGGGATGATGGAGACCTACATAGAGTTGAGCTTTGTTATGAATGGATTCCCACTATTTTCTCAAAGTGTTCTTTATTTGGTCATTATGATGAATGTTGGTTCTTTATTGTTATGAATGGATTCCCACTATTTTCTCAAAGGGTTCTTTATTTTGTCCCAGATTCTAAAAATCCTGCTAAGAAAATTTTGGAAGGTCAAAAAGTCTCAAGATCTTGTTGGTTCTGTTGATATGCCTATTATTGAGGATGTTCATGATAATTCCCCTAAAATACTTGATTCTTAGGTATCTAATGTACTTGCTGAAGGTTTTCAGAGTAGGAATGGAGGTAAAAGTTTGATTCCCTTGTTTCCTATTCTGGTTTTTCTTAATATTCCTTTTGACCTAGGATCTAAAGGAAGCTTTATTCCACCTGTAGAATTTGCAAAGAAGGTAAGTTGTGGTATTATTCGTCGTCTATGTACATCTAGTTTCTCTCCAATGCCTACTAATTCTGGAATGCTAGAGGTTATTATTGAAGATGCGTTTGTTGAGGTTGACAACTTAACATCCCACCATTTAAATGTTTGAATCCTTCCATATCTCCTCTTGGAATGTGAGAGATATTAACAATAAATCGTAGGGGTCCATGAAGAGTTACGAGGGTTGGCATGTGATATCATTGTGCTTAATGAAACCAAGCTTAGGAAGGATAAGCCTGGTAGGGTTATGAGTAAGTATTTTCTTTAGTTTTGTTGGATTTCAAAGAATGAGTCTCATGTTCTACGCAGGGTGTTTATCCTATGGAATGAAGCCTCTTGTTTGATTACTAAAATTTTGGAAACTGATAAGTTGGTTCGTTCAAAAGTTTCTATTATAGGATCTAACTATGTGTTCTATATTTTTTCATTTATGGGCATAATTCGGATTTGGATAGAGTTAGTTTATGGAATTCTATTGAAAGTATTAATAATACTATGGATGATCCTTGTGTTACTCTTGCAGATTTTAATGTTGTTAGGAAGACAAATGAGAAGATTGGTAAGAACCCTCCCTTTATTAGATCTATGGAGAAATTTAACAATTTCATTTTGAATTTTGATCTCATTGAGTTGGACCTTGATGGTCCCTTCTATACTTGGGACAACCACTAGGATGGGGTGGATTTTGGTATGTCTAAAATTGATAAGATTTTTTTCAACTCAAATTTTTTGGAACTTAATGCTGACATTCATGGATATGTTCACTCTAACATAGTGAGTGGTGATAGGATTATCTTTGTTGAATTGGGTAAAGTCAGGAAGATTAATTCACCATTTAGATTCATTAATTCTTGGGTAGCACATGAAGGTTTCATGGATGTTGTTAAAAAATTCTAGAGTATGGATGTTGAGGGCTGTTATATGTATAAAGTCTACAGAAAACTTTCTACTCTCAGATATAAACTTCGTGTCTGGAATAGTTTTGTTGTTGGTAGAATTTTTGATAATCCAAAAATAGCTTCCTCTAATGCCCTTAAAGCTCAGATTGAGGGACTATTGGACCATGTTGTTGTGTCCAAAGCTAAAGAGCTCAAAAATATTGCTAAGAGGGAGCCTTGTCTTGAAGAATCATTGTATAAATAGAAGTCCGGGGTGTAGTGGTTAAAAGAAGTGGAATATAATTCTAAATTTTTCTATTCATCTACGAAGACAAGAAGGTAGAAAATAAAATGAGATCTTTGGTCATTAATGGTTCTGTCAAATGTAACCTCAATGTAATCAAAAATTAAGTCGGCGATTTCTATTCAATGTTGTTGAATAATAATTCTGAAGGTGATGTTTGACCTGATGAATGTCCTAGTATATCTGTTAAGTAATAGCCAAAATATTGGTATCATTGTTGATGTTACTCAAATAGAAATTGACGATGTGGTTAACTCTTTGAAAGAGGACAAGACCCTTGGCCTAGATGGGTTTAAAAAATTATTTATAAAGAAGACTTGGTCTATTGTAGGAGAAGATATTAGTAGAAATATAAAAGAGTTCTTTATGAATGTCAAGTTGTTGAGAGAATCAAAGTGTACATACATCACCCTTATTCCTAAAAGTTCGGATGCTCGTAAAATCTAAAATTAGCATCCTATCTCTCTTTGTAATTTGGTTCATAAGCTCATATATGAAATTATGGTTAATCACCTTCAACTTGTTATGTCATCTATTGTGGATACTAACCAATGTGGTTTCTTTAAGGAGAGGACTATCAAGGATGCTATACTCTTAACAAATGAGATTTTGCATGACTTCAACAATTCCAAACATAAAATGTGTGTGCAAGTGGACATTTCAAAATTTTATGATTTAGTGAGTTGGACATTCTAGTATTCTATCATGTATAAGATGGACTTTTTTACAATATGGATTTGATGGATTAAGGAGATTTTTAATTCTATCTCATATCAAATGTTGGTTAATGGTGATCCGTATGATTACTTTTTCCATCTAACTACATTAGACATGGGGATCCTATAGCCCCATATCTTTTTGTTCTCGTCATATAGGGGCTTTCTGAGTTGATTAAATAGGAAGTTTAGGATAAATCTTTGACTCATATTTTTGATTCAATTTTTTTATCCCATTTAATATTTGTGGATGATGTCATGATCTTTTCTAAAGATGAAGAATGTAATGCTCATTGTATGAAGACTATTTTTTATTCTTTTGGTTGTATCTCTAGTCTTCATATTGATCCAAACAAAAGTATTGTGTTCTTAGTAAGTATGCTAACAAGTTGAGGATCTTTGATATGTTGGGGACTTCTGAGGGCTCCCTTCCTTCTAAATATTTGGGCGTCCCTCTTTTTGTTGGAAAATTTTCAAAGGACTATTGTTTTGTTATCATTGATAAAATAAAAATGATACTTGAATCCTAGAAGGCTAAATTCCTCTTTATGATAGCTAGGCTCAAACTGATCAAATCAAAATTATCTACTTTGTATCTTCATTTAGCATTTTCTTTTGTTATTCCATGTTCTGTGCTTGATGAATTGACATGATCTGCACAGATTTTTTATGGTGTCATTTAGGTATAAACAAGCCTCTACATTTGGTTAAATGGGAGGTTGTCACTAGGCCTAAAAAGGAAGGAGGTTTGGATTTGGAGAAGAGTAAGGATGTTATGAGAGCCTGCACTGTTATCAATGCTTGGGATAAGCAAGGAAAAACACTCATTGTGGGTCAATTAGGTTAATGACAAGTATTTAACTTCTAATTCCATCCAAGTCTATCAAAAAGTCTAGTAATATATCCTGGTTATTTAATAATGTCCTTAGAGTGAGAGACACCCTTCTTTTGTTTGTTGAGTTCAATATTGGTAAAGGGGATTGCATTTGTATGTGGCAAGATCCTTGGTCAAAGAGAAGTAAACTATCTGATTTCTTTGGCAATGAAATTTATATCAAGACTGTTCTTATTAAGAATTGTTACCTTTCATCTATTATTAAGAATGGTTGTTGGTATCTTCCTGAATCCAGAAATTTCTCTAGTTTAACTGACTTTCTGAAATCCCTAAATATTGTATTGGATGGTGATGATCAGTTGTTGTTTTGTATATGAAGAGTTTTCATTTTAAGGGAGTCTAGGATGTTGTTAGAAGTAAAAACTCTGAACTAGATATCTTTAAATGGCTATGGTGCTTAAAGGTCTCTACGAGATGTATTATTCATACTTGGAAAGTAAATCATAATAAAATTCCTACTTAGGATGATGCTAGAAGGAGAGGTATCTCCTTGGCCTCTATGTGTTTTCTATGCTAGAGGGGTTATGAGGATACTCATTACATCTTATTTGATTTCTCTTTCATGAGGAGTGTATGGGAGAAACTATTAATGATGGGTTTTAGATGTTATACCAAGTTCTTGGGATGAAGTTTGTTTACTTTCTAGTGATTAAGGTAATATTACATGTTCTCTTATATATTATCATTGCTGGCTTGAGAGAAATATAAGGGTCCACAAAGATCTATATAGAAATCATGATGCTCTTTAGAAAGTGATTAGAAGTGAGGCAGAAGTGTTTATCGGTTGTTGAGTTGGATTTGTATTTTAGGGACACATGTAGAGCTAGGAGTTTATCTAAATGTTTGACTCTATTGTGGTGGTTCATGTTGATTGTTTCAGGTTGCTCTGCTATTTGGTTATTGGATACTTTCCTATTCTTTCCTCTATTTGGATGGAGTTTTACTATTGCATCGATTCTTTCTATTTTGATTGGTTGGTTTTTGGAGTTTCTATTTCCTAGTAGCTTGTTCTATGGTGCTTATCTTGATGAACTCTAGAAGGTGGTATGCAGCCTACTGATCTTTTCTGGTCATTGTATATATTCTTGATCCAAGAAGTTTTGGTTGGTTGACTTATTCCCTAAAGATTTCTTTTAGTTTGGGAGCTTCATTCAGTGGTTTATTTCTATATCCCTTTATTTCTTTTTATAGCTTACATGTACATCCTTGGCCTACGTGCTTCTCTCTTTAATTATTTATCTTTTTCCTTTCTTATGTTCAACACAAGCTATATTTGTACAAACATTTTTACAAGAAAAAAATAGAAAAAAAGGGAAAGAAGTTTTGATGACAAAAAAAAAACTATTCCTTAGATTCAAATTTGAGATTAACTATTATTATCCAATTAATGGTTATGTCATATATCTTTTGTGCCTTTATAAGAAATATTTTTTTAGAAATAGAGAAAGAAAAGATTAATTCTATATCCTTCATATGTATGCAAAAAAAAGGGGAAGTCATTTATTGTTTTTCCAAGTAAGTAACTTATCTCATAGTTTTTGAAATTAGTGCATGAGGGAGATTATCGATCCTTTTTGTAATCTAAGGAGGAAAGAGAAATAGGTCAATGATATTCTCTTTTTATTTTAAATACTATCAAAAGGAAAAGGGAAACTTCTTGCCCAAGTTATATGTTCCATATTTTCAAATTATAATCCATTTCTCATGTTATTTTATTTATTTTAAACATCCTCAAAAATAGAAAAGAGAATGAAGGAGTTTGGAAACTAATATTCATCTATTTAGGTTAATTTCAACACATTATAGCATATATGAATGAAAAAAGTAATTGAGTTTTCTTTTTGTTTTTCTTACATTATTTTTTCTCTGAGGAATATCATTTCAAGTCCTTCATAAATTAAGCCCTTAAACTATCTTTATTTCATAAAAATCATTTTTAAATTATAAATAAGTTGTGAATATTGGGGTGTTACAATTCTACCCACCTAAAAATAAATTCCATCCTCAAAATTTCTCTAGGCTACTACCCCCTTAGGGGTTTCCTTACCTCTTAAGTTATTGATAATTAATATTCCAAGGTTAACTTAGGTTCATAATTTTGCAAGAAAGTAGTTATGTATCATATGGCATCTTAATTTCACAAATGATTTATTTGAGCACGGATTAAACATCACCTTGGTCTCCTTCTCAAGTTATACATATGCTTTATGAAGCCAAACTTATCACTGCACTTAGGGCATCTATTTTCATGACTTTCTATCATTATGTGTAGAATACTACCTAATCTTAGGTATTTAGGAATCTCCTACACTTCTTGGTATTTGGTGATCAACAACATTCCCAGAGATGTGGGATCTTGTCATGCTACCTCTCACTAACCTACCAGTACACATGTCACATACCACATGGACTAGTAAGAAAGGGGAAATGCAGAAAAAAGTCTTCAAGTAATGACATCCATCTTCACCTCTAATTGGTTGTCTATGACAATTGAGAATGGAGAGGATATTTCATTAGCCATGATTAGGTTGATACTTGAGATTGACATGAGTAAACCTCTATCCTTATCATGTCATCCTATGGCCTCATAATTTTTCTCAAGAGACCATTCCTACACCTTAATTTCACATTTTCATTCTATAATTATTATGTGAATCACATTTTCCCAGTGTCGATCAACCTATCCACTCTGATATCATAATCTAACATCCCACTTTTCTAAAACATACACATTGTTGAGCTGAAGTATTATTCTCAAGGGGGATGCCACAAAATGTTAATGATTACAAAATTGAGTAAATGAATCACCATGCATTATTTTAAATTGATTCATACATAGGAGTACTATAACTTGTTCGTCATGAAATCTAGATTTAATAAGACAAACTTGGCTAACATAACTACGACATAATGTGAAATATATCTAAAACATTGGATAATCTTGGGAGATGGAACCTACCCAGTCTTTTTTCTAAAGGTCCCCGATCTCGTCAATGCACGTTAGATAGATCCACTCCTGTATGCTTGCTCTTTACCTGCGGGAATCACTCCCCCAACCATGCATCAAATATTTTTAAAGTGGAATTGAACATATTATAGCTCAGGGAACATGTAAACTGAAAATAAACTATAAACATTAAACATTGAGAAAGATATGCAAATTCTTTTATCTTGGTCTATATAAGATTCCTTTGGTTTGCACATAAGCTCCTCTTCTCTTATGCACTAAAGTGCCTCTTGGGTTTCACTGAAGTGCCTTTTCTCTTATGCACCAATCCCTCTTGGTTTTGCACCAAAGTGCATCTTGGTGAGAATCTTATATAGTATATCTTTTATCATTATTTTTCTTTTGCAAACTCTTGACTTGGTCTTGATCTTACTTATAAATTTATATTTAATGTGCATGAAAGATGATACAATAATATTGACAATATACATGACATTTAGTTCATTATAGATTCACTAACTTTAAGAAAGTGAAATAATAAGTATTACATGCGTAGCATTATATGTACAATTCATATACGTACATAAAATCAAACAATACTTATGTTCAAAATGCACGGACCACTTACCTTTCTCTTAGAGGAGGTCCTACTCTTCCTAGATTGAAGGAACTTTAATCACCCTAACTTAAGGCTAAATGAATTCCTTAGCGATCAAGTAGGGAGGCAACACCAGGATTGGATTTTAAAGAACATAGGATAATGTTCTTTTCCTGGGTATGGTAGGGTCATGTGGAAGGTATCTTTTATAGGTTTTAGGGGTCTAGAATCTTCCCGCCCAATTGGAATAAAATTTTTAATATCTTTTGTCCTTCAATTTAACATTTGCCACTACTATGACTTATAATGGATTAAAAGATAAGATAAGGTGAAACATGTTTCCCTTGTTAATTACTAAAGTCCAAATTCACTGTCAAGCTATTTATCTCTTTCTAGTGGCTTTCCTCTATTATCTTTTGAATGAGTTATTTTTGATGTGAGAGGAAGGAGAAAGGGGATGTAATTATTTACTTGCATTAAAAAATTAATTTCCTATATTAAACTATCTGTCATTTATCCTTCAATTTAATTCTTCTTCATATTCCAAGGAGTAGGAGAGACAAAAGATATAGAGAATGTGCTATCATTTACCATTATGTGTTTATTGGGTACAAGGGATAACAAAAGCATTTATCACTATTTCTTGAGAAACTCTAATGTATGACATTAACAAAATTACCAATACTTTCTACTTGTAATCACAAAGAAAGAGAGAGTAGAGTGAGAGAATAGTACCATTCCTTTCACAACTACGTAATGTTTTGATCAAGTGATCATTTATTTTCATATAACTAAAATCAAGACACATCATTTCAATTTTGAAATCACAAAAAGGAGGAAGGAGAAAAATAATTTTAATTCACATGTACATGCACTAAATGTAAAGAAAGAATATAGAACGTGATTTCAATGTGTTATTTAAAAAATTATGAATACAATTACTCACTCCCATATAATTTGTATTTGTTTAAAATGATGTTATGATTATGGAATCGTAAACCATTTTTGATTGTTCATATGAAATACACCAATTTCATTTCCAACTTACATAACATCTTGTCACCTATACTAACATCTCCTTTTCCATATCATGCTTCCCAGTTGTGGTAAGGTGACAGGTCAAAAACTACACATTTCTATAGTCTCCAATTAATATATTGCTCTTGTAAATTTGATCACATTGTAGTCAATTATTCAAACTTTGGAACATTAAAAGAAATCAATCAAATTCTCCTTCCAGCTTTCCTTATACCTCTATTTTGAATATATGATTCAATATTTGCTAATTTTGAGCAACAACTAATCGATATATACATTATTTTGGTTTTTTTTTACATAAGCCAGAGGGTTTCTATTTATCTCTCCCCTCTCAAGCAAGCAATTTCATGGACATTACACTCATCTGAAATATTAGTAGAATTAAACTTGGTAGTACTACTACCATTACAAGCATCTAAGTTGATTACATTCACTAAGACTAATGGAGGATTTCTATAGAAATAAAAACCTCCGATTTTTTTGAGGTGAAACTTAGCTAACTGATCATCTGCTTGATTACCTTCTCTTCCAACATACGAATAAGACCAGTCAGGTTCCCAATTCTGTTTGACAGCTGCTATCCATCTCGCCAACATAGGGTTATCTAATGTATTGTTTTCTAGTGCATTGATAACATTCTTGGAATCCGACTCAAAGTATAGCCTGTTACCTGCAAACACCAGTCCTACCTCCGAAGAAAGGGTAATGGCTTGAGCCTCTGCCTCAAGTGTACTCCTGGCCATTGTTGTCTTGCCCCATCCTCCTTTCCAGTTCCCATTACTATCCCGACATATAACAACAAGAGAAGATTGAAGAGTATGCGAGTTGAAGGTTACGTCCGTATTGAACTTTAGAGAGTTTTGCAATGGCTTCCTCCACTTCACTCCAGTAGAGTTAGATTGCTGAGGTGTAGTATCCTGTGACCAAGCCTGGAGATGGATGTACACGTCCTTCATGATTATTGCTTTGACGTAAGTCATGGTCTTCCTCTTGTTCTCAAAAACTTTTGAGTTCTGATTCCTCCAGATCTGCCAACAACCTTCTGCAAAGATAATGTCATGAGACCTTGTTGTCGATAAATTATATGCAATCCAGTTCCAGATATTCATTTCGCTAAAGAAACTTCTCCAAGTTCCCACGTCTAGAACCTCCCTCCAGATCTGCGAGGCATGTATGCAGTCCCTAAGAGCATGTAGTTTTGCATGATGGATTGACATTGTATTTACATTTATATGACTGGTCAAACAAATTCAGAATGAAACCAAGTCTTGACTACACATTAATTAGGTTGTCTAGATCCTTCCTAGATACGAAATTTCATGTTGTGCATATATTTTGTACAAAATTTCCAAATGGGTTAATTAACTTGGTTTTTATGCCATAAAGGATGAGATAATGTGAAAATTCATTCCTTAACTATTTCTTTGATTTAAATTTGAGATGAACATTTATTACCCACTCAATGGTTATGTCATATATCTTTTATTCCTTTCTATAAAATATTTTTTTGGAGAGAGAGAGAAAGAGAAAGAGAAAGAGAAGATAATGCTATATCCTTCATATGTATAGAAAAGAAAAAAGGAAGTCATTTATTATTTGTCCAAGTGAGTAACTTATCTTGTAATTTCTAAAATTTGTGCATAGGTGCAGTTATTGTTCCTTTTTGTAATCCAAGGAGGAGGAGAGAGAAAGATGTTAATAATATTTTCTTTTTATGATAAAAGCTATCAAAAAGAAAAGGGACACTTTTTACCCAAGTTACCTATTCAGTATTTTCAAATTCCAATTCTTTTTTTGTCTCATATCCTTGAAAGGAAAGTGGAAACTAATATGTGTAGTTTGAGTTAATTGCAACACATTATAACATATATGAAGGGTAAAAGTATTTTTATTTTTCTTTTTGTTTATATTACTTTATTTTTTCTGTAAGGAATGTCATTTCATGGATTTTTTACATTAAGACCTTCAACTATCTTTATTTAATAAAATCATTTTATAAGTTATAAATATGTTGTGAAAATTAGGGTGTTACAAGTTGCATGTGGGGGTCTAGGGCAGTGACAACATACTCCTTAAGATTGTGATGTATCCTACATAAAACAAGGTTTCCGGTGGTACATCAGTTGTTGGTGAGTTGGTTGGCCCTTCTAGAACCATTGATGCAAAGTTGTTTTGATCTATTGACACCTTTGGTAGGTTCACAAATGCACAATAAGCCTAAATTCTTTGATTCTCTACCTGAGTATCCATATTTAAAGGAGGAATGTTGACATCCAACTACTCCCATTAGTATCTGAGAGCCAGACCTGGTGAGGCCCAATGCAAAGGGGGCTTACTTAAGATTATAGACTTAGGAATCTGAGCATGCTTTTAAGACTATACAGTGAGATTGTAGCTTGCTATGATGCTTTCACATGTCATGTTACACTTCATGTGGGTTTAGGGAATAATAAGACGAATGAGAGATTATTAAGTATGTGTTGTTATTGATTTATTCCTCGGAGTTTTCTAGAGTGTCTTGATATTTGTATTTTTCAAAATGACCAATTTCCTTTGTGGTTGTTAAAGAATGTTCAGTAATTTATTTACTCTTTTTAGTCCTCTTGAGTAACCTGCCATACATATGTTTGTGAGGGGCTAGTTCCTCTATAGATTGCTATTGTTCTACTTTATATTTAGTTTCTAAATAACATATCTTGAATTATGTAAGTGCTTCAACTATTTCTCTTATGTACTCATTCACTGTGCGAGTAGGCTCACCCCTGTACTTATACTATTAAGGGAAACCATGTGAAGAATGTCAATGCCAGAGTAGATCTGCCCCAACAACTAAGTATCAAACTAGTTAAGTTCAGTCAGTCCTTGTCATTCTAGGTCTTTTATAGAAGTGAGAGACTTTTAAATGATGATGTCTACTTTGTTCCCTTATAAATAGAGTAGATGAACATATTGTCGTGTCACCAGGTCTGGCTCTCGACGTGACTTTTCAAAATATTTAAAGTATATAATAAGTACATATAAGTGAAGAATTTTCAAAAGAATTAAAATAATGAGGAGTAGATGAACATATAAATTATCATAATTTTGGATTATGTTTGGCCTATTAAGTAAATGATCTTCGGTAACATATGTATGATAAACAATTCTATTTAAATAAAATAAAGTGTAAAGTTGGGTCAATTTGCAATTGTCCCAAGCAACTTAATTGTTGTATATGAGTAGCCTAGCACCCAATGAGATGTAAAATTTCATGATTGATACCAGATAATGAAATCCTAGAGAGAGAGGGAGAGTTAGGGTTTGAGAGGAGAAAGTGGTGGAACTGATGGTCCAGGGTTTCACCATCTAAGAAATGATGATATCAAGTAAGTTCAGATTCTTTGCATAGTCTTTCAGGGTGAATCTTCTCTCACATGTCAAGATTCTGTCCCTCCTCTTAGTTGATTCAAAATGATATTAAGTCTCTCTCTTTTCTCACTCTCCCTATTAAGCTCTATAATCATGTTGAAAGCCTAGTAATATACATATTAGATAATCAATATCATTGCTACTACTTATATGCAATTGCATAACCAATTGGGATGATTTTAAGGAAATTGAAGCTACGTATTTCAATCCTTTTTCATTGATTAATATTTTTCTAGTTCCTGACATGTTGATTTCAGTTATATCAATAATTATTGTTACATATGAATATTACCTACAACTAACTATTTAGTGATATGCATGGAAAATAGTTGACATGTATAGAATTATATTGAATTATATTAAAACAAATTACACTAATGTACTGTTAAATCCTACTAAAAAATTGAATATTATATATATAAGGATCAGTATAGAGGTGGTGATGTTCCATGTTTAGGGTTTTTGTTGAGGGGTTGAATCAAACTAGTGAATGAATCAATGTACATTTATGATTGCCGGATGAATTATATGGAAATAAAAACTAGGGTTTCCATGTGTGTGATATCCATAATGAACCCCAGTGCACCATGATGAGACCCAATGCACTATGATGAGAATAATAAATGATATGATTCTTATTATATGTTGAACTAAGATGACTTATTAAACCTTACAAATTCAGTATTAAATTGTGTATGAGTGATAAAGCCTAAACTTGTATATAATCATGTAAATGTCATAAAATGCACAATTTATGTAATTTGAATTGATAGTGATAGGATAGATCCACATGATCTAAGCTTCATTCCTCTATTATAGTATTATTAATGAAATTACGAGTAAACCTCGCATGAATACATGTCTTTTATACAAGTCAAAAAATAGTGAATTAAAAGTAAGACAACATATTGAGAGGGCACACCAATGTGATATCAAAGCCTAGGTTAGGTGAGTCTGTAGGGACAATAGGATCTAGGGCTTAATAATAATTTGGATGTTTTAAAAAACCTAAATTATATCCATACTGACTAAACTCAATATCCATATACTCTGGTCAAGTATTTGGGTATTGAGATAAGCTATTGTGAAACTACTAACTGTACTTCTTTTGGATGCCTTGACCATGAATTCGGATGAAGATAGAGTCAAAGGATAGAATATGTATGATTTAACAAAATCACAAAATGGTGTAAGAGGAAGGATTATAAAATTCAATATGATGCCTAAGACAAGCATGGAATTTCATATCAGAAAGATGAAAGTGTAATAGATTATGGAGACAATTCCTAACAAATTTAAACATGATTATGAATATGTAATTATTAGAAAAGTTGATAACTAAGTATGAAGCCCACTAAGTGATCTTCTTTTTGAAGAAAAGTGATGAATGTGTGTAATAGTGCATAATTAATTATAATCTTGATCTGTGAGATACATAATCAAATTTCAAAAGAATATGAAAGGTGATGTGAATCACATTTTGATAAATGATGTAGTAGTAAGATTTGTGATGCAAGTGTTTGTAATAATCAAATATATATGAAGATCACAAGGGATGAAATATCCATCTAATGGAAAAAAATGAAATGATTCATATCAAAGAAAGATAAAATGGAAATCATTCTAACTTGATATCTAGATAGATGAATGATTAGATCAAATGATATTCTTCGAGATTTTTTTATAGATTTTGGGATGAAATCTAAAAATGAGTGGAGAATTTGTAACGACCCATTTTCAGATTAACCATCTAATTAGGGTTTACTTTGATGATTGCATGCTTAACTAGATTGATCATTATTTAGAGCTTGATTTATGATGGTAGTATAATTTGAGATTCTTTAAAGATAATTATATACTCAAAATTTGATTTTATTCGAAAAAATTAGGGTTTGAGAATTGTAAACCCTAGTCACCAAAATTAGGGTTTTTGTAGCATATGAATACAAAATTTGATAAATACAATGATGTAGTAAATTATTTCTAGTATTTTATATACAACTCTGATTTTTTGAAATTTGGATATATTTTGAGAAGTTCAATTATTAGTGTTCTTCTAAAATACAATATTTTTGAAGAACTTTCTGACATGTTTGTCGATCAAGTTTCCCCATGACAAACTCAGCCGACCATGCACTCAATGACATAAGTCTGGTATTTGAATTTTATCTTTTTATTGATACATCTAATAGATTTAAAATTTTAAATGATGTTGAAAACCTCCAATTTAAACTTCTTTTTAAATTTTAGTAATTTTTGTATGATCTTTGAGTTCTACAAAGTGTGGTGTCAGTTGAGTTTCTTATTAGTAACAACAAGACCGACCATGCTGCAGATAATAATATAGCAGTGTAGTATTTGATTTTTATTTATTTATTGGTAACTATGAATGATCATTTACTTGATCTCTGAAATTATTTCTCAGAAAACATGATATATTATCATAAATTTTGGCCTATTCAGTCAACAAGTTTCAGTAACATTTGTATGATAAAAAATTTTGTTAAGTGAAAAGCAACTGTAAAGTTGGGTCAATTTGCAATTTACCCAATTACCTTAATTGATCTGAGAAACCTAGAACCCAAGGACATCTAGTATTTCATGACTTATTCTAGATAAACTAAATCCAAAAGAGAGAGGTAGAGTTAGGGTTTTAGAGGAGGAAGTGGTGAAATTGATGATCTAGAGTGTCACCTTCAGAGAGAAGATGAAATAAAGTAAATTTAGCTTCTTTGCATAGTCTTTCATGGTGAGTCTTCTCTTACATGTCATGTTTCATTCCCACCTTTGGTTTGATTTGAAATGATGTCAAATCTCTTTGTTTCACTCCTAATCTCCATTTCTAGGGTTTCTAAGTTGAGAGGAGGAAGAAATGGATTCAATAGCTAGAACCTTGGTGGATTTCTAAAATTTTGAAGTTTAACCTATATATATAAGGTTCTAGTCACCATATGTGAGTGTTTCTATCCCTATTTATTTGCAAGATAAATTTCGTTAATTAGAATCTATCCCCTAGCTAGTAAAGTTTGCGATACATTAGTCTATCTCCTGGTTAAGCTAATGAGGTTTCGAGCTGAAGTCCACTAAGGTACACATTCTTAAGGAATGTTTGGCTATTTCAACAGTGTTGGCTTCTTACACTAATGAGTTACAACCCTTAGAAGGATCTTTTACTCAACTAACCAATCTCCACAAGTATATGGAGGTAGTTTTCGTCGAGGTCGAACACATGGAGTTTGGTAAAATATCAAACGCAACAACACTAAAGTAAAACAATCTAGATCATTTTAAAAAGGATCGTGATGTTGATTTAACTACATAATTTTCAGATTTAAACAAAGCAGTGAAAGGATTACTAAAAAGGGTTTTAAATTAAATATGAATGGATCTTGGACATTAAGATTTCACCCACACATCAAATCATCTCATAGGAACACAAAATTTAAACATACTAATTAATGTTTTAAAGGGGAGGTGTACGTTGCACTTCACCTCTCGGTGCAAGTGCAACAATATCAACTCAAACCCACATTCTCATGCATGATTTTCATTTTAGATCACATCCTACTCCTCAACTCCATAATCTCCACACTCATGGTAGAAGAGGAGTTTCCAAGATGAGTACCTCCATACATTCCTACCTATCTTCTTAGATCATGCAAGAAAGCATAACACAAGCATATAAAGTGGCAAGCCATACATGCAAGAAATGACAAAATCGGTACTCACAAGTAGAAAAACAAGCAACATAGTATTTAGTACGAAATTAACATGTTCCATACATGCTATGGCATGTGAGATACTCTCCCATGACCAAGAAAGGTAGTTTACTTGTCCATAATCATTTATTGCATAAATGCTACAAAATTTTCAGGTTCAAGCATGGTCTAGGCAAAGAAAAAAGAGAAGAACCAAATATATAACCACAATAAGGTAGGATTCTAGCTTTTGGATGAAATTCTACTTATCCTGATGATCCAAACCGGACTAGCTCCTTTCCCAAGAATCTACGTGGAGTAGGGAAGCCTTGTTGTACCTTTGGAGAAGAGAATGGAGAAGAAGAGAAGAAGATTGGGGGTTCTTTGGCAAGAAATGACCTCTTTTCTCCTCAAATTCACCTTCCTTTCCTCTCGACTTGCTCTAGGATGAGAGAAGTTTGACTTATGACCCCACCTCCTGATAACCCCCAATTAAGGGAGACCGAGAGGTCAAAGCTGCACCCATAACCTCTGGATCAAAGGTTCGGCAATTAACCAAGAATAATGATCAAATTTTAACCTACTATACTGAAAAGCTGTAAGAAAATAAATTTTTGCATACTTTTTTGAAAACTTGGATCTCTATACTTCTATCCACTAAAGGATTCTACTCTAACTAATCCTCCTTGTATTTAACTTCAAGTATTTCATAATATGACGATTTACTGTTTGTCCTTTTGGCTTGTACCTAAAACGCCGACAAACAAAACGTCGGTCAGACGAAGCTGGTATGTGAGGGAAACAATAATTATGTAAATACGTTAACAATGTAATCATTCAATTAATCATTTAACAACCAAGATTACTTTTTAGATATAACTCCGCGATCCAAGAGTACCCTATCCTCTATGTTGTCCCCATTAAACCCCTCATGATCCACCTATAAGTGAACCAATTTCTAGGGTTGAGTCACATGGCACTACTCGTAAGTAGCCCACTACTTAACTCATGGTAGGCTAATGAGTCTCATGGCACTACACGTAGGTAGCCTAGTTTCTAACTCTCGGTAACCTAGACCTGGCTCTAGGATTACCCCCCTTTTTTTCTAGCCTTTTCAAATCAATATAGGTGGACCCGAATCTAGTTAGTTATATACGCACATTTATAGTGATAATCATAGTCACTTTATAGTTGCATGAAATAAATAAACATCCAATAGTTATTTTCAAGCAACCGATTAAAACTTCGGGAATTGCCGTGAAACTAGAGCGATTATTCATAAGCATAACCACATACCTGATTTGATGATTTCACAACCATTAAGCAATTCCAACCAAGAAAGCAATCCAAGCAAGCAATTCGTCAATCACATAATTCCTGAAAAGAATATATACTCTATTTACAACACACTTTATCAAGAATCTACTTTATTGACTTGGATTCACTTTCCAAGGTTTCTAATCCGAATTAGGGTTTCATTAATATTCATTAGGGTTTCTTATATCAATGTCTCAAACTTTATCCCTTTTTGGTCAACAAACCCTAAAATACTCTTTTCCAATTATATAAACCTTAATTGCTCAACTATCCATTTTAATAGTCTGTTATACCCAAATTGACTTAGGATCATCATATCCCTATTTATTCATGGATTTGAACTTTTAAAAGACATATTCATCTAGATTAGGGTTTTCAAGCTCATTAATGCATAATCATGCACGAAACCCTAAATTAAGCCAATTATATAAAAAGATCATCTTTTTAGATCCTACTTTCACTTTTATTAACAACAGGTTAAAATCCATCTTTATCATTAATCAAGTTATTAATGCTCAAATATACTCACTTGCAAGATTAAACCTATCCTTTATCGACAATAGGGAAATATCATCTTAAATTACCCGTAGCACCTTACTCAAACTTATTAACATCAAAATCTTGGGTTTCCATATCTTTAGTCTTTACTTTAACACATGTTGCCATACTTTCAGAACTACAAGCATAATTAGACTCTAAAAGTATTTTATTTGGATTCCCCTCGTTTCACTGATAAGGTTTCATATAAAGCTTGTCTAAATCCGAGCTATCGACAAGTAATTACAAATTTTACAATATTAATGGAACTCAACCAAGAGAACCTTGCCACGTCACCATAAGTATCATATTATTGACTTACCAGAATCCACTGAGAATTAGATGGAAAAGACTCTGCCGCCCTTGGGTCTTCAGCGTGCATGAAGGGGCAATTTAGTCCTTTAAACGTGGGTCTCTCTCCTTTCTCGTGCACGCGTGATCTGCCCAGCGCTTATCGCTGGAGTCACGTCGGGGGCTCACGCGACATCCTTCTCATCGCGCCTTCGCCTCATCGCCATGCCTGCCCTCTTCCTCGGCCCAGTCCAGGCTGCCTAAGGGAGGGTCGCCGGTGTACCACCCCCATCCTCGGCACCACCACAGGTGAGGCTGCCGCCTATGCTGCTCACCCGAGTCGCTCATCTGCCAGGTCTCCATCAGATCTCCTCTTGGTCTCCGTCATCACGTTCTAGCCCCAACTCTTTAGGGAGCACGCCGTGGATCCTTCTCCCTCTCTTCGCTCTCTGCTATCCTAGGCACTACGAGAGATAGGGTGTTGCGCCCGCCGCTACCCAGTTTTCCGTCGACGGACTAGTGGTTGTGGTTTGCGGCGCCTCTCAAAGTCTGGTCAGAAGTCGCTATCTTTACCTCGTCGACCTTTACTATTGTTTGCAAAGTCGCTCCTTCGTCAATAGAGTCCGCTGGATATGGTGCCCCAACACAGTAGTAGTTGAACTCGGGGAACCAATATCCCTGGTTCGAAGGCGATCCTACTCTATGGAGGGTGGCAATGAGGGTTCTTCATGGCCTCTCCCTATTTATATAAACTTACCTAGGGGAAACCCTAATTTCCCCCATACCATAACCACAAATGCCGCCACCTTCTTTCCATAAGACATGCTTGTATCCTTAATACAAGCCGCACAAGGAACACTCCTTTTGGTACTCTCAATTTCTTTTATCCCTTTCACTTAACATATTGGCATACTTGACTTGGACCGAACTTATTTCCCTGACTAAAAAAAGTATTATTGCGACAATTAATGAAAATAACTTGGTAAAGAATCATTTTAGGATTATTTCAAAAATCCATATATCTTTACTCGTTAATCCTTTTACTTCTAAATTTTAAAGGAAAGTTCATGACTTGTGTGCCAAGTTTGAGATTTTCCCTCATAAGCAAGTTATCACCTGTTAAAGTATATTTTTCTCTCTCCTATTATCTTTACAATTTGGGCTCCTTTGCTCCCAAGAAAACCTAGGAATTCAAATCCTTTTTTAAGGACACTTCTTATCCTTCTAGATGCATCTACATCCTTTATTTCTCATTATCTTACTTATTTCTTTATTAAAATATATTTTTCTGAGGGTTTCTCTTTATTTCTCTTTTAATTTCCTCATTGGTATTCCTTTTAATGTTAGGAACCTCATGTATACGAAATTTCACCAAGAAATCTCATTTATGCCTCTTTCCACTCATTTTCCACATTTTATCATTATTTTCAATTTATTTCTTAATAAAGAAATACTTAATTAAACTTTTTTTTCTTATTGCCTTCTCTATGAAAATTTGGACTCCTTGGAACCCAAGAGGCACGAAATCCATCCTTGTATTACATATCTTTGTCTTCTAGAGGTTTCTACCTCTCCCTTTTCTCAAATATTCAATTATTCAATTACTAATTGAATTTTCTTTGTTATTTGGGCCCAATAGCCAATAAATCCCACAACACAGACATCAAGGCTATTGTAAAAAAAATCCATGTATTTAAAACAAATTATACCATTATTTGTTCAATTATCTATAATATGAGAAATTACATTTCTCACCAGATGAACCCAAAAATTGGGGTTGTAACATCCTTCCCCTCTTATAGGAATTTTGTCCTCAAAATTCTATCAAGCAAACAAACAATTCCGGATAAGACTTTTACATGTCCATCATTGGCCCCTATGTGGCTTTACCATTCTCATGGCGTCTCCAAAGAACCTTTATCATCACATATTCTTTTCTCTAAGTTCTTTCATCCCGGCGTCTATAAACTGCACAGGTGGACTCAGGCCATTTCATCCTCCCTTGGGGCTCACTAGGTTCATTGCTCAGCACATGGTCGGGGTACCTCACATATGCTCTAAATTGGACACCTGGAACTCATCACGCATTACTTTATCCTGAGGGGTAAAGTCAACCATAACCTCCTCCACCAATCCATCTCAAATGGACCCATGTATCAGGGACCCAGCTTCCTTAGTTGTAGCTCAGAGGGGTCAGATTTTTCTTGTCACATATTTCCCACAGTGAACTGCATGTTAGACTACTTTGCATCCTCTCACGACTCTTGTCATCTCTAGGCTCCTTACAGCCATTGCACGATCAAAGCGACTTCATCTACACACAGTGTGGTCCTTTCACCAACATCACCTTACTGAAGTGCTGACCGACACAACCTCCCTTACAGAGCTTCTTTAAATCCCAATACTGGCTATGGTGGTCATCATTACATCTTTCATAGGAAAAGAACTATCTCTAGCCATCACCTTAAATGAGCACATTGTTGGGTTTTAGGGGAGGCAGAGAAGGAAGCGGAAACAAAAAAAATTTCTCCCCCAAACCCAGCACGAGGAAACGCGTCAATGTCTATATAATAGGAAAGGATGGTTTGTGGAATCATACCTTGTCCTGAGGCTTGCTCGGCGACAATACCTCGTGCCTTGTGCGGTCTTCAGCACCGGTCTTGGACGGCGTCTGTGCAGGACCTGGTCGCACTGGGACTGACGACTCCTCCTCCTACCGGACTGTCAGATGACAGTTGTCCTCCTGAGCGACAGAAACCTCCCGCCTCTGAAGTAGTCCACACGGACCACCTGGAACTCCCTTCTCCTTGTCCCACAAGGAAGTGGAAGGAGTCACACCCTCCTGTTGATGTACTAGTCACCAACACACTCTCCTTCCTCCAGTTGCAACTGTAGTTGTCCTTCCCTTGCTGCACCTCCCTTTGCGGGAAGCACTTGCTCGAGCTCTCTCTCGGTTACCAAAACCACAGAGAACGACAACTTTGCAGAGCAACTGGTTGCACTGAGTTGTACTTTGAGAAGCCCCCAATACCCCTTATATATATAGGAGGTTCATGGGACTGGGTTCTCTATTCTGGGCAATGCAGGAATAAAGCAGGAGTAGAAGGGTTCGAGATTTTCCACAAAAGCAACCAACTCGCAACCTGAACCGGTCGGTTGGAACACCAACCGATCGGTTGGGACCCATGAGCCGATCGGTTCACTTCTGAACCAGTCGGTTCATGGTCCTGATCAGTTCTCGATTGACTTTCCTTCTTTTGTTTCTAATTGGTATCGAATACCAATCCTTGTTCCAATCAAATTGGGCAAGTGAAACGCAAGGAAAATTCTCACCGACCTGACTTTCCCAACTTGCTCGGTTGCACCAGTTGAACCGATCGTTTCAACACTTGAACCGATCGTTTCACTCTGACCATGAGCCGATCAACTCAAAACTGGAGCCGATCGGTTCAGCAACCTCAGTCGAACGGTTCAACACATGAGCCGATCGGTTGGGAGTACAGGTTGTGAAGAATTAGTCAATTGTGATTTCAATCAATCCGATACTCCAATCAATGCGTCCAACACCTTGAACCAAATGATATTGAGCTATCAACTGATTGAGTGTTTAATTGAACTACTAAACTCTTTTAGTAATCAATCTAAATGTTTCTTGTGGACAAAACTCCTCTTCCAGGTTAAATCCTATGTGTGTGACCCTGCAGGTCCATTTCACATTAGCAGTGAAAGTCCATAACACTTATGACTTCACAAGCAAAGAGCGGTGCCTAGTCACACATCATTGCTACCCAAGTGAAAGTAGAAAGTTGGAGAACAACTTTCATCCTACAATCCGTGAATGGTGTTACAACGAATGTATAATTCCTTTGTCACTGATATCCTGAATGAACTCAAGGCATGGAATAGTCATCCTGTCAACGTTCATTCACTTTCTTGATCTCAGAGTAGATTGAACGAGATATGTATGACATCAATATCACATACTGATTCACACATGCGTGCGCATGCCTATCTCAATCCTACTCATCAAGTGGCCTTGGATATCAAACTCCCTCAGGAGGGACAAATCCCATATCTATCACTCACCCCTCAAAAGCCCCATGTGTCAAAGCCACCCAATCATCACCTTTATAACAACCCATGTTTTAGGACTACATTTGATGATGTCAAAGTGTGCCCAATGACATGTGTTGAGTGTAGTGATTTCAGGTCTAAGAATCACACTCACCACCATCACTGTGAGTAATGACTGTGACTACCGTCTCATGGTTCCATGTGTCAAACTCACGGTGGGTCTGTCTGGTATACTTGTTCTCTAACAAGTACCTATGTGTTTGGTTTGATATCTCTATATCATGACTAATGAGATTCTGTCATCAACCAACACCACAATCTAGTCTTGTGTGTCATTGCTGTCTATCTACCTTCCACAATGACATCCGACTAGCGACATAACAAGAATGCACAAACTCTTAGCATCCATATGATCTCATCGTTCAGGTCTTCAACCTGAAAGCATACGTCATTGAGTACTGTCATTCTCTAGACATTCAATCTGTTCTATCACTATCTCATATGAATGAACCAGAAAGAATTGGAAGCTTTACTTTGATGTTTATCAAATCAATCTTAATGTATCCCACCAATCATCCCATGATTGGCTCTCAGGGCATACATACCAACAGACTCCCACTTGCACTGCGAGCCAATCACCCTTGAATCATATTCATAGTGATCCTCAAACATGTCCCACATGTTACTGTGCTCTTAGTGCAAACATAGTGAGTAATGGCAACACCTTGGCAAAGTCAGTATAAATTGCATGTCTCTCATCTCTTCACTGTACGTCACACGTATGAGATGGAGTTGCCGTAATATGCAATCTAGTATTCCTTTGCTAACATTTAGCCACATTGCATGATCAAGGATTTCATACTTGTCATCAATGAGCGGAATATCTATAAGTTCATCTCATGAACTTCCAGATCCATATAGTATCTACTGCAGTTCTCTAACGCATAGATACTCGACATTTCCTTTTAAATGATTTTATTGGAACACTTCCAATTATCAACAAACTTTCACTTTTATACATCCTATGTATATTTTGTGATTAATTTTCTGTCCTTTCGGAAGTTCGCATCAATGTAACTCTTTACATCGAACTCTTCCTTATCTCCATAGAACTAGTACTTCTCAAGTACTTGTCAAGTTCTCATGGTATTCCAATAACCCTTACTAGAAGTAGACAGACATCCACTCGTCATGTCCCACATACGAGTTATCAGGATGAGCACATCATATTGCCATGTCCTACATGCAAAATGATGAATGGACGTTATTCTTGCCATGTCATACATGCAAGATAATGGGATGATTACATATATGATAGATCATATCTATTCTTAGTGTTCCCATTCTTCATAAGAATTGTACACTTGGCCTTGGGATACTAACTCCATGTAGCATGGACAAGTTTTCTCCCACTGAATCTATGCATACTGAACACTTCAGTACAGATTGCCAATGTATGCTCTCTCTTTTCAGGTCAAGAGATTTTTCGAAAACTATCTCTATAGATCTCTATTCCTATCACATAGGAAATATCTCTATCTTCCTTAAAGATAATTTCCACTTTTGGATTTCCATTCTAGAACATTTCCATTTCACATCCACATGTGGAATGTGAACACACTCCCACTAAATCACAGGTCCCTTCTTTATCTTTGACATATCAGTCAAACCCTTTGACTATATCATCAAAGTAAAGATCCAATTCTGAGTTGCTTGTACTCAATCAATCACATTGATTAGTCCATTGTAACTTATAGACTTCATTTGCATTAGTGGATTCATAATCCTTATAGGTTGTGTCACGTACACATCATTGTTTTATTCCTCATAGGAATGTGTTTTTAGTATCCATATGCCAAATGTCTCAGTCATTAAGTTGCAATCAACAAGCATCATCCTTCTCAAATGGCATCCATGTGTCTTAACACTTAAGACTCATTTACACTTATGGACATGATCCAATGAGTGCTACCATCAAGGTCATACCTTATGGTTCACATGGAAGTCATTTAGGATGTAATGGTCTTATACCATAACTCAAAATTTGGTTCCTCATATTCATCTAGATAGTTGACTCATCACATGAACAACTTATCACATAGATAATTGAGGTGTATCTGTTAAGCATATAAGAACTCACAACCCTTGTGATTCTTAATTCTTTTTATTAGTGTGGGGTATTCTTTTATTAAGAAGAATTTAGTTATTTGATAATCATTCTCTAACTCCTTAGAGTATGATTCCTTCTTGATTTAGACATCATCACGCCTTAATCATGAGTTCACTATGATACACTATCATAATCACTCATAAGGATCTCAAACATTTGGTCCAAGTATTTCATTCATTGATCTCATCAAGAATTAACACTTTACCAAATTTGTACTTCATCTATGATAATCTTGAACACTTCAATATACTCATATTGGTATTTCACTAAATACCATTTGAAGTATTAGCATTTGTTCCAATAGGTATGTAAATACATCACATGTATTATACCTAATAGGATAATCATTCTCCCACTACATTAGTGAAGATTGATTAATCATGTACAAGATATTCATGTCTCTTACTGGTTCTCTAACCAAAAGAGTCTAGATTTATCCATCACATGGAAACTAGAAATGAATTTCTCATGATTGATGATAATTTGATTGTTTGAGTTATCTATAACTTTAGGTATCATTTTATCTCATGCATATCAAATACCACAAGATAAACAAGGCATTGCCACAAAGATCATATCTTTTAAGATTGAAACATCAACTTCATTAATTGCCATCATTGTCATACTATATGCAAAAATAAAGTGTTTCTATCTATTGGCAAATATGAAATAGTAGTTCATAACTGTATTACATGCCTTGTAGGCTGAAAATAAACTAAAGTACTTTATCTATGGCGGAAACACTTGCCCCAATTATGAGTGCTTTACACTTTACATCTTGGTATCATATACCTCAAAAGTGTTACATGTTTACTTTCATGACACCTTTAAGTAGAGGCTTCAGTCGCCTCCTTCTTCTTTTGTTCTTCCAGATAGAGAGGATAATTCATTTTCCAATGTCCTGGCTTTTGACAGTGGTGGCAATTTCCTTTCTTGGTCACGCCTCCCTTGGCCTTGAGAGCTGAAGATGGCTTGGACTCCTGGCTAGCATCAGAACCTTTCTTAGCTTTGCCCTTTCCCTTGCGCTTGGACTTGCCTTTCTTGCTCGTGATCACCATCATAGCCTTAGGCTTGTCCTTCTTCATCTGTATCTCGGCTGTCCTCAACATGCCCAACAACTCTGACAGTGGCCTAACAAAGTTGTTCATGTTGTAGTTCATCACAAACTGACTGTATGATTCTGGCAACGATTGCAGTATCACGTCAGTAGCCAACTCTTGGCTCAGTGGAAATCCCAGTCTCTACAGGTTCTCCACATACCCAATCATCTTGAGTGTGTGAGGACCAAATGGATCTCCTTCTGTCATGATGCACTTGAACAACGCCCTAGAAACATTGTATCTCTCTTGCCGTGCATGATCTTCATACATGTTCCTGAGATGCTGAATCATCTCAATGACACCCATGTTCTCATGTTGTCTCTGCAACTCATGGTTCATGGAACATAACATCAAGCACTTTGCATCAATGGCATCATCAGCATGCTTCTTGTAAGCATCCCTTTCTGCCTTTGGTGCATTAGGAGTGGGTTCCTCTGGAATTGGAGTATCCAGGACATAGAGCTTTCGCTCTTGAGTGAGAACAATTCTCAATGTCTGATACCAGTCGTGGAAGTTCGTCCCATTTAGCTTGTCCTTGTCAAGGACCGATCACAAAGAAAAGTTGTTGTTGTTTGTTGCCATTTGTACTACAAAAGGAAATATGCAATTTTAGTCCAAAACTCATTTTGACTTATTTGATTGATTTGAAAATTTGACGATATAATTAGGCCTTTAATTAATTATCGCTCCCACTATTTTACTTCAAATTGATAGCCCTCACCATCAATTTGGAAGATTGCAGCGTACAACCTTCTAGTGGGCAAGATCCTGAAATCCTCTAAGTCATGAGTCAACTAGGGCTGATCGCCCACAACTTAGATCTCTCAGGTAGGCAACTCTTGCCAATTGCATCATATGCAACTCTTGATAAGATGTCATATGTAACTCCTTTCCATGATCATCTCCATGCCTCAAAGTGCTAGATCCTATCTAGGTCACCTTGTTAAGTCCGACCCAAAGCAAACACGATGAATATGCACCCTGCTAGGGTAGACCCACACATTCATCCTTCACGCTTCCACGAGATAGACGGAGCACCACGCTAGGGCGTGCCCACACTTGGTCGATCAAGCTTTTCACGTGTGTCGCATTTGGAAGGCATCTAAAACTTAATATTTTAATGATGGATTTGGTTTTATATACATATACATATCCAATCACCACAATACATAGTACGTATCATATACATGCTATATCCCACTAAAAACATGCACAAAATGATAAAAAGCGATGATTATGGCCATCCTAATGTGATTCCTCGAGCCAAGAGGAATCACGGTCATCTAGGTCAACATCACATGCAACCTTTACATGATGAACATCTGTGCCTTGACATCCGAGTTGATCAACTCATCACATGAATGATCTGTACTCTCCATCCGGTCGTCTGGGTGCCACCAGCCGATCGGTTGGCTCCTCCAACCGATCAATTCGCCTGGTCATCGTGCATCTCGTCATGTATGCCACCCGCTTGTCTCACTCCTCGAACCGGTCATCAACCGATCAGTTCACTCCTTGAATCGACCGTCTGGAATGTCAACCGATCGGTTCACACCTTGAACCGATCGTTTCAGCTGTCATCTTGATGTCCGCCGATCTTTGACATAACAGGAAATAAAAATCTATCCTATTTATGACATTGCTTTAAAAGGGAAACCCCATGTTTCATTCGGGGGGAGCAAAGGTAGGAAAGAATCTCGAATTATTTTGAGTTACATTAGGAATAAGAGAGGGAAGATCGGTGCACAGACCGAGATGCAAGCAACCACAAACAACCACACACAGATAGGGGTTTATAGGCCATAATCATGCTACACACATCCACCACAAAACTCATTTAAGGGCGAAGCGTATCGAGTACATTACTAATACATATCATATATGTAATATGGGATTTGTGGATTTAGGATTGGACATGCATAAAGCCAATATTATTCGCATCGCATGCAATAAATAAAGGCGACAAACCAAAATCGCTCATATAGATATTCCTAAAATATAGATCATTTGACGTGGCTCTGATACCACTGTTGGGTTTTAGGGGAGGCAGAGAAGGCAGCGGAAACAAAAAATTTTTCTCCCCCAAACCCAGCACAAGGAAACGCGTCAACGTCTATATAATAGGAAAGGATGGTTTGTGGAATCATACCTTATCCCGAGGCTTGCTTGGTGACAATACCTCGTGCCTTGCGTGGTCTTCATCACTGGTCTTGGACGGCGTCTGTGCAGCTCCTGGTCGCACCGGGACTGACGACTCCTCCTCCTACCGGACTGTCGTATGACAGTTGTCCTCCTGAGCGGCGAAAACCTCCCGCCTCTGAAGTAGTCCACACAGACCACCTGGAACTCCACTCTCCTTGTCCCAAAAGGAAGTGGAAGGAGTCGCACCCTCCTGTTGACGTACTAGTCGCCAACACACTCTCCTGCCTCCAGTTGCAACTGCAGTTGTCCTTCCCTTGATGCACCTCCCTTTGCGGGAAGCACTTGCTCGGGCTCTCTCTCAGTTACCAAAACTAGAGAGAACGAGTGCAACTGGTTGCACTGAGTTGTACTTTGAGAAGCCCCCAATACCCCTATATATAGGAGGGTCATAGGACTAGGTTCTCTATCCCGGGCAATGCGGGACTAAAGCAGGAGTAGAAGGGTTCGAGATTTTCCATAAAAGAAACCAACTCGCAACCTGAACCGATCGGTTCACAAGTGAACCGGTCGGTTGGGGACCTGAACCGGTTGGTTGGAACGCCAACCGATCGGTTGGGACGCATGAGCCGATCGATTCACTTCTGAACCGGTCAGTTTGTGGTCCTGATCAGTTCCCAATTGACTTTCCTTCTTTTGTTTCTAATTGGTATCAAATACCAATCCTTGTTCCAATCAAATTGGGCAAGTGAAACGCAAGGAAAATTCTCACCGACTTGACTTTCCCAACTTGCTCGGTTGCACCAGTTGAACCGATCGTTTCAACACTTGAACCGATCGTTACACTTTGACCATGAGCCGATCGACTCAACACTTGAGCCGATCGACTCAACACTTGAGCCGATCGACTCAACACTTGAGCCGACCAGTTCAGCAACCTCAGCCGACCGGTTCAACACTTGAGCCAATCGGTTGGGAGTGTAGGTTGTGCAGAATCAGTCAATTGCGATTTCAATCAATCTGATACTCCAATCAATGCATCCAACACCTTGAACCAAATGATATTGAGCTATCGACTGATTGAATGTTTAATTGAACTACTAAACTCTTTGAGTAATCAATCTAAACGTTGCTTGTGGACAAAACTCCTCTTCCAGGTTAAATCCTATGTGTGTGACCCTGCAGGTCCATTTCACGTTGGTAGTGAATGTAACATCCCTGACCTGGGTTATGAACTAACCCTAGGTGTTTTGCTTAAATATGTGATTTTATGCTTGTGGTTAACTTTTGAAATGTAATTAAGGCTCTTGAGGAACTTATACTTCAATTTCAGTCCTTTTTGAATAATGTTGAAACATTGTTTTGTTAATTTCGGACTAAAGTGCAAATTACCCAAGTTGAGGGGTTATATTGCAAATTGTGTATGATAATAAGTTCCTCATGTGTTGATGCATCATAAGAATGAAGATGATGCAGAGGTATGACTTGTGATAGCCTGAATACCAAGAAAGTGCTGATAAAGCAAAGTTTGTACATTAAAACCTAGTTTTGGTGTAAAGTGCAATTTACCCAAAACCTAGGGTTCAATATGCAAATTACCACTTCAATAAGGTCCCTAATAATCTTTGGCATCATGTAGAGCAAATAAAATGAGATGTGCACCTCATTTGAATTATCTTGGAGGAGAGAGAATCTTGACATTAAAATAATCAAGATTTAATCCTAATTGAAACCCTAATTCAATTTAGGGCAAAAATGAATAAAAATAATTGAAGGGCTTTCAATCAAAATGTTTTGCGTTTATTTTGAATAAGGATGGACGTTCCTTTGCCAAGATAAGGAACGAAAATATCCTAAGTAGGTGAAATTCCACTCACCATTATTATAAGGAAAAGAAAACCCAGTCACATATGGATATTAATATAATAAGGATTAAGGTGCTTAATTTCTTTTCCATTAATTCTTGGATAATGAAGAGCTTTTACGAAAGTTTGAAGGTGGTTTCGAGATCAAGTAATGGAGGAGGATTAGGGGGAAATTAGTATGGAATTTATTTAAGGAAAATGATTTCATTTTCTCTTTCATCAAAGACCCATATACATATTCTTTATATATACCTTATTTCAATAACACATAAGGAACGTTTCCCTTAGCCTTTTCCTTATTCCTTTTGCTTTGGCCGACCTAAGGAGAGCTCAGGAGCAGGAGAAGGACGAACACCACCTGTAGGTAAGGTTTGATCATCTTCTACCTTGGTTCATGGTGAAAACCCTAAATCAATGATTGATTCTAGGTTTTCTTCACTCGATTTCCATTTCTAGCCATCCATTTCATCCAAAAGCTCAAGAACGAACCTTGGATAGTTTCTGGAGCTCCATCCGCCATTAAATCCACGGAGCTTGGAGCTTGGAGATCAAATTTGAGGCGGGTTTTATAACTTAAACCCTCAAACATTGCTATTGCATCAATCTTCTATGCTTTGTTGATTGATTTCTTCAATTTGATAAACTTTTGCTTCTTTTCTGCAAATTCCATCAAGAACGGTTGCTGTTCTTGGGTGCACGAAGGAATATGATGATGACATCATCATAAGCAAGCACCTCACCAAATATCTTGGGAGCAAATGATCTCATTGGTTGGGACCAAACGGTTTCACCAAAACCGTTTGGTGACCAAACGGTTTGCAAACCGTTTGGTGGCAAACGGTTTCAAAACCGTATGAAAGAGTTGACCAAGCGTGGACCGTTTGGGAATCTCGTTCCAAATTATGTAGGCTAATGACCATCCAAATTTGACGGGGTTAACACCAAAGGAATCATAGGTTGAAGGCCAATCAATTAGGCAAATCGAACTGAATTAAGTGCTTATTTTCAACCTGATTAACTTGACCTGGTTGAGCAAACGGTCTCAAGACCATTTGATATGGTTGACCAAGCGTTGACCGTTTGGGATTCCTGTTCATAATAATGTTTAATAATAACCCTCCAAAATTGAGGGATTAACGCCAAAGGAATCGTTAGTTGAACCCTAATCAATTAGGGAAACCTAATTGGATTAAGTGCTGATTTTCAATCTGATTTAATTGAACTTTTTGGGCAAACGGTCTCAAGACCGTTTGAGTGCATTGACCAAGCGTTGACCGTTTGGGATTACTGTTCCTTATGATGTGATCTAATGACTCACCAAATTTTATGGATTAATTCCAAACGAGTCATGAGTTGAAAGCCAATCAATTAGGCAAACCCTAATTGAAAACAGTGCTGAAATTCCAATGAGTTAAGTTGAGATTTTGGGTTGATTAGCCCAAACGGTCTCAAGACCGTTTGGGGATCACCCAAACGGTCTCAAGACCGTTTGGGGATCACCCCAAGACCGTTTGGAAGTCTGGGTTCAAGAATAGTTGACCAATTGAAGGTCCAAAGGCACTAATCATATTGCAAGGTAGTGCTGATTTGTTGATCAACTTGATAGACCAATCCATGATGATTTTTCACTAAAGTCCAAAGGTTGGATGGGAAAACGGTCTCAAGACCGTTTGGAGGTCATCCAAACGACCTCAAGACCGTTTGGTGGTCACCCAATACCGTTTGGAGGTCTAGGGTTGGGTATAGTTCGGTGGTTGAAGGTCTAAAGATATCACGTTGATCTGCAATAAATTGCTGATTTGGTGAGCACTTCAATGAACCAAACCCTAATTGGATTGCTTGGTTTTGAGTGATATGATGGGCAAACGGTCTCAAGACCGTTTGGAGGTCATCCAAACGACCTCAAGACCGTTTGGGGTCAGGTCATACCCCATTTGAATGGTGGTTCAATAGTTATGAAGTAACTAGTCACACATTGATGAATATTGAAGGTTCATTGATTCTAAACCCTAATTCAATTGATTCCAACCCTAATTGAGGATCAATTGAGGGTCAATTGAGTATCAAATCAGTTGAGGGTTGATCTAATTAACTCAATTGATTAGTGTCTAACATGTGCAAGATCGATTGAAGGGTTCAACATTGAAAATCCTAATTCAATGTGATTGATGGAAACCATATTTGGTCCTTTCGGATTTGAGGTGGTTTGGACCAAACGGTCTCAGGACCGTTTGAGTCCAAACGGTCTCAAGACCGTTTGGGACCAAACGGTCTCAAGACCATTTGGGACCAAACGATCCCAAATCAGTTGAGGCTTAAATAGTTTCAGAAGTTCAATTTTGTTAAGTGGTTTCAATTACTATCCTACTAAATGGTTTCACCTATTCCAAGATCACTTGGAAGGTAATCAACCAAAGAGTATGAACTCTCAAATTGGATGAAGGTCAGTGGTTTATGTAATCAATCACATGATGTAATCCAAGGGAGATTGAGTTCTTAATGATCTTGATATAATGACATATCCTATGATGTCAATTCTTCTTTCAAGATTGAGTTGACTTAGATTAATCAAGGTTGAAGTAACTTCATCTTATAGAAGATGAGGGATAAGTTATTAACCCTAATTGATCTAAGGGAATGGTTACCCTAATTGAATTAAAAAGGAAACCCTAACCCTAGTAAGGGCATAGTGGGGTAATCCTTGAATAGTGATGTTATCATTATTTTGCATTGTACTGATATAAAATTGATGTGTTGTTATCATCTGTACTAATCATGCAGGTTTCATGAGGTATTGAACATAGTCAGGTATGAGCTATGATGCCTTGTGTATTGAAAACACTTTATAAGTTCTATAAGCAATGATATGCCATGTTGCCTAGTGAAAGGTAACAAAAGAGTTTGATAGGCTTTAAGAGCCATGTGAAATACCTGCATTACATTTATCATGTTTACACTGTTAGATGACTTGATGGCATTAAGTTACCTGTTAAAGTGGTAACATGTGTCTTGATGATTTAAGGGTTTGAACACCCATATTATTGAATCATGATGATGAGATGATAAGGGATTGAGATCCCAATGTTAGCAAAGCTTTGAAATGAACTTGATAGAAATAGTATTCATTCTTTATAGCAAATGTTATAATGTTATATGATTGACAACATGCCTGATGCTAAAAGAATGCTGTAATGTACTTAAATAATCAAGTGAAATGATATCATGTAGAGCCCTGACCATAGATCCATCATCGTCAGTAGTCAGGTGATGGTGAAATAGGTTTTCCTAAGGGAACTCCTGGAGAGCATACTTTTGAGTATGTGGGGGTTATGGGTGCGAATATCCTTACGCCCTAATGAAGGAATTGATGTGAGATAAACACTAAATCTCTCAATTCTTCATTATATGTATATGCCGGGATGATGTATCACTAATCTCCCGATAATGTTGTTAATGCCGCATCAATGAGAGATAAACAAGAAATCCCTCGATGGTGAAGAGACTACAGAATGCCACTGTAACTCTAATAGCGAAGTTGCCAGAATACCCTGGAAAGCTATTATAGCAGAGACACGAGATGTCCTGTATGTTGTTCCTCACACTGACTGAGGAGGATGAGGTCATAGAAATCCGGCTCTTCTGATGACCTATGTATGGTATCGATTTCGACTTCGCAGTGGTCGGTTGGAGTATGAGCGGTATATCTCATCTCCTCAGGGCATAAGTATGTTTGTAATATGTAATCAGCCGTGTAGCATATTTGCTTAAGGTTGAACTACGAGAATCAATGGTTGAGAATACATTGATTAAGATGTTCTAGTTGGATATATGATTTACATTATCTTTATATTTCTTCCTAAATGGATAACTTGCTACTTATTCAAGTTACAACTGAAATGATTGCATAGAGAATGCTGCTCTGTTTAGTTTATCTAATGCATTACCTGCTGATAAATGTTTATATTTCTACTGCTCAGTGTTATTCTATCATTTGCAATAACAATGTTACTGGCGGAGAGTTATATCTCTCGCTGGGACAATTTTTATAATTGTCTCACCCTCATGGGATTAAATTTTTAGGTAACCGCCGACGAAAAGGCAAGGAACCTATTACAGAGGAAGAGCAGCAGCAGCAGTAGCAGGGACAGCAGTAAATCCCAGGTGGGGATATGAGCTGTCAAGTTTTATATAGAAAGTCCTATGAGTCGTCTCTATACTCTCAGGTCCTAGGAGTCAGTAGAGTGTTTGATGTTGATCTGAGATTTTGGCTTGAAGCCTCGAGATTTTTGTATCCTGCTCATGCATAGTTTAACAGGGCTGACAATGTTATGACTCTCGAGATGAAATGATACAGAGATGTAATGATGAATCAGTTTGTAAATAACTTACTTTGGTTCTTTATGTCAAAGTTTCACAGTTTGTGGATCTTCTTGCAAAAAGTTTTAATTTTTAGTGATTTTCAGTAATCCGCTGCAAATAATTCGCTTCCACATTAGTTAATCCTGTTTTCGCGAGACGGTCGTCACAATTTAGTGGTATCAGAGCTCTAGGTTCGCTGAGTCTACAGAGACATAGGACTAGGGTTGTTGAGTCTGTTCTAGTGTCTTCCAGTATATCTGAATAGTGTCTTCTGCTCATTTAGGAGGAGAAGAGAAAACTAAAGATGTCTGGATCACACGAGGAACATGTTGCTGAAAGTAGTGTCGCTGCACACGGAGGAGGTGCAAGTGACCATCATAGGGAGGAGCATGTGCCTGAACCACCCCAGTTCAACCCAGCTGACATGGGGAATCCAGCCTTCCAATCTATGTTTGGGCAGTTCATGACTGCCATGACACATATGACTGATAGGATGCCCATGCCTGCACCTAGGGCACCTACTCATCAAGAAGGACAAGGAGTCGGCAAGACGTTTGAACGACTTCGCCGAGTTGGAGCCACAGAATATGCTGGGACAGCTGACCCATCAGATGCTGACATGTGGCTAACTGAGCTAGAGAAGGCCTTTAGAATCCTTAACATCCCAGAAGCTGAGAAGGTCAGGCATGTTGTGTACCTTCTTAAGGGGAGTGCTGGTCACTGGTGGACCATAGAGGAGGGAAAAAGGCCAGGTGTGGAGATTGCATGGGAAGTATTTCGACGAGAATTTGTCAATAGATACTTTCCTAAGACCTTTCTGGATGAGAAAATCTCTCAGTTTGAGAGATTAAGACAAGGACCAATGAACATTAGTGAGTATGAGGCTAAGTTCATGGAGCTTTTGCGGTTCTGTCCGCATATGGCAACCACTGATGAAGAAAGGATCAGACGTTTTGAGAAAGGATTAAATGCTGAGTTGACCACCCCTGTGTCTGCTCTGGAGAACAGGGAAAGATTTTCTACTTTTGTAGAGTCTGTTAGAAGGATAGAGAGCTCTGTGACTGAGAAGAGACAGACCCAAAACAAGAAGGTGTACCCCCAGTTCCAAGGATCTTCATCCAAAGGTTTCAAGAAACTGAGGTTTTCTGCACCAATGGCACCACCTAGATTCAATACCCAGACACAGGGGACGTCAAATAGGGGTAGAGGATGAAGTTTACCACCAGAAAGAGCTCACAGCTCAGCATCTGTATCAGTTACAGGACCATCCAGACCACAGTAGGGGATCAGAAGTTGTTTTATATGTGGAAAGGTGGGACATCTGATGAAGGATTGTAGAGCCCGAGAGGTGAGTGTGACTCAACCTCAAAGGCAGAGTCAGCAAGGTTCTCAAAGGAGGTAGTTTCCAAGTGGAAATAGAGGACGTGGACAAGTGTCCCAAGCTGGATCATCAACACCTAGTCATCGAGCACCAAATCAACCACAGGCAACGGCGAGCTTTTATGCGATGAATCCACCTGATGCAGTGATCAACCCTCGGGTTGTGATAGGTCAGATGAAACTATTTTATTCTGATATGTCTACATCCTGCATCGTATCTGTTTTAATTGATCCAGGAGCTACTCATTCCTTTATCACTCGGAGAGTGATTCTTGACTGCAACATGACTACAAGTCATAGAGCAGATAGTCTGTTGTTAGAAACTCCTTTAATGGGATCTGCTATGTTGTGGGAAGTATGTTCTCCCTGTATTCTTTCCTTTTCTGAACATTACATCCAAGTGGATCTTATACCACTTGAGATGCATGGGTTCGATATAATTCTTGGGATGGACACCTTAGAAAGGTACAAGGTTGTCTTGGATTGTGAGTCCAAGCAAGCTGTGTTTATAGATAACAGTGACACATGGATCTTTCAAGGAGACAGAAAGATCCTTCCAACCTGTCTTGTGTCAGCCATGGTAGCTGAGAAGATGATGAGGCAAGGATGTTATGCATTCTTGGCCCATGTGGTAGATACCACCATGAAGAGTCCTAATCCTATTGAAGTTCCTGTAGTCAGGGAATTTCAAGATGTATTTCCTGAAGAACTTCCAAGTGTACCTCCACCCCGAGAGATTGATTTTGAGATTAATCTAATCCCGGGCACACAGCCAATAGCACAAACACCATATAGAATGGCGCCTGCTGAGATGGCAGAACTCAAGAAACAACTACAAGAGTTGCTTGAGAAGGGTTTTATCCGACCAAGTACTTCACCCTGGGGTGCTCCGGTCCTCTTTGTTAAGAAGAAGGATGGGTCAATGCGGTTATGCATTGATTACAGACAACTTAATAAAGTGACTATAAAGAATAAGTATCCTCTGCCAAGGATTGATGATTTGTTTGACCAGTTGCGTGGTGCAACCATCTTCTCAAAGATAGATTTGAGGTCGGGATACCATCAATTACGTATTAAGGAGGGTGACATACCTAAGTCTGCCTTCAGGACAAGGTATGGTCACTATGAGTTCACAGTTATGTCATTTGGACTAACTAATGCACCAGCTGCATTTATGGAACTCATGAATAGAATCTTCCGACCTTTTCTTGATCAATGTGTAGTCGTCTTTATAGATGACATCCTGATCTACAGTAGAGATGCTCAGCAGCATGAGCACCATCTTCGTCAGGCTCTGACTTTGCTAAGAAAGCATAAGTTATATGCTAAGTTTAGCAAATGTGAGTTCTGGCTACCAGAAGTTTCTTTCCTTGGACACGTAATATCTGCTTCAGGTATTCGTGTTGACCCTAAAAAGGTAGAATCTGTTCTACAGTGGGAGCAACCGAAGACACCAATGGAGATTCGTAGTTTCTTAGGGTTGGCAAGCTATTATCGGAGGTTCATTAAGAACTTCAGTTCCATAGCCTTACCCTTAACCAAGTTAACCAGAAAGGATGTTCCTTTTGTGTGGAATGACAAGTGTCAACAATCGTTCCAATTGTTGAAGGAAAGGTTGACTAGTGCACCTATATTGGTGTTACCTGAGCAAGGGAAAGGGTATATAGTTTTCTGTGATGCCTCTAAGAATGGACTAGGATGTGTGTTAATGCAGGATAAGCAAGTGATTTCTTTTGCTTCCCGACAGCTTAAGAAACACGAGGAGAATTATCCAACACACGATCTAGAACTAGCTGCTGTAGTTCATGCCTTGAAGATCTGGAGACATTACCTCTATGGAGAAACATTTCAGATTTTCACAGACCACAAGAACCTAAAGTATATCTTTTCTCAGCATGAGCTTAACATGAGGCAATGCCGCTGGATGGAATTAATCAAGGACTATGATTGTACAATTGATTATCATCCAGGGAAAGCCAATGTGGTTGCTGATGCATTAAGTAGAAAATCAGCAACACCAACTCTAGATAAAACACAGTTGAACTCCTTAGTGTGCTCTAAGAGAGATATGCTTATCTCCTTGAGGCAAAACAACATACATCTTAAAGTATCGTTGTTAGCCGGGTTGTTAGCTGAGATGCACATAAAACCTACTCTGAGACAACAGATTAAGGAGGCACAGCAATCTGATGCTGTAGTTCAGCAGATTAGATCAGAGTATGATAGTGAGAAACGAGAAGGTTTCTATGATTCAGATGATCAGGTAGCCTGTTATCATGGTAGAATGATAGTACCTGATGCTGATAACTTAAGGAAGTTAGTCCTGGAAGAAGCTCATTCTTCTATGAATGTTATGCATCCAGGAAGCACCAAGATGTATCATAACTTGAAAGATATGTATTGGTGGCCTGGTTTGAAGAAGGATGTTGCTGAGTTCGTGATGCGGTGTCCAGTGTGTCAACAGGTTAAAGCTGAACACCAAAAGCCTGCGGGAACACTGCAGCATATGCCTATACCATAGTGGAAATGGGATCATGTGACCATGGATTTTGTGGTTGGTTTACCCAGAACAGCCAAAGGTCATGATTCCATTTGGGTAATAGTTGATAGGTTGACAAAGACAACACACTTCTTACCTTTCAAAACAACCTATTCTGCTGAGAAGTTGGCACATCTATATGTAGATGACATAGTGCAGCTGCATGGGGTCCCAGTTACCATTGTTTCTGACAGAGGTCCCCAGTTTACAAGTCATTTTTGGGAGCGACTTCATAAAGCCTTAGGCACACAATTAAGGTTTATCACAGCCTTCCATCCTCAAACAGATGGACAGTCTGAGAGGACAATACAAACCTTGGAGGACTTGCTTAGGGCATGTGTCCTTCAGTTTACGGGAAGTTGGGATCTACATCTAAGCTTGATAGAGTTTGCCTACAAAAATAGCTATCAGCACAGCATTGACATGGCACCTTATGAAGCTTTGTATGGTAGACGTTGTAGATCTCCCCTATGTTGGTATGAAACTGGTGAGTATCAACATTTGGGTCCTGATCTTATGCAGCAAACCACCGAGAAGATTAAAATAATACAACAACAGTTGAAGACTGCACAGGATAGGCAGAAATCCTATGCTGACAAGCGTCGTAGACCTTTAGAATTCCATGTTGGAGATAGAGTATACCTCAAGGTCTCACCTTGGAAAGGAGTCCTTAGATTTGGAAGGAAAGGAAAGTTAGCTCCTAGATTTATGGGGCCTTATCCAATTATAGAACGGGTTGGAAAGGTAGCTTATAAGCTGGAGTTACCACCTGAATTGCAAAAGTTACACCCAGTGTTCCACATTTCCATGCTAAGGAAATGTCTCCCTGACACAGAAACGGTTCTACAGCCTATGGAGGTTGAGCTTAATGATGATATATCATATGTTGAAGGACCTGTGTTGATTCTTGATAGAAGAATCAAGAAGCTGAAAAAGAAAGACATAATTCTTGTGAAAGTCCTCTGGAATCATCATGGTACTGAAGAAGCCACATGGGAACTAGAGGAAGAGATGAGAAGGAAATACCCTGCTCTTTTCTCTTAATATGTTTTGTAATGATTTCGGGGACGAAATCCTTGTAAGGGGTGGATAATTTGTAACATCCCTGACCTGGTTTATGAACTAACCCTAGGTGTTTTGCTTAAATGTGTGATTTGATGCTTGTGGTTAACTTTTGAAATGTAATTAAGGCTCTTGAGGAACTTATACTTCAATTTCAGTCCTTTTTGAATAATGTTGAAACATTGTTTTGTTAATTTTGGACTAAAGTGCAAATTACCCAAGTTGAGGGGTTAGATTGCAAATTGTGTATGATAATAAGTTCCTCATGTGTTGATGCATCATAAGAATGAAGATGATGCAGAGGTATGGCTTGTGATAGCCTGAATACCAAGAAAGTGCTGATAAAGCAAAGTTTGTACATTAAAACCTAGTTTTGGTGTAAAGTGCAATTTACCCAAAACCTAGGGTTCAATATGCAAATTACCACTTCAATAAGGTCCCTAATAATCTTTGGCATCAAGTAGAGCAAATAAAATGAGATGGGCACCTCATTTGAATTATCTTGGAGGAGAGAGAATCTTGACGTTAAAATAATCAAGATTTAATCCTAATTGAAACCCTAATTCAATTTAGGGCAAAAATGAATAAAAATAATTGAAGGGCTTTCAACCAAAATGTTTTGGGTTGATTTTGAATAAGGATGGACGTTCCTTTTCCAAGATAAGGAACGAAAATATCCTAAGTAGGTGAAATTCCACTCACCATTATTATAAGGAAAAGAAAACCCAGTCACATATGGATATTAATATAATAAGGATTAAGGTGCTTAATTTCTTTTCCATTAATTCTTGGATAATGAAGAGCTTTTACGAAAGTTTGAAGGTGGTTTCGTGATCAAGTAATGGAGGAGGATTAGGGGGAAATTAGTATGGAATTTATTTAAGGAAAATGAATTCATTTTCTCTTTCATCAAAGACCCATATACATATTCTTTATATATACCTTATTTCAATAACACATAAGGAACGTTTCCCTTAGCCTTTTCCTTATTCCTTTTGCTTTGGCCGACCTAAGGAGAGCTCAGGAGCAGGAGAAGGACGAACACCACCTGTAGGTAAGGTTTGATCATCTTCTACCTTGGATTCATGGTGAAAACCCTAAATCAATGATTGATTCTAGGTTTTCTTCACTCGATTTCCATTTCTAGCCATCCATTTCATCCAAAAGCTCAAGAACGAACCTTGGATAGTTGCTGGAGCTCCATCCACAATTAAAGCCACGGAGCTTGGAGCTTGGAGATCAAATTTGAGGCGGGTTTTATAACTTAAACCCTCAAACATTGCTACTGCATCAATCTTCTATGCTTTGTTGATTGATTTCTTCAATTTGATAAACTTTTGCTTCTTTGCTGCAAATTCCATCAAGAAAGGTTGCTGTTCTTGGGTGCACGAAGGAAGATTATGATGACATCATCATAAGCAAGCACATCACCAAATATCTTGGGAGAAAATGATCTCATTGGTTGGGACCAAATGGTTTCACCAAAACCGTTTGGTGACCAAACGGTTTGCAAACCGTTTGGTGGAAAACGGTTTCAAAACCGTATGAAAGAGTTGACCAAGCGTGGACCGTTTGGGAATCTCGTTCCTATTTATGTAGGCTAATGACCCTCCAAATTGGAGGGGTTAACTCCAAAGGAATCATAGGTTGAAGGCCAATCAATTAGGAAAATCGAACTGAATTAAGTGCTGATTTTCAACCTGATTAACTTGACCTGGTTGAGCAAACGGTCTCAAGACCATTTGAGATGGTTGACCAAGCGTTTACCGTTTGGGATTCCTGTTCATAATTATGTTTATTAAGAACCCTCCAAATTTGAGGGATTAAATCCAAAGGAATCGTGAGTTGAAGCCTAATCAATTAGGGAAACCTAATTGGATTAAGTGCTGATTTTCAATCTGATTTAATTGAACTTTTTGGGCAAACGGTCTCAAGACCGTTTGAGTGCGTTGACCAAGCGTTGACCGTTTTGGATTACTGTTCCTTATGATGTGATCTAATGACTCACCAAATTTTATGGATTAATTCCAAACGAGTCATTAGTTGAAGGCCAATCAATTAGGCAAACCCTAATTGAAAACAGTGCTGAAATTCCAATGAGTTAAGTTGAGATTTTGGGTTGATTAGCCCAAACGGTCTCAAGACCGTTTGGGGATCACCCCAAGACCGTTTGGAGGTCTGGGTTCAAGCATAGTTGACCAATTGAAGGTCCAAAGGCACTAATCATATTGCAAGGTAGTGCTGATTTGTTGATCAACTTGATAGACCAATCCATGATGATTTTTCACTAAAGTCCATAGGATGGATGGGAAAACGGTCTCAGGACCGTTTGGAGGTCATCCAAACGACCTCAAGACCGTTTGGTGGTCACCCAAGACCGTTTGGAGGTCTAGGGTTGGGTATAGTTCAGTGGTTGAAGGTCTAAAGATATCAAGTTGATCTGCAATAAATTGCTGATTTGGTGAGCACTTCAATGAACCAAACCCTAATTGGATTGCTTGGTTTTGAGTGATATGATGGGAAACCGGTCTCAAGACCGTTTTGAGGTCATACAAACGACCTCAAGACCGTTTGGGGTCAGGTCATACCCCATTTGAATGGTGGTTCAATAGTTATGAAGTAACTAGTCACACATTGATGAATATTGAAGGTTCATTGATTCTAAACCCTAATTCAATTGATTCCAACCCTAATTGAGGATCAATTGAGGGTCAATTGAGTATCAAATCATTTGAGGGTTGATCTAATTAACTCAATTGATTAGTGTCTAACATGTGCAAGATCGATTGAAGGGTTCAACATTGAAAATCCTAATTCAATGTGATTGATGGAAACCATATTTGGTCCTTTCGGATTTGAGGTGGTTTGGACCAAACGGTCTCAGGACCGTTTGAGTCCAAACGGTCTCAAGACCGTTTGGGACCAAACGGTATCAAGACCATTTGGGACCAAACGATCCCAAATCAGTTGAGGCTTAAACAGTTTCAGAAGTTCAATTTTGTTAAGTGGTTTCAATTACTATCCTACTAAATGGTTTCACCTATTCCAAGATCACTTGGAAGGTAATCAACCAAAGAGTATGAACTCTCAAATTGGATGAAGGTCAGTGGTTTATGTAATCAATCACATGATGTAATCCAAGGGAGATTGAGTTCTTAATGATCTTGATATAATGACATATCCTATGATGTCAATTCTTCTTTCAAGATTGAGTTGACTTAGATTAATCAAGGTTGAAGTAACTTCATCTTATAGAAGATGAGGGATAAGTTATTAACCCTAATTGAGCTAAGGGAATGGTTACCCTAATTGAATTAAAAAGGAAACCCTAACCCTAGTAAGGGCATAGTGGGGTAATCCTTGAATAGTGATGTTATCATTATTTTGCATTGTACTGATATAAAATTGATGTGTTGTTATCATCTGTACTAATCATGCAGGTTTCATGAGGTATTGAACATAGTCAGGTATGAGCTATGATTCCTTGTGTATTGAAAACACTTTATAAGTTCTATAAGCAATGATATGCCATGTTGCCTAGTGAAAGGTAACAAAAGAGTTTGATAGGCTTTAAGAGCCATGTGAAATACCTGCATTACATTTATCATGTTTACACTGTTAGATGACTTGATGGCATTAAGTTACCTGTTAAAGTGGTAACATGTGTCTTGATGATTTAAGGGTTTGAACACCCATATTCTTGAATCATGATGATGAGATGATAAGGGATTGAGATCCCAATGTTAGCAAAGCTTTGAAATGAACTTGATAGAAATAGTATTCATTCTTTATAGCAAATGTTATAATGTTATATGATTGACAACATGCCTGATGCTAAAAGAATGCTGTAATGTACTTAAATAATCAAGTGAAATGATATCATGTAGAGCCCTGACCATAGATCCATCATCGTCAGTAGTCAGGTGATGGTGAAACAGGTTTTCCTAAGGGAACTCCTGGAGAGCATACTTTTGAGTATGTGGGGGTTATGGGTGTGAATATCCTTACGCCCTAATGAAGGAATTGATGTGAGATAAACACTAAATCTCTCAATTCTTCATTATATGTATATGCCGGGATGATGTATCACTAATCTCCTGATAATGTTGTTAATGCCGCATCGATGAGAGATAAACAAGAAATCCCTCGATGGCGAAGAGACTACAGAATGCCACTGTAACTCTAATAGAAAAGTTGCCAGAATACCCTAGAAAGCTATTATAGCAGAGACACGAGATGTCCTATATGTTGTTCCTCACACTGACTCAGGAGGATGAGGTCATAGAAATCCGGCTCTTCTAATGACCTATGTATGGTACCGATTTCGACTTCGCAGTGGTCGGTTGGAGTATGAGCGGTATATCTCATCTCCTCAGGGCATAAGTATGTTTGTAATATGTAATCAGCCGTGTAGCATATTTGCTTAAGGTTGAACTATGAGAATCAATGGTTGAGAATACATTGATTAACATGTTCTAGTTGGATATATGATTTACATTATCTTTATATTTCTTCCTAAATGGATAACTTGCTACTTATTCAAGTTACAACTGAAATGATTGCATAGAGAATGCTGCTCTGTTTAGTTTATCTAATGCATTACCTGCTGATAAATGTTTATATTTCTACTGCTCAGTGTTATTCTATCATTTGCAATAACAATGTTACTGGCGGAGAGTTATATCTCTCGCTGGGACAATTTTTATAATTGTCTCACCCCCGTGGGATTAAATTTTTAGGTAACCGCCGACGAAAAGGCAAGGAACCTATTACAGAGGAAGAGCAGAAGCAGCAGTAGCAGGGACAACAGTAAATCCCAGGTGGGGATATGAGTTGTCAAGTTGTATATAGAAAGTCCTATGAGTTGTCTCTGTACTCTCAGGTCCTAGGAGTCAGTAGAGTGTTTGATGTTGATCTGAGATTTTGGCTTGAAGCCTCGAGATTTTTGTATCCTGCTCATGCATAGTTTAACAGGGCTGACAATGTTATGACTCTCGAGATGAAATGATACAGAGATGTAATGATGAATCAGTTTGTAAATAACTTACTTTGGTTCTTTATGTCAAAGTTTCACAGTTTGTGGATCTTCTTGCAAAAAGTTTTAATTTTTAGTGATTTTCAGTAATCCGCTGCAAATAATTCGCTTCCGCATTAGTTAATCCTATTTTCGCGAGACGGTCGTCACAGTGAAAGTCCATAACACTTATGACTTCACAAGCAAAGAGCGGTGCCTAGTCACACATCATTGCTACCCAAGTGAAAGTAGAAAGTTGGAGAACAACTTTCATCCTACAATCCGTGAATGGTGTTACAACGAATGTATAATTCCGTTGTCACTGATATCCTGAATGAACTCGAGGCATGGAATAGTCATCCTATCAATGTTCATTAACTTTCTTGATCTCAGAGTAGATTGAACGAGATATGTATGACATCAATATCACATACTAATTCACACATGCGTGCGCACACCTATCTCAATCCTACTCATCAAGTAGCCTTGGATATCAAACTCCCTCAGGAGGGACAAATCCCATATCTATCACTCACCCCTCAAAAGCCCCATGTGTCAAAGCCACCCAATCATCACCTTTATAACAACCCATGTTTCAGGACTGTGTTTGATGATGTCAAAGTGTGCCCAACGACATGTGTTGAGTGTAGTGATTTTAGGTCTAAGAATCACACTCACCACCATCACTGTGAGTACTGACTGTGACTACCATCTCATGGTTCCATGTGTCAAACTCACAGTGGGTATGTCTGGTATACTTGTTCTCTAACAAGTACCTATGTGTTTGGTTTGATATCTCTATATCATGACTAATGAGATTTTGTCATCAACCAACACCACAATCTAGTCTTGTGTGTCATTGTTGTCTATCTACCTTCCACAATGACATACAACTTGGGACATAACAAGAATGCACAAACTGTTAGCATCCGTATGATCTCATCGTTCAGGTCCTCAACCTGAAAGCATACGTCATTGAGTACTGTCATTCTCTAGACATTCAATCTGTTCTATCACTATCTCATATGACTGAACCAGAAAGAATTGGAAGCTGGACTTTGATGTTTATCAAATCAATCTTAATGTATTCCACCAATCATCCCATGATTGGCTCTCAGGGCATACATACCAACACACATATGCTCTCATCAGACCTTTTAGTCTGGATCATACTAACCATTAGTTAGGGGTGATAAACTGTACTAACATCGTGTTCTTCATGTACCTACTTCCACCTTTTGGAAGGGAACCTTTAGGTCAAACTCAAGAACCTTTGAACTCGCATCATGATGTAACTGAACCATCTCTCTCATGGGTAGTTCAACCAAATATGTCCCTTGTCAGAACTCTTTCTTCCTTATATCATCTAGGTAATGCGATCTTCCATAACCCACATTGCATCTTGACCTTCCATGGTCTAGGGGAGACTTATCACCACATCCATAGTGATGAACTCCCATTCCCGCTCGGGAACTCTTTATCATCTATATCAATGCACTAGGTTACCGATGTTCATCCTTCACCTTCTGTCATGCATGGCAACATACCCCATGTAACCTCATCTCCAACATCCATAGTACTACTACCACTCATTATCTAAGTAGTACTATGGTGTATGGTGATCTTAAAGTCACGATTTCATGTATGTCATGATTCCTCAAGATCGATTCCTCGAAACCCTAAACCACTCTCATAAGGATTTCATTACCTTCCTATCCAAAGAAATGTATCTGACGTCCTACCACCATCCTTTTATTACATCAAGGACTAGCCTAGCTAACCAAACAACCATTAACTTGTTCAACATATCACGTTACCTCAGAGTATTAGCCAAACATATTTCCTTTCCAATCTTAGGGTTAGCCTAACAACCTCTTTTAGTTTCTATCGAGATTGGTCAAATATATCCCAACCAGAGCATCCCTTACCACTTCACATCCTTAGGTATTCGGTAAAATTGAAGACATACACTTCCATGTATTTCACTTATCATCTCAAACTCAAACTCTAAGTCTATCTTCATTGAGAACACTTTTGAGCTCCTCTTCTTGGTGATCTACTCAACCTTGTATGACTCATATCTCGAAACATCCTCATGAGGTGACTACCTCATTCCTTTTAGTGTTTGCAAACCATCCATGGATCATTCACTTTACCAGGGTATGTTATCTTCCCTATCCCCATTTCTCGTAGCAACGTTCCAACCTACATCATCTCTTATCCTTGGTGTGTGACATGCGTAATGTCCTATCTCTCACTCTCATAACAAGAGGAAATAAGCATTTGGCTACAGTCCAAATACAAAGTTCTTCTTGTTCCAAGAGTAGAGATGGTACATCCCACCTTCCCAGTACACCTTTAAATCTAAGTTGCAACATGCCACATATGTCTCTACATCACAGACATCATGATATCAAACTAGTATTGAACCTACTGAGGTTTATATCCTTAGTCATCTCCTCTAGGTCTATAGGGTACCGGCTCTTTTGGGGTCATCCCTCTTCCCTCATGCATCAAGGGAGTGCCCTACTCATCTGCCCTTTGGGTCCCATGAGTTCATGAAGGTGATCAATCTCCTAACCCATGGCCCTCAGACAATGATAGATGTTACCTACCAACCCTTTGGTCATGTGCAACTGGGGAATTAGGCAACTCCTACTTTCATCAGTCTTATCCCTACCTGACCCTAGGATAGACTTAGGATTCTCCATTATAGTACATGTTCACTTAGAACCTTACCCAAGTCTTCATCATCTGTCTTTCTTCATTCATGGGTTGGCTTTCATCCTATCATAGGGATCATGGCAACCTGCCTACCTTGGTCAGGACCCATACTGGTTACCTCCATGGTAACACATTCATATGCAACTAGAGATGGACATCTATGGGTCTACAGGGTATGTACTTTTCACTTAGCTTCTCAAGATCCTATGAGACCTCTTCAGGTTACCTTAAACCACCAAAACTGATATACACCCTACCAAAGGGGGTCCCTCTCCCAGGATGGGAGGAAAACTATCTCTTGACACCATGGTCACAAAAGCTCTTAGGTCTAGGATTTACATCCACATGAGCCTACTTAACCCTAGCAAGCTATTATGGAACAAGCAGATCACCTACTGTACCATGGTTGTTCATACTTATCCTCTTTCCTCGATGTTGGATCAAGATCATACTTTCCTTTATCATCAACCTAGTTGTGAGGGGTTCATCACACATACCTTAAACTTAAGGGACTTCCCTTTTCCTCTATACATGAGGAGTAACATGCTCAAAACTATGGCAACTTAATTCTCATCATGAGCATTAGGTATACCATTTCCCCTCTTAGGCCTAGGAACCCTAGGTTCTCTTCTTGGGTGTCCAACTGCATGTTCAACCTCTTAAACACAAACCAAACATGTATCAGGTCATTCGTTTCCTCGATTGACACCTTAACGCTGAGTCTTCCTCGAGGACAAGCAACAAGGTACAAGGCCTCATAACCCACTACTAAACCTTTCTAGGTCTAAGGAACTCTTCTTCCTACCTCAGATGGTAAACACCTATACCGTAGGCACATAGGTACCAGAATCTTCATCTTCTCTCTCTAGGGTTTGGTCCCTCTAAAGGCAACCAAGATATCATCCACTTTTAGGGATCGATCATGAGGCAACCACTATCATCCATTATTCCTCATATCTCAGGGTTTTAGGCTTCCAACCTTCTTGCTGAGTTTCCTTCTCTCTCTAGAGCTAACCCTACATCCAACCTCACCATTAGAGGTCCTCTTTTCGTGAAGGATCAACCTTAAAAGCATGCCCTACTTGGGTGAAGCCTAGGTTCGAACTTATGTTTGCTCAAGATCATCCATAACCCTTTATGCTCCATCATGATTCCTTATCCAGGGTTTCATCCTACTGTCAGCACTATGACGTGCCCAAGGTGCCATCTATACCCT